>CM060913.1:4800000-6030833 GCA_030737875.1 Allium sativum | reverse complement strand
ATTTATGTGATTTTGGATTTAACAAAAGAACTCAATTGATAAATTGTTGTTAATTCATTTATTTATCGCTAAATATGATGTTTTGAAATGTATACTATATTCATATGAACAAAAGAGGCAAAATTAGTTTTTTCTTTCAAATATAGCGCAAATTATACTACACACACACACACACACACACACACACACACACACATATACATACATACTCACATTAAAATAGGGTAATTTTCCATGCAACTATAAAGATGTATAGATCAAAAAAATTCCACTCAATTATAATGACAAAGTTAATTTTGTAAATCAATTATGATTCGTTTATATCAACAATACACCGTGTGTTATACTACAAAATTACTTTTTAACTTCAATAACTCCACAACAAATTTATCTTTTTTTACAGATTTCTTTTCAATTCTTCCTATTATACTATATAGTTAAACTCAATTTGTAATTTTACATTTAACGCTTTTAAACAATTATATTAAATAATATTTGTTAATTCATCGAACAAATTACTAACATGCATCAATTTCAAAATGTATAATATATTCGTATTAACAAAAAAAAAATTAAAAAAGTTTCTCAAATACACATACATATATATTGTTCAAGCTATAGAACATAAATTACACAAAAACAATAATAATAATTTTAATTAATAGTTTATATATTTCACATCAAAATTTATTATATATTGCATAACAAAATTCTCATTGTAACAGTAAAGTGATAACTACTATTTTTAATAAACATGTCGTGTGCAACACAAGGGTTACGCACAAGTTTTTTATGATAATGAATCAATGCGAACATGTTAGACGATGATTCTTCTTGTTTAGGAAATAAAAGAAAACGAGTTTTGTTTTGTAAAAAGGGAAATGTGAATCAAACCAACTCTAAATCAACACAAACTTAAAAGGATAATATAAAGATGAGTTTTTAACTGCATAATTTTCCAAAATTATTTGATGTTATCACTACAAGAAAAATCGCATATAGCAGCGGCAGAATCCACTTCTATTTCGTCGTTATATTGGCTTTAGCGATGGATTTCCTGCATAACATGGTGGTCGGTAAAAACCATGATGGTAATTGTGTTAGATTTTGCGATGGACTTTAGCATGAGTTTTCTGATAGTTTTTCAACGCTTCACTAATTATATAATAAAAAAAGTTATTATTAATTTAATTTTAATTTATATACCAATTGTTTGCTGATGAATAATTAATTTGTAATAAAATATTATTTAAAAAATGAGTGGGTAAACCCTCACTAATTGCCAATGGATTAGCGGCGGGAATTAAAATGGGGAAAACTTAACCTCACTTTTTTAGTTGGTAATCTGTCGATATTCCCCTTCTGATTTACCTATACACACACACGTATACATACATGCTTATATAATTACAACATATCATTTAATTAAGATATACAAATAAAAATTTACATATCATTCAATACATATATTTTAAGTCAACACAAGCATCCATCTCAAAACATTCATACTTTTCTCATTCAACGACTAAAAAATGAGCCAACAACAAACCAAATGATGCAAAAAGATAACAATCATGTGCAGATACAACCAATACCATTCAGATTATTAACAAAAAGCATCAAACAAACAAATAATTACAAATAAATGTTCAATACTCCCATTCATTACCAAAAACACTGAACAAACATCTACATAAAGCCTACCATACTCTACTCAAAGTAGATATGCAATCCAAACCATGTCAAACACATCCATAAAGCTACAGCAGTAACAAAATATAACATTAACTCAAGTATAAAAAGATGGATGATTCTGCATCAACCACTAAATAGAAGTATGCTTACTGTGGAGTGGTTGATTTCTACATGTATTGTACATGTGTGTGGATGAATATTTGGTTCCACCACTTCAATTACTTTTTTTTTGCATATCTGCTTGTTTCCTCCACAACCTGTGCCCAAGTGCTTGCATGTTTTTTTGCATATCCGACCTGTATAATTGAATAAAAGGTTTGAACAACATCATCACAGAAAGCATAGGAAAGACAAATTCAAGTTCTAAGCTAGACCTTAAAAAAGATGGTTTTTAAACGAAGCTGTATTTTTGTAGAACGAACACAACTATTACATTAACAGGACAGTGCATATACATTTCTTTTATGCACACACTTAATAGTAACAGCTTCTCCATTATAATTTGCATAGACAACTCAGCACAATAGCATATAAGATGAACTTCTGAAGACATCATTTCAGGCAACTGACTGAAATGCATTATGCGGTTTTTCAAAGCATTATGTAGACATTCATCAGATAGCAAGGCCTTTAGAATGTGGATTTAAGGATCATGGGTTGAAATTCCCATACATCAAGGTGTTTTATGGATAAAAATTAGGATTTCTAGATGATTACCTGCCAAAAGAAAAAAAACACCTCAAACTGGCAAACCATTACCCCTGAATGAGGTTAAAAAGCTTAGTAAGTGGCCTACTATTACATGAAATTGACTTACAGACCTTCACAAGAGCTGTCCAAAATTACAACCATGCTGGTCATAAAATCATTCATGGATCCCTTTTTAAAATTTTAAAAAATAAAATAAAAATTCCATAATATAAATGTTGTTCTCAGTTACAGCCAATACGCAGACACTGGAAATACACCAATATATACTATATGAACTCAACTGATACATGTTAAGTACATACAATACCTAACAATACCATGCAGTTCCTAATTAACAACAGATCTTCATATACACTTTTGAGTTTCTTATCTGTCAATTCAGGTGAGAAAGGAGAGGAAGTTTCAATTATGAACAGTGTTCAGTTGAGTAACATACAGATAATTACATTTAACAAAATAGTAATATGCTCACTTGGTCAACTTGCACATAATAAGTAATCCAAATTCATTTCAAGTCTTTCACTATCCAAAGCTGTCTCAGCAGTCATTGTACATCGAAACTAAGAGCAAAAAATAGCGGGATTCATTTTCACCACAACTGTTTCAAGTGATAACTTCAAAAAACAGCGGGATCCACCTAGACATGCCAGTTCCTTCGTATCTCCTCCAGCAATTCGAAGCTTCGACGAAATCATAAGGTTTTCCCTTTCTTCTGACGACATAGCCAAGTTTTTGCTTCTGTCTTCGTCTACAGATTTATCGAGCCTTGCCGCAATGGCTTATCGAACAATAACTACAAGTATGATCTTATTTTTGCTTTATTTTGACTTCTATGTGAGTTCTGACCTCTATTTTCTTTTCCCAGATTTCCAAAAATGGTTCACTCTTCTAGAGATGCTTACTCCACTCCCCTTGGAAGCCATGTCACTTAAAAGAAGAGGACAACGCCCTAACTCATAAAGTTGAATCCTTGATATAGGAGCACAAGAAAGTGTGTGCGGAACTGAGGACGTCTCTTGAAAGGGTCGGGTCGGAGCTGGAGAATGAGAGGAAGACTATGTTTCTCTTGAATGACCAGATACTAGCGCTTCAATTGTTTAAGCCGGAGGTAGAAGATGAGAAGGCCAGGATGGTGGCTAGTCATACTGGTTCAGAATACGCTATCCGTTTCTAGATGCATAATTTATGAAGCCAAAAATAGAATCTTCAAATTCTTGAAAGAGCACTTCCCAAAGATTGTGCTGGAATACTACGGGGATGCCCATTTCCTAGCGTTCTCTGATAACTTTAAAAGTTTCCTAAAATAGACTATCCTTCTATCCACCCTTCTATCCGAAGCAGAGTCATAGAAAGGATTGATTTAGCCAGACGGACAGTTGAAGTCCCTCAGAAAGGTAAGTCCACACCTAAAGATTTTTTATACATCGAAGACCTTCCTGATGACCTTGATCCAGATATGGAGGAAGATGATTCCATGGGTTCATATCATGACTGGGATGATGATGATGATCATGGCCTCAAAGGTAAGGTCTTTCTAAGGATTTGAATGGAGGGGGGGGCATTCTTCCTCCTTTTGCAGGGAATGTTCATATTTCTACAGAAGTAGCTTCAGGTCCCTTGAATGTTTCTTTTGATCCGGATTCAGTTGAAATTCTCTTTAAAGATGATGATTCCTCAAGCCAAAGGAAAAAATAAATGGAACAACCTATACTTCTTGAGGTCTCTGCTACTCAGGTATGGTCGTTGTACCATTCTTACCCTGTTGTTCCTGGGTTGTGGGCTTCTTGTAAAAATTTATAGATAACAGAAAACAACATTTTGACAATATGGTTTGGGATTAGATAATAACGAAAGATAGGATACAACTTAGCCTTGCTTTTATTGAAATAATTTCTTGTATCACAAATCCTTTGTTTCGTTTTGTGTAATGGTAGAATTCTTTCTTACATGAAGATGTATTTTCAAGGGAGGCTTTACATTCATATTCTAACTTAATGAATGGGCGTTCTCCCCAAGCTATTTCTCAGGCAACCCTTGAGTTTAAAAGAGACCCTATAATATGTAACATTCGTCATATTTGTGTGAAATATGGATTTCCCTTGGGTTTCCTAGGTGAGGAATGGGAAGCAGTTCCCCAAGAAACTTAGAACTCTGGTTTATTGATTAATATATGTAAGATGTACTTTAACCGTTGGGACTATTATTGTAACTCTTGATATACGCATACTGTTGTAGTGAACCCTTTTAATGAAAATCATGGTTGATTAATATTATCTTTCTAAAGTAGAATTCATAAGTGATTGTGTTTTACCCTTCACGCGAATAGGGAGGTCAACCCAAGGTTTCTCTTTCTCAAATTGGAGAGGACTCATTAGCAATGGTAAAGCCAAAGAGTATCTCTGAAGATGCTTCTGCGTTATCTAATTCTTCAAGAATTTCTTGATCTTCTTGGTATTAAACTCAATATCATCATCAACAGTATCATCATCTGGCTCATCATTGTCGATCATAACATTAAGTGCCGGTGATTTCTTCTCATTTCCCTGATTCTCTTTTCTAACCTGCAACTTTAATTAATAGGACATTAGATTACCAATTAATTCTTCTATTTCCATTGTACTTATATCATTGGCTTCTTCGATTGTCGGAGTCTTATGATCTCATTCATTAGGAAGTGAATTCAAGATCTTTCTGACTTGGTATTCTTCAGTAATTTTCTTTCCTAATGATATTAAGGCATGTACTATATCTTGAAATCTAGAATACATATCAGAAATAGACTCATTTGGTTTCATTTGAAAGAGTTGAAACTGGTGAGTTAGCACATATATCTTTGTCTATTTTACTTTACTGGCGCCTTCATGTGTGACTTGCAGTGTTCTCCAAATTTCATATGCAGAATTACAAATAGACACTCGATTAAATTTATCTTTATCTAAAGAGCAAAAGAAAATGTCCATGGACTTAAAATTATTAAGTGTTTGTTTCTTTTGGTATAGTGTCCATTTTGAATATTCAGTTTGAGACTCTATGAATTCTGCTTGGGTAATATTCCAAATATCTAATCCATTAGACTGCAAATAAAATTTCATCCTACAAGCCCAATAAGCATAATTATTGCCATCAAATAAAAGAGGACTAGTGTTAGATTGCCTTTCTATAAAAGTGTTAAAAAATGTGTTGTTAGTGTCACTAGCCATTTATACTTTTCATAAACCAGTTGATTAGTTTTTGAAAACCAGTGCTCCAATATCAATTGTTGGGAGCTGGGGTGTCTATAACACAGCGTTAATGGGTCTTAAGGTTATTCATACAATAGAGAGGTGAAGTGTATTTATGAATTTAATCATATATCTATTCAAATTGATAACAGAATGAAATAAGTAATAAAATAAAATGCAGTAAAGTACATAACACTAGGATTTTTTTGTTGGTTCGGATTAACCAATCCTACATCTAGTCCCTCACTCTACCGTGCAGAATTTCACTATAAGTGCTTGCTTCCCACGGGTGGCAAGAACACCTTTACAATCTTGATTTTACGAACCACTAGATACACCTTCTCTTTATCTACAGAACAAACAATGGAAGTAGTCGTATCTGCAATACAGATTCTTGCGATTTGGATAATGATCCTATTGACATCCATTAGCAATATATCTTTGAATTCTTTGAGGAAATAGGATGAAATCAGAGTGAGAATGATGTGAATTCAAGTGCAACTCTCTAATATTGTGTGTCTTGCAAATCAATGAAGAATTGAAGTAAAATAGAGTGGATTTGCAAGAATAATTGGATAGTATTCAATGGATCTGTATAGAAAATGTATGGAGAAGGAGTAGAAGAAAATGAGAAAAGTTGATATTAAAATTCGTTTCTAGAAGCCTTTAAATAGTGGTTGAAGAGATGTGTCTTTCAGTGAAGGGATGTGAAGGGATGGAGGCAAATTCAAAATTCAAAATTTTGAAAAACGTTACATATGTCGACATATATAAACTTATATGTCAACGTATCTCATGTCAACATATATAAACTTATATGTTGACATAACTCTATATGTGCCAACATATATAAACTTATATGTCAACATATATAAACTTATATGTCAACATATATAAACGTATATGTCAACATATCTCTCGTATCAATTTTCCTATATGTCAATTTTACAATTCGATTGAGGTCAATGATTGATGAGCTTCAAGTATAATTTTCATGGGATCTTTAACAAGATATTCTAAGGTTAAACCAGCTCTTCATCACTTCAAACACCTCTGTCCTTCAGCATTCTTCTCTAATAGGCTTTGGTCTTCAATTGTTCTGATTATCCTTTCTCTATTGCTCTGATTAACCTTCTTTTATAATTTTTCTTTTGTATTCTAATTTATCTCTATAAATGGCATCATAATATATCTAATGTAACTGCACAACTTGAGGATATGTTAGTAGTAATGTTTATATGGTTGTTTTCATCAAAATCAATACCTAAGGTATCAACAAAATTGTGGATTGGTTGGCTACTTTAAACAAATCATCTTATTCTATTAAGCTAGTCGAATCTCATTCCATCTTGACATTATGGATTATAGTAGTCATTCGGGGAATTCTATGTTATCTTGTGAAGTGGGATTTGGGTGAAATAAATATTCTACCCATACACTATTTGGGTAAAATCTTATGAGAATACACCTTTGATAGGGATTTGAAAATGCATTGAGTTGTTGAATTGTTGTGATCAAGATTTAAACAAAATCCTATGGATTTTCTATCGCTAATTTTATCTTCATCGAGTTTCTTTTTCGCGCTTAGGTAATCATCACCAAACTTATCGATCGTGGCACTTCTTCGTAAAACACTTTCTAGTGGTCTTCTTGTGTTTTCGACATCTCCCTTTTCATCTTATTATATGGAGAAATGCTGCGAGATGCAGGATTAGTGCTTGGGATTATTCATTGTGTCTAAGAAGAGTCTTTCTTGTTGTATCTTTGTGCAACTTTTTCTTTGAGTTCTCACTTTAAAGGTTAAATGCCTTTGAAAATATCGGCCATCAGACAATTTTGAGTATTGACGTTGGGAAGCTTGTGAGTTTGGTGTATCCTAACTTATCTCTTTATCGAGCTTGAGGATGAGGAGTTTATACTCCGGCATGTTTCGTTCGTTGTTGTTCCTTCTAATATGTATTCAATAAGGTTGTTTATGACTTATCCCTAAAAAAATTGCAAGGACGTAATTTTTGTGAGGGAGGAAGTCCGTAACAACCATGGTTTTAGACAATTACCTACCGTAGTAACTAATGAATTATAAAGAGAATTATAATTTGTTAATTATGAGATAAGCATCTTTCAACATATAAATTGAGCTTGGTCGGAGTTTTATTTAATATAAATTGAGAAAGGAAGAATGTTTGATGTAATCTTGGGTAGATCCAACAGTTGTAATCTTGGGTAGATCTAAACATTCATAATTCCAGGTAGATTCAAATATTATACATTTGGATAGATCCAAACGAATGATTTTTGGATAGATCCAAATGTTATAATTTCTAGGTAGATCCAAAAGGGTATTCTTGGGTAGATCCAAGAATATAGTACTTGGCAAATTAATCTCTTTGTTGATGTTGTTTGTGCAATTTAAGGTTTAGGATCCATTTGTATGATTTGGTGGTTGGGGTATGTTATTTGGATCCAATTATACAATCAAGTTGATTCTTAGCATTTATGTCAATTGAGGTTATATCATGTTGTGTCCCCATCTTGAGAGTAAACTCATGAATGAGTATATTAAGTATCACTTGGTAAATTTTTGTACCTCCTTGATTTGTTGTTTCTGTGTAAAAATCAATCTTGGAATCCACGACTCTTAAATCCACGAAGGTCATACACTTGAATAAACCATTGGTGTTTACGACATGGAGTTATTCACGTCGTGGCATTCCTAAAAGAGAATATCACCCTTTGTGCATCTTATTATTATTATTACTACCTATGTTCTAAAATTTCAACTAGACTGACCCGTGTGTGCTAGTGCTCAAGTCAGACCAAGTTCTTGCAGGTAATTCATGAAGTAGTCCCTTTTGCAGCTTAGCTTTACTTTGGTTTCTCACTTATTCAGTTCCTTTAGTGTATTCAGGTTGTCACTACACCAGAAAAGGCTTTTCGTCGCATTGTAAAAACACTGCTAAAACTTATCGTAGCATTCTGATAAATGCTACGACATGCAACTAAAAGTCCGAAAGTTTTAGTTGTGTTATGGTAAATGCAACCAAAATTAACATGTTGTAGCGTTTCAAAAACCCTGCCAAAGGTCTTTTTTAGGAGCGTCTTAAATATGCAACCATAGTGGTACTTGTACCCTTCATTTTATATTTTCTGTAGTGGTTTTACTATGCTACTATAATATTTTCTATAGCGTTTTAGAAATCCTACCAAAACCACCTAATATGTTTTTTGTTGTATTTTATTTCAGCTACAATATTTTTTTACAAACTGCCTTTTAGGTTCAATTGGATGCAACTGTGCAGGGAAAAAAGAGCACATGAAAATAATAAGTACAAACTCAAAACAAGTTGAACGGTAAAAACTTGCACATTGAAACCATCCATGCAATTACTGAATAAAAAAAGGTGATAAAATATACTCAGCATAACACTTGAACCAATCTACTCTTTGTTTGCCCTTATGTCTAATCAAGTCAGGTTATCACACAAATTGCACAACTGTGATTATTTTCCAGTTACATTTGATAAGTATCTAACTAGCATCCCTGATAACTTAACCAAGCGCTATTCGATAACGAAAACTTACAAAGACCACCACACCTACCCGTAGAACATAAAAATGACAGTCAGTAACTATATAATGGCATAAATGAGTCTTCATTCAAAATCTCTTCCAAAAATCAAGCATAGGATCTGCATCTCCAACGTCCTTAATTTGCATTTCCAATATCCTTTGTGTCCTTATTCATAGTCATTTCCTGCATATGCAATACGTTAGCATTCCCAAAATAAATTTCATAATATAAAAAATAACTGCAAGACTAACTATTTTCAAATGCTAGGATATCTGCAAATCAGGAGTTTAAATACAAAACATTAAAATCTTAGAACAAAATGTAATAAGACATCACTACTCAAAATAAGCTATAAGTCAGAATTAAATGATAAGTATTCAGTTCAAATACATTATCATATAATTTTTTATCATTACCATCATAGAATTAACAAAATGATCAATTTCATTATTTTCACTTTCATTTTGACAAATAAAAATTCTTTTCAAAAGAAAACAAATTCAAACGTATTTACCATTGATCGGGAGATATATTAGTCTCAAATAGAATAACACTTCAGTCTTTTTATATTCTTTTCTTTGCGATTTCATTATCTTCCGTGATTTCCATATAAAACTAGATTCTGCTTAAAGTAATAGAATCACTGTCGTATTTCTATGTCCTAAATTAAGGCAGTAGGTAATTAGGTATGTTCTACCGCTTTTAAGCATGAACTCTGCCGTTGAAATACAATTGTAATAGATGTTTTAAATGAAGTTTATGGTACAAGCTTGTCTACAATACTAACATAATGAATTCAACAAGAAACTAACCTGAGCAGGCAAAGTAGATTCCAAACAACATATGCAGCAGCATCACAAAATGAAAATTTCAGCATAAAGATTTGTCTTACTCTTCAGTAGCAGCTATTCATATACAAACTAAATCAAATTCACAGAGCTAAAGCTCTCCAAGATATATCTGCTTATGGCTGCTACAAGAACCAATAATAGGCTCGGTAGGATGAAAAGCCATCTCATTGCAAGAATCCGACCTTTAAATTTGACTTGATAACCTTATTCATCCTAGTCTTGGGGTCTTCGCATGATTCATTGCAAGAATGATATAATAAAGTTGCAAAAAATTAGAGATAAAAACATTATGGACCCCCAAAGCAATAAAATATAGCATATGCATATAATTAAACCAAGAAGCCAAAGAAACTAACCTGGTGCAAACATAATCAGTTACAGAGAAGATCGAGCCAAGCGCCGCTTGTTAACACGTATGCACATATAAATACGACTAGGCAATGAGATGTGCTTTGAATGATTATAATATATTTTTTGTCAAAATTAGACAACGTACCAGCATAGCTTCGGAGATCCAAACCTATATCCATTCTACTGAAAATTTTAACTACGTCTGGACGTAAAAACAAAATTAGATATAAGATAAAGGTAAGCTTTACGATGTTAATCCTTGTTCCCATACTGATTGTTAGAATTACAGAATTGCTAGCATATAACACTAAACATGCACACACAGAAATATTGACAATGTAGAACTTCACAAATATAACAATTAATGCTTCATTGTTTCAAGTTCTTAGAAAGAAAAAGGAAAAGGCAATCTCATATGCATAACCCAACCTGTATATTGTCTATCAGCTGTTTTCGAATCCAATTCAAACTAACAATCTAGGCATACTCAAATGGACACCAGTTAACTTATATGCAACCAAGACATTTTCTTGAATTTCATTTCAACCGCAACTGTAGGAAGATTGTAACCTATTTAGACATAAATTACAGGAGATACTATACAGACTTTCCATTATGGTAACTAAAAATGTTTAATTTTGGGGAAAGAAGTCACACGGTAACGTGTACCTAAAAAATAGTTGTGTCGTACTATTTCAAATCAATCGTACATGATGGGATTTTAAAAAAATAGAAAGTTAAAACCATGCTCACACTGTTCTTTGCATGAGTGTTTAATGCATAGAAGTTTCTTGGCATTTTCCTCATGTTGTCTGCAAAGACAGGCATACTTTTTTTTTCAGCGATAGATCAACAAATCTTGGCGCTAGTGTGCCTAATAGTTCGATCTCTTGCTGAACGCATCTGCATATAGTACTCTGTTCAAACTGGCAATTGTGCATAGGTTAGAAGGAGGATGAGAGTAAAAGAAATAAGCCACAATATAACATGACGAATGGAAACAAAAAAAAGCAAACATTGCATTTGAATAGTAAAGAAGCAATAAAGTAACCATTTTTCTGTTTCAAATTTTTACACCGTGCATTCATTTTTCTGGTAAAAAGATCTTGATTGTTTACGTATACAGCAAGAACTCACCAGCGTGGTCAAATCTGCGATTTTTCTTTATCGTTAATAAAATGCAAAATGATGATTACATCGATAGTTGGATTTTCACGTCAGTCAATTAGTTATCCACAAACTAAGTGAGCTAAATTCCTAACTAAGGAAAACCTTAAATGACGTGGTTAACTCAGCAAAATAGGAAAAAAAAGGTCAGTCGATAAAATCAATGTGCAAAAAAGTAACTACTGTATGTAATCTACTCTTATACACAGAAATCACAGCAACTAAACCTGGTAAAAAAATGACAGTAACCGACAAATGTCACGTGCCAAAAATATTTGCATATCTTGTTATTAATTTTAGCAATGCAGAATAATGATAGACTGCACTCACAAAATAGTATAATAGATCATATTATATGAACATTGTTTCAAATCAAACCATTTATTTTAAAGCTTGCATTAGGTACATCGTGTATAAAAGCTCAAAAAGTCCAAATAAAAATTTAAAAAAAAAAATTATTTTACAACTAATGTATTAGAATACAACCATTTGAATATGAAAATAACAAACATAGACCTCAACTTTAGCAGTTTTCTCTCCAAGACTTGATAAAATTCATAATACTAACCAAAATAACTTGGTCTCAATAGCAGAAAGATAATGCTTGGGCCATTATATAATTTTTTAGCATGTGTGGAAAACTAAAGTCGACAATTTGAGCTTCAAGCCTGGAAACAAAGAACACTTGTCATCTTTACATATGGAAAAAAACTAGAACATCCGTATTTATCATACATCCAAAAAGGGGTCTCCTAGTACATCTACATGATAAAAAGAAGTCACGTAGATCAACTTTATTGAACATATAACTTCACCATTTCACAAAACATTTATTCTTATTTACCCCAGAACCATGCATGGTTGTAGCTTGCAAATGAAAAAAACGTACTTACAAAGTTGTGTATCTACTTTGTTCACTACATCCAAGCATTAAAACACATACTTACAAAGCAAAGTTGGGATATAACAAGGATCTTTAATTACTAGCCAATGCGTTCCAAGCTTTACACCATATCTCATGTCCGTTATATGCTTCACCACCATAAAATTGCTGCTTCATGGCCCGCTATCTGGTATCTACACCCAAAACCAAAAAAAATAATTAATTTTATTGATATAAAAGATTGTATTTAATATAGTTAAATAGAGGCAACAAAGCATAATTAACCTATTATTGCAATGGTGCATTTCAAGATTATTTGACAGAAAATGAATTCAAAACGTGTAAATTTCATTGATCTGATTGGTTGATCAATAAAATTTCAAGTAGGAATGCTCCAAGCAGCTAGACTAGTCATGCATATGGTTTGAAATTCCGGCCAGCACCACGGAACTCCAGCGATTCCGTCCCGTTTCCGGCGTTGACCGGGCATGAATTCGCTCAATAACCCGATTCCGGTCAATATAGTGGATAAAATAAAGAACGCTAATGAAACCGTCGCGCAAAGAGAAAAATCGTAAATAATCAGCAAGAATTTAAAGATAAAAATTAAAGCTTTTACAAAAGATTGAAAGATTCAAATTCAGGATGCAAATTGAACAAAAGTATAAAAGCACCTGAGAATCAACCGAGGGCATACGGCCGCACTGGTGTTCCGATCGATTATGGCTTCTAAGTTCTAATGTTTTGATTTCCATGTATTATTTAAAAATCATTTTAGAACTTCGGCAGTGTGTGTTTAGAATAGCCG
The DNA here is from genome assembly GCA_030737875.1 of Allium sativum. Taxonomy (NCBI): domain Eukaryota; kingdom Viridiplantae; phylum Streptophyta; class Magnoliopsida; order Asparagales; family Amaryllidaceae; genus Allium; species Allium sativum. The sequence goes on along the minus strand of CM060913.1, from coordinate 6,017,575 downwards.
GAAAGAAGAAAGGAACGACGTGCTTATTACATTCGTGTTACCTTGTTGACTGCGCTTTAGACTTAATGGGTTTGGGTTGAGATTCAGTGGGGCAATAGTTATGATAAACTGCTGTCAACGGTGTTGAAGGGAGTTGGCATACATAAATAGGAATGCAAAATACAAGATTGCAGTATTTATCAAAGCTTTCATATAAAAAGATGTGACAAAATCCGGAACCGAAAGTAAAACGGAAAATCCGGGATTTTCAAAACAGAACCGAGACTTTCAATAATTTAAGCGACCGAAACGGAACTGAAACCCAGAATTTTGAATCTTGGTCATGCATATATAGAACATTCATAAAAAGGATTATACTTCATAATCCTGACATAATCATAATAGTCGTATGAAAGTAGTATGACCTCACTACAGGTTATGACAGTAGTGCACCATAGAAACAAAAATATAATCCTAATAGGAGCATGACAGCAATGCAAGATCCTGACTCCATAAAAAACTAAATAATACAACCTTAATAAACGTTTTGATATTAGAGAACCATGATAACTTATAATTTTTCCAGTATTATAACTTTACGATTGTTTCATAAAAGTCTGAAATGTTTTTAATTTTAGTTTTCATACATACATACATACATACATATATATATATATATATATATATATATATATATATATATATATGTATGTATGTATATATATATATATATGTATGTATGTATGTATGTATGTATGTATGAAAACTAAAATTAAAAACATTTCAGACTTTTATGAAACAATCGTAAAATGTATGTATGCATGTATGTAAAATTATACCATATCACATGCATTCAATAACTGTAATTACCAATAATGAATATAAGCTTTATCATACCATATCCATGCTGTTCATGTTCATCAACTCATGAAATTGAAACGCATCCCCTATTTTTCTCTATATTATTAAGTAAAAAAATTGTCAATCGTCGTTGCCAATGAGATTTCACTTCTTTGACATTTTCCAAACGTGTATTCACTTATAATCAATGAATAGTCTGTTATGCATGATAATCAGCCTGGTTATTAAGTTCTGATGAATATTGAGTAGCCAGTTATCATAATCAATAAGATTCAAACACTAAGCAAAATAATTTATTATCGATGTTGATCCAATGAGACGAAATAAAATATAAAATCAGTCATGAAATATAACTGAAAATAGTACTATTTTTCTACAGGCTAAATTCTTTTAATCACTTTGTTGGACTATGTTATAGTGTTCCACTGCCAGGATGTTTGGAGCATACACTTAAATGTTTGAAAGACCATGACAAGAAGGATGAAACTTTATGCAATGTTACACTATATGCTGTCAATTTTTTTGTATAACCGGAGAACAAGAGAAATATGAACCTGCAAAAACGGATAATATAACAGAGATGAAATATAGAAAGTTGTCTCACTAATCATAGAATACATCCTACTATGGCCATTAATATTAAGTATCAATATTAATAATATACATGCTACTGCGATAAATTGTCCGAGCATACGAGAGATTATGAGAGTGTCGGTATGAATAATATGGCACACCATGATAAAATTATCTCTTCAATCATAGAAAATTATCATCTTATATGGATATAAGAATATACAAATTAGGTTTACCTCATTGAACGAAGAGAAAAAGCAAACCAGTTTTATTGTCCTCAAATAAAATTTTATCTTATTGGGATGGTTGGCTGTGCTAAGGCGAGGTGGTGGAGCAGCAGCAGTAACTACGGGAGCGGGTGGTCATCACGATTGGTTGAGCTGAGGCGTGGTGGAATGTCTTTTTCATATATTTAATTTAGGTCAATCTCATATCAAGATCAGTGATAATGAGCTGGAATAATAAAGCCGGTCAAATGGAAATGAAGAAGAACATAGAAGGCGGAAGTGGAAAGGAGGTATAAGTGAAGGTGGGTGGAAACTAAAGTTAGGGTTGAGGAAGAAGAAGTGAAAAGAGGGAAATGGAAAATAGGTGGTGCGGAAACAAATAAAGTGCGAGAATTAAAAAAAGTAAGGGTCATAGTTTTGTTTTAACTTTAAATTCATTTTCGGACAGAGGAGAAAAGTCTATAGATGCATTTTGATAGCAAACGCAACCATATAGTGTAACCAATGCATACTTTTCTTGTAGTGTGTACTCAGGATCGTATCAGACACCTTTTATTGTATATATTCTTTTGGAGGGATATGTATGTATGTATGTATGTATGTATGTATGTATGTTTGTACCATACATGATGTATGTAAAGTTATATATCTATGACTATGCTCTGTTTTGTGATCTGTGAATTATTATTATATCTGTCTTGTTCTGAATCGATCCTGTAACCCTAATGGTATTGTATTGAGTAAGTAATAAGTATGTCGAACAACAAATGAAAAAAAATGGAGCATTCATCGACATAGTTAGGACTTGTTTAATACAAGAATACGAGTGATGGGACGACCCAAAAACCCTCACCGTTTGAACCGACTATAAACCACACAAGTCCAATCCAAAAAGTAAGCATCCTTGGAATCATGGGATAAACTAAGTTTTCGAGTTTGGATAATCAGATACTTAACACATCCACAGTGTTCATATACCGTAAAATCAAATATCGCAAACTCAATTCATCCAGGGGTTTTATCATTGCAAACACAGTGGAACAGAAACAAAAGAGAGGAACAGAATCTCACAGCGGAATAGAACAAATATAATATTCAATATAACTTTACAATGGAAACTTTTAAATCGTAACAACGTACCATGGATATTTATAAACATCATCCTCATATAATACAACCACGACATCCAAATATAGATAGTAGAATACACCCCCCGCCCCCCTTCTGAAGAACGCCAGCTTCTTTGGAATCGTCTAGAACTCCTCGAATCCTGTCTAAACCTGAAATCCACTTGGATCTGACCCGAGTGTCAAACACTCGAGTCAGGCTTGGATTATCCAGCTTGAGAACTAGATAACAAGTAATATAAATATCAAACCATCATCAAAAAGGGGTTGTCAAAACTTCGTGCATGCTTTTTGGAAAATGAAGTTACCATAAGACCTGCATCCCATCACACAATGCAAACACACACCATTAGGAGTAAGTTTTACCTTATGATAACCAAATATGCTTGATACGCGAAAATCATTTGATATTATTATTAATGTCTATCTTTGAAAACCTTTTCAAAATAAATGTATCAATCTTAGCAGACGTAGGTACCATTTATTACGTCTACATATATAGAGTACAACTAAAACTGTAAGGCTTCGTATTGGAAGTTGGGTTCCATCAAACACCAAGACAAAAGATCTTCCTTAACCGCGATTCGGGCACACCTCTAACAGGATTTCCCAGGATCAACAAATGCTTCTTTCTGTAGCGGCAAAGTCGACCCACCTATACCAGGTGTAGTTCGGGTTTCTCCTGAACATAACGTCCCCTGGTACTTCATCTTGAAGGAAACGTTAATCCTTAACTCTACGGTACTTCATCTTGTTTCAGCTCATTACCAGTTGTAACATCACGTTATACAAAGCTCTGCTTTTCAACAAAAGCTTTGATCTATCTGTCATCATCAGCACTTAGCATGTCATATTGTAAATTCACAACATATAATCGATGTCTATTAATATATAACCCTCTGAGTACATAAGTCCCAAAGGAGAGTGCTAAGCTAAAAGGATAAGTCCTTCTCCACCAACTAATATACCATTTTTAGAAACCAATTGGTTATGCCATAATATACAACGTCAGACGCACATCCATTTACAAGTTCGTTCTGGGCTGTGAACAAAACCGAAGGAACTTTATTCCACGACCCCGCCTGGGTGTGAAAGTCCTTGCAATCCGAATAGCTTCAAGTACGGTCAGATCGCCGTCATAATATAACCCCATAATTGGGTGGCCACCCGAGGAATCAAGGAGCAGTCTTTCCAATGTGAAGGTTTCCGGTCTTCAATCACAGTCATCACCATTTTCACTTGCTCTTATCACGTCATATAGTTATTCACAATGGGTCGAAACTCGATATTTCTGAATAACCAGTGCATCCTTAAAATCAATAAAAATATACAAGACATCTTGAGTCTTATTCTAATTTGGAATATATTATTACGCAAATCATTCTTTCTGTTGGGAATTACTCCCTTAAATCTTATCAAAGACTTACGTATTTTAAACTTTGTTTAAATATTTTCTTGGAAATCATTTCAACTGATTATAAAATCATCATTTCGCAAATTTAATTCAAACTCTTTTGATTTTATTAATTACAAATTTATTGCCCACTAAATTTGCAATTAATATCCATGAATCTTCTTCTTTGGAACCGTTAGATATGATATCCACTACAACAAATATGCTCATTGACAGCGTTGAAAAAACGCTGTTATATAAATTTACAGCGTTTCGAAGAATGTTGTCTACCGACACGTTGTTATAGGTCATGGGGACTACCTCAATACTTTGAAAACGCTGTAGAAAATGTAGATACTACAGCGTTTTAGTTGGTATTGTTGTTATGATTTGTACAGCGTTTAATTGGCGTTGTCATTATGTTTATACAGCGTTTTGTGTTGTTGTGTTGCATAGCTAACACAAATTATTTCTCCTTCATCACATATATAACAGCGTTTTATATGGGTTAGAAACGTTGTTATCGTCTTCATACCACAGCGTTGTATGAATATATAACAGCATTTTAAAACGGCTATAACCATTGTCATCGTGCATATATCATAGCGTTTTCAACATATATAACAGCGTTTTATAAAGCCCAGAATTGTTATGCCCGTCCATATAACACAGTGTTTCCCAACATATATTACAGCGTTTATTTCTGGTTAGAAAAGTTGTTACACTCTACATATCACAGCGTTTTACCATATATATCACAGCGTTTTTTATCATCTACAAATGTTGTTCTTCCCTGCATGCCACAACGTTTTTTCAAAATATATCACAACTTTTCAGTAGAGTTCTTGAGGTACATCTATCAGCGTTTATCATTTTTACACAGTGCAGTTCAAAATCATCACGAAATTCAAACAACACAAAAGAATTATAATTATAAAACTATAGCACATAAGTTATATATAATAATTCCATATGCCAAATATACAATAGTTGGACATAACATTTTGTAATCGATGTTCCCATCTAACTTGTTTTTACAAAAGATGCTTACTGAAAAAAAAGAAAAATATAAACCGTTCAAAGTCCAAGCTTGTGTGCTCCAAAGTAGAATTTCCGTCATGCATCAAACATCAACACCTGATTTGGTAAAAAGAAAATACATAACTACTTTTGTTGTATATGTATGACATTGAGAAACTGCTAACAGCTGAACTAAAAAGTACGGCTAAACATGGCAATGTGAAAAGAAGACGAGGTCAAGTGTTATCAAGTCATCTTGTTGTTGGATTTGATATAAATATAACATTTCTAATATTGTCTTGTTTGACTGGTCGTAGTGCTTAAACTACTTGATAGCGTTGGCATGGTTCAGTTCCATGCACAGGCAACATATTTTTTTTTCAACCAGCATCCTAAACTTCCCAACATTTCTTATGTCAACAAATATGCATACGGCTTAGTACGACCAAATTGCAAGAAAGAAAAATTGTATAAGATCAAAATGTTTGAGCATATCTAGGTCACCATATCTTCTATTTTTCCCGGTTTTATCTACCGAAACGAAATTTAAAAATTAATTCAGTTTTAAGAGGTGAAAAGGGAAATCATACTTGAAGTAAAATTCTACCAAAACAATCATAATAAGGAGTATTTCCATCATTCATACTTACGATAAGTAAAGAGAAGTATAAGTCTTCTTACTTGAAGACGATTCTGCGACGACATTTGCAGAAGGCCAAGCTATAGTAGAACCAATTGCATCTTCAATAAACTCAATCTCAGATGTAGGTCTCCATAAAGGTGCATTTGGAACTTTAACAATATCAACCCAAACTTTCACGACACCTTCTCCCAAACGAACAAAATGGACCATCGCATTTGGGTCATTCGAAGATACGCGTCCTTCAGCAACAACTTCTTTCTCTCCATGAACACTAATCAACTTGCATTTAATGTTTGACTTGAAACTAGTGGTCTGCCATGCAATATTTAAACAGTTTAAATATGTTTTCTACAAAACAGAAGTGATTATAATAATAAAACAATATCAAGGTATATGCATGTTTTTATAAATCAAATACATAAACTACACATTACCGCTGAATGCGATACTATATTTGGCATATCAGCAGATTCCGTAGCATTAATATCCTCAAGAACGACATTTTTTTGCGGCCAAGCTACTTTGCACTCAATAGCTTCTCCAACATATGTCATACCAACTGGTGCTCTCCATAAGAATGCATCTGATTTTTTTGCCGCATCAATCAAAACAAGCGCAGCAGATTGTCCAAGTGGAATATTATCCACGAGCTGATTTGGATCAGTCGAGTACAACCACCCTTCGGCAACTAGTTCTTTGCTTCCAACCCAATCATACAACTTGCATTTCTTATTTGTTGATGAAGTTTTACTCTAGTAAAAAAATATTATCAGGTTCTTATATTAAATCATAGAGCTAATGTGCATAAAGAATTAAGTATACCGCATTTTCATCATTTTCAGAGACTATCGTAGTGTGGAGTACAACTCTATCAGATGGCCATGCTACTATCTCATTCTTAGCTTCTCCAATATTTGAGATCATCCTAGGAATAGACCTCCATAAATAAGCACCCAAATTCTTCGGGATTTCTATCAAAATTTTCATGGCATTTGGTCCAAGTGGAATATTGTATAAAAGCTCTTTAGGGTGATTTGAAAGAACGCTTCCTTCAGCTACTATTTTTTCCATCCCAGTCCAATCCAACAAATTACATCTGACATTCAGTTGGTCATACTTACTCTACATTTAGTCAAATTCATTTATATTATATATTAAATCAAAATAAATTCCACTGTTATGGCAACAATAATATAAATCATTCGTACCACTTGAGATGGGCTCTCATCCCTGCTGCTTCCTTTAACCTGATAAACAATTATGCAAGTAATTATTAATTGATGGTGATCGTGATGCAATTATGTAAACAATTATGCAAATTAAGGGGACGTCTCACAAAAAATTAAAAACCAGACATCTGAATCAATAAACGAGAAGTCTGAAAATTGACAGGGTTAAAATAAAAAACAGGAAAACTAAAATCAGACATCTGAAAAAATTAGCAGACGTCTGAAAATAAACACGGATTTAAAAATCATCCAACACAGACGTCTGAAACTATTCCCAGACGTCTGAAAACTTCCTCGGGTTGAAAAAAACCCTAAATCAAACATCTGTTTTTCAAACCAGAGGTCTGATTAACAAAACGTCAGTTATTTATATATAAAAATAACCGCAACCTTCTATTCCTCACTCTTCCATTTCACCAATCAAATTGAAACTTCTGTAACCTCAAAATCCCAAATCCAATCCAAATCATGGGTCCTACAAAAAAGTTTCATCAAAATGAAAGAGGGCAGAAGAAGAATCATCAAATCCTCCACAAACTACTGTAGAAACACCCCAACCAGTTTCGTAATCAAAAATCAAAAGACGGATGAACAAAGCACCCTTGGCAATAGAAAGATATGGATTGATGCAGAATAAAATCCTGCATACTGGTCCATTCTACAGTCTCATTGATTTTCCGATGTATGATTTACATAGCTTATGCCAGGATGTTGGTCTTATAACACGGGTCTCATTCCCTTCTAATCACCTTAACATTGACCAGCTATCCATATTTCTATTCTATGCGAACTTAGATAGACAGGTTTTTGGAATCCTCAAATAGAAAAAGATTGGATTTGATCAAGTGTTAGCGGGGTTACTGTTAGATTCACAGCTAAGGACATAGGAGATATATTGCAATGTTCTAACATTGGGACAAATATCAATGATATTCCCGATATGTGTTTTAAGCCACGGGATAACATTACTCATCAAATTTGGGAAGATGATATGCCTCAGTTTTCTACTACATATTTAAGACCAAAAGCGAGATTTCTTACCCGAGTTCTTATAAATACAGTGTTTCCTTGGCTTGCAAGCCATGAAAAAATAACTGATCTAGAGCATAGGGCCTTATATGCTATATTTGGTGGTATTCAAGTTAATTGGGCTCAATTTATCTTTGATGAACTAAAGGAATTTTGGAGTAGGTCTCGACAAACAATTATCTATGCTTCGTTTATTATAAGATTATTAAAGGCAAAAGAAGTTCCGACTTATTTATCAACATTTGAGGAAATTCCGGCTAAGAAAGCAGGTAAAAAATTCTTTCCCTTGATGCAGCTCCCGGAAGAACCACCAACATTTTGCACTCTGGACGAATGGAGAGATAAACGTCGAGGTAAACAAGTTCCGCCGCAAGAGCATCCTCAAGAGCATATTCAGGATATGCTGGAATCTTCCTCCCAACAAACTTTTCAATATCGAACTTTTGAAGGTATGACTTCTCCTAAGGCACAAATTCTTCCAAACGAATCATTTCGTCAAGTCATCATTCATAATCAACTAATATTGTATCAAAATCAAGTTGCCTTGGGGAATCGTATTGCGAATATGGAACTTACACTAGCGTCTTGTCTCGCAACTATTGAGAATACATTGAGTGCAACAGAACGGTCTCTCACTGAAATTTTACGACGTACTCGACCACGGACTCCGCCATCTCCACCATCTCTAAACTTTTCAGTAGATAATTCTGAAGAAAAAGAAGAATCAAATAAATCTGGTGACAAGGAGGAGAAAGTGGAAGAAAAAGAAGGGGAAGGTAACCCAAAAGAAGCGAGCAACGAACCTAAGAAATCCGATGACAAAGAGGAGATAGAGGGGGAAGGCGACCCAAAAGAAGCGATCGTCGAACCTAAAGAAAAAGAAGATCCAAAGATATCCGATGACAAGGAGGAGAGAGAGAAAGAAAAAGAAGGGGAAGGCGACCCAAAAGAAGCGAGCACCGAACCTGAGAAAAAAGAAGATTCAAAGAAATCTGATGACAATGTGGACATAGGGGTAGATAAAGAGGGGGATAGCAACTCAACAAAAGCGAGAGTCGAACCTAAAGACGCCAATGCTTAATTTACAATTTATGAAAAATTATCTATGTATTAAACTTTATTTTGTGACATAGTTGTGTTTTGATAGTGACTTTGATGTGTGTTATGCTTGTGATAACTAGATGATGTTAGTTTGTTGTGTTTTGGTTGTGACTTTGATGGTTGTGTTTTGATTGTGACTTTGACGTATGTTAGCTTGTGAATTGTGATAACTTGATTATAGTGCCATATCTGTATCCGTATCCAGAATTATTTCGGATAGCGGATAATCCGTTTAATTTTCGGATATCGGATAATTGTATCCTCTTAATTTTCGGATACGGACGGGTATCGGAATGTAATGATTTTGTGACATGCACAGCTGATTTTGATGTGTCAAACGTTCGATATCAGAACCATAAAACCATCTAAATGATAATCAGACGTCTAATATTTTACCCAGACATCTGGATTTCATCTCTGTCTAAAATATTATTCCTGAAGAAGTAATCAGAAGTCTGGAATTTTTATCCAGACGTCTGAAATTTTTCTCGGCCTAAAAAATTGTAAATGAAGCAGCAATCAGACGTCTGGATTACATCTTGGCCTAAATTGTTATGCATGAAGAATTATTCAGATGTCTGAATATTTTATCCAGACGTTTGGATATTTTCTCGGCCTAAAATAATGTCTGCAGAAGCATTGAATATCATAACGAACACAGCGATATATTGGACAAATTGATATACATGTAGAACACTACTAATAAACATTGATATACATGTAGAACACAGCGATATATTGGACAAATTGATATACATTTAGAATACAACGATATATTGGACAACTTGATCAAATAACAAAACAAACAATATATTGGACACAGCGATATATGATAGCAGTGTAGCCCCTTAAAATGTTAAGCAGTGCTGCCACAAAGTTTATTTTCAGAACCATGTAGATGAGGTATTCAGTATCTTTAAGGTACTGAATACCCCTCTACATGGATCTGAAAATAACCTCATGACAGTACTAATGTTAACCAAGGCAGCATGGCTTCAATTAATCAAGGCGGCATGGCTTGCTCCCAATAGATGCGAGCATGACATCACTGCTTCATGACTGACATGGTAATAAGGCTTGTGTAAGAGGAAAGAAGTAACTTAAAGACAGTATGACTGTGTTTTTAAGTTACTATGAGTGTGGTGAAGACAAGAAGTAACTCTACTAGTAAGTTTTATATAGGGATGAAAGAGCCAGCTCATTTCTGATAAGGAACAACGTGTACATGCAGCTCATTTTGATAAGTTCTAGATGAGGAGATACGTGTACACACACATATTGAGTCATCTTTTATGAACAGGGTCCAACTTTTTATGTTTTGGCATATAGCCATGATTCATTGATTCACCTTTTGAGCATACCACAACATAGAAACCATGTGTACATGCAGCAGTGTCAAGCCTGTACATGCAGCGGTGTCTAGCTTGAATTTATTCTATCTCTGGATTCATCTTTTGGTTTTGCGAAAAGTGAAGTATGAAAATGCTGCATGTACTCAATCTTTATTTTATCTTTGGGTTTATATGACAACTTGAATTTTATTATGAATTATTTATGTAGTCATTACTCAACAAAGAGTTTATTCAATGATTTACTATGATTTTAAACTCACAGAATGCAAATAGCTAATTGCTATGTACAAGTTATAACTTATTGCCATTCATTTTAGAAATACCTGGTTTTGTGATACTAGCATTTGAACCATCTTCTCCAAATCTGCAGCTCTGTTTTGTAGTTGCATTGTTTTCTTTTGATTAGCTTGTGACAAAACAAACTTGGTGTGGGTCATACCTCTTCCCATTCCTCTTAACCGTCCTGGTCTATCATTTCCCAGCACTGCTAAAAGAGCATCTTCTCTCACAGAAGTTGTCGAGGTAGCTTGTGATTCAGCGTTAAACTTTTTAATCTTCTCCTGTAAAGGACAACATACATTGTAACTTTCAACATTATCACATTCTAAAATCATTTAAATATGTCAATTTAAAATTATATCACATACAATAGTTTCTTAAACAACCGAGCTCGTCGGCTCACCGTTTTTTCGAATGTGAGATTTAATCCAAACATCAGATCGACCGAAGAGGGATCTGGACTCTTGTTTTTCAATGGTAATAAAAATTGGAATAAAATAATTTATCATAACCCTATAAAAGGCATGACAAGATCACAACATTAAAATTATTTCAGACCAAATCAGCAGCTAAGCGTGCCATTCCTTTACGGCTGCATGTATGTGGCATTTGTCCGCTTCTGATGGCTTTGAATGTTTCACTTTGTTGCTGAAATAAAAATTAAAATATACTGACTAGTTAATTCACATATACGAAGATGACCATTTATACATAATTTACCTTAAACTTTGGACTAGTTTTCAAGTTGATAAAATCATTCCACTCCGTCATAGTTTTGATATTAATCCGGTTTCATTTGAAGTCTTTCCTCCTTGGACTTTGCTTTGACCAATTTATTAACTAACGTGCACTTTGAACACCTAAATATACACCCCATTTGCCGAAATATGGGGATCTTTTGTCATTCCTCATTCAACACAAATCTAGCCTGTAATTAAAAAAAAGGAAAATTTGCATTTAGCCCTCTTCTGAGAACTTATAGCAGATATAAATTGCTGGTTTAGGCCTCATTTGGGTATAAACTTCAGTGGCCTCCTAAAATTAACTTCAATGGCCAAAAATCAAAATTATCCTCTGAATTTAACTTCAATGGCGTCCTCCTATTGTCAACCGCCTCCTACTAGTAAGTTTGCCTAACTTTGTTGTATAAAGCTTGTATGTGTATGTTTAAAATTAAACTTATGATTAAAGTTCAAGGTATCCATATTTAGTTGTGTATTTGTTAATTGAGTGATGTACTATTGCATGTATCTTAATTGTTTACAGACTATGAAGCAGACGAAGCGTGACCAAGCTGAAGAATTTACTCGGTCGTCCAATAGGTGGATGTATTTTAGCGCACGGACCCAGTCGGGCTTTCATGTTTTAATAGCTCTATTCAAGGGACAAATTTTGTTTCACTTAACGTGATGAAATTTGCAACTACTTGCAGTTCAACAATTTATTTTGAAGCAATTTTTACTATCTTTGAAGCAAATTGTGTAGTGTAGGTAATATACATTTGTGTTGCTGTAGGGAAGTGTTTTCTTGAGGTTATCTCTTTTTTTTTTTGCTATAATGGAAAAACAGATAACCCCATGAAAACAATTCCCATGTACAGCAACACAAATGTATATTACTTCCACTACACAGTTTGCTTCAAATATAGTAAAGGTTGCTTCAAAATAAATTGCTGAACTGCAAGGAGTTGCAATTTTCATTACGTTAAGTGAAGCAGCATTTGTCACTTGAATAAAGTTAATAAGCATGAAAGCCCGGTTGGATGCGTGCGCTAAAATACATCCACCTAGTGAATTACCGAGTAAATTCTTAACCAGAAATTAAGTTAAAACCTTCAGCTTGGATATGTTATGTTCAATATGCAATTCGGACATGTTGTTGCTATGTTCGTTATGATATTTGGGTATGTTATTGTTATGTAATTCGGATATGCTATTGTTATGTAATTCGGGTATGTTATTGTGGATGGAAAATATTATGGATATTGAACTTTAATTATATATGGCTATAGCTCGACAACAAGGAAGACATGCATAGGTGAAACAGGTGTGTCAGACGTCTGGATATTTTTCCATACGTCTGAGAGTAGAAAAAGAAAGCAATCTGAATATCAATCAGACGTCTGAAAATCTATCCAGACGTCTGGATTTTTCTCCGCCCTAAAGTAAAATGCCTGAAGATGTTTTCAGACGTCTGGATTTTTTTATCCAGACGTCAGACAGTGTTCTCGGGCTAGAGAATTATATTTGCAGAAGAATACAGACGTCTGCTATTTTATCCAGACGTCTGGATTTTTTCCTCAGCCTAAACTATTAAGCCTGAAGAAGTACTTAGACATCTGGGTATTTTATCCAGACATCTTATATTTTTCTGCGCCTGTAATATTATGTCTGAATAGGTATCCAGACGTCTGATATTAAATCCAGTCATCTGGATTTTTTTATTTGGTATAAAACTATGAGTTAAATAGACACAACTAGATAAAAATTACAAAATATACCTGAATGCAATCCCATAAAATGGCTTTCAGACCATCATCAACGTATCTCTAATTACTAAGTTTGATTGGAACATGCTTTCGTACAAGTGGTCCTAAAAAAGACGATAAATTGACTGATCCTTGACCTATTGGTTCAGTATTCTCATTAAATTAAACTTCAACACGAGTTGTGAAGTTTGAAGGAAGTCTCTTCATTTTTGTAGGACCTCTACTCTTTCTTTTCCTTGGCCGACTGGCATTTGCATTTTCATTTGGTCCATCGGCTTCCACGTGTTTTTCGTTTTGCATTGTACGGTTCCCAAATGCACTAGGATTATCTTCTACTCCTTATGCATTATTTTCTAACGCTTGTGCTCGATTATCTTCTACTACTTGTGGATTATTTTCTACTGCTTGTGCTCGATTATCTACTACTTGTGGATTATCTTCTACTACTACTTGTGGATTGTCCTCGCTTTGAACGTTGTTGTCTTCAATATGCTTCTTCCGTTTATTAGGCTTGTACAATATATTTTTGGCTCCTTTGCTTCTTTTCTGTTGCCGCGTTATTGGCCTCATTTCCTATTACTAAAACATGAGGAAAAACATAAAATATATAGCAGAACTATACAATCCAAACACTTGTGCGCTAAGGCCATCCTGAATATGATACACCTCAATATGTCATTTACAGGAAAACAACATTGCTTTTCACAGCAAATAACGGCAGTTTAGGAGACTTTAAAACATAGAAGTACAGTTATAGCTACAGCAAAATATGAGTTAGCCTAAATAATCTGTTATTGTCAGTTAGCCTAAATCATATATGTCATCGAACTTAACGTCTGTGCTTATATTTATGTGCTCACCATGACAATACCACCTACTTGTCTTATATACACGACACTGTTATCACGCCGACCGACTAGTCGCGACTAGTCATCAACTAGTCGACTAGTCGGTCGCCAATCAGCGACTTGGACTCTCGACATGAATTTTGTTAATATGTAGAGCGACTGAAACGACATGGAGCGACTAGTCGATTAGTCAGTCGGCTAGTCGACTCGGCTTAACAGACTGGTTTCAAATTGTTTCTATTTGGGCCCAAAACTAAAAAAAAATATAGGAAGAAGCAGGTCTCCAATATCGATAACATTACAAGGGATGGACTCTTGATCCTGAAAAGGAATAATTTATTCTTTTTGCAAAAAAAAGCAGGGCTTTGTCATAATAACTTCTTTTTGTAATCTCTTGATCCTGAAAAGGAATAATTTATCAACATAAAAGTAAAGTACGAAAGGCAAAATTTTGGACAAAAAATGAAAACTTTTTTCACATACATATATATTTAAACCACCGCACGAATGGATTCTCTTTGAATTCACTTTACAGCTCTCACTACCAAAAAAAGAGTAGCATTTGTGTAGTTGTCTATCTTTTTAAGTAAGAGAATTATGCCTTAAACCTTTAAATTCAATATTCGGTCTAAAACTTAATCTAGTTAAATATTTTTTAGCTAAACAAAATAAAGAACACTGTAGTGGAGTCAAGCATAGGACTAACGGCTAAAGCAACAACCCTACAAGCCATTATTCCTAAGGGCAATAAAAACAAAGCTAAATTCCTATTCAAATGAAGAGAAAAAGAATCAGCTAAGTGTGGTATTATTCAAATTGTGCATTTTTTTAATTATCTGATATTCTGTGAGGCATAATTAAAAACACAAGCAAAATAGAAAATTAAATAACAACAAACACTTAAGGTAAATGGAAAGATTAAAAATTATTCTTCTTTGCTCTCACATTTCATGGTAAGGGATGCAAAAATAATGCCTAATTGTTTCAAATGAATAAAAACTTATGATCGGTATCGGCTTCCATAACCTGTGGAGAGAGAGAGAGAATGAAAATCTTTTCACAGTTCTAAAATCATCTAAATATATTTAACCAAAAGTTATACCACTCACAATCTTTGAACACTAAATCTTAATGAATCTACAACTTTTTGCTATCTGACCATAGCCACAGAGTCCATCCATTGCTCCGTGTACAATACTAATAGACTGTATTAGTTAGAAGTTTATAATTATATATATTTATTTATCGACTAGTCCACTAGTCAACTAGTTGGACCTCTGTCGACTCGACCCGACTTACCGCCGTGATAACCATGATACACGATCCATTCCTCTTATAATCAAATGCTTAACTACCACCTTCTCATATTGATGACTAAGATTTCGACAATCTAAGCAAGGACATAGAAGTTTTTCTACATTTCCATAATTTTTCATAGCGGTATGCACAAACTTCCGAGCTCCTTGCTGATACTCACTACTAGTTCTTTGAAAAAAAATATCTTTTAGCTTCCATCAAAATATAGGCTATGATTTTCAAACTACACTTATGTTGAGAATTACGTAGTTGCCTGTGTAGATTCACCCAATTTTTATCCATCATCGTCTACTACATAAGCAAGCAAAATTCTAAAATTTGAAGTAATAGTCTATTGTTGAGTACAAGCAAATTAACATAACTACTTAAATAAAACAGTGATACTAAATGAGACACAGCAACTTATAAACTGCTAATAACACAACCAACATTTTCAGCAGGCATACCAGATGTTAGAAAAAACTGAACATTGGCTAATCAATGAAAAAGATAAAATAATCAAGGCGACGCTTACAGCGACTTAAGGACGACGAAGACTGAACGGGATCTATGGGTCCGACCTCCACTGGAATGGAAATTACTCCACTGGAATGGAAATTCCTCCACTGGAACCGATTGCCTTCCGTTATGACAACCGAGAGACCAAGAGCAACAGTGCGAAGTGACCGAAGATTCGAAAGTGAGACGGAGACCAGACGGACAACGAAAATTGGATGGAAAATTTGTAATTGAGAATTTAAAATTTTGGGGAAATATTATGGATTCGCGGCCGATTTTAGTAATAGTGGAGGGAAGTGAAAATTCATTCCCGCTTAAATTTATCTCAGCGTTTTAATATAAAAGCAACGTACTCCTGCGTTATTTCTACAGCATGGAGACCAAAACGTTGTGAGTTGCAATTATAGATAACTCCTTTTCTTGTAGTATATATACTAATATGTAAGTTACGATAAACTCATTTAAATGTATAGCAATTAATATGTAAGTTATGTAACTCATTTAAATATATATATATACACTAATTGCTAAATACGGATATAAACGTACTAATCCCTAAACTAACTATCTCGGGCAATCTTACTCACAACTAACCCTTGATTCTGGAAATACTATACGTCACCATCCTTTTAAATATAAACTTCTGGGACTGTCGCTAAACTTCTAGATTAGGTTTTGCAACTTATCCTTACTTAGTCCTTGAACTTAATTCTAACTTACCTAATCATCTACTCTTATTACTTTAAGGTTACCTCTTTTTATAAGGTGAAATGTTTAGTGATTACACAAAATATGTTCTTCTGAATATTATTATTACTTTCAAATTATCACAAATTTGGAAACAGGTGTTTAATATCTTATTAAAACATGAGATGATAAATTTCCATGAAGACTTTATTACTTACTCTTAATGTCAATACATGTTTTGTTTTAACAAAACATCCTTTTAGAAATTATTCCAAAATATTACAATAAGGATTCAGATGTTTTTTTTTAATGTTAACTAAATGTTCAAAATAAGAGTAAAATACTTTTTATTTTTAAACACTTAATTTTATTAATTATTTGAATGTCAACCCTTCACTCTTTTAAAAAGATCAATAAAACTTTTTAATAGCTAATAAATAATTATTCTTTCGATTCTAGAAAATAGAATTCCAATTAATATCCAAAATTAAATTATTAGGATTTTAGTTTCCAAAAAGGTCTAACGACATTTATTGCTAAATTTTTCAAAATACCTTACACAATAACACTTTTAAGGCCTTGATCAAAGTTTGTGTACCTTTTAATAATAAATCTTAATAACTCCTTCATTTCTTTACAATACATTTTAAATAAATGTCCCATTTTTTTTAAAGTATAACATTTATCAAATGTTAATAAATTCTTGAGTTAAGAGTGGAATAACCTTTCTCATTTTAACACTTGCCTTTTATTAGTATTTTGAATGTCAATCTTTAATGTACTTCAAAACAACAAGTGTTTTGAGGTAAATGCTTGTTTTCATATGAAAACAAGACTTTAACAATTCAACATTAAATCAAGTAGTAATTAAGCTTTTTAACAAATTCATTTCCATGTTCTCAATTTATACGATTTAAAGCATTAACCAAAGATTGCATTTATGTTAGTTCTATGGTTTAAAATCTCTACTGTCACTCTTATCAAATTTCTCAGAAATGTGTGTTTGAACTTAGGAAATCTTTAATCACTCATCATTATTTGTCTGCACAACGAGAGTGCTTCTTACAAAAAAGTAATTTAACAAATTATAAATCGCTAAATTAATTTATTAGAGTAGTCGTTTCCCATTTTTACTACTCCATGCACTGTTACTTCCTCTAATACCCCTTATTAAAGAGAACTTTACTATTTCAAATTCTACCCAAACTTTAGTAAGTAAATTTACCACCCAGTCTATCTCAAATGGGTATATTTATGACGTCTACCTTATCAAACTATTATATGCCTTCTTTTCTTTTTGATGGTACATCAAAATTTAATATCATAACTTATATGGGATTTTTTAAGAAAATAATCTTTTCAAATTCATTTCAATATTAAAAGCTTGTTGTATCAAGGCAATGACAATTATAAATTTGCCATTATAATTGTTTATTGTTTGACACTTGCATTTCTATCTTTTTAAGGTTTAATATTGAAAACATTTGCTATTATTCTTTAATTAAGGAATTCGCCTTCTGTTGTCCTTATAGTTTCAAATTATAGGTTTTCTAACATAAGAAACAATAAACTTTTCAAATTTCTCAAAAACATTTATTTTCTCGAAAACAATATTTCAAATTTCTTTCCTAAATGAAATTATTATGCAACTTGAGCTTATGAATGAAATGTCAAAACTTCCTTTTCAAAATAATTTAATAATATGTCAAAAATCATTTTATAGGTTTCGTATCAACTTTTGACTTTTTTTGTCTAATCCTTCTGACACACTATTCTACGGAAGTTTTATCTCTTTTATCAAATCCTTTCTTCTGTGTTCCTATATTTTCAATTCTTGACATTCCTAATTGTTGTCGTAATAAATGTCTTTTATGTCATTTTATCCATTAAACAACGCTCATTCTTATGGACATTTAATTAAAAATTGGATATTTATGCCTTTGCCCAGATAGCCTTAATTACTTCCTTAATATTTTCCGATTTCAACATCTTTTTCCTGTTGACCATTTAGTGATCTCTCGAATTTTAAAAATTCCATTTATTACTCATGCAGAAGTTTATCCCATTTAATAAAAGATATTCTTCCGTTTTTTCCTAAAACCTTCACATCTTTATGCTATGGACGTTAATTTGTCGTATTCCAAATTCTTACTACTTATTTCTCCCTTATCTTTTTAACAAATGATAGTTAAGTCACCAATTGCTTTCCATTAATTGCCTATTTATTTGGGAGTTTCATCCCACTCTCCAACTTTTTGGTCTTTACATCCCTTAGGCTCTTATAGGCATCCAAATCGATAAGGTAGCTACTGAATCACTGCATGAATTCTACGGATTTTCTAGAAATTAAGGTTAATCCTTTCCCTTGAAGGACCTACGAATAATACTTTCTAAATATATGCGTACATTGAAAATATATATAACTTATATATAGTAAAGAAAATTGAAAGTCTTTTTTTCAAAATAACAAGTATGCCTTTCATACGTATATTTTCTCCATAATCGAGTAAACTAAGGTCTGATACCAACTGTAACAACCCGCCTGGAATGGGCCTAAATTTTGACCTCAAAAGGCCAATCGAAACTTAGAGGCATTCTTAATGGATCGTTGGTTTCTATAAGCAAACTGTATAACATATATAACAAAGCATACAAAAGCGAAATCATAATCTCACACAGCGGAAGGGATAAAATATAATTACTTAAAATAGATGTACCTTTAATTAAAACCATCATAAATGTCGGTTACAATGAGTCTCAAGCAATAATAGGTACATCAACAATAATTATCCCAATATAATAAAAGTGCCTAATAGCTATGGATCCTCCATCGTCAGACTCCATCTCCAAGGTATCACGGGACCAAGCGTTCCCACCAACTATCATGTATATATGTTAAGGGGAAGGAGGTCAGAACATAAAGTTCTGGTGAATGAAAATCACATAAGTTTTTAGGGATAACTATCTCCTATATTTGGCCGTATGAATTTTTCATGATATGTCTATGCATACAAGCATACACACAAATAAACATATGAGGCAGACGTCCTAGAAATCACTTAATACTCAAAGCTAATTTAAGAGAGGACACTCCTATGGTCACTTAATACCATGTTTTAGTGTGTCTAGGGCGGACATCCCTCTAGTCACTTAATACCCAATGGCGGACCTCAAGCCACTTAAGACCATGTTCTAACGTTGATTGTTATAATGATAACACTTGTAGGTCGAGAAATAGTAACGACTACTTACTAACATGATTGGGTCAGGAACATGGCTTCTTTTAAGAAGAACCCTTCCGGGGAACCATTTTTTACTATCTAGTTGTACCTACGGGCGAACTCCTAGCCATTTAATACTTCCCTTAGACGGTGGTTCCTTGTGTCATGAATACATAACCCGTCCCTAGGTCAGCCCTCACTAGCTCCTAGATAAGAAGCGGACGTTACTTAGAGAACTACCCTACACACATGTTATCGTCTATTAGGACCATTTAATACTTCTTTAGATTAAGGCAGACCCATTGACCGTTTAAGACCTTTATTAGGGCGGACCATTGACTTCGGCCTTTCTAAAGAATGAACATTAGAAGATGCCTAATGTCCTAACCACTTAATACCCAAACAAGGTAGGTCTGCAACTTAATACCTTCTCAAGGCAGACCTACTTCTTCCACAAGTACTATATATATATATATATATATATATATATATATATATATATATATATATATATGCACACTAGAAATCTCACATTAGGCCTACCACTTGTAGATGTTGGATTTGTCGGGAAGTTTCGGGTAGGCTTCTACTACAAGTTGGGCCTAACCTCGCATCATAGCATATTAATTATAGCGGCCCATGGCACCTAGACCTCTCACATTAAACAGATTTACTAGTAGACGCTCGATATGCTGGTCGGTTCCGGGTAGACTTCTACTATAAGTAACGGTTAACCTCATGTATATGTGTCATTAATATTAATTAAGGCTTTAACTCACACACATATAAACATACAAATTCCTATGGGTACATTCAAATTCTATTCCTAATTTAATCGTACTTATTACGCACTTGATACATATTCATATACGTTGATTATGCTATATATACAAACATAAATTAACCGAACGAAATTAGCGTCCTTACCACATTTTGAAATGTCAATCCCTATTAAATTCTTAAAGATGTACAAGTAATATCCCACATTTTCCTCAACTATAACATAAATATGCATATTAACATATGATAATAAAACTGGGAAAACAACCATATCAAAATATAAACTTGCAACCCAAATTTTGACTTGATTATTGCAATAATAAAAGATAAACACAACATCAAATATATGTGCAAAATTTTTGTTTTATGAATAGATTCCTTTTTTCATGTTTGTTTATATGCAAAACCTTAATATTTAGATATATTATAAATAGTACGCTCAAATTCTCTATTTTGTAAAACAGAAATTCAAACCTATTAAATTTACAATGTTATTGAAATCTTAACCTTTTGCCCCAAAAATCAAACATGTGAATTTACATGGAAATGACACAAAATGGAATCCAAACAAGATAGAAAATCATACAATAAGAATCATGTCTTTTTTTTTATAATTACAACAACCCAAAATCATGAATATAACTAGATAGAACATTTCTATGAAATAATTAAAATTTATGGAATTTGGAGGATGTTTAATATTATATTTTCATTTAGATCCAAATTCTCTTAGGCGTATAGTTCCAAATTTACACTACAAAACAAAGAAAATAGCAAACTGATGTCATTTCCACTCACAGTGCTAATAAAATAGTGGAAATCTGAATAGTGTTTTCTTTTGGATCCAATCCTTCATACAAAACGTTCTCTAATTATTGTTAATCTATATATAAGAATCAAGAGATTAGAGTCTTATATATAAATCTTTGAATTTCAGAACATAAATATAAATCTAATTCTAAATCGGAATAGAGAAGAAAAGAAATATAGATTAAGAATTTAGAAGAAAACCTAAACTTTTCTCTAGAATTCTAACGGCAGAATGGAAGCATGAAGAAGGAATAGATTAGGGTTTGAAAGAGGCTAGATATGTGGCATATATAGTTGCAAGTGTGTATACAAACCGTTAGATCGATTAGAATTAATCTAGTTCGTTGTTTGCAATTTATATATAAGCCCCTATAAAAACAAGCCACCTCTACCAGAATTCCTTAAGGGAGGTCGACCCCTTCTATAGAAGGGCAGCCGACCCCTAGGTCGACAACCCTTCTATACGAGTGGTTGACCTCCCTTCAGGGGTCGAGCCAGAGAATTCGTTTCTCTGAACGATTCTTTTATATTAATTATAGTATTGAATTGGATTGGTTACCTTCCTTAAATTGATTATTCTTGTCCCATTCTTTGTGTATATATATACACACAATTCAAATTCTCGTGGAATATTCATTTAGGATAACTAATATACACTACTACAAAAGTGGGCATATTCGACACAAGTTTTATGTGGCCTTATGAGACGACCCGAACTTCCCCGTGAAGGAAAGCACGGATTGAATTGAGGACAAGCCATATCAGAAGACAAACAGAAGAACATTTCATTGTTAATTTCAACAATTCCATCATATTAAAAGAATATATAGAGTATGAATAAATATTATACATCAGAGAAATATTAGAGATTTAGATTACATTACATAGCAGCGGAGAAACAATACAAAACACAACTGAAAGTAATACACGGATACAGAGCTTTCCGAGCATCGTTCCAGCTGTAAATCAGGATCTTGTGAATATAAATCTGCAAAACCAAAACTACTAGCTGCCCGTGTCGAAAATAAGGGCACCTAGAGTTTAGGTTAAAATAATAAACTCCAGGTCAGTCATGTGACTGGTGTGAGAACTAAAACAGTTATTAATCTTTACTTTAAAAGAGAGTAATTCAAGGGACCACGCCGTATAACACGGAACGGGTTTCCTCCTAAGAATATCAGGGCATATAATAAAACAGCGCAATGCTTTTTAGAAAAATGAAGCTATTATAAGACCCAGGTCCCATCACACAATGCAACGCAAGCCGGAGGACAGGGTTTTCCCTTAAAATAACCAAACATTCTTGGTACGTTTAAAACAAATCATTTGATACTATTATAAGTGTATAGTATCAAAAAAAAATTCAATCATAAATATCAATCATAGGCGGCATAGGTACCATCTATCATGTCGCCATACTAGGCTCTACAAATAAAACCGAAACATCTCGTATTGGAAATTGGATTTCCATCATGAGTCGAGGCAAGGGGCAAGATCCTCTCCGCTTCGAGACACTCTAGCAAATGTCTTAGGACTACACACTCTGGGTAACCCTTGGATCTTCAGGGCCGGTCCTCTCTTACGTTTGAGGATTAATTATTCCTGAACACACGTTTCTCGGTCCTTACAGACCTATAATCGAGGCGCCTCGCATCCAACAACCACATAGATGAAAATAATATAAATGTCAGGGTTGGTAAGTCACTGACACCACCAAAGCTAGAAAGAAACGTCGTGCTCTCCCTGCAGTCACTATCCCATTTTTGACTCATACCAAGGTGTGAGGCTCGCGAATTCACGTTATACACAAAGCTATGCCACATAGGTCGTGGTTTGATCATCAACCACAAGACTCTGCTTTTCAACAAAAGCCTTGATCATTGCATCTCAGCGTGCCACACAGGCAATTCATGCCATGCGACTGATATCTATCGATATATAACCTCTGAGCTCGTACATCTCAGAGAGGGGCGTTAAGCAAGAGAATAAATTCTCCACGGCCAAACAGATATATATTTAACAGAAATCAATCAACACAGAATAAAATCCAATGTCAGACACACAATCCATTTACACGTCCGTTCTGGGTCTGAACGAAACCAGAGGCACTTTATACCTCACATATCCATTGATCTCCAAATACGTCTGCACGACCACCAACTATTTCTCTCCTCTTGGGTGTGCAACCCAATCAAGATCATCAGTAATTATCCAAACGATGTGAAGACCTTCGGTCTTCGACCACCGTCTTCATCTTCGACTTATCGTCGAATCAGTTATCCAGAATGGGTATAAACCCAACCTTTCCGAATAACTCGCGTATATAATAAACAAGTGTTAGAAAACACAACATGCGCCTCATTCCAATTCTGAATATTCTTTTATTCAAATATTCACATCTTTTTGGAAAGGTTCCCATTAATTTTATCAAAGATAAATTCTTTAAAATTTATTCTTTAATCCTCCTTTGGATGTCATTTCAAACTATATCCTGTCTTTAACTGGGTTAAAGAGCCAATGTCGTTTAAAACACGGTTCATGATAAACCTAAAATCACATTCCATTCCATCAGCCTCTAACCGTAAATTAGTAAGTGAACAATCCCCTAAGTATTAACCCCGAAGGCCGAAACCAACATCAGATCAATACCCAGGAAACCATTCAACTTAACTAATCTCCAGTTAATTTCTGATTTTCTTAACTCCATTGTTAATCGGGTTAAAGAACCAGTGTTATTTAAAACACCGTTCACAATAAACCCAAAGACCAATTTCAATTCAATTTCAATTCAATTCCAATTAAATATATTAAATTGGAAAACTTTACTTTGGAAAATTCCCGTTAAATCTTAATAAAAAGATTTATAAATTCCAAATCTCATTTCACTATAAATCGGGTTAAAGAACGAATGTCGTTAAATACACAGCTCACAACAAACCACATCCAATCAGTCTCTAACCGTAAATTAGCAAGTGAACAATCCCCTAAGTATTAACCCCGAAGGCCGAAACCAACATCAGATCAATACTCAGGAAACCATTCAACTTAACTAATCTCCAGTTAGTTTCTGATTTTCTTAACTACATTTGGTTCAAGAACAGTATTATTAAAGATACCATTCACGACAAACCCAAAATCCAATTTGATATTAAATACAAGGCTCTGAATGGAAAATATATCGGCTTATATTCAATATCAAATTCTAAAACCCACAAATATTGTATTTAAATAACGATATTTATATATATCTTCCAAATTCCTCCACAATATATGTATAATCACGAAATACAATATCGAAATATTCTGAAGATAATTTCGATTCAAATCCATTCCAATTCATATATTGGACATCCCGGTTATTTTTAAAACCATTTCAAGACCGATTTATTTATTTAAAAATATTGGATTTATTATTCCATTTCAAAACTAGTTCATTTTGATAAAAATATATTTTTACCTTTTCAAATATGGAATTTTTCATCCTAATTCTTTCCAAATCATTTATTATGATTTTACACAAATGATTGATATTTTTAATAATTTTATCAAGGCCCGTACAGTCGATTTCCATAAACGGCCATCGAACTGCACTTACAATAACCTTTTCCAAATTTGATTTGGACGTATCTCCAAATCCAACCGTCAGATTTCAAATTTCTAATATTCATTGGAAAACTCTTTTCGATTCGAACCCAACGGTTCCGGTTTCAGGAAAATCCGACGGTCGAATCTACCGCAACGTCAATTCGAAGTCAATGGTCGAAATTCACGAACTTCCGCGGCGCGGCGCGTTCTATTCAGGCCATTATATTATATATATAATATATATTTCGTCGATTTCCTCTCAAAACGTATTTTATAATTTGTTTCACATTCGTTTTCAAAACAGTTTCAACTTCATATTCAATTTTAAAGCAAAATTGAATTTTTACTTATAAATTCGTTTCAAATTGATTTCAATTTAATTTCCGTTCGTTTTCAATTCGTTTTCATTTCGTTTTCAATTCATTTTGAATTCATTTCAATTTTTTTTCGATTCGATTACAATTCAATTTGAATTCATTTTCAATTCAATTTGATTTGAATTCATTTTCAATTCAATTTGATTCAATTTCATTTCTATTCAATTCGAATTCGAATTCAAATTCATTTCTATTCAATTCGAATTCAAAATCATTTTCTATTCAATTCAATTTGAATTCATTTTCTTCTCAAAATATTCGATTTTGAAATCACTTTTCAATATTCATTAATAACAAATAAAATCGACAAAATTCCCGTTCGTGACAAAATGGCGTTCAACTACTTAACACGGCTTCACAATTCAATTTTTCATTGAATATTATTTTAAATATTTCGATAATATCGAACTGGAATCAGACACAGTCAATTACCATATAATTTCAGTTATATGGATTTCATCCAATTCATATATACAACAATGACGATAAACAATCAACCATCATCCAAAGTGCGTTCTACACTGCATAAGCATCAAATATAAATATTCGACGCTTATAACAGCCTGTCAATCAATCAATCGACATACAACTAATTATTGGGATTAGTGTATGTCATATATCATCCCAATACCCGTGTGGGGTTTCAAACAATCAAACACAGATTTTATTTGTGCAGTTGGGCGATGTGTAAAATTTATCGTCCCAATCAATATCAGTCAAATGTGTGTATATAAACAAATCGTTCGATTTGTTCATAAATATATATTTCATTTTATATACACGTTAAAAATTATATTTTTAACTATAAAATATTTTTAACTATATAAATATTTTATTTCACATCACACAATCAACTACACATCAAAATCAATCAAACAAACAAACAAGCATACAAGCCGTCTATGGTCTGTGGACGACGGGTGTCGGGTGCTACTAAACACCGTCCGCATCCTAGTATATATTTTAAACTAGAAATTTAAATTAAAGGTGAGAAGTTCTCACAGAAAAGCTAAACCAAACGTCACGACTCTTCTTATGTAGGAAATCTTTGCCGTGCTTCCAACGAGATCTATTACACGCGGTTTCACGTTAAAAATCACATTTTTAATTCGCTTCACATATAAAAATCCTATTTTTATCGAAGTAAAAATCATATTTTTACTTCACTAGTTTATATATAAAAATCCATCTTCTGATATATAACTAAAAATTATATTTTTATTCAACTAAAAATCATAGATTTTTACAATGCTTCCTTCTATATAAAAATTATATTTTTATATTTCTACTTCTTATATAAAGATCGGATTTTTATTTCGCTACAACTTATATAAAAATCTCGCATTTCTTTATATAAAAATATCGCCTTTCTTTATATAAAAATATCGTCTTTCTTTATATAAAAATATCGCCTTTCTATATATAAAAATATCGCCTTTCTATATATAAAATCCTGTCCATAACACGAAGTTATATATATATATATATATATATATATATATATAAGTCCGATTTTTCCTATACTAAAAACTGAGAATAATTTCATCGCTTCATATATATATAAATCACATTTTTATAACACTAAAAATCGAATCTTTATAAATTAAAAACCCCTACTTTTCGTACATAAAAATCATTTCTTTTTATTTCTAAAGATCGCTTCTTTTTGTGTTTAAAAATATAACATTTCCTTGTTTAAAAAATCCGTTCTTTCCTTGTTTAAAAATCCGTTCTTTCTCTACTAAAAAATCAGTTTTAACTATGCTATTTAAATTACATTAACTAAACTAAAATAACATAAACACTCACTGATTTACGGTTTTCTACTGACGAGGGGCTACTCGCTGTCGGCGTCGTCGGTTGCTAGAGGACCGGGCGCGCATGGGGTTTCAGGGTTTGGCACTCGCGGATGAAGAGGAGGAAAGAGAGAACGGCAAGGTAGAATGGAGGAGGGAGGGGGGTCTCGCCTGGGCGACGCGGTGCTGGGCATCAATTGTCGGTGGCGGTTTTAAGTGGGGGCTAGGGTTTTTCGTGGATCTCGGGTTTTGGGTTCGATTCGAAGAGAGGAGGTGGCGTAGGAGGAAGATCGACGAGAGGGGAGGGGCTTAGGCGGTGCGGCGCCTCCGGCGAGGGTGGCGATGGCCGGCGGCGTGCTGGCGATGGGCGACGGGGAGGTTTTAGGGCATAGGTTTATTTTATTTTTTATTTATTTATTTTTTTCTTCTGATCGTTGACTGGAGTAAAGGAAGAAGGGGGAATAGAGGGGTTTTATTTAATTTATATTTTATTTTAATTTAATTTTAAAAAGTAACTTTTTCATTCGAACTCGAAACGAGACCCATCGACTGTCGTCCATAGCTAATTACCCCATTTCGACCACAATGGGATATGTATCGTAAGCTAATTCGATCGTTTCGATCAGTTTCCGTCAAAATCAACATATAACTCTATATATTGAATTTAAACGCACATTTCAATTTACCGGGGCCACATACGGACTCTAAAAATTCTCGAAAAATATTTTCTAACTTCGTATCGACGATACGGTCCTAATAAAACTAATTTCGTCAAATTCCGAGATTATTTGAAAAATGGCCATTTTCCAGTCGATTAAAATCAACTGAAACTTGTCAAACGCGTTTTACTTCGCCACGCTCACATATTGAATCAGAAAATTACGAATTTTGAAACCTAGCAATAACTTGACATCACGGATCCAACAAAAGTGGTTTCGTCGAAATCTGAGGTCGTTTGCAAAATTTCCATTTTTAAGGGCCAGAATTCCATAGCGACTATTCTGAATTTTCAATTGGGCACATCTTTTGATTCCCGCTATGAAATTTTGATTTTTCGGATTCGTTGGAAAGATATTCTCAATTAGATTCTAATATTTTTGGTTTCGCCAAAATCCGGTTTATTTTGAATCCTGTACATTCATTTGAACTTTGAAATCGAATTTTCGAACTACCGCGCCATTTTCAATTCCTTTTATAATTTAAAATAAATATTTATATTCTAACGACGATCTATATAAATATATATGTTCGAATTCTATTCAAAATAAATTTCTCGTCGTTATTATTTAAAATAATCTATTTTAGATATTCAAAATTCATCAAAATTGCCAAAATAAAAATTTTTAATTGGCTCGGAATTTCCGGGTTGTTACACCTTAGATCGAAAAAGTGTTGAATTTCCCCCTTTTTTCAAATAGGCAACACCGGAAGGGCGTGGCATCCGCGGCTGTTGCCTTAGCCATCTAAGGCAACGCTTTTGCACATCTATTGCCACGGAAAGAAAGTGTTGCATTATAGACGTAATGCAACAGTATTTGCATGTAATGCAACAATATTCAGTGTTGCTTGAAAATTAGTTAGATCCTTGCTACCACGTCAGCTACCTACGTGTCACACGACACGTTAGCTCTCCACATCAGCTGCACATGTGTCACATGTCACGTCAGCTGTGGCGTCTACGTGCCATGTGGACTTACTGCTGTTTTATGTAATGCAACACCACTGTATTATGAAATGCAACACCATATCTTAAAATACAACATCAGGAAAATAGCAAATGCAACGCTTTAATTATAAATTTTGCAATATCAGTTTTGTACATAGAAAAAACACATTCGTTACATTCATCATCACATTCAAACCTTCAATACATACCACCTTCAATACATACGATCAAATACGTAATTCAACGCTTTAAATATATAACACATCCGATCAAATACATAATTTAAAAGTAGCAAAAGTGCCAACACATACCACCTTCAATACAAGTGCCAACAAATACGATCAGTGTGCATTCTACAGAGTAGCAATGCCATGAACCAGAAACTGTATCTCTCCATGTCATTTCAGGTCCTCCACTTGCCGGCTGTATCTCTCCTCGTCATTTCAGATCCTGCAATTTGAAATTACAAGTTATTTGATAAGTGAATATGTGCTGTGTGCATCTGTGCATTTAGCCATCTAATTAACTTATAAATCTTAGTGAGTTACACATACAATTATAACAGTTGACCATTCACCATTGGTAAATCGCGCCACCTCAGAATTGAGTATGCTTCGTCTTCTGTGCAAGCATTTCCAGTTCACATATTTACCTGACACAATCCATCAAGTCCCTCGCACATCCTTTGAAGCTTCAGATCAACATCAGCATATCCATATCCCCTAAAACCCAAATCAAAGTTAAAAAAAAGAATCAATGGTGGACTCGTCTCTATACATCACTGCCACTGTTCTTAAGGGACATTGGAATTTTGAAGCTGTGCATAACGTTCTTAAGGTGACTCTCAATCATAATTTGTGGCCTATACGGGTAATACCCAATAACTCTTTTCTAGTATCATGCCCATCGTACAGTACACGTGATCATGCGCTAATGTTGAAAGTTTTTACAAAACTGGTGGTGCTATTTACCTGCAAGCATGGTCTGATGAAGAATTTGAGCCTGAACCAGCTTTAGAAGTGGAATCATGGGCTAAAGTCGATGGCTTTCCCGAGTTCCTAAAGAGTAATATCCCTGCTGTTGAAGAAATAATGAAGCCAATGGGACGTATGCTTGCAATTGACGACTGCAACTGGTCTCAGTATGACCATACATCTTTCTACCTAAAAATGCAATTTTATGACGGCATTGGCAATATCAATACTTTTGCTGCTCAATTCAAAAACAAGGTTTACCTCATTAAGGTCCAGCGTTGTACCCATGCTTGTCCTGGAACAAGGTCTGAACTTCTTTTTGTGAGCAATAGGGAGGAACAGGTGGTTCCATGTTTGCATCATTACGGATGGGAATGGGAAATGGATTCAGATGAAAGATTTGACGCAATGATACAAGAAGCTGTTGTGCTACCCCCCTTGCCAAACTTATTTCTGGAGGCCACACATGACATACATGTTGATAACCAAGCCCCAATGAACCTGTGGAATGATCAGTGGGTAGATATAGAAGTTGATCAGGAATTTGACTGGCCAAACTACCTCACCCCTTGTCTTGATGATGCGGGTCCATCACATGCTGCGGGTCCATCACATGCCGCTGCTCACTTCGGACTGGCTCGCCCACAGTCGCAAAGCCCTAACGAATCAGTTGGTAGTTCCGCAGCCCCGCCAAGTCCTGATCTGGTATGAACTGATGCTACTATAATGTCATTTTTTGGATGTGTATGTATTAAGTTAACTTTATGATACTTTTGGATGTGGATGTGTGTGTTATTTTTTGGATGTGTATGGTATGAACTGATCGATGTTGCCTTATGATACTTGTGCGTATATGGTATGAACTGATGTGTATTGTATGGACTGATGCTGCCTTATGATACTTATGCGTGTGCGTGTATACTTGTGCGTGTATGGTATGAAGTATGAACCGATGTGTATTGTATGGACTAATGCTGCATGATGATACTTGTGGGTGCGTGTTAGATACGGGTATTTGTATCACAAAACCTCAGTGCAAACACACCGCAGTGCTACACATGTATTTGTATGAACTTTATGATGCACTGCGGTGCCTTTTGATACTTTTTTGTATGACTGCTTTATGATGCGTAGTAGTTGGATACGGGTGCGTGTTAGATACGGGTGCGTGTTAGATATGGGTGCGTGTTAGATACGGGTGAACGACTCGTCCGGATCGGGAAATTTGTAGCCTCAAGCACACCGCAGTGCAAACACACCGCAATGCTACACATGTATTTGTACGAACTTTATGGTGCAAACACACCGCGTGCTACACATGTATTTGTATCACAAAACCTCAAACATACTATTGTATGTCATTTTCTGGATGTGTATGGTATGAACTGATGCACTGCGGTGCCTTATGATACTTTTTTGTATGACTGCTTTATGATGCATAGTAGATGCATACCTGTGCGTGTTAGATACGGGTGCATGTTAGATACGGGTGAATGACTCGTCCGGATCGGGAAATTGGTAGTCTCAAGCACACCGCAGAGCTACACATGTATCTGTGTCACAAAACCTCAAGCATACAATTATATGTCAATGTAAATGAACGCAAAGTGCAAACCAATTTCGATGGTAAAGTCCCTATTCCTTAACTAGAGTCTAGCTCGACCTCTATAATAAACCAATGTCTTTTTCATGCCAATAGCTCGGTTCTCATGGCCTAAATCCTGGTGGCAAACCCACCGGCGCCATCTCCTTTTTTTGATTTATCGCTAGGTATAATTTTCGAATAAACCTCAGCATAATCCCAAATCCCAAATCAATGGTCAAAGCGCAACTAATTACTCATAATCTAATCTTTCACCGACTAATCACTCATAAGCGAACGGATTTTCCTAAGTTTGGGATGTCCAAGCAACTAATTACTCATAAGCGAATGAGTTTTCCAAAATGTAACAAATGAACTAATTACTAATTACTCATAATCCAATCTATAATAAGCGCAACTAATTCACAGTGCTATGCAAACTGAACCTAAGGGAAAAAACTGGCGATGTCAAGTCAACGCCCTGAGCAATCAAAGCTAGAAAGCGTTTCAAAGCTTCAACCTTTTCGGAATAAAATTTGCTGTCGAGGAGAGGAGCGATACTGATGTGAATTTAGGTTTAAATTTTTTGTCAATAGTAAAAAGGGGGAAAAACGATTAGATGATAGAGAAGAAAACGATTTGTGACCAGATTGATTTTACGTTAATTCGTGAAGGGAGAAGATCACACCAAAATTTCGTCAAAATAATGCAATGACGTGGATATCAATGATTGGATGATGGCTAACGTTTAGAATCATCAGACCCGTAGATGTTTTGAACCGTTGGATTAATCTTGCATCTACGATTGGGATTTTTATATGTTGATAACGCGGATCGCTGAGCCGGATTATATATACGTAATGCTACGCTTTTAACTGGTGTTGCACGTCAAAACGCTAGAATTCCCACCGCAACAGTGCATTCACGTATAATGCAACAATCGCCACACTTTTCATGCAACGCACACAAATTAGTGTCGAATATGCCCACTTTTGTAGTAGTGATATGTTTATATTCCATTTATTTGATTTGAATTTCAAATATTGTGTGTAAACAATTCACGTATAACTTGTTTTAATCATAACTTTTTCATATGGACTTCGTTTTCAGTAAATAAAATACGTAAACGGGTCAGAATCTTGTTATGAACGCAATAGTAATACTTTCGTGGTCCAATTCTAAATTTTACGAAATTCTTATTTTCAATCCACTAATATTTTATTAATTTATTATGGTTTATATTTAATTTAATCATCTATGTCTATTTAGGGTATATTTTACGGGGTGTTACATCGACAGTAACGGAGAAAACTCGGTTAAGGTTAAAAGAGAGGGAGTGCTTTGGGAAGAGGAGAGGTTTGGTGTTGAAGTGAAAAGGGGAGACGTAGATTACCCAGTCTCCACTGATGCCGAAGTTTGCTTTTTGAATTCTTAAGTAAATTTTTTTTGAGCTTTTGATATATTTTTTTACAAGACACATGAGATATATATTGAATTTCAAATAATATTCAAGAGAATAATAAAAATACTTGAAATTGAAAGTGCAATAGCACAGATCAATACACATCTGTAACTCTTGTAGTTTATATCAATATTAAGAGTAAATACATCTTATTATCAAAGTGACGAACAAAATATTTATTTAATGACTAAAATAAATGTTGATTAAAAGAACTATTACAAATCATGTTTTTATTTTAGTTATATAAATATAATTATATGTTTTCTCAATCAGTGTTCATGTCTCAATTATTTAATTTATAATAAAAAAATTCAAAAATAGGTTGACATTTGCCTTGAAATGAAAGTAAAATACTAAACGAATATCTAGGCAAAATGATATATATATATATGTGTGTGTGTGTGTGTGTATATATATATATATATATATATATCAATCAGTGTTAAGATCTATAATTTTAATCGAGCTGCAGTAATCCAATTAGCTAGTTTATTTTGAGATCTACGTGCTTTCTATATTCTCATATTTATTTGGATCTAATTAGTTCGATGATGGATTATCAAGCTTTTGTGAATATGGGTTTCGACATTGTCGGCGCAGTTGAAATACTTTTAGCTCCATTTTCTCCAACCGATCTTCCATGTTATTGAGCTTGCTAGAATTCAGATAACATTTGGTAAGGTTTTCTGGGTCTGGTCTTGAGATAATGGCTATTGGAAACTTCTTTTGTGGTTTTCCGCTTAGATCTGATAGATATGAGTTTATGTATTTCGATTAGATTTAGTTAAGTTGATTAGTTACCTTCCGATTGCAGCATGATTCTTTTGGAGTTTCAATGGTATTTTCATTATAAATTTGGTATATTGGTTAGTATTGAACCAGTTTTTTGTCTCCTTCATGATTTCATCCTCAGTTTGGCATACCCTGTAAAATCTTTCGGAGAATAGACAAACATTAATAGATTTATGTTGTGCTCACTAGATTTGATTGTACATAGCCTAGCTTACTGGTATTTCTGGAGAAATTATTTGTTATGAAATTCATATACCCAAATGCTGAATCTGGCAATAGGATTGATTTATAAGTGTCTGTGAATCATCAACCAGACATGTTGATTGGATTTGAATATCGTTTGGGATTTCATAAGTATGGTTGATGGTTGTTCCAGTTTAGTAGCTACGGTGTATATTGTACCCAACTCCCTGATTATAATGAATTCAGTAGGTTTGTCATGTGGATCTTCATAGTATAAGCATTTGCGTATGGCAGTTTCTACTGTGAAATTTGATCTAAATTGGGGAGTTCAATTGCTTTCATCTGATTATACCAAATTTTAAATCTTGAGGTTCTCTTTAGAAGATCATTTGCAAGAGGAACGTATGGCTTGTTAGGTGCAGAGGTGCACGTTTGTGTGTGATGTGACTCAGGAGGAGTCGTGAGAGGTGCAGAAAGTACACGGAAGCGGGTTAAGGCCTCATCATGGGCCGTTTATTTCTATTTAGGTTTTAATTACATGTATTTTCAGTTTTTCTTTTCTTTTTCTATGATGTTAAGGTTAGAATGCTAACCTCTTTCTTGTATGTTTCTTTTCAGTAGAAATAAAGTTACCAATTTTCAATATATATATATATATATATATATATATATATATATATATATATATATATATATATATATATATGCCCACTAACAAACGTTGATAATTCGAACTTCATATTTTCACATTTTGTATTATAAAATTACAAACTATCCTTAATGTCAATAATATAACGTTATTCTTAACAAAAATAAATTTTACCAGTGATAATAGTTGATGTACCGAATTAAAAAAAAAACGGTGTATACGTTTGTAATAGTATACGAATTTAAAAAGAAAAATTGTGCATTTGTTATTTTTGGCAAGAGTGACCAGTTTTTTAAATGACCGCAAACACTTATTATTATGACAAATAATAATTACAAATATTAAAGGAGTTTGGCAGTTTACGAAACTATACATTCGGTTTTTAAGCTGGACTGACCACCACAGACAGTTTTTATAGTGTACCGTCCACTTCAACTATACAAACGTATGGCATCGGAGCTAGTCCTAAACAACTAGACTACATAGTTTCTTACTCCACAAGGGAGAAAATTTCACACAGCACTCCTCGTAGGGAGGCGTTATATAGCCAGCCAACATGACAAAGAATTACATTAGAGCTGACGGACCTAAAACTAGGTACAACAGTGCCATTCCACATTGAGCCACACAAAACAGCTACAACGACATGACCATGAGACAAAGCAACCTGACACTGACCATCACTATGCAGCCCACTTTGCACGGACCATCCCAACTTGAGAAAATCCTTCACGTCACCAAAGTAAATGCAGCAAAGCACGAACAGTGCCTCTACCAGGTAAGAACATAGCATGGGAATATGACATCCAATAAGCCAGAGAACATAAAGATGAAGAGCATAACCACAACAAGCAGTAACCCATTGCTCCACCGAGGCCGGGGCTTTCGTCGTGGAAAGGGACACTTCTGTGCAGTCTACAATGAAGAGCAAATCACTAGGCCAAACCAGACAGTAGCATAAGAAACCATTTCAACCACATAGCCACGAACACAACTAAACAGCCAAAATAAATAGCACCAAAAGTCCAAAAACACAGCAGTTACGATGCAACAATTAAAC
This sequence comes from Allium sativum, assembly GCA_030737875.1. Taxonomy (NCBI): domain Eukaryota; kingdom Viridiplantae; phylum Streptophyta; class Magnoliopsida; order Asparagales; family Amaryllidaceae; genus Allium; species Allium sativum. Next base: position 5,981,987 of record CM060913.1, on the reverse strand, counting down.
AGTCGTGTGCATTTGTTTGATCATAGCATTTTTTATTTACTCTCATGCTAAACAGTAATAGGTTTTATTAACGATAAAGAATTCATTTGATGTGTCGATTTTAAAAAGAAAAAATATATATGTTTGTAATAACATGTTCATTTAAAAAAAACAATTATTTACATGTCGGTCTGTAATCAAATACCAACTTCATTAAAAAATTATGCATATTCTCTTTGTAATAAAATACTAATTTTAAAAGGAAATAAATAGTGTAAACTTGAATGTAGAGTAATGTAATGGAACTAGTGAATTTTGTATATAATTATACAACATTTTAAGTTCCATGGCCTTGGATGATTTATTAGTATTACAATTGTCAATATAAATGTGACATTCAATACATCGAGTTGCCATCATGTTCCTTCGACTTTGATGGCATCCGTTCCTTCAATTTTTGTCAGTTCGCCTCTCCTTCATCTAGGTTATTCGCCAACTCCCACGTCCCCCTATTTTGATGCTATGATCATTGAATCAAAGATGATCTATCTGCTTGCACTTGATGTTTGCTCATGCTACGCGCTCCTCCTCTTCCCTTTCGCCTCATTGCATTAAGGCTCCCGTGATAGCCAGACTAATGGCGTGTGCTTTTTCATTCTGCCCACTGTAAAAGAATCAACTGAAAGCAATACGAATCAGACTTAATTTAGTTTGTGGGATTTGCATATTTCGCATGTATTATATTTTGGTTGTACATGTTGATGACTTGGTTCTAGACTTGATGTTGGTTAATATTAGTGGTTATCATTAATGGTGGAGTTCTTTTAGGCGACTAAGCACGACTCATAATGGGATGTTAGTACTTTTATTTATGCTATTAGGACTTTACGAATCTGGTCGCATTCCTTTCTACCCATAAAAAATTATTATATAATTACTCACAGAATTAATAAGCATTGTAATAAGTTTGGTCGATTTGGTTTGGTTTTTCTAGTTAATTGGTTGGTTTTGGTTTTTGTTTTCAATTTATTTTGGTTCCTTGGTTGGTTTCAGTTTTTGATATTTAAAAAACCAAACCAACCAATTGAATCAAATATAAAAATTAATTTTTTAAAGTCAAAAAATTATCACTGACAATACTATTATTCACAATATTTTAATAATATAAATTTTTTTCTTTTAATTGATATTAATATTTTTCGAAGATATGTTTGTTTTTAAAAATATTTGCACCATATATACTTAATTAATTGCTTTAATCTTATATCATCTCCGCATCTAAAAGATCAAATTAATTCAAATTAATTTAAGGTAAACCAAACCAAAAATTATCCATTTGGTTGGCTTTGGTTTTATGGTTTGGCTTGGTTTATGCTTTTTGAATGGTAATCTTGATTTTAAAAAAAATTGATCGGTTCAAACTAAACCAACCATTTGCTAATCCATAGTAATATGTTATAAGTCATACAAGACTTGCAGGTGTGAAATACCATCTTAGCATCTAATTTCAATTAAAGAAAAAATTAAAAGATTTTTCCCTCTAAGCCTGAAGAATCAAGCAACACATTTTTTCTTCCTCAATACAATAATTCACTTGCTTTGAGGGATTCTTCCTCGAACGGTGCAAACATTAAAAAAAAATAGAAATGATAATGGTGTTATTTTCAAATTACCACGGAAATAATAGGCAGTTCAAAACTAGTATATACTGGCCCTACCTAGACAAATGCACATGCCTGCAATATTGCAACGATTTTGGCTAGGAGTGGACAGAAACCGCACCGCAATGCGAAAACCACCCAGACTGAATCGCAAAAACAATACGAAAAACTACACCCGGATTCTCTCTCTAAAACAAACAACCCAAACCGAACCGACTCGCAACGATATGGTTCGGTTGCGGTTCGAACTTTTATCAAACCATATTAAATCGAACCAAACCGCATAATTACATCGACAATGTTATGATAAAAAATTTAACAAATTTCTCTCTAATTTTTAGTTTAACGATATATATATTCTATTTTCAACAAATGTTGTAGTTACATTAATTAAAGATAACACTGTTTTAACCTTCAGAAGACACAGCTTCAAACAGGACCGAACCAAAACCAGACCGTATTACATCGAAACCGAACTGTTTGAACGGTTAGTTTAATGGTTTGTATTTTTGATCAACCATTTGATGCGATGCTGAAGCAGTTTGAGCTTCAAACCGCATCAAACCGAACCGCGTCCACCCCTAGTTTTGGCACACTGAATAGAACACTAAAAATAAATAAAATCCTCTGCCATGATATGCGATCTGAGATTGCTCATAACTAAATTGTCAAAGCTTTCCATCAAACGGCAAGTTTCGATATTAGTAACCGAAAATAAGCAAGCATGCTACCATACTAACAAATGAGGCATTCATCTTTACTAACACCAATTTACAAAAGAGCCTAATCTGTAAACCTAACAACTAATTTTTGTCGCTATGTACAGGGCTCATTGCTCAAAACTTCAAAACTGAACCGCCAAATATGAACGAAATAAAGGCATACACAATATGTACAGTTGAAGATGGCACAGATTAATCTTCAGGTCGCTGAATCTCACCCATCAGAATCCGATTACTATGTATTTTGAAGCCAAGAAGTGAAGGATCGATCTGCCTTCCTCTTTTACCCTTTTTCTTACTGGTGTTGCTTCCTTTAACGCTACCCGGTCCTCCATCGTGAGATTCTGCAGAATATTCAGACTCGTGAGGAGCTGCCATCTTTTTAGTGCTTTTAAGCATGTCAATAAAAGAAGATGCTTCTTGTGAAGCATGACTTGTCGAGGATGCTTGTTTCTGTCTCACGGCGGCAGGATTCTTTGCTGATGTATTAGCAGAAACCACTGTTGAATTCGTTTCACATTAGCTTTTTAATCAATTTTTATAATAATGTGAAGTAGGATGTGTTAAATACTAGGCAACCACATGCTCCTTTTATGACAGAAGGGAAGAAGGGGATAGTAATTTAAATGTCAAAAAGACGTGCAGTCGGTTATTAGTGTCCATACCTTCAGAAGGAGCAGATGATGCAGGAAGATTCTTTCCTTTTGCTGATGCCATAGCAGGGCTGGATGCAGAATATTGAGAAGATAACATATTTATGTTCTGGTCTTGTCCTACAGGAGGAATTCCAGACACCCTAAAAGAGCGTGTATTTGTTCAAATTGTGTGAACTTAAACAAATCATTGTTTCCTTTTTACCCTTACCACCTCCAACACCCAAACCCACCCCCCCAACCCCCCCCCCCCCCCCCCTCTCAAAAAAAAACAAGGGGACAAGTATGAATATAACTAGGAAGGTGATCAGATAAGCACACCATCTTTAAAAAAGAGTTCTCATATTCCAAATATTACATATTAATGTCAAAAGGATGTGTGAGTAGGGACAACTTAGGTAAGAGAGAGTATCATTATCACCACATAATTTAAAGCCAACTGCTTAATATACATATACATATTAAACTAACACGTTTGCACTCCTCCTTTTACACAAGTGTTTGATATTTGCATTTTCCCTGCATTATTTAACATCCTTTTTTTTTCATATTGGTGTTTAGACAAATGAACGAATAGAAATTCAGATAATACATATAGTATTTTGCTATGTCACCACATAGAGTGAACCAGTTTATTCAGAAAGCAATCATCATTTTCATCATTTTGCAACGAACGAAAGAGAGCTCAAATGAAGCATAATCGCATAAACACCGTATATGTTTGTATTATAGAATTTGGAACATAAAAGTTTAGTTGAAACGATGTTGAATAGATAACGATGATTGATGAAACATGACTGAAACAACCTAATCTATGACATGTACAGTTACCATAAATCAAAGATTGAAATTTGATTAGAAGAAAAAAATGTTAATTATACTGTTATTGAACGGAAATCAATGGTGAATGTGGGTTTTTAGGATTGATGGAGCGATGATTCTAATTATTATATGGTATTGCAGAGGAATTTAGTCAGCAATACTTACTGCTTAGCCAAAACTCCGTCATGCCTATTGTTGGTTCCCATAACATCATAAAAAGGTATTCCACCTGCAAACAACTACACCCAGTCAAAAGATTAGTTATAAATTTGAAGAGAACAAGTTTGATATACAAATTAACCTGTGTTTCCAACTGATCCATGACTGACTTTCTTGTTAGCTTCCAAGTCTTCATGATGCATGACAGAACCTACTGTCTGCTTGGTGCCACTTTCAACCGAATTTTCGGTACCAGCTCTACTCAACTTGACATTATTCTCCATTATATTGCCCTTTATTGAAGCTGAAGGATCAGCATCATGAGAATTTGCATTATAGCCATCTATATATTCAACAAAAAAATTCCCATTATTACTCACATCTTGACTATTTTTATGGCTATCCAATACAGCACTGAAACCATATTTCTCCATGTTTGAGATCATTTGATCCTGTTGAGACTTACCTGCTTGATCATAAGAAGCTTCTCTGAAAGAATCAGATAAAACAACTTTATCTGTGTTAAGGTTGAAAGAATTATCGGAAGAAGAATGAGCGAAGGGCCAAGAAACGTCTCTCTTTGCATAAGATGGTTGAACGGTCTCAGTCATACCTACTGATTGTGGAGACTGAAGAACCATATCATGAACAGAGTTTTCATTATTATCCATATGAGATGCCCAAAAGTTCGGATTTCTTCCGGTGAGATTTGCATTAACGTCTCTACTATGTTTCTCTGCTTCATGTTGCAACTGCCTTAGGTGGGACTCTAGGACACTATTCGACAGCTTCCTACTACGCTCGGGCCAACTATTATCTCTAGCATCTAAATGCAAATTGGTTAACTGATTAGGGGCACCATGCTGAACACTATGCATATTAGAGAGATCGTATCCCTGAAGTCGTGCCAGAGCATCAACAAAATCAGCATCTGACCCATGCATGGAGCTTGTCCTACCAAAAGACTTAGCGTTCTGTTCTCCATGGAATATGTTTTTGCCAGCTTGCCGTGGTTGATCAAAAGACATATGTCTCTGAAGAGGCAGGCTAGAATCAAGTTGATTAGTCCTCCCAGAACTAGATAATGTCCTAATAAATTGACCAGATTCATCAACAGACCATACCCTGTCTTTTTCAAAACCTGGACGTTGGTTTGAAGTATGAGGAAATTGCTGGGCTTGGAATTGTTCTTGCTGAAGACTTAAATGATGTAATTGTTCAGTTGAAAGCAAAGGCATGTTCCTGGAAGAAGAAAATTGCTCTTGCTGAAGACGTAAATGCAGTCTTTGTTCTAAGAGATCGCTTCGATGGTCAGGGTTGCCATACTTCGCTTGAATAAGCTCTTCTATAGATGGTTCGTTATGTTGAGGAACGGAATGGCCAAACTTGGCCTGAATAAGCTCCTCGATAGAAGGCTCATGCGGTCGAGGCACGTAGTGTGACTGTTGTTTTTGCATCTCATGGAGGAGCCGTTGCTTAAATAAGTACTGATCGGCTGTTGTTCCAATACTGGGATCATGCAGTTGTTGAAGCATGCGATCCAAAAGTAACTGCTCTTGTTGCTGTTGTAGCTGCTGCTGTTCTTGTTGTTGAATCAGCTGCAACCGATGCTGAAGTTGTTGTTGATGCTGAAGTTGCTGTAGATGTTGCTCTTGCTGCAACTGAAGATTCAAATAGTGTTCTAGCTCCAGCATAGGCTGGTTATATGACTGTGGGCGCTGTAGAGATCCTTGAACTTGTTCAAGGTATGGAACTGTCGAATGCATGTTTTGATGAGGCATCAAGCATTGTTGCTGGAAAAGTTGCTGCTGCAGCTGCTGTTGTTTCAGGAGCTGTTGTGAAAGCATGTGCTCTTCTAACATAATAGCCTCTTGCTCAAGAAGTCCTAAATGGTTGGAATGCATAGCATCAAGGACACTTGAGCTAGCGTTTCTCAAACCAAATTTGTTTATAGGCCATGTATCATGTCCATGCTGTGCAGGATCACGTGTTGAATTAAAAGAAGTATCAGCACCTAGGTTTGATGATAAAGGCCGTTTAGCATGAATTCCCTCAAGCTCTGAACATAGCAATCCAAGAGGATTCATATCAGTTCCAGTCAAAATTTGGTCATTTGATTTGGATCCCGCGCTTTCATGTATAGATGAATACTGGTGACTGGCAGTGTTTAGCGACAACTCACACAAGTCATTAGCAAGCTTCCCTAAAGGATTTTCATTAGTACTTGCAGGCCTAGCTGTATACACAACTTCTGCAAACAAAATAAAAGTTTGGACAGAGAACGATTACATGTGAAATGCAAAAACAAATACAAAGTAGTAAATCAAGGGTAATGCTGCTATACATGCTCTAATGTATACCAAACCTAACCAGTATACACACCGATGTAGCAATCATGCTGCAAGTTGCCTTGCAGTTGATGTCATTTATTGACATATGGGATTCACCCAGTATTTGCGTTCACTGAGTAGGTATAAATGAGCAAGAGGTCATCTAATCAAGCATATTTCAGAGGCTTCTCCACAAATGTACAAGTAACCTTGCAATTTGATGACATTTATTGACCCCAAAACGTGCCCAGTAATTCTAAGCATTTTGTAGGTATGAATAAAAGGTCGATGAGGTACACGCTGAGAAATGAATCACAACTTCTCAGATGAAATCACTTGGTAGAAAAGAAAAGAAAGCTTAAGCTAGTTAAACTGCTATGGTAGAATATTTCTTCCAAAATTAACAAATGGAACATAATACTAACCTTCAGCATCTTGTTCTACAAGATTCCTAGCCGACTGGCTTTCAAAAGATGATACAGCAGGTGAAATTACAAAGTTTGTAGGTTCTCTTCCATAGGATGGAACAGTAGGATCATCAATCTTAGAAATTTTAGAGAGAACACATGGATCAAATGGTTTATCGCTTCCAGGTGATATCCACTCTTTCTCAAAACCAGAATTTGAAACCATGCCATCAGATGAAGGCACATCAACATCCAGTTCACCACTTAAAACCCCCAAAGGTTCAATTTGCTCAACCAAATTATGTACAGGCATAGCACTAGAACCCATCATCAAGTGTGGCATTAATTCACCAAGCGGCACAAACTGAGTGGCTTCTGGGCCATCTGACAAACAGACAGGTAAATCTGTACCAAAGAAACCTTGCTCGAACCATGATATAATGTCAGCACCTAAAAATGGACCCTGTATCTCTCCTTGCGGATCCCTGTAGAACAAGCTCATCTCCTCAGGAGGAGCGGTCTGCTCTTGAATACTTATTTTATCATTAAGTACGCCTAATTTATCGTTACTTACACCTTTCTTATCATTACTTAAGGTACCAGCTGGAATTGGGGTACCATACAAAATACTGGAATCGATTGGTAGATTACTGCTAAAATCAAATGATGAAGATTTGTCATTTCCCTCGATCATTCCAAAATTGGCAACCTCGTTCTTCTTCTTGCTATAATTTCCACCATCCACTGGAATAATTTCAGACAAACCTCTAGCATCATAAAATTCCTCAAAGCTACAATCTAAGTCATTCAATACATCCAAGTCCATTTTGTACTCAATTGAACTAACATTGTTGCCATCATTGTGGAGCAAAACTGTGTTTGATTTGTCCAACTCACTCTCACTGACAGCTACAATTACCTCATCGTTGCTTTTATTAGAGATTTCAATGTTTGCAATCTTCCCTTTTGTGATATCTTCCAAAACAACCCCTTCCTCTTCATTAGGTTTGACAAAGGCAAGAGGCAATAACCAGCCATCTTGTGTAATTGGAGGTGCATCCTCAAAAGTCTCTGGTGTTTTATCAAAAAATGGTGTATTTGTATGTTTTCGGTATATATCAAGAAGTCTACCTCTTGGATACCGGTATGTACCTTTAGATGAAGCATCATTACCATGTAAAATGTTATTATCGTTTACAAGCAGTGCACCAATAGGAGGTGAGCTTTTAGCTAAGCTTCCTCTTCCTCTTCCACGAGCAAATCCAGCATTCGAACTTTCAGCTCGAGTTTTATCTAAACTAAAGCCAGGTGCAGCACGGTGCACCGACAAAGCATTAGACTGGTATTCTTGGCGGTGGCGTGGCCTCCACTTATCACGTGAATCAGCTTCAGTCAGAGAACGAGTACTCCCCACAAACGACTGTTTTTCAGAAAGTTGTTCCTCCTTGTCCACATCAACTTTTTTATCTGCTCGTGTGTCTTTGTCTTTGTCTTCTGGGCCCCATCTAGTTGACCATTTACTGTCTCGCCTACCATCATGAGTAGAATTACGAACGAAAGTATCATGCCTCTCGGCGTTGAGCATGCTCCTGGGATCTGAATTTTCTCGATCAGTTTTGTTATCAGAACGACGATCGGTTTTACGTTGCTCATTTTCGCGATCTACATCCTTTCTACGGTCCCTTCTACCAAGCAGGCTAGTTTCCCTCTCTTCGTCGCGCCAACGACGATTGTTTTCAGTATCAGCTACATTTCTCCTCCACTCTTTTTTGTCTTGTGTGCCATCAAGTCTCCAGGAGTCCTTATGAATGACATCAGTAGAAATTCCAGGGCGAGTGTCCTAAAGCAAATTATTATATTGAAGATGCTACATACTGATTTCAGAAAGAAAGAAAAAAGAACCAGAATATGAACAACTTAAAAGATGGAAAAATAATCATTCTAGCAATGAAAGCATGAAAGAATAAATGAATCCAGTTATTAGCTAAATTAATAGTTAACATGTTTATAACAAGCTTGTCAGACTGTGGCATCCTTGACCTTAGTACGATTATGTACAGTAAAATACAACTTTCTAAAAGAAGCAGAGAACAGCAACAATTTGTAAACTATGAGGAATGTATAGCACACATCCAGATAATTAAGAAATTTACACCGCAAAATTACAAATTTTACTTCTCAAAATGGTATTCAAACAGGCTGCCAAATTAAGCAACATTTAGGAAACATAATTGAGAAGGATATATAGCTGCGCATAGCGGGATGACAATCTTTAAGAAAATTGAGAAGGAAACTCTCGAATAATCAACCAGGTAAGCGGTGGGTATATTTACTTTGTCTAGGTATAATGTTGTACAGTTAAAGCACTTAACTGTTCTATAGCGGGTGGAAGTGCAAAAAATCACAGCGAGACTAAAGCAGGGACATAATGGAAAATAGCGAAGTGCAAAAAGCTTCACTATAGACAAAACCAAATATTTAAAATTAATCTATTTTCATTCTCACATCATTTGTGTAGGAAAAAAATATTGTTTAATCTTTCTTATATAACAAAACCGAAGAACATCATAATTTATGCAGTCCATGTTTGGTGACTACAATAGGTTTCTGCCTTATATTGAGCACTTATGATTGAAAATTAGGCATTTACCATAACTTTGTTGCTTTGTTTTAAAGGAGAACTAGCCAGATCAGCTTTTTATATTAATATTGCTCAAGCAGATGCTAAAAAGCCTTGATTAAGCGGTCATGGAGGAAACTAGCAGAGCTTAGTGGATCTACTATTCATTGGGATTAAACTGAAAAACGCAACGGTCGAAGAGCGCTATAACGCATGTTTTGCAGGGCTTTAACTACATGGGGATCATGTCAAGTTCCATCCATATCAATTAGGTGTTAACGACTGCAAAACAGTTAATTTTCAGTTCACATAATATTATTATTTTAAAATGACTAATTGTGCTAAAACCAGCTCTTCGTCACCTATACTGTGAGGATTAAAGAAACACAGTTATTCGGTTAAAACAGAGAAATATCATAAAGTTTTGACCATATGCAAAATATTTACAAGAGATTCATTAATGTCATATCCATCAACAATGCTGAGTTATGTTAATATATGACATGAAGGCAACGATTTGCACAGAAATTGCTATGATATGCTAAATACAATAGAAAGGAAAGAATAAAGTAGACAATATGACACTGATGTTACGTGCTTTTTTTGCTTTGGCGCTAGGTGGCAACAGTGTGATTTGGTGATATTATAACAATAGGCACTGTCAGGCGTCAGCCCTCTGCTATGAGGTGAGAACATTTTCAAATCTAAACCCAATAAGAGTCAAGACAAATAAACTTCACACATCACACATAATATAAGATATATAAGCATATACATGTGACTGAGTGTGATTTTGCATATACGACAAGCTTAGAACTACAAATAAAGACTTAAATGCTTTAACAATTTGAAACTACATCGTTTATTACTTTATTTAACCATATAACTTATTAAATTGTGTATGTTAGAGAATGTGGAAAAATAACCTTGTTTTCATTATGTTTGGTGTACAACCATTGGGGAGACAAGGGAATACTGCTCTCAGAAGTCACCGGATCTGCAGCAAAGAATTAACTTATCATATAAGATACTATGATGCAAAACTTCAACATCCAACTTATGCAGCAAAATATCGACGACGGTAATGATTGAAATATGCCAGAAACAGACCTGTCAGGCTTAAATTATTTACATAACTAGCTACTAAAATGTGTGCTAACGAAATTTTAGTGTAAGAAAAATATTCGCTGCAGTATAAAATGGATGCAACAAAACCAAATTAGTAAATTGCATATTTACAGTTGGGAACGGCCATTAAAACGTAAAATTAAACACAAAGTCAGAGAAATAAATTGTGGAACGTTGGCTTTGTTTGTCTTTGTTTGAAAGGTTGAAATCCATGGGAAGATCTAGTGGTTGAGATTTCTTGTGTTTAATTTCGTGTCAACATTTTATGTTCAAGTAGACTTTCCCTTACAGTTTTCATGAAACACATAGGGCAACAGGAGTTCACAAACTCTTATCTAACATCTCTTAATAAGGCAAACACATTGGCAACTTTTATACGCCTTTTAGTGAGTAAAATGACAGGTTCTAGAAGATGACCTCATATAACTTTATTAGGTCTTCCTTATTAGATACCCTTATTAGATAGTTGCACGGAAAATTACGGGAACTAAAACATTTATATTAACCATCTCTGAAGATGCAAATGCCATGTTTGCAGGAAAGGATCGGCTCAAAACAGATATACATTGCAGGCTCAATTTCCAAAAACATAAAATTTTGAATTCAGCATATAATGGAAGATCATAAACCTTTCCGTTCATCAGGAATTCCAATACGACTCTTTTCATCACAGGACACTCCAGGAATTCCACCTGAAGTAGAAAAGTCAAAGGCTCGTAAATTTGCTTAGAAAAATTCTATCAACTGGAAGAAAACATTGTCGGAGATTAAAATCTGTATTAGCTTAGTTTGTCTGAACTACAGAAACATACATCTACAATAAATTTAACCATTCATTATAGAGTTCGTTTACAGCTTGAATATACAAAAATCCCAGGTTTAGCATAATAAGATACATGTCACTTTACTAACAAAAGTGAGTCTTCGCTATACACACAAAATCAAGGTCTCCAATCTAGAAGGAACTTCTCTTAATTGCAGTTCGCTTGTACTGACTTCCTTCTGGAATAAGAAAATACATACGGACACAGCAAAGTAATACTAGAAATAATATCTCAAACAGCACGAGCATTTTAAATACAAAATAAAAATTCAAATATCAAAGCACGAAAAAATATGCAATATAAACATTCTAGTAGATCCATCTAATATGGAGTAACAAATATGTTCAGTTGACAAAAAATATAAATATATTAAACAGTCAGATCTAAGTTCGCTACAAATAAAAATGATTAAATTTATAACAGGAAAGACACATCTACACAGATCGCAAGCCATATAACCAAATCAGATATAACATCTATCGTTAGCAACCTTTCGCCTGATCTGTAACGAGACTGAGTTTTCCATCCGCCATTTGAAGCAGAGAAACGAAAAATTAGAGATTCGGAATCAAGAAGTTGAAGAATAGGTGAAGAGCTGAGCTCGAGAAAGCTAGGGTTAGGGTTTGTTTTTGTTTCGAGATTTGATATTCAGATAGAAGACCTGAGGCAGCGAAAAACAAGAAGACAATGAAACAATACTTTAATATTTGTTGTGCACAGAATAAAGAAGGTTTTACCTATTTTTTGAAGGACATTGTTAATCACACACCATTTTTGAACACGAGATGTTTTATTTATTTTTTTAGGTTTTTTAGCATTACTATATACCATATTTTTTCAAACAACCGGCCTTAATTATACAATAAAATATGATTAAATTACTCCTTTATTGGTTGATAATTGATGGTCGTTTACATAACTAATTTTCAGCAAAATAACATCAAATACAATAAACATGTGAAACAGTCATCCTTCATCGTTTCAACGTGTTAATTTGACCAAACACTACAGTATTTCTCGATGTACTTTTGCCTAAAATTTCTTTAAAAAATGAAAAAGAAAAAAGAACTCAAGATCCCTCTTAACAATTCAAAAGTGAATGGTGTGCCTTTAAAAAATGATCTCCCCTTATCTAAAATTGGAGTCATTAACAATGTCTTTTCCGAATACGAACAGGAAAAGAAACGGGGTTTGAATAAATCTCGAATAATTTGAACTATTTTAAATAGAAAAAGCAAGTACAACCATGATGCAAGAACATAAGCGAACAGAGAGGATATGTGATTTTATTCATCTAGATAGATATACAAAACAATATAAATAAGCTCTATGTTTGTAGATTTTATATGTTTTGTAAATTACAATAATATTACTTTGCAATTAACATATTCACTATTATTATTTGCACATATCACAACATTCCCCTTAAATCTGCATACATAAAAAAGATAGGATTAATTGCCTAGTTAAAAGCCTTTTTATAAAAATCTAGTGAGAAAATCATAAATAAGGAAAATAGTGCAATTTTATTTCATCTTTGGATAGAACACTCTTCAATGATGATTGATATTTCAAAATCAAGATAATGTCTCATTAAAATCTTACTAACAAAAACCAAGTGGTAAAATGTCAATGAATATAACGACCTGGATTTTTAGTGGTCGAATAATTGATTTATTTAATTATTTAAAAGGTTGATTTGGAGATTTAAATGACTTATATTCAATAAATTTGAATATTTAATTAATATAAATAGGGAAATAGTAAATTTAATTCTGAAATAGTCGGAAATTAGTTAAAATTGTGATATTGTGTTAATTGGATAATTTAAGAGATTTGATGGAGTTTAGATTCGAGTTATAATAATGAATTTGTTTCTAAACGACGGTTGAACGTATAACTTATAATATAATTAAATACGAGCTCGTAACGTCGCGGTAATTCATAATAATATGTTTTGAACTTTAATTGAATATACATGATCCATTATAAGTCGGATTTCTTTGAAACAAGAAACGTTCCAATCTATCTGACTATAGTTTTCTAATGAAAATGAAAAATCGAGATTTCGTACTATAGATTGTAGTTATGTCCAAATCAAATTTTCAAAAAGTCATTATGGAATCGTTTATAAAACATAACGATTTATAGAATAAAATAAAAGGGTTTTAAATAAACTGAATATCGTTTAGTATTAGCTTATTTTGGAGCTATATGATATTCTATTTGAATATTTTCAATAACATTGATTATTTATTTTTATATTGGATTATTTTGGAATTAATTTATATTTGATCGTTTTATTTAAGCCTATAAAATAACCAATTCTGAAACAGTCACAGATTTCAACGAAATAAACTTTATTGGATCTGTAACGTTACTTTATTGTATGAAAATAAATTTTATGGCAATTCGGTATCGCAAATGACCACGATGGCCATAAATGCCCAGATAGTTTGCATAGAGATTAATTAAATGAATTTAATTTGATTTAAAGGGAATTTGAATATAACTTGAGATAACGGTCGAATTAAAACCCATAACAAATTTCGTTGAATTCATATTGACGTTTAGAGTCAGGATATGTATACAGTTCGCTATTTTTGAAGATCATATATTTTGTTGTCCAAAATAGCGTCGTTTTACGCGTAAAATATTGTTCTGGGAGACCAATCTCGAAATGCAACGAAACTTATGCCATTGGATCTGTCTTAGTAAGTTATTGTAGGATTTCGATTTTCATATCGATTGGACTCACCGTTTGATCGTGCGAAGGGTAAACACTTAGATTTTTATTTAATCGTTTTATCGATTTAATATAGAACTTAAGAATAACCAATTTTCAAACGAACTCGGATTTCAATAAAAATATTTTTTTTAAATCCGTAGTGATTAATTATTGTAGGATTTCAAGTTTCAAGTCAATTGGATTTATTTTGTAGTCGTACGCAATATAAACGCGTATTATTTAACCGTTTGAAATTAAAAAGGAACTTTTACAAACAATTTTGGAATTCAACGAAACTAGTTCCATCATGTCCATAATATTTAATTATTGTATGATTACAATTTTTATCTCGGTTGGAGATCATATGGAGTCATTTAAGCTTGTTACTTCGCATGTAAGCTTCATAAATTAATATATTAATATAACCTTCCTTTGCAAGCCACTTGAAACTACTTGTGTAAGCCATCCTTAACTTATATACATACCCAACCCACCCCATCACTTTTCCTTCTCTTCCGTTCACAGAAGTTACCGAACTCCTCCCACAAAAACCAAACCGTGCCTTCTAAATTCGATATAAAATCAAATAAATTTCCTAGATTCATAAAACCATTTTCTTTGAATTAAGGAAGTAGAGTTCTTCATTCTAGTATGCTGCTTGGAGGTCATGCGCACAAACTAGTGCTCGACTGTTCTGGAAAACGAGTTAGGGTTAAGATTTTGGGGAAATTTAAGCTTTGTTGCATGAATTCGATGTTGTAGTTGGATTGAGGAGCTGAATTTGAGTTTGTATGCAAATTTTGGGGATGTTTGGTGATAAAAGAATTGTGGTTCCCTGTACCAATGCCTCTCAGGTCTGGCGACGCGATTTAGAAGAAGGAGCTCGAGTCTTTTAAATGGTGATGGAAATTAAAGGGATTCTGGAGAGAAGTAGCATGGTGGTCCTGCTTTGTTAAATAGTGAAGCGGTGAGGGAGCAAGATGGAAGAGTAAGCACGACTATGGCATGGTATATTGTAGACGCGATTTAGAAGGAGGAGCTCGAGTCTTTGAAATGGTGATGGTGATTAAAGGGATTCTGGAGAGAAATAGCATGGTGGTCCTAGTTTGTTAAATAGTGAAGCGGTGAGGGAGCAAGATGGAAGAGTAAGCACGACCATGGCATGGTATATTATAGTCGCGTTTTGGAATAACAGAGAAGGAAGAAAGAGGATTAGCGGGGAGGATTAAAGATTAACAGTGGATTAAGAAATTAAAGGTTAATAATCAAAAATTAAGTTAACTATGATTGTTTTAAATCAATGTTAATATTGGAATGTTTATAGCTTGGCCATTTATTAACAGAATCAGACGAAACTGGTCACGTTGGAATCGTAACGACGAGACTTACGTTGTGGAGCTAATGTGGTTAAGAACGAAGATAATGGAATTTCATGATAAAATCAAATGTCTATTTGATTTTAAATGAAACAAAAGCAGGATCGTCAACTGCAAAACTATGTGAGTAAAGTCACTATCTCTAGCTCGTTTATATTTTACATAAACGAGTTTTAAATTAATATATAGTAGTTTTATGTTGTGTGATGCTTGTTTGGATGAATGGTTGATAAATTGGTTTAAATGATTGATATAGTTATATATATATATATATATATATATATATATAACATTGGTTGAATATTGATACTATTTACCATGATATCTCATGTTGGAATGAAATTGATGTTATTTGCGTTGATTAACATCTGTAGATATAGGGAAACAAGTTTGAGGGACCTAACTGGATTCCTCAACGTTTATATTACTGTTTTTCATTTATTGTGATAAATGACGTGATATATAATATGGGAATAATTGACAAGAATAATCCCGAGTTTCACGTGTCTTTCCATATTAATCCCAAGTTTCGATTATTTTTAATTAATCCCAAGGTTGGGGGGTTCCCACACATATAGATCCCATTTACATGTTTACCTGCTTAGTCGGTTTCAAAAAAAAATCAACAAAAGCAGCTTAACTCATTCAATCTCCTGCCTACATTACAGAATGTTTTCACACACAAAAACACAAGTAAATGCTGCCAAAAACAAATCTATAAAATATTACAGTTCTTAAGTTGCAACAACATTATTACCAACATTTTACAACTAACTATCATTCTATGCCGGCTTTAACAGATCCAATCTTGGCAAGTCCAAAATCTGAAACTTTAGCATGAAAGTTTCTATCTAAAAGAATGTTACTACTCTTGAAATCCCTGTGGATAACAAGGGGGCTGCTCATGCAAGTATTCTAGTCACTTTGCAGCTTCAAGTGTAATTTTCATCCTTATTTCCCAGCTTAATTTTGAAACCCCGCTACATATAGGATACAAACGCTCTTATAAACCACCATTTGCCATGAAATCATAAACAAGCATCCTACGAAATTATTGGAACAATAACCAGCTAAACCAAGAAGATAAGGTGACTTAAGCCTATTTAGTAAATACACCTCCATTTTGAACTCCTTTTCTCCCTGTCTCCCTTCCACATCCATCAACTTAACTGCAATTTTCCTCCCACAATGGCGTCTGCATGCATCAACAACCTCCCTTACTCCTTCCTCGACCGAAGCTTCGATCCCAACATCAACGACTTCATTGAATTCGAGTTCCACCTCAATGACCTGCCCCGAACCACTCACACCAGATACCCGCGTACCCGAAACACCTTTGAACCCGGTCGCTAAGGCCGATATCAGATCCAGGTCGGATCATTTTGCACTTTCCCCCAAAGCCCCTACTTGCTCCATCCACTGGCGCGAGCTTCAAAAGGTTACAACCCGAATTCGAAATCAAACAGATGCGCATCTGATTCAAACGACCCGCATTTGCATCGCATGTCCATGGAATCTCTCGATTTAGAGCACATGCCGAATCAGAACCTGATTTTACTAAATCGGAACCCACCGAAAACCAGAACCGGGCTCCGTCATTGATACCCGCACCCATTACGCCGCAGGTTGTAGTAGACAGTCTGAGATATCAGGATTGATTTGGGATTTTTTTGGAAAACTAATTGAAGAAAAATTAAAGTCAGTAAGGAATAAGGAAAAGAATGAGTTGTTGAAGATATCGATTCATTTGGGAAAGTTAAAAGCGTTGAAACTGGTTAAAGAGGTAAACATGTAAACGGGATTAATATGGGAAGGGACCCCCAAACTTGGAATTAATAAGAAATAATCGAAACTTGGGATTAATATGGGAAGACACGTGAAACTTGGGATTATTCTTGTCAATTATTCCTATAATATGTGATTGATTATGTTGTAATTGGGATTCCAAGGGATTTATAATCGGAATTCGACTGTGTCGAATTTTATTAAAATGATTTATTTTGGAAAGGATATCTAAATTCTATTTAGTATGAAACTATAATTTAAATAAAATATGTTAAGAAGCTAATATTTCAATATTTATAGTTATGAAAATAAAATTCTATGTCTTAAAATAATTTAATATTATTTTAAGATAGAATTATTAAACGAAAAGGGATTTGTAGAAATCAAATAAAGTTGAGTTCGGAAGTTATGGAATGTATAGCTCTTAAATACATTCAAAAAGAAAAGTTAATCAGTGGTCGGTCCACTATAAAAACCAGTCGGCCATGAAAAAAAAAAGTTGACTTGTTTTAAATAAACAGAAAAGTGTAGTGGTTTTATAAATGGAGTTTATAAATAAAGTGCAATATGATTTGAATGTACAAAGTGACTCGAGAAGTGGGATTTGAACCTGTAATAGGTTTTACAACTAATATCAAATTTTGATTTGATATAACCAGTCCAGATTTCCATAAAAGAAATAATATTTTACATTTTAAAGTGGATAATGGGTTTAAAGCAAACATTTTGCAAATTGGAATAGTAATAAGGAAATTGGTAAGGATTTGGAAGTGATAAATTCAAAAGTGAATTTAGAATGAAAGTGAAATTTGAGTAACCTTAAATGGTAGATATATTCCGAAATTCTGAATATTAATCGAATGTAGATTATTCGTAAGAGAGTTACTTATAGAAATTCGACTATATCGAATTCAAGAAAGTACTTTTTACTTTTGGTTTTTAATCAAGGTTTATTTATATTTTTATAATATAGAATAAAAGTTATATTTTAAAATTAAATATTTCGGAAGCAAGGACTATAACTCTAGCTTATAATCAATGTTTTCCATAAAAGAAGTGTATTCTTAAATTGAATTCGAGAGTTGCATAAGCAATGTTTTGTTAGAGTTTGACGTTGTGAGCTTTGTATATTTCAAACTTAAAATGTTGTTCAGTTAAGGTCTGAGAGGTAATTATACCCTAACTTGATTGACTTCATGATTGATTGAGGAATGGTTAAGGTTCGATGGCGAAGATTGATTAGAGATACGGTTAGTTAATGAGTGATTAATGGGTTGAGTTATTGTAACGATGTTTTATACAATGTTCATTTAAATTTATATAAGTGGAATTGGGAACGTTTTCCAAATAAAAATGTGACAGCCTGCCCCGCACCAACCGACATTTACTCCAAAAGTGCGCTGTACACATGTCCAGTTAGCACGGAACGGTCGTCATAAGAAAAGAAAGAAGACGAAGAATCAGCAAAGAACCTGTAGAATGTCTCACAGCGCATAGAGCAAAATATAATAACAACATACTTGACATAAAACAGGTGAGACGGTGCATAAGCAGAAAACTAGAACTAAGCATCATAGCAGCAGAAATCCAAAATACAGCTTATTACAACTTTTAAAATACTGTCTCTAAAGTAAAAGCAAGATAAAGAAGGTACACTACTAATGCCCAAGTAGTGACCACCAACGACACAGGGAGAATATCTATATATCATACGTGGGAGCCTCCTGCTCGCCTCCGAATCAGCTACTCGCGCATCACCAGCTAAGCTATCTCTAGTCTGCTCGTGTGAGCACCCAGAGTATTAAGAAGAGACATAAAACTCTGGGTCAGACAAAAAGTCTGGTATGAGCGATAAGCATCTAAACAGAACAATAACAGGTATACTAAACCATACCTGAACCTGGACCTGCAACCAAAGAGTTAGCACTACATACTGTACAACACTCTAAGGTGGCATTTCAAATAGTGTAAAGGTAACGGGGGTGGGGGTATGCATGTCATAATGATGGCAAACAAATCAAGCATAGCAACCATCCTCACATCTCTCACTCAGTGCGTAAAGCATATGATATTCACCACTTCGATCACCTCAACACCTTGCTATGATCACCTTGCCCCATGAAGTCATAAATAGCTTCATTGCACAGATACATGGCCACTAATCCTTCGCTATGTCCACTTGCCCCATGGAGTTATTCACCCCATCTGCGCTGGCTTATAGCCTTACTACAATCACTTTGCCCCTCGAGTCATAATGACTCTACTGCACTGATAACGTAGTCTTGCTACCATCACCTTGCCCCTCGAGTCATAGTGACTCTACTGCACTGATAAGTAGCCCATCTTTCATTTCAGTGGTGAATCGAAGTTATGAACGTCGACAACTCCTTAGCACACGTCCCGTAGCAAAGCCCAACCGTGAAGTGAACTCATTGATCCTCAAATGGACCCTGAGCTCTAACTTCCCTTTGGACTACCTTTGCATCTCGGGTTATTGGTCATCACCGGATCGGTCTTCATTTGGTTCGTAATCCATGCCTCTACAGCTCGTAGTCGTTCGGATCATGATGTGTCAATGGGTCGGTTCGCGACTCCCTTTTCTGCTCCGGATCGGATCGGTCGAGGCACTCCCACTGGTTCGGGTCGTGCTCCATAGCTCGTGGCGCTTCCCTTCGGTCGTGATGCTCCTCCCCCTTCAGATCGTGGATGCACATCGGTCCAGATCGTGAGCTTCTGAAGTGGATCGGGTTGGATCGGAGATGGCATGCGATCGGGTGCTCCAGCGCGTGACGCGGTTCGAGTTCGAGCTCCTCCCACCATCGGATCGTGGTCTCCGGTCCGGGTCGTGGCACATAGGGGCGATCCGCGATCCGGTCCCTGCACAGCTTCCCTGCGACTTTGTTTTACACCATTCGACGGCGTTTTCGACCAGTCTAACACTTCTAAACAATCACAAAGCATACAATACAGTCATAGCAACATGTAGTATCGACCCCAAACACCAAAACATAAATCATAGCATATAAAATCGATCAAACATACCCAAAACCCCTTAATTTCCCTTAAGCATGTTTAGGTAAAACTCACCATAGGATTAACAAAACTTAACCAAATCAGTTCAAACTTCTAACAGAGGCAAAAATGGTGTTTAAGGATTTATAAGTATTTTTCCAGAATTTATTAAGGTATAAATTCGCTAATTATCACTAATCACCCCTAATTAACCATAGTTAGTGAGGAACTATGCAAATCACTCACCTTAGCCACAAATGAAACTTAAATCTAAAATAAACCTCTGATTTGGTGCGAATCCCAATGCTAAATAGCAGCTCTAATGTTGATTTGGTGTTGATCTCTCTTGATTTGATGTTGCTAAGCCCAATTTTCAAATAGAAAGCGATTTGGCGATGATTTAGAGGTTGGAGGCCATTTTTAGGGTTTCTAAGAGGCAAGTGGAGGCTAGAAAACTGAAATGGAATGAAAACCTAACTCATTTCAGCCTCCCCATAACCCTAATCCCGAAATGGGTTATGGGCCCATTCACTAATCACCTTATTTGGCCCGGTTAAGCAGTTTTTCACCTTCCAAACCTTATTTCAGCCATATCTCCCAAACGGTAAGTCCGTTTCTCACATGTGACCACTCTACGGAAAGATAAACCATCAAACGAATCTAATGGAAGTGGTTTCAGGTCAAAATTCCTTTCCAATCAAAAGTTATGGCTGAAACAAGACCAGCTAGGGGCAAAACGGTCATTTAAAAATTGGCAAAAAACATGAACATGGGAAATGACTCTAATAGTTGTTTCCCAAATTTACATGACCATACGACTTCATATGGGAAAGAAATAAATATTCTACGATCCTCCGATGCGTAGAATGCGGGTTGTTACATTCTCCCCCCCTTAAGAAATTTCGCCCCCGAAATTCCCTAACCAAAACACACAAAGGGTCCCGCATGCCTATCAGTCATGAAACAACAATCAAACATGCAAAACAAGCAAAAACAAGTCTATCCTAGCATGCGGAATAACTAAATCGCAAAGTAAATCTTACCAGGCGAAGAGTTCTGGATACGTCTTCCCAATGCTCTCCTCTGTCTCCCAAGTACAGTCATTCTCGTTCTCGCCCCACTGAACCTTGACTAGCTTCACCGCCTTCCTTCGAAATTGCTTCGTATCGTGCTCGACAATACGAATCGGCTTGCAGTTCCCAACCGCCTCGGGTTCCACTTCGAAGTCCTCTAACTGATCAGGTGAAATAGTCATATATCGGTCGTGCACGAACTTCCTAAGTTGGGAGACATGAAATACGTTGCGAACTTCCGCCATCTTTTCGGGTAAGTCAACTCTATACGCCAAATTCCCAACTTGCTCGAGAATTGGGAATGGACCAACAAATCTTGGTGCTAACTTGCCTCTCTTGCCAAATCGTATCACGCTCTTTAACGGAGAAATCTTGACAAACACCAAGTCACCAACAGAGAATTTTAAGTCTCTTCTCCTCTTATCAGCATAACTCTTCTGCCTATCTTGGGCAGCCTTCATTCGTTGCTGAATGATCTTGATCTTATCCGATGTTTCTCTTACCACATCTGGTCCAAGCACAAACTTCTCACCGGTCTCTATCCAACATGATGGTGAGTTGCACGGTCTTCCATACAAAGCTTCATATGGAGCCATACCGATACTGGATTGGTAACTATTATTATATGCAAACTCTACTAGATGCAAATGGTCATCCCATGATCCACCAAAATCCAATATACAAGCTCTCAAGAGATCTTCCAATATACGATTCACCCTCTCCGTCTGACCGTCGGTCTGAGGATGATACGCGGTACTGAGATGTAATTCTGACCCTAGAGCCTCTTGTAAGCTCTTCCAGAATCCACTAGTAAACAACGGATCTCGGTCACTCACAATGCCTTTGGGTACTTCATGAAATCTCACTACCCACTTCATATACAGTTCTGCTAACTTAGCTGTAGTTCTGTTTGACTTAACTGGTATAAATCTTGCACTCTTGGTCAATCGATCCACAATTACCCAAATACTATTATATCCCGATCTAGTCCTCGGTAAACCATCGATGAAATCCATCGAGACTTGCTCCCATTTCCATTCGGGAATTTCTAATGGTTGCAACAAACCACTAGGCTTCTTTTGCTCGACTTTAACTAGTTGGCAATTCATGCATTTGGATATAAACTTCCCAACGTCTCTTTTCATCCCTTCCCAGTAGTAAGTCTATTTCATGTCTCGATACATCTTATCACCACCGGGGTGTATAGTTAGTTTTGAGTGATGACATTCTCTAAGCACTTCATCTCTCAAACCATTCACGTTGGGTACAACTAGTCTTCCATTCTTTCTAAGCCATCCATCTCGATCAAGCACATACAAATTCATCTCCTCACTGTCGACATCCATTTCTAACTTGGAGATGATTTCCAATAGATTAGGATCGTCCCTCTGGCTGGAACCAATCCGCTTTATCAAAGTGGGTCTGATCACCAAACTAGCTAGCATTTCTGGATCCAATTCGCACTTTGGTCTGAAATCAAACCCTGCGATATACTCCAGTTGCTTCCATTCAAGAAACATAGCCCCTAAACTGGCATGTCTCCTACTCAAGGCATCGGCTACCGCATTACCTTTTCCAGGTGTATATGCGATATCAAAATCATACGAAGCCAAGAACTCTAACCATCTCTGCTGGCGGAGATTCAGATCCTTCTGGGAGAAGATATACTTTAACGATTTATGATCGGTAAACAACTCAAATCTTTCTCCCAAGAGATAATGTCTCCACATCTTCAGCGCAAACACGATCGCTGCTAGTTCCAAATCATGGGTAGGGTACCTTTTCTCATGTGGCTTTAGTTGCCGACTAGCATAAGCTACAACCCTACCTCCTTGCACCAATACACCACCTAGTCCGGTACCACAAGCATCCATGTATACTGTCATTTCTTCATTCCCTTTAGGAATGATTAGCACTGGCGCACGCGTCAACTTTTCTTTTAGACTCTTGAATGCATTCTCACACACTTCGTCCCAGACGAAGGCCTGATTCTTCTTAGTCAACTGAGTCAACGGTGCTGCTATCTTGGAGAAGTCCTGGATAAACTTACGATAATATCCAACTAACCCCAAGAAACTTCTTACATCTGTTGCATTCTTGGGCGTAGGCCAATCCTGTACCGTAGCCACTTTCGCAGGGTCCACGGCAATACCATTCTCTGAAACAACATGGCCCAAGAATCTCACTTCCCTTCTCCAGAAGTGACACTTAGAGAACTTCGCTTTCAATTGGTGTTTCCTCAACACCTCCATCACTATCCTCAAGTGTCCCTTGTGTTCCTCCTCTGTCCTTGAGTAAACAAGGATATCGTCTACGAACACAAGAACAAACTTATTCAACTGATCTCTGAATACTCGATTCATAAGATCCACAAAGTATGCTGGTGCATTGGTCAACCCAAATGGCATGACCAACCACTCATAGAATCCAGACGGCGTCCTAAATGCCGTTTTCGGAAAACTCTCAGCCGCTACTCGAAGCTGATGAAACCCTGTCGCGAGGTCCAACTGGGAGAACACTCTTGCTCCTTCCAGTTGATCAAACAAATCATCTATCCGTGGTAGAGGATACTTATTCTTCCTCGTTACCTTATTCAACTCGCGATAGTCCACACACAAACGAAGGGAACCATCTGCCTTAGTGGCAAACACAACTGGTGCTCCCCACTCGGAGACACTTCTTCTAATAAATCCCTTCTTCAAAATATTGCTGACTTGCACCCTGAGCTCTCGATGCTCCCTTGGTGCCATATGACGAAGTGGCATCACTATGGGTCTGGCATCTTTCACTAAATCAATACGGAACTCAATCTCTCGGTGTGGTGGAAGCCCGGTCACCTCCTCGAAGACGTCCGGATACTGGCCAACCACAGGCACATCTGACAACTCATCATGTGGGATGTCGAGGGAATTTATAAAACTAGTCATTACCCCATCACTAGGTAGACTACCAAACACTACCCTCCGCCCATCATCCGCCCTAATTGTCACCAAAAAGCCCTCACAGTCTACCACCACCCCGTATCTTTGGAGCCAATCGACTCCCAATATAATGCCATACCCAGTAAAGCCCAAAACAAAGCAATCACAAACATACATCCATGACTCGATAAGACCAAATTTCGGCAAATCATACTAAGGTTAGTCGAACCACCAATCGGGTTCATCACAACCAACGGTCTATCGACTATCTCGGGTTCCAGTCCCAACCTATCTACCAGGTCACTAGATATGAACGAACGGGAAGCCCCAGTATCAAACAAAACTCGAACTGGTACATCATAAACAGAAAGCATACCTTGAATGACGACATTCTTTCCTTTCTCCGCCGCAGTTGGGGCATTCGACGAAGAAGGAATAGCATTAAGGGCATGTGCTTTCACCATCTGCTTCTCCTTAAGAGGTTGTGGACACTTATCCTTATGATGTCCCACTTGGCCACAGTTGTAGCACTTCCTTTCCGCTGGCTTGGCCCGACATTCCTTAGCATAATGGCCCTTCTTACCACAGCTGAAGCACTCAACATCTTTCTTACTCTTTTTCTGGCCATCCTTAGCTTGGTTATGTTTCCTCTTATTCTGAGGGTTATTCTTGCCTCCACCGCCCACTTGCGGTTTCAGCCCTTCTGCAGATGCAACCTCAGTCTTTGGCTTAGGGTAAAGACTCTCTGATCTCAAAGCTTTTCCCACAATCGATTCAAAAGTCTCATCGATGTGGTTGATGAGTCTTTCCCCCAAGTATCCATCCAAACCAGTAATGAACTTCTCATTCTTCTTCTCAGGAGTATCGACAAGAGATAGTCCATACTTCGACAAAGTATCGAACTCAGCGATATAGTCAGAGACTGCCCTACCATTCTGCTTGAGTTCCAAGAATCTCTTAAACAACACTGACTTCTGGGCAGCTGGAATGAACTTCTCGCTAAAGCGAGCCTTGAACTGATCCCAAGTAACTTGATCTTCTGGAGTAGCTGTTCTAATAGCATTCCACCAATTCATCGCTCGCCCTTGCAGCTGACGAGACGCTAGCCTTCTCTTCATCGCATCCTCGATACCCAAGTCGTCAAAGATACGATCACAGCTATCCAACCAATCATGAACATCTGTGGCCGACTCCGTCCCGTGGAACGGCTTCTCACCAAGGTTAGTGTAATCCTTGCACAACTTAGCGAAATCGACCCTAGGCGCCTGCACTACTGGACCACCACCATTTCTGGGATTGGGAACTGCTCCCTGAACATCCCTAAGCATCTCCCTCATGAAGTTGGTGAACATTGTCCTCATGTCAGGAGCATTCCCATGGTTGGTCCCTCTACCAGCACCTCTGGTGTCTCTACTCATCGTTCAATCTGTAAAGAGAAACGATTAACGACCCCATAGTGGTGCTAGTGCAGTACGACTTCATTCTTATACTACTAATAGTATATATATAACTTTTGAAAACCAAAGTAATCACAAATACGCGCTCTCATATACGTACTATCTCTCCCTAATGTCTTTCCCCAGGTTAACTACGCAACCTAGAGCTCTGATACCAAATGTGACGGCCCGCCCCGCACCAACTGACATTTACTCCAAAAGTGTGCTGTACACATGTCCAGTTAGCACGAAACGGTCGCCATAAGAAAAGAAAGAAGACGAAGAATCAACAAAGAACCTGTAGAATGTCTCACAGCGCATAGAGCAAAATATAATAACAACATACTTGACATAAAACAGGTGAGATAGTGCATAAGCAGAAAACTAGAACTAAGCATCATAGCAGCGGAAATCCAAAATACAGCTTATTACAACTTTTAAAATACTGTCTTTAAAGCAAAAGCAAGATAAAGAAGGTACACTACTAGTGCCCAAGTAGTGACCACCAACGACATAGGGAGAATATCTATATATCATACGTGGAAGCCTCCTGCTCGCCTCCGAATCAGCTACTCGAGCATCACCAGCTAACCTGTCTCTAGTCTGCTCGTGTGAGCACCCAAAGTAATAAGAAGAGACATAAAACTCTGGGTCAGACAAAAAGTCTGGTATGAGCGATAAGCATCTAAACAGAACAATAACAGGTATACTAAACCATACCTGAACCTGGACCTACAACCAAAGAGTTAGCACTACATACTGTACAACACTCTAAGGTGGCATTTCAAATAGTGTAAAGCTAACGGGGGTGGGGGTGTGCATGTCATAATGATGGCAAACAAATCAAGCATAGCAACCATCCTCACATCTCTCACTCAGTGCGTAAAGCATACGATATTCACCACTTCGATCACCTCAACACCTTGCTATGATCATCTTACCCCCATGAAGTCATAAATAGCTTCACTGCACTGATACATAGCCACTAATCCTTCGCTATGTCCACTTGCCTCATGGAGTTATTCACCCCATATGCGCTGGCTCATAGCCTTACTACGATCACTTTGCCCCTTGAGTCATAATGACTCTACTGCACTGATAACGTAGTCTTGCTACCATCACCTTGCCCCTCGAGTCATAGTGACTCTACTGCACTGATAAGTAGCCCATCTTTCATTTCAGTGGTGAATCGAAGTTATGAACGTCGACAACTCCTTAGCACACGTCCCGCAGCAAAGCCCAACCATGAAGTGAACTCATTGATCCTCAAATGGACCCTGAGCTCTAACTTCCCTTTGGACTACCTTTGCATCTCGGGTTATTGGTCATCACCGGATCGGTCTTCATTTGGTTCATAATCCATGCCTCTACAGCTCGCAGTCGTTCGGATCGTGATGTGTCAATGGGTCGGTTTGCGACTCCCTTTTCTGCTCCGGATCGGATCGGTCGAGGCACTCCCACTGGTTCGGGTCGTGCTCCATAGCTCGTGGTGCTTCCCTTCGGTCGTGATGCTCCTCCCCCTTCAGATCGTGGATGCACATCGGTCCGGATCGTGAGCTTCTAAAGTGGATCGGGTCGGATCGAAGATGGCATGCGACCGGGTGCTCCAGCGCGTGACGCGGTTCGAGTTCGAGCTCCTCCCACCATCGGATCGTGGTCTCCGGTTCGGGTCGTGGCACATAGGGGCGATCCGTGATCCGGTCCCTGCACAGCTTCCCTGTGACTTTGTTTTACGCCATTCGACGACATTTTCGACCAATCTAACACTTCTAAACAATCACAAAGCATACCATACAGTTATAGGAACATGTAGTATCGACCCCAAACACCAAAACATAAATCATAGCATATAAAATGGATCAAACATACCCAAAACCCCTTAATTTCCCTTAAGCATGTTTAGGTAAAACTCACCATAGGATTAACAAAACTTAACCAAATCAGTTCAAACTTCTAACAGAGGCAAAAATGGTGTTTAAGGATTTATAAGTATTTTTCCAGAATTTATTAAGGTATAAATTCGCTAATTATCACTAATCACCCCTAATTAACCATAGTTAGTGAGGAACTATGCAAATCACTCACCTTAGTCACAAATGAAACTTAGATCTGAAATAAATCTCTGATTTGGTGTGAATCCCAATGCTAAATAGCAGCTCTAATGTTGATTTGGTGTTGATCTCTCTTGATTTGATGTTGCTAAGCCCAATCTTCAAATAGAAAGCGATTTGGAGGTGATTTAGAGGTTGGAGGCCATTTTTAGGGTTTCTAAGAGGTAAGTGGAGGCTAGAAAACTGAAATGGAATGAAAACCTAACTCATTTCAGCCTCCCCATAACCCTAATCCCGAAATGGGTTATGGGCCCATTCACTAATCACCTTATTTGGCCCGGTTAAGTAGTTTTTCACCTTCCAAACCTTATTTCAGCCATATCTCCCAAACGGTAAGTCCGTTCTCACATGTGACCACTCTACGGAAAGGTAAACCATCAAACGAATCTAATGGAAGTGGTTTCAGGTCAAAATTCCTTTCCAATCAAAAGTTATGGCCGAAACAAGATCAACTAGGGGCAAAACGGTCATTTAAAAATTGGCAAAAATCATGAACATGGGAAATGACCCTAATAGTTGTTTTCCAAAGTTACATGACCATATGACTTCATATGGAAAAGAAATAAATATTCTACGATCCTCCGATGCGTAGAATGCGGGTTGCTACAAAAATCGTAGATGTTTTTTAAGCATAGAAAATGGAATAATTTGGTTAACAAGAAGTTAAGAAATGGAAATTGTAAATGTTTTTCTGATGCTAATAACATATATTTTCTAAATATAGAAAATAAGAATTTGTGAATATATGGAAATGTTTTCCTATTGTGATAAGATATATTTTCTGAAATATAGAAAATAAATAATATTGATATTGGAAAAAAAAATCCAAGAATCGTAAAAGGAAACGGTTTTTGAGAAATATTTGGAAAGATATGAGAAAGTGGGAAATGATAAATTAATAAGAAATTAAATTAAAAAGGGCTCAGTATTGCTTGATGTTTGATCGGTAGAAATTCCATTTGGGAATAAGATCGTTGGTTGTATATGTGTTTCCTTTGTTAGTTAAATAACCGACTATCAAAGTTTTTGGCCTAATTTATATTTCTGTTGTTAATATGGAGAGACCGGGATCAGGTTTATTATCTGATAACCACTCCGTATAGGCATAAGCTTTGAGAATCGAATTATGCTGAAGTTAATTGAAGTCCGAGTAAAGTGTAAGGGTTGTTCTGTTAATCCGAGGTAGAAATTGCCTAAGATGGATTGATAGGATTAATGCCTTCGGTTTGTCTAGTCCCATGACAATATATATGAACGGATGTCTGATAGAGTATTTCTAGATGGTCATGTACTTTGATTTCTTCAAACGTACCATAATTGGTAGCGGCGAAGGAAACTTCTCTTAGCTTAACACTAGTGTATTTTTAGGAACATCAATTAGTGATTTTTACGGATCTGACAATGTGGCATTTAAAGTGAATGATGTTGTCGTATTCTAAAGGTAAGACGTAGCCTGAGGCCTTATCTACCCGGAAATGACAAAACTCGGCAGGCAGCATGACTGTGTGGGTCATTCCCATTAGGATGTATTATCACTTGATCTAGAGAATATTCAACTGCTTCTTATTCTATCGCTGCTGTATGCTTTCAATAACGGTTGTTGATCGCAACCGTTGGTGATATACATTCGATACACTCAAGTTGAATGAGTGATCGGGTTACAAGATGTTCTTGTTGAACCCAGTGTATTCCTCTACAGAGATACACTATCAAAAGGTGGCCTCATGCCTTGTCATAGTTGGAAATCCATTTTCCAATAAGCGCCCTGCGGTTTTTGATTATATATTATGTATATGGAGCGTGAGATGCAAGCGTTCCACTAAATTGCTATTTGTTAACGATATTTTCGCCAACACCGGAGACAGGTCTATGGAAATGGACCTAAGGGAAAAGGGGATTATTTAGTTTCTACCAGCTTGATTGAATTCACCGTTCCTTAGGTACCAAGATCCCTAGTCCAAGGATTAGTTACTCTTCCTTCAAAAGGCGAATATCACGCTTGTAAGACTTTAGGATCAGTAGTTACCCTAGAATAGGGTTACAACAACCGTCGCTTATCGGGACTAAAGTATACGTTAAAGGCATTTAGGTCATTGCTGGAAAGGTTGGAAGAGGAGTGTAAACATACATAAGCACCGCAATATACAATATAATATGCAGAAAAGTAAAGAACATAACAATTTATAGTGGTTCGGTTCGGAGTGAACCTACGTCCACTTTAAGAGCTTTGATGATTTTATTCATGGAGGAGCTTACATAAGAAATCCCCAAATTGATTTACATATTTTGATTAGTTCTCTTAGAAATGAGAGGAAGATTGTGGAATGAGGAAGATCTCCTTAAATGAGACACCTGTCCTCTTATTTATAGAGGTTTTGAGCCCCCTTTTGTTGCTTTTCTTTCCCACCACTTTTTTGGTGCCATCTTTTTGTTCCCGCCTTTGGATTTTTCTTTTTTTTGTCTTTTTCTGCCTTTCTCCTGCTTCCTACAGCCTTCTACTGCATGTTTTGTCTTTTTATGCCTTTCTTCTGCTTCCTACAGCCTTCTGCTGCTAGTTTTTGAACCCCTTCTGCTGTCGGTTCCTGAACCCCTTTTGTTGTCGGTTTCTGAACCCCTTCTGCAGGTTTTGACTTTCTCTGGCTGTCTCCAGCTTTCTTTAGCTTTCTCTAGCTTCCTCTAGCTTCCTCTAGCTGTCTTTATCTTTCTCTAGTTGTCTTTAGCTTCCTCTAGCTTCCTCTTGCTTACTCTGGCTTCCTCTAGCTGTCTCTAGCTTCCTCTAGTTGTCTCCACCTTTCTCTAGCTTTCTCTAGCTATGTCCAGCTTTCTCTACCTTTCTCTAGCTTTCTTTAGCTTCCTCTAGCTGCCTCTCACTACACCATATCAGCCAATTTGGCACACCAGGATGCGGGCGTAAAATTGGGCTATAAGCCGTATCAAAATTTGCAGTGCTCAAATCCGTATCAAACTAAGTTTTGCGATCCGCACCACCCCAAACACCCTTCATCTGACCATCCATCAACGAAGTCTCGGATTAGTTCATTTGATGCGGCTTTGGACCGTATGAAATTCGTATCAAATCCCCTTCCTGTATTTGTACATAGGCACAATCGAGTTTTGCCTTATCAAAACTTTCGGCCGAATAATCCCTCTTTTTATTTTGCAATGGCAACCACCGAATACCCAAATTAGGGTTTTGGTACTCGACTGACTTCCTTTGTCAATAATCGATCCACCGCAATCCATGAGTTATCGTCATCTCGCGATGCCTTCAACCGATCGAAGAAGCCTCAGTCCACCGCTGTCCGTCCTTTTCGTCGCCTCTGGAGGTGAGTACTAGATCACCGTTAAATTTAAATATGAATTGGGTTTAATTTGGGTTTAATTTGAATTCGAATTGGGTTTAAATTAGGTTTAATATGCTGCTATTGTGTTTAAATTGGGTATTATCCCCAGTATTATAGTGCGGCAGTGTATTTGCTATCATTTACTTGTGTTGTATTTGTCTACCTTGAATTCAGACACTTTTACTTGTGCTGCCCTGCTCATTTGTGTGTATTATTGCACCATGTACACTGATCCTTATAACTGATCTGAAGTGCATGTGTATGATTTGATTTGAGAACTAAAGCATACTAGTTCTGTTGACAGAGCTGCATGTATCTGGTAATTGATAATGAGAAATTTGCGTGATTGAGTAGAAATGTCGGTGATGGATGCATGAATGAAAATAGAATGGCATTTATAGGTTGATATTTAGTCAATTTGTTTGGTGTGTCATGTGTGTCACACTGCGTGTGAGTAAAGGCGTAAAACTGCTTTTCCATTTATGACTTGCTTCATTGAACCAAGTTGCTTTGTGCTCATGTAACAAATCATTTTTGTTAGTCAACTTACGTGCAAAAATAGAAGCTGACTATTGATATAACATGTGTGTGCAGCATGCCGCCTCCGTCATTTAGATGAAGCTAATAAGCATGGATTTGAGTGTGTTGATCTAAACTTCAGGTAATATCTCGCTTTTTTCCATGAAAATTTATGTGTTATGGTATAGATACATGAAAATTTATGTGCAAAAATACTTCGTTTGATATCTATAACCTTACGGCGAGATCAGTTCGGCCACAAGATTTTGCAAGTGCACGTTTTGTTGCTGCAAACATGGCCTGAGTCCATTTTTGAGTGTCCATAACTCTTTCATATCAAGTCGGAATTCATTAATTCTTTTAGCCTCAAAGTCATAACCAGAAGCGATTTTAGATCAGGTCAAAACTAGAGTATGAGTCCATGTTTGAAGCTCTGATACCATTTTGTAACGCCCTACCCCGAGACCCACCCTAATAAAGAGCATTACTAGGTTATGCTCTTAATCAACCCTATTCTCCGCTCTAATAGACAGCATAACCTATTAATGCTCTTTATTAGGGTGGGTCTCGGGGTGGCGCGTTACAAAAATAAGGGTGATAGAATAGAAAGGGAAAGGCTATAGCAATGTTATATCTACATTGCAGCCAAGTGACAATAATGAGAATTATAATAATGTGGACATATCCTCTATATTGCTCTTTAATTAGGCTATAACAACTGTCTTTAATCGAGACTCAGTCTCGACTGAACAAGTAAAAATGTTGTAGACTTGCAATATTCAGCTACTAATGAAAATAATAATGTGGACATATCCTATCCTGAACTATGCGGTTTGCACTTTTTTACAGGTCTTTGTAGTGTACATGCTATATGCTATCCAAGCTAACTTATTACCAAGCTTTGGACAGAGTAGTGTGTTGATCTTTTGTCTGTTTTGGAGGATGTTCATCTTGAAGGAAGCATTGATTCAACAGGTAGTTGCACTTTAGTTCACGATGCCGGTTCGGGTATTTATCCAAGCTTATTGTAATGTAACATTATGTATCTTCTTTAGTGTAATGAAACAGCGTGTATCTTATTTATTGTAATGTATTAATCAAATAGCATGTATCATTATATATTGTAATGTAATGAAATATTTCATACAAATGTTTCGTTTACTGTTACAATTGTGAATTAGTATATCCTGTGTTATATATGCTTTGTGTTACAAATAATATGTGTTGCAGTTTCTGCTTATATATATATTTATTTATTTAAGATACGGTGTTTAGCTGTATCTACATACACTTTAGATACGGCCAATAGCCGTATGTTGCTCCATTGAGATACGGGTTAAAGCCGTATCTAATAATTTAACACGCCACTTTTTGATACGTCTATTTACCGTGCCCAACAGCTTTAGATACGGCTAAAAACACAGCCTAATCAGCATATATGGTGTAGTGTCTAGCTGCCTCTAGCTTACTCTAGCTTCCTCTAGCAGTCTCCACCTTTCTCTAGCTTTCTCTAGTTGTGTCCAGCTTTCTCTAGCTTTCTTTAGCTTCCTCTAGCTGCCTCTAGCTATCTCTAGCTTACTCTAGCTTCCTCTAGTTGTCTCCCCTTTCTCTAGCTGTGTCCAGCTTTCTCTACCTTTCTCTGGCTTTCTCTACCTTTCTAAAGCTTCCTAGACCACGTTGTCGGTTCCTAGACCCCTTCTACTGTCGGTTCCTAGACCCCTTCTACTGTCGGTTCCTAAACCCCTTCTGCTGTCGATTCCTGAACCCCTTCTGCTGTCGGTTCCTGAACCCCTTCTGCTGTCGGTTCCTGAACCCCTTCTGCTGCCGGTTCCTGAACACCTTCTGCTGCCGGTTCCTGAACCCCTTCTGTCGTCGGTTCCTGATACCCTTCTGCTAGTTTCAGCTTTCTCTGACTTTCTTGTTTCAGCCATTATTCTTAAACGATACGTCCGTTTGTTTAACATAACCACTCTACGAAATGGGAAACCATCATCTAAATCCAATGGAAGTGGTTTCAGGTCTGAATCTCTCACCAATCAAAAGTTATAGGAGAAACAAGATTTCATCTTCTTCTTTTGGTGTTGACATAGCTGTATCCAAGGCTTTTCCTTTTACATTTTCTGGTATTGGAGCTATTGCTTCTTTATACTTTGCCAGTGCGAATTTTGGTGTTAACAGTTATCCCTCCCCCTTAGTATAAAGAAGCTTTTGTTCTTTAGAACAAAATCTTGTGGTTCCTTCACATCTTGTATTGGGAAGATTGCAATAAGTATTTGTCCCACATCGGCAAATACTATGAACCATCTCATACTATATATCAATACTTGGAATAGAATATTGTGAAATAAATAACTTGGGCTTGGAGATGGACACAATGGCTTGGGCTGAAAGGGTTTGGGCCTATAAGATTATTATGGGTCAAAGATGGGCACTTGGGGCACATGGGCGCGTGGTTTTGGCTATTCCGAACAGTCCATTCGCCCCTTGTAAATACTGCACCTTTCTGCCTGGAAATGCAATCCGAAAGTTCTATTCTTCTCCTTCGTTTCCTTCTGTAAAATCTACTGTTTGTGGTATCCTGGAGAAATTTCGCTTCTCTATTGTCTGCAAATATTGTAGGGCCGAATAATTCCTTAAGCACAACGTTCTGCACCTATCTCAAACGACTACTCCGGCTTTCTGATTCATTCTGGGTTCAACAGCTTGCCTGTCACTCAAGAATCATTATAAAAATCTTTGGTATTACTTTCGTATAACCAAGAGTAATGATGCAACGGGGAAGCATAGACTTTCCTTGATCAAATAGGGCTTAAACATGAAGCCAAGCATTTCATTATTGTTACTTAGACATTCAATATTCAAGAATTCATTCTAGAAAGTATGATATTATAGATCAAAATTTACATTTGGATATTTGCAATCAGAGGCTCTTCATTGACGAATATAATGCATTAATAAAAGTAACATGACTTGCATAGTGAGTAATATTTCACTTATAATGTGTAAAGCATTGTTTTTAATCAGAACTTGTAGCAATGAAGTTAGGGGTAAAAGTAGCATAAGTTTAGAAAACTTTACTATGTGCGGTGTTGAGGAACCATAACCGTTGTTTGGAGATTTGAAGTAAAATACTTAAGGCACCAAGCTAATTACTTTTAATACAGATTTAGAACTCTTCAAACCGATATTTGTAAAACCCAAAGATTCATACTTGGGTAAATAGGAATTAGACATCATATGGAAACCCCAAGACTCATACTTGGGTAAGCAAAAATCAGAAATCATATGGAAACCCCAAGACTCATACTTGGGTAAAGCAAGAATAAGTAACTCATATCGAAGAATCATATCTTTAACTGAGAGTTATTAAAGAATGTCATAGCTAAATAAAAAACCCTAATAAAAGAAAAGAAAGAAACATAGAAGGTTAATTAAGGATCATCCAACGAAAGCATTACAAACCATCCAAAGGTCATGCATGTGTATAGTGTTAACTTATCCAAATATTATTGAAAATGATTAAGCAACCATACATTATGTGTGTGTTTCTCGGAGGTTCGCTCAGAGAACATTTGGAAGAAAGAGTCTTAAATATTCCGAGAAGCAATTTTTGGGTGTGTATATTCAGAGGACTGCTTTCGTAATAAATTAATCCTATCCTGAGTTAGTTAGTCGTTCAGCGAATGTTCCTCTTAGCTTTCTAGCCATTGGGTATCTAACGTCTAGTCTTATTCCTAACCCATACGATATGCAAATGAATGAATTCTCTCTAATAGAGTGACACTTGTCCCTTTATGGGTAGATGCATGCATTATAACTAGCCCCACTTAGAGGGCGACTCCACTAGCTGGAGATGAAGTATTTATCCCTACTCAAAGGTGACTCCTTTGCAGGAGATGAAGGTATTGTAGACCTACCCTCCTTTGCAGGAGATGAAGGTATTGTAGCCCTACCCCAAAGGCGACTCCTTTGCAGAAGATGAAGGTATTGTAGCCCTACCTAAAAGGCGACTCCATTGTAGGAGATGTTGTTTCTCTTCTTGGAAGCTTTTGTTGCTCCCCTTTGGAGGATTTTGTTTGTTATGGCTTCTCTCTCTGGAAGCTTTGTTTGACGCTCCTCTTCTGCGAGGTCGTGTTTGTTATTGAAGCTCCACTTCTGGAGGCTTTATTTGTTGTGGCTTCATTCTCTAGAAGCTTTATTTGATGGTGCTTCTCTCTCTGGAAGATTTGTTTGTTGTGCCTTTTCTTCTGAAGGCTTTATTGATTCGCCCTCCCTTCTGAAGGCTTTGTTGGATATCTTTTATCAAGGGTAGGCTCCACACCATTTTCTTGTGGTATGTTTATCTGAGCAACTTCCATCAAAGCTTGTTATTTATTAGTAGCTTTGTTGTGCACTTATTCATGCATTGGGCTCTTTATGTGATCCCTTTTGAGATTTCGTTCCCTTATGTGGGATGAGACATAAGTAGAAATTAAATGTGCTTTAAGTGTTCCCTTTGAGCCTTCGTTCCCTTCCGTGGGACATGACATAATAGAAGGTGCTCCCTTCGAGCTCTTGTTGTATGCATAAGCCGTAACAGGGTTTGGTTTTTACCTGTAATAGCACTCGGACTTACATAAGTATTTGTTTAATTACAAGAAAGATATAAAGTGAAATGATTAATGAAAGCAAGTATTTGAGATGGAAGATTGATTGTCAAGTTCTTATTCCCATGTTGCGTTGCCTCTGACCAGCTTTCCTACTAGTATCACTTCAAATTTCTTAGTTAAGCTTTCTTTTCTTTTCGTCTTGGTGTATCTTTATCAAATCACGACATTTGCTGGTTTTGTGTCCCTTTTTCGTGTGATAGGAACAATAGCCTTTCTCTTTGTTTGACCTTGAAGAGTTGCCTGCGAAGGAAACAGAACCAGGTACTTCTGCCCCTTGAGTTTGCTTTAAGCTTTTTTTGTGTTAAGTATATCTTCCATACAGATAATTTGTCTGCTCTAGAATAAAGATCACCCAAGTTTTCACATTCTCTTAAGGTAAGCTCTTTCAGAATGGAGGATGGTGCTAATACTCCTGATTGCAAAGCTATTAGCTTTCTCTATCTATAGCCCTTTGTACTTTGAGCGACTCATTATGAAATCTCTTTAGATAATATTTTAGTCACCCTTGTGGTCTTTGTATAATTCTAGCTAGATCATAGATGCTGATTGTTGAGTCTTTCTATAGATGAAAATGTGTGCTAAAGGCGATGGATAATTGTTTCCAAGTAGTGATGACAGGGCCACAATAATGTCTATACCATTTGATAGCTTCTTTATGAAGGGTTGTAAGGAAGATCTTGCATTGAAGTGCTTCAGAAACATTGTACGCATCCATATAACTTTCAAAAACAGTGAAATGTTCTTCGGGGTCTGTAGTCCCATCAAATGTGAGCTGTGGTACTTCTATACCAGGTGGAATTTCAGCCATCATTGTTTTTTCAGAGAAGAGTATTCCTAGTAACTCCCTGTCTTCTAGCTACCCTAGGCTTGGGCTTTCCTCTGAACTAGCCATTTCTATTGATGCGTGAATGTTTCCCTGCGAAAGTGGACTATCTTGTAGACTTGACAAAGGCTTAATTTGGCTATAAAGCTCTCGAGGTGCCATTATCCTTGATTCTGCTTCATAGAGTTCTGCTTTAGAGGACCTTCGGACCAAGTCTGCTTCAATAAACATCCTAGTGGTATCAATTTGCGTAGCCAAGTGTAATATTTCCAACTCGTCTTTTGTTAAAGTTGAAGATCCTCCAGTTTTTAGTTTGGCTATTTTGATGTTGTTTTCTGGAATGGACGACGCGTTGGATCCCTCTTTACCACTTTTCCCCAATTGAATCAAACTTTAATTGATTTTCAAAGTAACCTGGTATTCAAAAGCTCCTTGTTGAGACTCCTTCTATAATCTTGCTTCTTCAAAGCTTAGCCCAAAACGGGATGGAACAACACAGTTAGAAGTGTGGCATTGCGATCCAACAAGTTAAAGGTGGGGATGGAAACGGAGGTTCAAGCCCTCCTTCCAGCGCCAAAATGTTAACAATATTTTCGCCAACACCGGAGACAGGTCTATGGAAATGGATTTAGGGAAAAGGGTATTATTTAATTTCTACCATCTTGATTGAATTCACCGTTCCTTAGGTACCAAGATCCCTAGTCCAAGAATTAGTTACTCTTCCTTCAAAAGGTGAGTATCACGCTTGTAAGACTTTAGGATCAGTAGTTATCCTAGAATAGGGTTACAACAACCGTCGCTAATCGGGACTAAAGTATATGTTAAAGGCATTTAGGTCATTGTTGGAAAGGTTGGAATGAGGAGCGTAAACATACATAAGCACCGGAATATACAATATAATATGCAGAAAAGTAAAGAACACAACAATTTATAGTGGTTCGGTTCGGATTGAACCTACGTCCACTTTAAGAGCTTTGATGATTTTATTATGGAGGAGCTTACATAAGAAATCCCCAAATTGATTTACATATTTGGGTTAGTTCTCTTAGAAATGAGAGGAAGATCGTGGAATGAGGAAGATCCTCCTTAAACGAGACCCCTATCCTCTTATTTATACAAGTTTTGAGCCCCCTTTTGTTGCTTTTCTTTCCCGCCACTTTTTTGGTGCCATCTTTTTGTTCCCGCCTTTGGCTTTTTCTTTTTTTGCCTTTTTCTACCTTTCTCCTGCTTCCTACAGCCTTCTTCTGCCTGTTTTTCTTTTTATGCCTTTCTCCTGCTTCCTACATCCTTCTGCTGCTAGTTTCAGAACCCCTTCTGCTGTCGGTTCCTGAACCCCTTCTGCAGGTTTTGACTTTCTCTAGCTTTCTTTAGCTTCCTCTGGTTGTATCTAGCTTACTCTAGCTTCCTCTAGCTGTCTCTAGCTTTCTCTAGCTTCCTTTAGCTGTCTCTAGCTTACTCTAGCTTCCTTTAGCCGTCTCTACCTTCCTCTAGTTGTCTCCACCTTTCTCTGGCTGTGTCCAGCTTTCTCTACCTTTCTCTGGCTGTGTCCAGCTGTCTCTAGCATCCTCTAGCTGTCTCCACCTTTCTCTAACTTTCTCTAGCTGTGTCCATCTTTCTCTACCTTTCTCTAGCTTTCTTTAGCTGCCTCTAGCTTATTCTAGCTTCCTCTAGTTGTCTCCACCTTTCTTTACCTTTCTCTGGCTTCTCTACCTTTCTCAAGCTTCCTAGACCACATTGCCAGTTCGTAGACCCCTTCTGCTATCGGTTTCTGAACCCCTTCTGCTGTCGGTTCTTGAACCCCTTCTGCTGTCGGTTCCTGAACCCCTTCTGCTGGTTTCAGCTTGCTCTGACTTTCTTGTTTCAGCCATTATTCTCAAACGAGACGTCCGTTTGTTTAATATAACCACTCTACGGAATGGGAAACCATCATCTGAATCCAATGGATGTGGTTTTAGGTATGAATCTCTCACCAATCAAAAGTTATAGGAGAAACAAGATTTCATCTTCTTCTTTTGGTGTTGACATAGTTGTATCCAGGGCTTTTCCTTTTACATTTTCTGGTATTGGAGCTACTGCTCCTTTATACTTTGCCAGTGAGAATTTTGGTGTTAACACTATTTATTTGATTTTGACGTTAGTATAATATCAGAATAGTTTTGATACAAAGAATATTTTGGGTTATCGTAAGGTAAAAATCATCCATGTTTATGTGTGGATCAGTCTTACAATTATCTTTTCTTTCGAAAGTTTTTTTTAAAAGTTAAACCAAATGGTTCGAGTTTACTCACACCAGTCCCATGAATGACCCATAGTTTATTTTATTTTTGTTTTACCCTAAACTCTTGGGTGGCCAAATTTGTACGGGCAGCCAAGTAATCAAGATTTTACAGATATACTTGGAGAAGCTTGGAGAAGGAAGCTTCAGCATTAGATAACTACTATTTATTTCCATTGTATGTATTGTACTCTAATGATGGTATGTATATATAGTTACAGATTTGTATTTCACAAGTTGCGTTATATAATATATTTTATTCGTTCCGCTGTGAGATTTGTGTTCTTCATTTTCTTCTATTTTAATTTTGCTTTCTTTCTATTTCTCACCCTCTAACTTCTTTCTATTAGTGATCCGATAATTTCTGGTTCTTGGTTAGTCGACATGGTATTTCTGTCGATGATCAGGATCAAGAATTAGCCAGGCCATTAGAGTGGTATCAGAGCTTAAGGTTTAGTGATAACCTTGGCTCTAAGGCATGACTCGATAGAGATGGGGTTACTAATACCCTAGATAAAATTAGAATGTGTGTGTGTGTGTTTATATATATATATATATATATATATATATATATATATATGAAAGTGTATTTGATATAAAATGGTTTTATATTGTGTTGACTAGTTTGTTGAGTGCTTTAAGAATTCTGTTCGATACAGTGTACAACTGTATCGATAGTGTAATGTCCCGGGTTTTTATCGCTAACACAGATATGAATTGATCGTAAGTACATGTTTACAAACACGATTTAAAATCTAGACTCTGAAATTTTAAAACATGTTAACTCATGTATAATGGCATGTACATATGCATGTAGCACAACATTTACTAAAATTCATTTTTTAGACATTTATGTATGATAGCATGTATTTGTTAGCGTTTGTTTAAATGGATTTTATACATATATGGATATACATAGCAAGTTTTAATGCTATTTTTTTATTATATACGTTTTGTTCATTTTTTTAAAGGATTTTAGAATTTAATTTTTTGCAAATTC
The DNA here is from genome assembly GCA_030737875.1 of Allium sativum. Lineage (NCBI taxonomy): Eukaryota > Viridiplantae > Streptophyta > Magnoliopsida > Asparagales > Amaryllidaceae > Allium > Allium sativum. Next base: position 5,941,630 of record CM060913.1, on the reverse strand, counting down.
TTGGATTTAAAAACTTATGACACTTGAAATTGAACATGCCAAAACCCTTTTGGCAAAGCAAGTTCAAAAACGAAATTCATATTCACATGTACATACACTAAAACATGAAAGTACCAATTTCTTTTGCTAAGCATGTTCATGAACAAATATTCAAAGATACATATACACTAGTACTAGCAAGAAAAGAGGATCTAGGAGAGATATGTCACATGGCCAAATCTTTTTGTATCAAATATATTTTCAGTTTTCAAATCTTTCTCTTTTCTTTCAAAATTTTCTGAAAATTACACTTCCCTTTGCATTTTTCAAAACATGATTCATCTTGTCATGAACATGTGCCGTAAGATCTTGAAAATCCTTGAGTATTTAAGCCATAAGTTCACCTACACTAGTTAAACACTAAAGCATATAGATTTTTCAAGATTTTTCATGTCAATTCCATCACATGCCGAGACCAAAAGAATACAACAACTTTCAGATTTTTTCAAAACCTTGCAAGTTAAGTAAAATTTTATATAAATTCTTGTTAAATCGGATTTGTCATGAAAAGATATGGTTTAGATACATAATAAAAGCTGAATATATGTAGTACAAAAATGGATGCTATTATTTATTTTAAACAAGGAAGATTTGGTGAAGCACATGGTTGTACATAGGCATTTATTTGTGATGTTTCATAGAAACCAATAGGAAGAAAAGGGGTGTTTGCATAAGGGATTTTCAGGTGGTATCTAGGCTGAGTAAGTCATGTGAATATTGGAAGTGTTGCTTTGATTTGAAAGCAAGAAAAGAGATTTTTCTGAGTTGTCAACCTCTTGTCACTAAAAAAATCTCAAAACTGATTTTATGCACCAATATTTTATGACTTTCTACCACTATAAATAAGGACCTGAGCACACACCATTCTCCTCACACAACACAAGAACACTTGAATCAAATCAGTAAAGGAATAGCCAAGAGTTCATACTGGAAAGGTGAGTAAACCTATTTTAAAATTTCTGTTTTAAATTTCCTGCATTTTCTATTCTGTTTTGAACTATCCTTTTTAATACGTATGTTTTGCTTGATGGATGCAACCTTGGTTGAATTACTTTCTTGTCTTGATCAAAGAACTAGAGGTAGGTTACTTAGTTTTATTTATTTACATTTGGTCGAAAAACTTATACTAACAGTTTTAACAAAACCTACTGTTTAAATAGAACATAGTGAAATCCTCGGCAAACGACCTTAAGTTAGATAATTTCATTATGTTTAGGTTAGTTCATATCTATGCATCATCACTAAAACAAATTTAAAGCAAGAAAAAGATGTAAATCCACTCAAACAACCACTGGTATTGAAAACAGGAAATAACACAGACAGTTCTTTTGCTCTCTGTTTCATCGGATTTTCAAACCCCGTATTAAATCAGTTTGAATACATGGATGGAATCCCTAATGAAAATGATGATTTTTAGAAGTGGTCTCAGGATTTTTAGTGGCTTGGATCACGAGTTATGACCGAATGATCAAAATTTGAACTTCGATCAAATTCCGGCCACCCAAGTGATTTTAGGCCGAGGGGTTGGAGGTGAAGCTTCATCGAGGTTCAAGTAAGCTAGGAAAAATACAAAGCGATTTTTATAATGGGTATATTGAGGGAAATTGATGAAAATAAGGTTTAATTTGGCTTTTGGGTTCGGTTTTTGTGCACCGAACTGCTCGTCGACGGTGAACCTAAGGGGGTGCGGTCATGGGGGGATCGTGGCATCAGAGTGTCGTGGTGACGTGGCCAGGAGGAGGCGACGGCCCATGGACGAGGCGTAGCGATCTTTTTTCCATGGACGGATTTTTCTGGAAATTTATGGGGGATGGTGAAATTACTGTAGCAGTGATGTAGGGGGTGGTCAGGTGGTGCAAAGTGGTCAGCGGGTGGAGGATGATCGGTGAGGGCGGTCGCAGGTGGTGGGTGGTAGTCGTAGGGCGTGTGCATGTGCACATGTCTGGAACTGGGATGGAGGGGGAAATGCCGTGGTTTTTGAACTGATCAGGCCAAAATTCACGTGTGCAAGGGGGTGATACTACGACATTGTGGTACTTTGGGTTGGACGTGGTACTTTGGTACACACATGGGGACTGGGCTGATCGGGCAAGGGAAAATCCAGGAAACCAATGTGGTACTTTGATCACTTGGTGTTTTGGCTGAGTAGACGTGGTACTTTGCAAAAACACCAGGAACCAACCTAGTTTTCATGAGCGCACACCCACGTTTCAACCCGGTACTTTACCAAAGTGGTACTTTGGTGATTTAAGTTTTTAAATAAAGAGTTTTGATTATATTTTAAATTTAAAACTAGTTTTTAAATTAATTAATGGTTTAAATAAAAAGAGAAAATAAATAATTAAATAAAAATAGATTTTTTTATTTAATTTAGCCAATTTAGGAAAAAGGGAAGTGAATCAAGAATTTTAATGCTGCTTTTGTTAAAACTGAAATTTAAATACAGAAACTAGAATTTAAATTAATTATAAATTTAATTTATAAATATAATTAGAGATGATTTTCTAATGAAATATTCAAACTGTAAAGTCAACAAAAGAAAGTCGATCCAGTGAAAAAGATCCGACATGGTTTTGACAAAAGTCGAGAAGTCGACACAGAAGCTGTACTTTTATTAAATTATAAATTTAGTTTATAATTTAAATTTGAATTTATTTTCAAATGAAATGTTTAAATTTTTAAACAAGGTAGAAAAACCGTATGTAACACATACGCTAGAATTTGTCAATTTTAATCTGAAATCTAAAATATCTGATATAAGAAACTGATCATGAACAGTTCTGTACTTTTTAAAACAAGAACTGTGGATAATGTTTTTAATCGTGTTTAGACTGATAAAAAAGAGAGGAACTTTATCAGTATAGAAAGAAGAATAAGTAAATCAAGAATGAAGGATCAAAGGGAAAATTTGACGATGTAAAATAAATGATTAAATCATAATTTAAGTCATTTATGAGTGATCAGATTAAGGAATAATGATGAGAAATATTTTTCTAAGGAAAATTAAGGAAAGTATTCATTTTAAAGGTGACAAACAAAATAAAACCGTGTGCGACGCACACACTAAAACTGTCCATTTGTAAGACATGATAAAAATACCAAATATAGGTCGGATGATCATATACTGTGAAGTTTGACTGTAATTAGATTTTTATCATGTTAGATTAATGATTTAAAAAGAAAAATATTCGCTAATCATTTCAAAGAGACCGAAATAAATATTTCACTTTGATTTGATTATACGCCGCGCGTTAGAGATTTTTAAATTGAAGACGGCATTATACAAGGACTATTTTTGAATAGTACCTTCGGTTTGTCCAATCCCAGGACAACTTGTATGGACGAATGTCTTACAGAGTATTTCCAAAAGAATCACGTACGTTGTTTTCTTCAAACGTACCAGTTGCTGGCACTAAAGGGAAACTTTTTTAGCCTGACGACCAAAGTATTTTTGTGGAAATCAATTAGTAATTTCCGATGGATTTGATGATGTGGCATTCAAAGAAATTAAACAGTGATGACGAAAAGCTAAGTCTAGCCTCAAGCCTCACACCAAGGAAATGACAAAAATTGGGCAGGCAGCATGGCTATGTGGGTCGCTCCCATTAGGGTGTATAATAATCTATCTAGAGAAATTCCTTTTACTTCTTTAATTTATTCCGATCCTGTCCCTTTCCGGGAAATGGTGGTTTGAGCCCAACCGTTGGTGATATACATTCGATACACTCAAGAGAAATGAGTGGTCGGTCATGTGTGGGCTGGGTTGCAAGACGTTCTTGTTGAACCCAGTGTATTCGCCTCTAGAGATACACAATCGGAAGGTGGTTCCATACCTTGTCATAGTTGGAATTCCAATTTCCATAAGCGCTAAGTGGTTTTTATTTATATACTATATAGGAGAATGTGAGATGCAAGCATTCTTCTAGATTCTAATTTATTTGTGAAAATTTATAGACGCTATAATAATATCTGTTTTCAAGTATACAAAGTGTTTGATCTCATAAGGTAAAAACCCGTTCCGTATTCACGGCGTGGTCTTACGAGATAATTTATTTCTTTACCTGTTTTAAAACTATTTACTCATACCAGTCCTCTGACTGACCCGGAGTTTATTTTTCTGTGTTTCCCATAAACTCTTGGGTATTCATAACACTTGTTATGAATAGACAAGTGAATCAGGATCGGATAAAACTTGGAAAGCTGGAATGGAACTTTCCGTGTGCTGGTCTACTTATCTTATCTACTGTATAATTAAATCTGCAAGTTGATCATCAATGATATGTATATTTAAGGATTTACTATAAATGGCATGTATTACTAGATCCAGTATGCTCTGATGTAATATGTTCCGTTGTGTAATATTATGGAGTGTCATCTTTTGTTAAAAATTCCGCTGTGAGATTCTGATGTTTTCTGTGATTTTATCTTCTATCTATTCTTATTCTTATTAATGGCACGACTTCCGATGTGTTCGAAAGTTGGGTCGTTACAGTTGGTATCAGAGCTTAGGTTACTGATTACCTAGGCTTTGGGTGAGTGTGAAAGAGCGTGTTTTTGGAAATTTAAAATAAATCTAAATCAACTTGGATGATATACCTAAGTTAGTTATATCCAATCAAGTCTGGAATGACGACCTGTTATATTCAGGTAATTAAGATGAGTAACCAAGGACGAAGAGGTCAAGCTAGTGGAACTTCCACTACTACTGGTCGTAATACTGGATTCTAGGATCAAGGAGAAACCGTCGAGGAAGTTGCACCAGTCCAATAGGACAAAAGCTTTGCAACTATTTGTAAGGAGTATACGACTCTGGGAGGAAAAGTTTTCAAAGGGACGAAATCTTTCATTGAAGTCCAAGCATGGTTGAGGTCCTGTGAGAGGATTTTCAAAGGATTGAAATTGAATGATGAGCAGAAACGTCTCTTAGCTTCGTGGCAACTTCAAGAAGCAGCTGCTATTTGGTGGGATGCTCAGACCACAAATGTTCCTGAGGAAGATTTCACTTGGGAAAAATTTAAGGATGCTTTCGAAGCACAATATCTACCTGCTGCAGGAAAGACGAGAATTTATGGGGATTTCATCGATCTCAAACAAGGGAACATGAAAATATCCGAATATGAGAACAAGTTCAATTCACTTTCTAGTTTTGGGCCAGAACTGATCAATACCCCACTTAAGAAGAATGAAATGTTCATAGCAGGATTGAAGAATAAACTGCATGTTCAAATGATTGGGCACCTCAAGATTCCATTTGTCGATCTGGTGGATATGGCAGTCCGTTATGAGGCACTAGAGGGAAAGAAACCAGTTGCAAAACAGTAGACAGGAGAACCCAATGGCAAGAATTCCAACAAAAGGAAATTTAATCCGAACTAGAACAACAAGGGAATACCAAAGATGGGGAAGAATGCCAGAGAGCGTTATAAAAATACGCAATGCCATAACTGCAAGGGGAAGGGACATGTAACAACCCGAATTTTAATAACACGTTAAAACAAGAAATCAAGGCAGAATTAAATTTTAAAATAAGAATCAGGGAAAACGGGTTGCGCCAATGCATTCGTCTCGGAATTCTACATGAAATAGAGTCCAAGTTTTCGAAAATCGGAGTCCGTATGACCAAGATATGGCCTAAACAAGATTTAGCAGACTTTCAGGCAGACTGACCCCAGGTCGACTGTAGTGTCGACTGCGTAGTCGACCTCCCCCCCCCCCCAGGTCGACTGTAGTGTCGACCTCCCCCCTGTACAGGTCGACCTGGTCGGCCTGGTGTGGCCCAGAACCCATTTTTGAGGCCCGGGATGAGTTTTGATGGTCCGGATTGATTCTAGGGTTAATCCTATGGCCTAAACTAGTTTCCTACACCTATATAAACACCCTAAGACCCTAGCTAATCCACAACAAATCATTCTAACACCATTATGCTGTTGAGTCTCCTCTTGAACCATGGCCGCCGTCTCCAAACTTGAAGCTTAAACATTCAAGCTAGATCCAAATCAAAGACCAGCGTTCCTACATCAATTCAAGGGAATAGATCAACGTCTCTACAACAATCCTACGACAATTTCTGTTCTTATTTCTCAAAAACCACGATCTGTAAGCCCCAGATACTCTTAGATCTAAACTCTAAACTTAATATGGACATGTGTAATTGAAATTGAATATAAACATGATAACTACTTGAGACCTATTCTTGTAAATCTTTGATCTATGACTATTCTTTTTGATCTATTATGTTAGATCTACTCTTGTTCACCCTAGATCTATTCACCTTGAACCTAGTACCATTCATATTGAACCTTGATTTGTGTAATACTGATAAGAACTTGATTTAGAGGCCTGTTCATGTCATAACCTAAACCCTATCATGTCCATTATTTTAACATGCCTGTGATGTTGAAACTATTGCTAGTCACAAGTTTAGAATTATCATCTTATGTCATCTATTGCTATGTTTATCACCCTATTTCATATGCCAGTGATGTAATGATCATATCTCAAGTTACACCATGCTTGCCTTGAAATCACCTTTGCCACTTTATACCCATCCTTGTTATGTTATTCCCTAGTTACATCTATTGCCTTGATTCGAATTCACGAGCGTTGGGGATGCGATTTGGGTGGTTTAGGAAAACCTGAATTTAGTATGAACTTGAAAACATGAATATTGTTATAACTTGAGCTTGGATATGAACATGAACTTGACATGAAATTATACTTGAAAATATGAATTTGGGACATGACACTTAGATAACTTGAACGTGGCCAACTCGAGGTTGGGTTGAGTTGAGTTTGCAGTATAAATCTGCCCGGAACCGCCCGGCGAATCCAGTAACTGCACACAATAGGACCCAATGTGAGTAGTTGGTCATATCGCACTCGAAACCCGAGGTTAGACTAGGTTATGGTGTAAAACTGCCCGGACCCGCCCGGCACATCCGGTAACCATAACCAAGTCTAATGTGAGAGGTTAGGGGTGCATTAAGTAAATTAATGCCACAGGATAGGGTTAAGTCATGGACCACTTGAATATACTTAACCAATTTGACACGTTGATTTAATAGGGTTAAGTCATGAACTGCTTGAACACACTTAACCAACTTGACACATGATTCGTAGGGCTAAGTCTTGAACTAGAACGACACACTTAGTCAATTTGACATGACACATAGATGGGGTTAAGTCTCGATTTTAAATGACAACTTAACTTGCTGGACGAAACCCTAGTTACGTGGTCCTTTTCAGCAGTAACCCACTAGATGTTTCATGGTACCCTGGGACTAGGCAGGGTGGGGCATGATTGCTGGGCTGATTGTAAGCGACCAGAACGACGGCTGAGTTGGTGCGCCATTGTAGGTTCAGGCAGGCTAGGGTCGTGCACTTAGTCCGGAGTTGAAAAAGCAGGCATTGGGCATCAGTAGGATTATCTGTGCATTCTTGATTCGTGTCGGTGGTTGGCACCATAGGGCTTGATACACCCTATGGTGGACCTAGCACAGTTGACTACATTCGTGATAGGGCCGTATGACACAGACACACGACGAGCTAGACTTGTAGGGAGCCGATCGATTAGATCGTACCGTTAGACCCCGAATTGGGTCACTTCACGATATTGGGCCAAGGGATTATTTCTTGATTTATAGTTGACACGGGATTAGTATACCAGTATAGTTGGTACGACGAATCTTGAATACACAATGTTAGACTTGAGTTATCTTGTTAGCTTAGTTATCATGTCAGACTTATCATCATTCCTATGTTTAGTTCCAGTTTATTCATGTCTTGTTAACTTTACTAGTTTCTATGTTGATAGTCACTAGGGCTTACCAATCTTTTTGACTGACCCGTTTCCTTTCGCCTCTTTGTCTTTCGTTTCCCCCCCAGGTTCTCAGGGAGGAAACTCTATCTCTTAGCTTGGACTTTTCTTGCTTTCTGACAGCTCATGTATGGTTTGGTCTTGAGCTATGCTATGGCTGCACTCATGCTCTTTTTGGGGAATAATATTTTACTTATGTTGTTTTAAGTACTTTGCTTCTTTAGAACTTGATGTAATGAAATAATGACTTGGTATTTTGATGTAAGAGGTTTTGACTCTATTTTTGAAATAATGAAATTTGGTTTTTGTTCTTCCGCTCTTTTATTTATGTTATGTTTTGTGATGTTTCTGTACCTGTTTACTAGATAATACCCCTCCAAAACTAGGGCATTCCCTTTGTGAGTGACCCTAGCGGAGGTGGGGTGTTACATTTGGTATCAGAACAGAAAGTTACCAGACTGGGCAAAAGCTTTTAAAAACCTTCTGAAACTATTTTCAAAACCGTTTATAAAGAAGCATTTTTCAAGAAAAGTTTATTTTGAAAAGGCTATTCCCCAAAAGCCATTAGCACTATCCTTTGTTTCCTTGTTTGAGTCTCTTTTCCTTTCTTTTCTCCATCTATAGTCGCAGTAGTCTTACCTGCGGCTAATCTTCTTTCTAGCTTCGTAGAGGGTTTTCCGTACGATGGGGATAGTTTTCGTGAGGCTTGTTAACATGTTATATAGGAAAGGTATGAGTGATAAGAATGAAGATAAGGCGGATGAGTCTGCCGAAGTGGTTGAGCCAAGCATCCTTGAGGGCGCAAAAGTGGAAACATTGAGCCGAGTTCCGATTCGTGTCTTTGGAACGGAGATCTAGGAGCTAAGGAATCGAGAAGTCAAGCTAGTTAAAGTACAGTGGAGTGAAGCCCAAGAAGACACAACTTGGGAAACCGAAGAAAAGATACGCGCTCTATACCCATTTCTTTTTGAGGGTACATTCTCGATTTCTTTTCCTATAAGTTTGCATACCTTTCTTTTGCTATCCATGTTTGTCTTGTTATCTTCTCGATCCTATCTTGAGAACCTTAGGTAGAATCCCATGGATGTAAACATGGAATTGAAACATGTTATGGTTGATGTTTGCGAATGGTTGCAAGTGGTTGCAAGTGATCGCTCGTGGTTGCATAACACACATTAGGCACTAGATCGGCTCAGACACATTTTCATATTTCATATGCATGAGTGTTTATACTTATTATGGATGAAATTGAATGTGTTATCATATGAATGTTGCATATGGATGAATGTTTGTGCACACATATAGTGCTTACGTGACTAGGATTATTTGCATACATGTTAGATTCATGACACTAAACATATTTTGCATTAGAGAGATCAGTCAGGCCTGATCATTTGCATTAGACAAGGAACATATACACACACTTTCTGCATATGTTCATACAGCATTAGAAATCTCTTAAGGACAATGTTTGCTTGTAGGTGATGTTTTGAGTAGATGGATAATGGATGGTAGGATACGTTCTTCCTAACTTGAAGATTTCGGGGACGAAATCCTTTAAGGAGGGGAGAATGTAACAACCCGAATTTTAATAACACGTTAAAACAAGAAATCAAGGCAGACTTAAATTTTAAAATAAGAATCAGGGAAAACGGGTTGCGTCATTGCGTTCGTCTCGGAATTCTACATGAAATAGAGTACAAGTTTTCGAAAATCGGAGTCCGTATGACCAAGATATGGCCTAAACAAGATTCAGCAGACTTTCAGGCAGACTGACCCCAGGTCGACTGTAGTGTCGACTACATAGTCGACCTCCCCCCCCAGGTCAACTGTAGTGTCGACCTCCCCCCTGTACAGGTCGACCTGGTCGGCCTGGTGTGGCCCAGAACCCATTTTTGAGGCCCGAGATGAGTTTTGATGGTCCAGATTGATTCTAGGGTTAATCCTATGGCCTAAACTAGTTTCCTACACCTAAATAAACACCCTAAGACCCTAGCTAATCCACAACAAATCATTCTAACACCATTATGTTGTTCAGTCTCCTCTTGAACCATGGTCGCCGTCTCCAAACTTGAAGCTTAAACATTCAAGCTAGATCCAAATCAAAGACCAACGTTCCTACCTCAATTCAAGGGAACAGATCAACGTCTCTACAATAATCCTACGACAATTTCCGTTCTTAGTTCTCAAAAACCACAATCTGTAAGCCCCAGTTACTCTTAGATCTAAACTCTAAACTTAATATGGACATGTGTAAATTGAAATTGAATATAAACATGATAACTACTTGAGACCTATTCTTGTAAATCTTTGATCTATGACTATTCTTTTTGATCTATTATGTTAGATCTACTCTTGTTCACCCTAGATCTATTCACCTTGAACCTAGTACCGTTCATATTGAACCTTGATTTGTGGAATACTGATAAGAACTTGATTTAGGGGCCTGTTCATGTCATAACCTAAACCCTATCATGTCCATTATTTTAACATGCCTGTGATGTTGAAACTATTGCTAGTCACAAGTTTAGGATTATCATCTTATGTCATCTATTGCTATGTTTATCACCCTATTTCATATGCCAGTGATGTTATGATCATATCTCAAGTTACACCATGCTTGCCTTGAAATCACCTTTGCCACTTTATACCCATCCTTGTTATGTTATTCCCTAGTTACATCTATTGCCTTGATTCGAATTCACGAGCGTTGGGGATGCGATTTGGGTAGTTTAGGAAAACCTGAATTTAGTATGAACTTGAAAACATGAATATTGTTATAACTTGAGCTTGGATATGAACATGAACTTGACATGAAATTATACTTGAAAATATGAATTTGGGACATGACACTTAGATAACTTGAACGTGGCCAACTCGAGGTTGGGTTGAGTTGAGTTTGCAGTATAAATCTGCCCGGAACCTCCCGGCGAATCCAGTAACTACAAACAATAGGACCCAATGTGAGTAGTTGGTCATATCGCACTCGAAACCCGAGGTTAGACAAGGTTATGGTGTAAAACTGCCCGGACCCGCCCGGCACATCCAGTAACCATAACCAAGTCTAATGTGAGAGGTTAGGGGTGCATTAAGTAAATTAATGCCACAGGATAGGGTTAAGTCATGGACCACTTGAATATAATTAACCAATTTGACACGTTGATTTGATAGGGTTAAGTCATGAACCGCTTGAACACACTTAACCAACTTGATACATGATTCGTAGGGCTAAGTCTTGAACTAGAATGACACACTTAGTCAATTTGACATGACACATAGATGAGGTTAAGTCTCGATTTTAAATGACAACTTAACCTGCTGTACGAAACCCTAGTTACGCGGTCCTTTTCAGCAGTAACCCACTAGATGTATCACGGTACCCTGGGACTAGGCAGGGTGGGGCATGATTGCTGGGCTGATTGTAAGCGACCAGAACGACGACTGAGTTGGTGCGCCATTGTAGGTTTAGGCGGACTTGGGTCGTGCACTTAGTCCGGAGTTGAAAAAGCAGGCATTGGGCATCAGTAGGATTATCTGTGCATTCTTGATTTGTGTCGGTGGTTGGCACCATAGGGCTTGATACACCCTATGGTGGACCTAGCACAGATGACTACATTCGTGATAGGGACGTATGACACAGACACACGACGAGCTAGACTTGTAGGGAGCCGATCGATTAGATCGTACCGTTGGACCCCGAATTGGGTCACTTCACGATATTGGGCCAAGGGATTATTTCTTGATTTATAGTTGACACGGGATTAGTATACCAGTATAGTTGGTACGACGAATCTTGAATACGCAATGTTAGACTTGAGTTATCTTGTTAGCTTAGTTATCATGCCAAATTTATCATCATTCCTATGTTTAGTTCCAGTTTATTCATGTCTTGTTGACTTTACTAGTTTCTATGCTGATAGTCACTAGGGCTTACCAGTCTTTTTGACTGACCCGTTTTCTTTCGCCTCTTTGTCTTTCGTTTCCCCCCCAGGTTCTTAGGGAGGAAACTCTAGCTCTTAGCTTGGACTTTGCTTGCTTTCTGACAGCTCATGTATGGTTTGGTCTTGAGCTATGCTATGGCTGCACTCATGCTCTTTTTGGGGAATAATATTTTACTTATGTTGTTTTAAGTACTTTGCTTCTCTAGAACTTGATGTAATGAAATAATGACTTGGTATTTTGATGTAAGAGGTTTTGACTCTATTTTGAAATAATGAAATTTGGTTTTTGTTCTTCCGCTATTTTATTTATGTTCTGCCTTGTGATGTTTCTATACCTGTTTACTAGATAATACCCCTCCAAAACTAGGGCATTCCCTTTGTGAGTGACCCTAGCGGAGGTGGGGTGTTACAGGACACATTGCTAGGTTTTGTACGAAGCCAACAGTAGAAAAGCCACAGCAAACTCAACAACCGGAGCAACCTCAACAGAAACCAAAGGGAACAAGTGATGCTATTCCCCAAAAATTTTCATGCTATAACTGTCATCAGCCTGGGCACTTGGTTAGAGACTGTCCACTGAAAAAGGCACAGTAACCAAAGGTCTATGCTTTAATGGATAAGTCATCAACTTCTGAGAATGTGAAAATGGAAGGAGCTTCAGAAGGTACCTTACTCTTTCCTTATAAAAGGAGTTAATTAACCTGGGTCAGCCTCGAGATAAATTAAATATGGTTGGAATAAATTGAAATAATATCCAATCATATTGATACCAGAAATCGAGTTAGAATTTGGATTTCCTGAAATTAAGGCTGGACTTAGGTACTAATTGGATATGAACTCAGTCAATGTGAATTGGTCGATTTGTGAAATTAAATCATATCTGTGAGTCCCAAAATGGAGATGATTAACTAAGTAAATGAAGATTTTGGGAAACACTTAACAGAGTTAAGTAAATGGACCAATGAGTTAAAAAGGGGATTTGGGCAGATATTTTTGGTTATGAATAGGAAAATTGCTGGTGTTTATATATATAAGTCGATAACGCTGATCTACTGCTTACAAATTTCGAGGACGAAATTTTTATAAGGGGGGGTAGATAGTAATGTCCCGGGTTTTTATCGCTAACACAGATATGAATTAACCGTATGTACGTGTTTACAAACACGATTTAAAATCTAGACTTTCAAATTTCAAAACATGTTAACTCATGTATAATGGCATGTACATATGTATGTAGCACAACATTTACTAAAATTCATTTTTTTAGACATTTATGGATGATAGCATGTATTTGTTAGCGTTTGTTTAAATGGATTTTATACATATATGGATAACAACACTTTTACATAGCAAGTTTTAATTCCATTTTTTTATTATATATGTTTTGTTCTTTTTTTTAAAGGATTTTAGAATTTAAGTTTTTGCAAATTCTTGGATTTAAAAACTTATGACACTTGAAATTGAACATGCCAAAACCCTTTTGGCAAAGCAAGTTCAAAATCAAAATTCATATTCACATGTACATACACTAAAACTTGAAAGTACCAATTTCTTTTGCTAAGCATGTTCTTGAACAAATATTCAGAGATACACCTACACTAGTACTAGCTAGAAAAGAGGATCTAGGAGAGATATGTCACATGGCCAAATCTTTTTGTATCAAATATATTTTCAGTTTTCAAATCTTTCTCTTTTCTTTCAAAATTTTCTGAAAATTACACTTCACTTTGCATTTTTCAAAACATGATTCATCTTGTCATGAACATGTGCTGAAAGATCTTGAAAATCCTTGAGTATTTAAGCCATAAGTTCACCTACACTAGTTAAACACTAAAGCATATAGATTTTTCAAGATTTTTCATGTCAATTCCATCACATGCCGAGATCAAAAGAATACAACAACTTTCAGATTTTTGCAAAAGCTTACAAGTCAAGTAAATTTTTATATAAATTCTTGTTAAATCGGATTTGTCATGAAAAGATACAGTTTAGATACATAATAAAAACTGTATATATGTAGTACACAAATGGATGCTATTATTTGTTTTAAACAAGGTAGTTTTGTTGAAGCACATGGTTGTACATAGGCATTTATTTGTTATTTTAATAGAAACCAATAGGAAGAAAAAGGGTGGTTGCATAAGGGATTTTCAGGTGGTATCTAGGCTGAGTAAGCCATGTGAATATTGGAAGTGTTGCTTTGATTTGAAAGCAAGAAAAGAGATTTTTCTGAGTTGTCAACCTCTTGTCACTAACAAAATCTCAAAACTGATTTTATGCACCAATATTTTATGACTTTCTACCACTATAAATAAGGACCTGAGCACACACCATTCTCCTCACACAACACAAGAACACTTGAATCAAATCAGTAAAGGAATAGCCAAGGGTTCATACTGGAAAGGTAAGTAAACCTGTTTTAAAATTTCTGTTTTAAATTTCCTGCATTTTCTATTCCGTTTTGAACTATCCTTTTTAATACCTATGTTTTGCTTGATGGATGCAACCTTGGTTGAATTACTCTCTTGTCTTGATCAAAGAACTAGGGGTAGGTTACTTAGTTTTATTTATTTACATTTGGTCGGAAAGCTTATACTAACAGTTTTAACAAAACCTGCTGTTTAAATAGAACATAGTGAAATCCTCGGCAAACGACCTTAAGTTAGATAATTTCATTAAGTTCAGGTTAGTACCTATCTATGCATCATCACTAAAACAAATTTAAAGCAAGAAAAAGATGTAAATCCATTCAAACAACCACTGGTATTGAAAACAGGAAATAACACAGACAGTTCTTTTGCTCTCTGTTTCATCGAATTTTCAAACCCCGTATTAAATCAGTTTGAATACATGGATGGAATCCCTAATGAAAATGATGATTTTTAGAAGTGGTCTCAGGATTTTTAGTGGCTTGGATCACGAGTTATGACCGGATGATCAAAATTTGAACTTCGATCAAATTTCGGCCACCTAAGTGATTTTAGGCCGAGGGGTTGGATGTGAAGCTTCATCGAGGTTCAAGTAAGCTAGGAAAAATACAAAACGATTTTTATAATGGGTAGATTGAGACAAATTGATGAAAATAGGGTTTAATTTGGCTTTTGGGTTCGGTTTTTGTGCACCGAACTGCTCGTCGACGGTGAACCTAAGGGGGTGTGGTCATGGGGGGATCGTGGCGTCGGAGTGTCGTGGTGACGTGGCCAGGAGGAGGTGACAACCCATGGACGAGGCGAGTCGTGGCGATCATTTTTCCGTGGACGGGTTTTTCTGGAAATTTATGGGGGACGGTGAAATTACTGTAGCGGTGATGTATGGGGTGGTCAGTTGGTGCAAAGTGGTCAGAGGGTGGAGGATGATCGGTGAGGACGGTCGCAGGTGGTGGGTGGTGGCCGTAGGGCGCGTGCACATGCACAAGTCTGGAACTAGGATGGTGGGGGAAATGCCGTGGTTTTTGAAGTGATCTGGCTAAAATTCACATGTGCAAGGGGGTGGTATTATGGCATTGTTGTACTTTGGGTTGGACGTGATACTTTGGTCAGCACATGGGGACTGGGCTGAACGGGCTAGGGAAAATTCAGGAAACCAATGTGGTACTTTGATCACTTGGTGTTTTGGCTGAGTAGACGTGGTACTTTGCAAAAACACTAGGAACCAGCCTAGTTTTCATGAGCGCACACCCACGTTTCAACCCGGTACTTTACCAAAGTGGTATTTTGGTGATTTAAGTTTTTAAATAAAGAGTTTTGAATATATTTTAAATTTAAAACTAGTTTTTAAATTAATTAATGGTTTAAATAAAAAGAGAAAATAAATAATTAAATAAAAATAGATTTTTTTATTTAATTTAGCCAATTTAGGAAAAATGGAAGTGAATTAGGATTTTTAATGCTGTTTTTGTCAAAACTGAAATTTAAATACAGAAATTGGAATTTAAATTAATTATAAATTTAATTTATAAATATAATTAGAGATGATTTTCTAATGAAATATTCAAACTGTAAAGTCAACAAAAGAAAGTCAGTCTAGTGTAAAAGATCCGACATGGTTTTGACAGAAGTCGAGAAGTCAGCATATAAGCTATAATTTTATTACATTATAAATTTAGTTTATAATATAAATTTGAATTTATTTTCAAATGAAATGTTTAAATTTTTAAACAAGGTAGAAAAATCGTAAGTAACACATACGCTAGAATTTGTCAGTTTTAATCTGAAATCTAAAATATCTGATATAAGAAACTGATCATGAACAGTTCTGTACTTTTTAAAACAATAACTGTGGATAATGTTTTTAATCATGTTTAGACTGATAAAAAAAAGAGGAACTTTATCAGTATAGAAAGAAGAATAAGTAAATCAAGAATGAAGGATCAAAGGGAAAATTTGACGAGAAATATACCAAGTGTAAAAGTTGTAAAATAAATGATTAAATCATAATTTAAGTCATTTATGAGTGATCAGACTAAGGAATAATGATGAGAAATGTTTTTCAAAGGAAAATTAAGGAAAATATTCATTTTAAAGGTGACAAACAAAATAAAACCGTGTGCGACGCACACACTAAAACTGTCCATTTGTAAGACATGATAAAAATACCAGAAATTGGTCAGATGATCATATACTGTGCAGTTTGACTGTAATTAGATTTTTATCATGTTAGATTAATGATTTAAAAAGAAAAATATTCGCTAATCATTTCAGAGAGACCGAAATAAATATTTCACTTTGATTTGATTATACGCCGCGCGTTAGAGATTTTTAAATTGAAGACGACATTATACAAGGACTATTTTTGAATAGTACCTTCGGTTTGTCCAATCCCAGGACAACTTGTATGGACGAATGTCTGACAGAGTATTTTCAAAAGAATCACGTACGTTGTTTTCTTCAAACGTACCAGTTGCTGGCACAGAAGGGAAATTTCTTTAGCCTGACAACCAGAGTATTTTTGTGGAAATCAATTAGTAATTTCCGATGGATTTGACGATGTGGCATTCAAAGAAATCAAACAGTGATGATGAAAAGGTAAGTCTAGCCTCAAGCCTCACACCTAGGAAATGACAAAAATCGGGCAGGCAGCAATGGCTATGTGGGTCACTCCCATTAGGGTGTATAATCACATATCTAGAGAAATTCCTTTTACTTCTTTAATCTATTTCGATGCTGTCCCTTTCCGGGAAACGGTGGTTTGAGCCCAACCGTTTGTGATATACATTCGATACACTCAAGAGAAATGAGTGGTCGGTCATGCGTGGGCCGTGTTGCAAGACGTTCTTGTTGAACCCAATGTATTCGCCTTTAGAGATACACGATCGGAAGGTGGTTCCATACCTTGTCATAGTTGGAATTCCAATTTCCATAAGCGCCAAGCGGTTTTTATTTGTATACTATATAGGAGAATGTGAGATGCAAGCATTCTTCTAGATTCTAATTTATTTGTGAAAATTTATAGACGCTGTAATAATATCTGTTTTCAAGTATACAAAGTGTTTGATCTCATAAGGTAAAAACCCGTTCCGTATTCACGGCGTGGTCTTATGAGATATTTTATTTCTTTACCTGTTTTAAAACTATTTACTCATACTAATCCCCTGACTGACCCAGAGTTTATTTTTCTGTGTTTCCCTTAAACTCTTGGGTATTTATAACACTTGTTATGAATAGACAATTGAATCAGGATTGGATAAAACTTGGAAAGCTGGAATGGAACTTTCTGTGTGCTGGTCTACCTATCTTATCTACTGTATAATTAAATCTGCAAGTTGATCATCAATGATATGTATAATTAAGGATGTAATATGAATGGCATGTATTACTAGATCCAGTATGCTCTGTTGTAATATGTTCCACTGTGTAATATTATGGAGTATCTTCTTTTGTTAAAAATTCCGCTGTGAGATTCTGATGTTTTCTGTGATTTTATCTTCTATCTATTCTTATTCTTATTAATGGCACGACTTCCGATGTGTTCGAAAGTTGGGTCGTTACAGATAGGTGTTTCTAAACTCTTAAACAAAGCAATTCGATACGGTATTGTTTTAAATGGGTACATGAAATAATTTTGCCCAAAAATTATTTTGATATAAAAGGAATAATTTCTGAAATATTAATTACAATATATTGATGTGTTGCCTGTTATTACAATGAAATGAAATTATAAAATATAGTAACGATTATAGATAACCAAATATAATTTGTATATGGATAACGTGCACAAATGAGATGAACTAAGATTGAGTTCAAACCAGAATTTGAGAATTTAATTTCCGGATGGTTTAGAAAATATTTTCTTAAGTATTATAATGTAATATAGCATTATTTGGAAGAAATTTTGAATAGAAACCATTTTTAAATAGATTTTGGAAATGATTATGCACTAAACTCACTTTAGTCGCTGGAAATAATTCCGATAATGATCGTACATTATTGGTGTTGATTTTCGAGTTTCTAAGTGACGAATTACTACCGTAAAATTGGTTATGAATTATTTGGGAAAGAAAACCAGGATTGATTTAAAATCCCAAAAGGGAATGGGATTTGATATTGAAAAATATGTGTATATGTCTGATTTCAATTTGATTGAAAACTAAACTGGGTATTTGAATTATGGAGTTCTCATGGGTATCAAAATTGGAATAAATAAGTTTTGAACTTATAAAATTGGGAATATGAATTCCTAGGTGGGGTAAAGTTTAATTTTAAGTTAAATAAGGAGAAAGATTGTATAAATTGAAATTTAACTTGGATAAGTTAAATAAGATGAATTGAATGAGAAATGGGTGATCCTAAATAGCGATGAATGGAAAAGGTTGAATTGTGAAAATGGTTTTTAAAATAATGTAAGAGAAGATGGATAGTTTCGGATAATAGAAAAAAGCTTTCCCCCAAATGATTGTAAGAATATTAAGATTGCGTACTTCAAAAAGTAAAGGAATGGAAAATAAAACCGAGATAAATTGATTAATCTTTATTAAAAGGCTTAATGCCTGTATGGAGAATTATGGAGTGAAAAATTGGAATTTGATTAGCAATAAATTTTGAATGAAATGGAATATAAAAAAATTGAGTTGTAGATAATTTTATAACAATGAATTATAAATTTTGAATGAAATTAACTGGAGTGTTGAATAGATGAAGTGTGAAAATAAGCTGTACAACTTATAAATTGGTAAATGGAATAGAAAACCGAAATGGAAATAATTTGGTATTTTTGGTTGAATAAATAAATCCAACATTGAGTTATAAAAGGAACTTGAACACAAGTGGAAAAGAAAGTGAAAATGGGATGATTTTTGCAATAAAATCCGAACTTGGATTGGAAAGGATGAAGGTGAACTAATTTGAAGATAATTAGTCATTTGATTATATGAATGAACTTAACCTGGTTAAGTAAATTTTATATGTGAATTAGAATTTGAGATTTGATATAAAGCTTGAATTAAATAAGATGGGAATGTAGTTATGACAACTCAATGAAGCAAAAACAGACTTGAATTGGGAAAACCAAATGAATAATAAATCAAATTGAATTTGAATTAAAATTGAGTGTGCACTCGAGTATAGTAAATTGAGATTCAATATGAAACTTGAGTTATAAATAAAATTCGACTTGTTTATAAGCGAACAAAATAGATTAGAGCATGGTTGGTTCAAACTAAATTTGAATCAGGCATGTGAACTAATTAGAGGTTGACTAGTGAATTAAAAGTAAAAGTTGAATTGATTTAAAATCAATTTGAAATAAAATATAGCATAATGTAAGTCCATGTGGATTGGATGAAAAAAATGATATGTGATTCAATTAGATTTGAATGGAATGTCATGTAAATTGGTATAGAATTATGTAAATAAATATTAACATATGGAATTTACATGTACATATTAGGGGTATATGTTATAACATATGCTTAACTAAGGAATCTGGTTGTACATCCATGTATAAATAGTTTAAATAAAGTTTAGGTAGAAGATAAATTAGATGCATGTAATGTCAATTGTAATTCATTCAAATTGAATGGAATAATATGTAAGTCAATTTAAATGGGTGATTGGATGTTGAAACTGGTGATGGCTTATTAATATTCATGTGTATAATGTTGAATATGGAATTTATGTGTTCACATAAGTTAATGAATGAAATGTTATATAAATTTCATGTTTTTGAGACTTACGTGTCGGAATTGAGTAAGTACAGGTAGGTGGAGCTACTTGGCTTGAGTTTGGTTGCATATATTGCATAAATATCAGGCAAACTCGCTTAATAATGCTTATATAAGGTACGCCTACGCAAAAATACAAAATATGGTTTATGAATTGGGTTTTCCAACCGTGTAGGTTGATGCATATATATTTTTTGTTCCTGCGATATCGTAGAAGTCCGATACAGGGGAGACTTAGCCAAAAAAATTCAGAAATTTAAGGTGTTAGAAAATTTTCAAATTTTTTGGACATTTTTGTTAACATAAATGAATTGGTGTTTTGATTAAAACCAATAGACCAGTCAGGGCTAAAAGGTTTAGAAAGTGGAATTTAACTAAAAAGATTTTTGAAAGTTAATGGGTTTGTAGCATTTTTCCTACTGTAGTAATTTCGGGGACGAAATTATTTTAAGGGGAGGAATGTAATGACCCAGATTATTAGTGGTCGAATAGTTAATTTATTTATCTATTTAAAAGGTTGATTTGGAGATTTAAATGATTTATATTCAATAAATTTGAATATTTAATTAATATAAATAGGGGAATAGTAAATTTAATTCTGAAATAGTCGGGAATTAATTAAATTTGCGATATTGTGTGAATTGATAATTTAAGATATTTAATGGAGATTAGATTCGAGTTATAACAAAGAATTTGTTTATAAACGTCAGCTGAACGTATAATTTATAATATATTTAAAAATGAGCTCATAACGTTGCAATAGTTTGTAATATTAGTTTTGATCTTCAATTGAATATACAAGATCCATTATAAGTTGGATTTCTTTGAAACAACAAATGTTCGAATATATTTGACTATAGTTTTCTCATAAAAGTGAAAAATCAAGATTTCGTATTATAGAATGTGAGTTATGTCCAATCAAATTTTCAGAAAGTCGCTATGGAATCGTTTATAAACCATAACAATTTATAGAATAAAATAAAAGGGTTTTAAATAAATTGAATATCGTTTTAACTTGAAAATTTAAGATAACGGGTTATAAATCAGTATTAGCTTATTTTGGAGCTATATGTTATTCTATTTGAACGTATATGATAATATTGATTATTTATTTTCATATTGAATTGTTATGGAATTAATTTATATTTTATCATTATTTAAGCCTAAAAAATAGCCAATTCTGAAATAGTCACGGATTTCAATGAAATCAACTTTATTGGATCTGTAACGTTAATTTATTGTATGAAAATAAATTTCATGGCAATTTGGTATCATATATGATCACGGTAGCCATAAACGCTCAGCTAGTTTGCATAGCGACTAATTAAATGAATTTAATTTGATTTAAAAGGAATTTGTATATAACTTGAGATAATGATTGAATTAAAATGCGAAATAAATTCCATTGAATTCATATTGACGTTTAGAGTCAAGATATGTATATAGTTAGTTATTTTTGAAGATCAGGTATTTTGGTGTCCAAAATAGCGTCGTTTTACGTGTAAAATATCGTTTCGGGAGAACAGTCTTGGAATGCGGCCAAACTTTTGTTATCGGATCTTTATTAGTAAGTTATTGGAGGATTTCGGTTTTTATCTTGATCGGACTCACTATTTGATCGTGCGAAAGGGTAAACGCTTAAATTTTTATTTATTTGTTCTATCGATTTAATATAAAACTTAAGAATAACCAATTTTCAAACGAACTCGGATTTCAACGAAATGATTTTTTTGAATCCGTAGTGATTAATTATTGTAGGATTTTAAGTTTCAAGCCAATTAGAATTATTTTGTAAATGTACGCAATATAAACACGTATTATTTAACTGTTTGAAATCAAAAAGGAACTTTTACAAACAATTTTGGAATTCGACGAAACCAGTTTCATCGTGTCCAAAATATTTAATTATTTTACACTACGCCATTAACGACTTTCTGCAACACAAAAAAATGTGTGGTCAAGCCAAAAAATGTTGCCCTAGGTCTTTGGCAACACTTTTCCTGTGTTGCAATTTTTGTCGTTGCCTTAGACCTTAAAGGCAACATTTTGACTATCTAAGGCAATATATGAAATATTGTTGCAATATAACTTTATTTGGGTCTATAGCAACATCCATTGGTGTTGTAGTAACATTCCAAAAGTGTTGCTATAGATATTAAATTTCTGATTTTGTTTGGGTCCACATCTTGTATACTATACTATTTTGCATCTCATATAATAATATATTTTGATATTGAATAATAATACAATAGCAAAGAATTTAAATGATTCAAACAATATTTTATTCAATATAATATTTCAGCATTTAAATAGTATAATAGTCTGCATCTCTCTATAATACAAGTCACATTCACACCTCATTACGTACACTCAAACATTCAATACACTGTTTGTCTTTGTATTTGCTCCACACTTCTGGTTTAGCTCCTGCTTTCACTCTGTTTCTTGTTTACCTGTACAATAAACAACTAGAGCAGTGATCTGAAAATAAACAAATTTAAATTTGCAAAAATATAAATTTGTTCGTATTTTTATTTGCCTTAAGGGTCATTTGTCATCATATTTTGATTGTGCAGTATCTGTTTCTTTACCAGTATTCACATGGACAAACGAATCTTAGGAGCATGCACGTATACACGTGTACGTGTACACATGTACACTACCACAACATTCCATAATCATTTTCATGGCAGTGTAAACAATTGAGGAGCAGCCACGTTGACCAACTCAACCCAGTATCTTCCTACTCATGTAAAACAAGAACAAGTTCAAGTTCATAAAACATCAAGAATGTGATTCAATCTCAGGTTCAATTCAATTATGCAAAGCTGTATATACCAAGACAAATGCAACTCAGCAATGCACACAGAGTTCAGGATTCAATATGGAAGACATGATGACTTAAACCAGGAAAGCATTAGTGAAACAAACAACATGAAAATGGATGAGCCAATGCAAGTCAGAGATGATCAAACCAGTAAGGGTCAAGACCAGTTTCAACTCATGTAGAGCATATGGAAAATGGATGAGTCAATGCAAGTCAGATTTCATCCAAGGTCACAAATAATGCAAGTCAGATTTCAGCCAAGACAAAACAAATGAATGAGCCAGCATGCATGAATAAGACAAGCACAAAACAGAGGCCAAGTGATGCACAAGCAAAATCAAACGATAAGCTAAGAACAAAACAGGGGTCAAGTGATGCATAAGCAAAATCAACTGAGCCAGCATGCATGAATAAGCTACCCATACTCAGCAGTGCAAATGATAAATGGACAGAACAAATGCACCGTAGGCTAGGCAGCACAAACATGCAGAAGCTTAAAAGCAAAAATACATATGTATATAAATATACGTGATATATGTATACACATATATATGCAGTTGCAACAAGTCAGAGAATTACCAAATGCAATAGGTCAGGAAATTCTTTCAATAGAGAAATCAAGGCATTTCCAAATATGTGAATTCAAATTGCATCAAGATCAATTCAAGGTCGTATCTCAAAGCATATATATGGCAGGTTTTTTGAACAACAGGAAACAAAATCAAGGCCGAGATTAACAAAGTAACAAAGATAATAAATATATAAATCTAGGACATCTTCTGGAGAAAATCGTGGAAACCAAAATCAAACATTATAGGATTTTTTATCGTATAAATTAACCCACTTTCATCATTGACAAACATCACAACACAAGTCGAGAAAAGGTGAATTAAAAACAGAGAATTTCGCATACAAGAGATCTCGACAAACATCACCACTGCCTCTTGCTTACCTCCGTCCAATAATAAGTCTGCTATTCACAACTGCTACCTGAAACAAACATAACTTAAGATTAAATTTAGGCAAAATATGTTGTACCTTAACGAGAATCAAAAATCAAAAGTCCTTTAATCGACGATTAGGGTTTGAACAAGAATATTGGATCTGGAAACGAAAACGAGAAAAAGCTCTTTGAATATTAGATCTGAAAAAACGAGAAAATGAGATCTAAACGAGATCCGAAAATGAGAAAATTAGGTATTGATTCAAGTAAAACAATGGGTGAATGAAAATTAAGGATCAAAATGATTTTGGATATTTGGGAGTGAGAACAAAATGAAAAGGAAAAGGGGTGAATGAAAATAAAAGTGGGAAATAGAAATAACCGAGGTGTGGATTGATGGTTGAGATTTTGTTTTAAATGATGGTATGGATCACTGAGGCGTTTTTTTAATTTTAATATATTTATAGCTACCGCAACATCTTGCTGATATCTATGTTAACACCTTGAAGCGAATATTGTAATAGACATAAATCAGCATAGCTATCGTTACATAGTAGCTAGCAACATCTTGTAATTTTGTTGCAATGGGCCATTAATGGCGTAGTGGTAAGATTACAATTTTTATCGCGGTAGGAGATCGTATGGAGTAGTTTAAGCTTGTTGCTTCACACGTAAGTTTCATAAATTAATATATTATTATAACCTTCCTTTGCAAGCCACTCAAAATTTCTCGTGCAAGCCATCCTTAACTTATATACATACCCAACCCACCCCATCACTTTTCCTTCTCTTCCGTTCACAGAAGCTACCAGACTCTTCCCTCAAAAACCAAATTGTGCCTTCTAAATTCGATATAAAATCAAATAAATTTCCTAAATTCGTAAAACCATTTTCTTTGAATTCAGGGAGTAGAGTTCTTCATTCTAATATGCTGCTTGGAGGTCGCACGCACAGATTAATGCTCGATAGTTCTGGAAACGGAACTTAAGGTTAATATTTTAGGGAAATTTAAGTTTGTTGCATGAATTCTATGTTATAGTTGGATTGAGGAGCTGAATCTGAGTTTGTATGCAAATTTTAGGGATGTTTGGTGATAAAAGAAATCGTGGTTCCCAGTTGCAATGCTCTCAGGCCTGGCGACACGATTCAGAAGGAGGTGCTCGAGTCTTTGAAATGGTGATGGAGATAAAGGGATTTTGGAGAAAAGTAGCATGTCGGTCTTGGTTCGTGTAGCAGTCAAGCGGTGAGGGAGCAAGATGAAAGAGTAAGCACGACCATGGCATGGTATACTGTAGCTGCGTTTTGGAATAACGAAGAAGGAAGAAAGAGGATTACCGTGGAGGATTAAAGATTAATAATGGATTAAGAAATTAAAGGTTAATAATTAAAAATTAAGTTAAATATAATTGTTTTAAATAACATTAATATTGGAGTGTTTATAACTTGGTGATTTGTTAACAGAATCAGACGAAACTGGTCAGTTGGAATCGTAACGACGAGACCTACGTTGTGGAGCTAATGTAGCTGAGAATGAAGCTGTTGGAATTTCGTGACAAATCAAACTCCTGTTTGATTTTAATCGAAACAAAAGCAGAATAGTTAACTGCAAAACTATGTATGTTAACTCGCTATCGCTGGCTCGTCTATATTTTATACAAACGAGTTTTAAATTAATATATAGTAATCTTATGTTGTGTGATGGTTGTTTGGATGAATGGTTGATAAATTGGTTGAAATGATTGATATAGTTATATATATAAAACGTTGGTTGAACAGTGATTCGATTTACCACGATATCCCATATTGGAACAAAATTGATGTTATTTACGTTGATTAACATCTGTGAATGCAGGGAAACATGTTATATGGATCCAATTGGATTCCTCAACATTTATATTACTGTTTTTCATTTATTGTGACAAATGATGTGATATATAATATGTGATTGATTATGTTGTGATTGAATAACACTAGCCCTAGAATTTTGGTATTTATATACATAAAATATTTTCAAATGTAGATAAGCAAATTTGTTTCCAAATTAAAAAATAAATTTTGAATGGACTGGAAAATAGAAACTGGTTTAAATGGATAAAACAAGAAATTGGTTATAAACGATGTTTATAAATGAAATAGAATAATTATCATTTGATAATTGAGGAATTTACATTCAAATGTGAATTTAAAAAGAGAAATTGGGATTTGTTTCAAGAAGAAACGATGAATTCTATTTTGAGGTTCAAAATATAAATTGGGTTGAGATAAATCCAAGTGATTTATAATTGGAATTCGACCATGTCGAATTTTATTAAAATGATTTATTTCGTAAAGGATATTTAAATTTTATTTAATATGAAACTATAATTCAAATGAAATACGTTAAAAGCTTATATTTCAATATTAATAGCTATGAAAATAAAATTCTATGTTTTAAAAAATTTTAATATTATTTTAAGATTGAATTATTAAACAAGAAGGGATTTGTATAAATCAAATAAAGTTGATCTTGGAAGTTATGGAATGCATAGCTCGTAAATACATTCAAAAAGAAAAGTTGACTTATTTTAAATAAACTGAAAATCATAGAGGTTTTATAAATGGAGTTTATGAGTAAAGTGTAATATGATGTGAATTTATAAAGATAAGCGAGATTTGAACCTGTAATAGATTTTACAAATAAAATTAAAATATAATTTGATATAAGGAGTCCAGATTTCCATAAAAGTAATAATATCCACATTTTAAAGTGGATAATGGGTTTAAAGCAAACATTTTGCAGATTCGAATAGTTATAAGGAAATTGGTAAGGATTGAGAAGGGATAAATTCAAAAGTGAATTTGTAATGAAAGTGAAATTATAGTTAACCTGAAATGGTAGATTTATTCCTTAATATAGATTATTCGAAAGAGAGTTATTTATCGAAATTCGATTATATCGATTTCAAGAAAGTTCCTTTTACTTTCCCTTTTTAATCAAGATTTAATTAATTAATTATTCAAATTAATGAATAAAAGTTATATTTTAAAATTAAATATTTCGGAAGTAAGGATTATAACGTTGTCGTTATAATCAATGTTTTCCGTAAAAGAAGTGGATTCTTAAATGAATCCCAGAGTTGTGTAAGCAATGATTTGTACGAATTTGAAGTTGTAAGCTTTGTCTATTTCGAAGTTAAGAATGTTGCTCAGTTAAGGTCTAAGAGGTAATTATACCCCAACTTGATTGACTTCATGATTGACTGAGGAATTAAGGTTCGATGGAAAAAATTGGTTAGAGATACGGTTACTTAATGAGTGATTAATGGGTTGAGTTATCGTAACGACATTTTATACAATGTTCATTTAAATCCATATAAATGGAATTTGGGAATATTTTCCAAATAAAATCAAAGATGTTTTCAAAGCATAGAAAATGAAATAATTTGGTTAATGAGAAGTTAAGAAATGGAAATTGGAAATGTTTTTCTGATGTTAATAACATATAATTTCTAAATATAAAAAAATAAGAATTTATGAATATATGGAAATGTTTTCCAACTATGATAAGAGATATTTTCTGGAATATAGAAAATAAATAGTTTAAATATTGGAAATGTTTTTCCAGGAATCGTAAAAGGAAATGGGTTTTGAGAAATATCTAGAAAGATATAGGAAATGATAAATTAATAAGAAATTAATTTAAAAAGAGCTCAGTGTTGCTTGATGCTTGATCGGTAGAAATTCCATTTGGGAATAAGATCATTGGTTGTATGGATGTTTCATTTGATAGTTAAATAACCGTCTATCAAAGTTTTTGGCGTATTTTATATTTCTGTTTTCAATACGGAGAGACAGGGATCCGGTTTATTAACTGAAAACCACTATGTATAAGCATAAGCGTTGCGAATCAAATTATGCTAAAGACAATTGAAGACGGAGTAAAGTGCAATGGCTATTCTGTTAATCCTAGGCAGAAATTGCCTAAGTTGGATTGATAGTATAGTGCCTTTAGTATGTCCAATCCTAGGACAACGTATATGGACGGATGTCTGACAGAGCATTTCTAGATGGTCAAGTACATTGATTTCTTCAAACGTACCATAGTTAGTGGAGGAGAAGGAAACTTCTCTTAGCTTAACACCTAGTGTATTTTTGAGAACATCAAATGATTTTGACGGATCTGACAATGTGGCATTCAAAGTGAATGATGCTGTGGTATTCTATAAGTAAGACGTAATCTCATGCCTCATCAACTGGAAAATGACAAAAATTGGGCAGGCAACATGACTATATGGTCATTCCTAATAGGATGTATTATCACCTGATCTAGAGAAAATTAATTTGCTTCTTATTCTATCACTGATGTATGCTTTCGGTAACGGTTGCTGATCACAACCGTGGTAATATACATTTGATACATTTAAGCTGAATGAATGGTCAATCATGTGTGATCGGGTTACAAGATGTCCTTGTTGAACCCAGTGTATTCCTCTCAAGAGATACACTATCGGAAAGTGGTCTAATACCTTGTCATAGTTGGAAATCCATCCTCCAATAAGCGCCCTACGGTTTTTGATTTTATATTATGTATGTGGAGCGTGAGATGCAAGCGTTCCACTAAATTGCTATTTATTTGAATTAGACACTATTATAATATTAGAATAGTTTTGATACAAAGAATATTTTGGGTTATGGTAAGGTAAAAACCGTCCATGCTTATGTGTGGATCGGTCTTACGATTATCTTCTCTTTCGAAAGTTTTTTTTAAAGTTAAACCAAATGGTTGGAGTTTACTCACACCAGTCTCATGACTGACCCAGAGTTTATTTTGTTTTTGTTTTACCCAAAACTCTTGATTGCCCAAATTTTTACGAGCAATCAAGTAGTCGGTATTTTCTAGATATACTTGGAGAAGGTTGGAGCAGGAGGCTTCAACATTAGATAACTACTATTTATTTCTGCTGCATTATATGTATTGTGCTCTGATGATGGTATGTGTAACAACCCGTATTTTTGAATAACATGTTATAACATAAATGGAGGCAGAATTAAACTGTAAAATCTGAATCAAGGGAAACGGGTTGTGCCATTGCGTTTGTCTCGGAAAAATACACGAAATAGAGTCCGAGTTTTCGAAAATCGGAGTCCGTATGACCAAGATATGGCCTCGCGAAGTTTCACGAAAAATTCACAAATTAAAGTATACTAAATTAAGTGAAATGGGTTGCGCAGAGAAATATATATATATATGTATAATTGAAAATTTAATAAATAAATATGCAAAAATGTTCAAAACAGCGAATTGGGAGAGGGGAATAACCGAACCGGCCGATTTTTGAGGTCGACCCGAGCTCGTTGGGTCGACTAGGGGTTAATCCAGGGTGTTTGGCTCTCAACCCGTGGGCCGATTCGCTTAAATGAAGATTTTTCATTTGAATGGTTCACATGGTTCAGCTTTAATCTAAAGGCCCTAGATGGTTCCTACACTTGACTTCTTCCCCAAGACATGCTTTGATGGCTTGGATTGAATCTAGGGCTAATCCTATGGCTAATACTATCCTAAAACTCTATAAAAAGACCCCTTTGCCTAGCCTAAATCATCATTATTCATTCCTACAACTAAACTATGCCAAAATTGTTCCTCTCATGGCCTCCACTCTCATGCTAAAATTTCTAAGTCTATCTATATGAGAGATTTTGAGTGCATACAAGTATTTTCAAGCTTGTATGAATGTTCTTAGTTTGCATTCAAGTAAAGTTGCAACATTTCTCTTTCAAAGCAAGAGTTTTTTATTGATTTGGCTCAAGTGTTTTTCATTTGGAGCTTGCATATTTGGGTTTTGCATAAGGGCTTCGTCTCAATCTTTATAATAACTATTTATTTGTGTCTTCATAGCATTGTAAGCCCTTTTCTACTTTCTTTTTATTAACTCTAAAGTTAAATGAATGATGCAAGTTTGGGGTTGATCATTATGATATGCAAGTTTGGTTGATCATTATATGCAAGTTTGGTTGATCATTATATGCAAGTTTGGATGATCATTATGCAAGTGCGTTTAATCATTATGTATGACACATGTTGCTATGTTATGCAAGTTTGGGTTGATCATGTTATCATGTTATGCAAGTTAAACTTGAAGTTGTGAGCTTAAAGCTTCAAGCTTTATGTTGAAGGTTGCATTTTGGCAACATGGAAGTTATCATATCCCTTATGATAACTTGCATATGAGGCTAAATGCGAACTTCTAGCAACTTCTACATGTCATTTATCACCATGTATCACTCATATGCTAAGTTTGGTTTTATGCATGCTTTTGAAGCCTAATAATGCAATATGCAAGTATATGAACATATGTACATTTCATATGCCACCATGATAAACTTGTGGCTTCAACACCTTTTTGTCATAATTACGCCAAGTTCCCTATTTTTTCCTTTATGCGTTGTTGCGACTATGTAAACGATGGGATTACGTTGGGGTTGGGTAACATTATGACATAAACATGGTTTTTATAACATAACGTGATATGTTAATTTGTAATTATGTTTTGGAAACATAATGGACATGACACTTAGAAAATATGAGTGTGGCCAACTCGAGGTTGGGTTGAGTTTGTAGCATAAATCTACCCGGACCCCCCCGGCTTAACTAGTGGCTACAAACAATAGGACCCAATGTGAGAAGTTGGTCATGTTGTGCTCGAACCCGAGGTTAGACCTAGTTGTGGTGTAAAGCTACCCGGACCCGCCCGGCTTAACTAGTAACCACAACAAAGTCTAATGTGAGAGGTTAAAACGCATTAAGTTAATTAATGCCTCATGATTAGGGTTAAGTCATGGTCCACTTAATACTTAACCAATTTGGGCTTGATGGATTAATCGAGGTTAAGTCAGGAGCCTTGGGTACTCTTAACCGATTTAATCCACGTTTGGATCGGGTTAACCACATTTAACCCGTTAAGAAACCCTAGTTGCGTGGTCCTTTTCAGTAGTAACCTTCTAGGTAGTATCATAAGACCCTAGGACTAGGCTAGGGTGGGGCACGATTACTGGGCTGATTGTAAGAGACCAAAAGAGACGGCTGAATGATGCCCCGGTTGTTCAGGCGGACCATGGTCGTGCACATCAAGTCCGGAGTTGAACACGGGCACCGGTAGGTTTGGACTGTGTATCATGTAATGGTGTCAGAGGGTTACACCATAGGGCCTGATACACCCTAGGGTGGACCCTGCACAGTCAACTACATTACATGACTAGGCCGTATGACACCGACACTTGACGAGTTAGGCTTATAGGGAGCCGATCGACTAGACTGTGTAGTTGGACCTTGATTTAGGTCATATCATTATATTGGGCCAAGCTTGGGCCAAGGGATCAATTCTTGTTTTTACTTGACATGTTAGAATGCTAGTACACCCGTGGTGCAAAACTTAACCTTAATTATGCGATGACACCTTTATCTATCTTGTTAGTTAATCATCATGCCAGTATGTTATTATCCTTATGTTCATCTCAGCTTCTCATGCCAGTTAACTTTACTAGTTCATAGATAGATAGTAGTAGGGCTTACCAGTCTTTTTGACTGACCTGTTTTCTTTCGCCTCTTGTCTTCCGTTTCCCCCCCCTCAGGTCCTCAGGGTGGGAACATTGGAGCTTAGCTTGGATCTTTCTAGCTTGCTTACTGGATTCGCTCATGTACGGGTTTGGACATTGAGCTAGCTATGGTTTATCACTTCACTTTGGGGATAGTACTTTATGTATTTCAGTTTTTCAGTTTATGCTTTTGTCTAGACCTTGTTTGTTGGAAAATAATGACTAAGTACTTTGTTGTAACATGACTATGGTTTTGAAATGCTAAGTTTTATCCGCTGCTTTATTACTCTGTTTTACTTATATGTTCTGTCTTGTGATATCTGCATGCATGTTTACCTTGTTTAAACGCCCCTCCAAAGCCAGTGTGTTTGCAAGAGTGGCTCTGGCGGAGGTGGGGTGTTACATTTGGTATCGGAGCGAGGTTTACGAGATTGGACAAAAGGTTTTTTTTAAAACTTACCTTTTGAAGAACTATTTTAAAACCAATTAAGTATTTTCCAAGAAAAGTCTAGTTTATTTTAAAAGGCTATTCCCCAAAAGCCATAGCACTATCCTTCGTTTCTTCGTTCTGAATCTATCTTTTTCTTCGTTTTAGTATGGCCGATCGCTTTAACATCCCGGAAGGCGTTCAAGTACCCTTCTGGTTCCGGAGATTTATGGAGGCAAGGGCGAATGAAGCCGGCCCCGCAACCATTCCTCCTCCTTCCCCCATCGCTAACATCTCTCCTCCTCCCGTAGCTGAGGTTCCTCCTCCCCCTCAGCATACACAAGTGAATTTCGTGGAGCTTTGCAAAGACTTTAAGGCGATGGGTTGCAAGAATTTTGTCGGAATGGAGACTTCTGTGGAGGCAAGAAACTGGTTAAAAGAAACTGAAGACCTCTTTGCTATCTTTGATGTGGAAGATCGTAGGAAAGTTCTGTTGGCGGTATGGCTATTGAAAGGGGAAGCTGCTTATTGGTGGGTAGTCACCACCACTACTAGACCAATTGAGACTTGGGATGACTTTAGGAGAAGGTTTGGACTAAAGTTCCTATCATCGACAGAAGAGAATCTTCAGATGGAGAAGTTCCTATCTCTAAAGCAAGGGGACATGACAGTTAGGGAATACGTGGATATGTTTAATCAACTTGCTCAGTTCGGTCTAGAATTGGTAAACACAGCTCGGAAGAAGGCCCTACACTTTGCTCTAGGATTGAATGAGCCATTGCGCGGTTTGGCCGTGTCACATATACCCCTGGGGGCAACTTTCGAGAGTTTGGTGGATATGGCCCTGCTTCAAGAGGAAGATAAGAGTGGCAAGAAGGAGGTCAAGGCAAATGAGTCCCAAGGCAAGAAGGAAGATACCGAGGAAAGAGATAAGAACAACCATAGCAAGAACAACAAGTCAAGAGAAAGGAGGAAGTGCAACTTCTGTGGGATTACTGGGCACATAGCCAAAGACTGTAGGAAGAAGAATAGGAAGTTGGGCGAATGCTTTCACTATGGAGAGCCTGGACATCTTAGCAAGGATTGCCCCAAGAAGCAAGGACAAGGGCAAGGGCAGAATCAGCGTGCAGGACCTTCTGGAGGGCTGGTGCATACTCTCAACATCGCTCCAGTTCTTGATCGAGGTAGTATTTCTGTAGAAAACCTTGTTTACATTTCTGATTTCCCTGTTCATACCTTGTTTGATTCTGGCGCATCGCATAGTTTTATTTCCTCTGACATTGTTGAAAGTTTGCACCTAAGTACTAGCCTAGTTGAGGATCCCGTTAGTGTTTCAAATCCAATTGGGGGTTCCGCCCATCTACCTGTGGTTTGTATGGATTTGAAAATCTCTATCTTGAGCATAGAATTCATGTGTAATGCTTAGGTTCTCGGGTTATGGGATACGGGTTGATTTTGGGTGTGGATTGGTTGTCCAGTTATGGAGCCATCCTCGATTGTGAGCATAGGGTGGGGAGGCTCATGACTCGCCTCGATACCCTAGAAATTTCTTGTAATCCTAGAGGTCCCGTCATGTTATGTTATCTTGAATCTCTCGACTCGTCCATCGATGATCTGCAATCTGTAAGGGTGGTCCGAGACTATCCCGATGTCTTTGAAGAAGTTAAGGGGTTACCCCCTAAACGAGAGATAGATTTCCGCATTTATCTAGTCGATAATGCCAAGCCAGTATCATTGCCCGTTAGGCACATGGCCCTTCATGAGAGAAGGGAGCTCAGTAAACAAATCAAGGAGCTGCTTGAGAAGGGTTTTATTAGACGAAGCATTTCTGAATGGGGTGCTCCGGTGGTATTCGCTACTAAGGCGGATGGTTTGCTTCGTCTATGTGTTGATTATCGAGAGTTGAACAAGCTGACAAAGAAGAATAGGCACCCGTTACCGAGGATTGATGATCTCTTTGACCAGCTTGTAGGTGCTTCTGTTTTCTCTCAGCTCGATCTAGCCACCTGATTCCATCAGCTTAGAGTAGCTGAGGATAGCATTGATAAAACTGCGTTTAGGACTCCGGATGGATTCTTTGAATGGTTTGTCATGCCATTCGGATTGACTAATGCACCCGCCTACTTCGTAGACTTGATGAGTAGGGTGTTCAGGGAGTTCCTCAACAAGTTTGTTGTTGTCTTCGTGGATGATATTCTGATCTTCTCAAAGGACGAGGAACAACATGCCAGACATCTCAAGGAAGTGATGGATACGCTTAGAGCGCATCAGTTGAACGCCAAGTTCTCCAAATGTTATTGCTGGAGAAGGGAAGTTCGGTTTCTTGGACATATAGTTTCTAAGCAAGACATAGCGGTGGATCCCGCGAAAGTGGTTGTGGTTCAAGATTGGAAGACTCCTAGGAATGCGACTGAAGTAAGAAGCTTTCACGGTTTGGCGGGCTACTATAGGAAGTTCATCAGAGACTTCGCTAAGATTTCGGCCCCTCTCACCAAGTTGACGAAGAAGAACTTAGTCTTTGCATGAGTATGCAGTTGGGTGGAAGCCAAGTATTTTAGGTAAAGGATAAGTGGAAGGGGAATGAGAGGCAACAGTGAAATGAGTTCTAACTCATATTTTGGAAATAAGGATTAAGAACTACGGAATTATGAAGTTAAAAGACGGTCAAGGCACGAAGGGATTAAGCACAAGAAAATGCGGCTTAGAAGACTGAAGACTAGATACGCGCATTATATCTCTTTTTAAGAGTATATCCTTGATCCCTATTGTTCCGTAGAGCTTACTCGCATGCTATCTTTTAAGTATATCCTCTCGGTCCTATCCTCAATCTTAGTTCTGTTGCAAACCCCATAAGGAGTATGACTCGCCTGTTTGTGAGATATAGTTGGGGTAAAGATGTTCGTCACCAAACTATTTGGGCTTTATGGGATATGGGTAATAATTGATAGACTTACAAAGAAAGCCCATTTTATTCCGGTGAAAAGCAAGAGGACCGTATCACGGCTAGCATCTGTTTATCTTCAAAAGATAGTGTGGCTGCATGGAGTTCCTTCTAGCATAGTTAGCGATCGTGACCCAATTTTCACTAGCCAGTTCTGGAACAGTTTGCAAGAAGCAACGGGTACGTGATTGAATCTGAGTACAGCCTATCACCCCCGGACGGATGGCCAAACCGAAAGGGTGAATAGAGTGCTAGAAGATCTTTTGAGGTTTTGTGTTCTCGACTTCGGTGGTACTTGGGGAGACCACCTTCCTCCTATAGAGTTTGCTTATAATAATAACTATCAAGCCAGCATAGGGATGGCACCATTTAAAGCTTCGTATGGGAGGCCGTGCAAGCCACCAACATGTTGGTGGGAAGACGACGGATAAGCTTATAATTGAGCCCGACATGATAAGGGACACATCCGAGAGGGTTGAATTGATTCAAAGACGGATAAGAACGGCCCAAGACAGACAGAAATCCTATGCAGACAAGCGAAGGACAGACTTGGAATTTAAAATTGGAGATATGGTCTTTGTGAAGATTTCTCCTTTGCGAAATATGGTTCGCTGACACCAAGGATCGTAGGACCCTTCCCTACTATAGAAAGAGTCGGGAAGATGACTTATAAGGTGGAATTGCCGAGAAGCTGGCCGGAGTGCATAATGTCTTTCATGTCTCGCATCTCCGGAAGTGTTTGCACAGACCCGCCAAAGTGGTTGAACCAAGTATTCTTGAAGACATGGAGGTTGAGGATGAAGCAACCCTGAGACGAGCTCCGATTCGTATCATGGAAATGAAGACAAAGAAGCTAAGAAGCAAAGAAGTTAAGCTTGTTAAGGCGTAATGGAGTGAAACAGAGGGAGACGCAACTTGGGAAACCAAGGAGAAGAGGCGCGCGCTTTATCCATTTCTCTTGGAGGATACATTTTCAATCTCTTTTCCTAGATTGGTATATCTTCCCTTTGCTATCCATGCTTATCTAGTTTATCTTGTTTCATAAATCTTGTCATGAGAACCTTAGGTAGAAACCCTTGGTTGAAACATGTATTTCAAACATGTTATGTTTGATGTTTGCAAGTGGTTGCAAGTGTTTGCAAGTGGATACTCGTGGATGCATAATACACGTTAGGCATTAACATCGGCTCACACACTTTCATACCGCATATGCATGAGTGTTTATGCTTATTCCTGGATGAAAACTTGTTATGCTATCACATGGATGTTGCATATGGATGAATGTTATGTGCACTCATGTAGAGATTATAAATTATGTTAGGAATTTGCATATATATGGACTCATTTCACTAACATATTTTGCATTAAGGGGGTTTACTGAATCAGTAACCTCCTGATTTTCGCATTAGATAAGTACATATACACACACCTTTGCATATGATCATACAGCATTTAGAACCTTTTAAGGACAATGATTGCTCGTGGATGATGTTTTGAGTAGATGGATGATGGATGGTAGGATACGTTCTTCCTAACTTGGAGATTTCAGGGACGAAATCCTTTAAGGAAGGGAGAATGTAACAACCCGTATTTTTGAATAACATGTTATAACATAAATGGAGGCAGAATTAAACTGTAAAATCTGAATCAAGGGAAACGGGCTGTGCCATTGCGTTCGTCTCGGAAAAATACGCGAAATAGAGTCCGAGTTTTCGAAAATCGGAGTCCGTATGACCAAGATATGGCCTCGCGAAGTTTCACGAAAAATTCACAAATTAAAGTATACTAAATTAATTGAAATGGGTTGTGCAGAGAAATATATATATATATTGATATATATATATATAATTGAAAATTTAATAAATAAATATGCAAAAATGTTCAAAGCAGCGAATTGGGAGAGGGGAATAACCGAACCGGCCGATTTTTGAGGTCGACCCAAGCTCGCTGGGTCGACTAGGGGTTAATCCAGGGTGTTTGGCTGTCAACCCGTGGGCCGATTCGCTTAAATGCAGATTTTTCATTTGAATGGTTCACATGGTTCAGCTTTAATCTAAAGGCCCTAGATGGTTCCTACACTTGACTTCTTCCCCAAGACATGCTTTGATGGCTTGGATTGAATCTAGGGCTAATCCTATGGCTAATACTATCCTAAAACTCTATAAAAAGACCCCTAAGCCTAGCCTAAATCATCATTATTCATTCCTACAACTAAACTATGCCAAAATTGTTCCTCTCATGGCCTCCACTCTTATGCTAAAATTTCTAAGTCTATCTATATGAGAAATTTTGAGTGCATACAAGTATTTTCAAGCTTGTATGAGTGTTCTTAGTTTGCATTCAAGTCAAGTTGCAACATTTCTCTTTCAAAGCAAGAGTTTTTATTGATTTGGCTCAAGGGTTTTTCATTTGGAGCTAGCATATTTGGGTTTTGCATAAGGGCTTCGTCTCAATCTTTATAATAACTATTTATTTGTGTCTTCATAGCATTGTAAGCCCTTTTCTACTTTCTTTTTATTAACTCTAAAGTTAAATGAATGATGCAAGTTTGGGGTTGATCATTATTATATGCAAGTTTGGTTGATCATTATATGCAAGTTTGGTTGATCATTATATGCAAGTTTGGTTGATCATTATATGCAAGTTTGGATGATCATTATGCAAGTGGGTTTAATCATTATGTATGACACATGTTGCTATGTTATGCAAGTTTGGGTTGATCATGTTATCATGTTATGCAAGTTAAACTTGAAGTTGTGAGCTTAAAGCTTCAAGCTTTATGTTGAAGGTTGCATTTTGGCAACATGGAAGTTATCATATCCCTTATGATAACTTGCATATGAGGCTAAATGCGAACTTCTAGCAACTTCTACATGTCATTTATCACCATGTATCACTCATATGCTATGTTTGGTTTTATGCATGCTTTTTAAGCCTAATAATGCAATATGCAAGTATATGAACATATGTACATTTCATATGCCACCATGATAAACTTGTGGCTTCAACACCTTTTTGTCATAATTACGCCAAGTTCCCTATTTTATCCTTTATGTGTTGTTGCGACTATGTAAACGATGGGATTACGTTGGGGTTGGGTAACATTATGACATAAACATGGTTTTTATAACATAACGTGATATGTTAACTTGTAATTATGTTTTGGAAACATAATGGACATGACACTTAGAAAATATGAGTGTGGCCAACTCGAGATTGGGTTGAGTTTGTAGCATAAATCTACCCGGACCCGCCCGGCTTAACTAGTGGCTACAAACAATAGGACCCAATGTGAGAAGTTGGTCATGTTGTGCTCGAACCCGAGGTTAGACCTAGTTCTGGTGTAAAGCTACCCGGACCCGCCCGGCTTAACTAGTAACCACAACAAAGTCTAATGTGAGAGGTTAAAGCGCATTAAGTTAATTAATGCCTCCTGATTAGGGTTAAGTCATGGTCCACTTAATACTTAACCAATTTGGGCTTGATGGATTAATTGAGGTTAAGTCAGAAGCCTTGGGTACTCTTAACAGATTTAATCCACGTTTGGATCGGGTTAACCACATTTAACCCGTTAACAAACCCTAGTTGCGTGGTCCTTTTCAGCAGTAACCTTCTTGGTAGTATCATAAGACCCTAGGACTAGGCTAGGGTGGGGCACGATTACTGGGCTGATTGTAAGAGACCAAAAGAGACGGCTGAATGATGCCCCGGTTGTTCAGGCGGACCATGGTTGTGAACATCAAGTCCGGAGTTGAACACGGGCACCAGTAGGTTTGGACTGTGTATCCTGTAATGGTGTCAGAGGGTTACACCATAGGGCCTGATACACCCTAGGGTGGACCCTGCACAGTCAACTACATTACATGACTAGGCCGTATGACACCGACACTTGACGAGTTAGGCTTATAGGGAGCCGATCGACTAGACTGTGTAGTTGGACCTTGATTTAGGTCACCTCATTATATTGGGCCAAGCTTGGGCCAAGGGATCAATTCTTGTTTTTACTTGACATGTTAGAATGCTAGTACACCCGTGGTGCAAAACTTAACCTTAATTATGCGATGACACCTTTATCTATCTTGTTAGTTAATCATCATGCCAGTATATTATTATCCTTATGTTCATCTCAGCTTCTCATGCCAGTTAACTTTACTAGTTCATAGACAAATAGTAGTAGGGCTTACCAGTCTTTTTGACTGACCTGTTTTCTTTCGCCTCTTGTCTTCCGTTTCCCCCCCTCAGGTCCTCAGGGTGGGAACATTGGAGCTTAGCTTGGATCTTTCTAGCTTGCTTACTGGATTCGCTCATGTACGGGTTTGGACATTGAGCTAGCTATGGTTTATCACTTCACTTTGGGGATAGTACTTTATGTATTTCAGTTTTTTAGTTTATGCTTTTGTCTAGACCTTGTTTGTTGGAAAATAATGACCAAGTACTTTGTTGTAACATGACTATGGTTTTGAAATGCTAAGTTTTATCCGCTGCTTTATTACTCTGTTTTACTTATATGTTCTGTCTTGTGATATCTGCATGCATGTTTACCTTGTTTAAACGCCCCTCCAAAGCCAGTGTGCTTGCAAGAGTGGCACTGGCGGAGGTGGGGTGTTACAGTATGTATATATAGTTACATATTGTATTTCACAAGTTATGTTATATAATATATTTAATTCGTTCCACTGTGAGATTTGTGTTCTTCGTTTTCTTTTATTCTAATTTTTCTTTCTTTCTATTTCTCACCCTCTAACTTCTTTCTATTAATGATCCGGTAATTTCTGGTTCTTGGTTAGTCGACATGGTATTTGTGTCGATGATCAGGATCGGGAATTGGTCGGGTCGTTATAGTGAAGGAAAAAGTTACATTATAGTGTAATTTTATATGTTTCCCCTAATTCAAAATGCATTATTCAATTAGTCGGTTGATGCAGATGACGCATACCAATTTTATAAACCATGCAACGAGCCGTAATTTTTGTAATATTTATAATTAATAAATTAAATAGAAATTTGACTGAAATGGTTAAAAATACAATCTTTATGATTATCAATGGAATTTATAAGTAATCATTTATGATTTGAAATAAAACTCTTAAATAAGAAATTTCAATAAGATAGAAGATGATAACATATATATTATAATATAAATCATGGATATTGGTCTGTATATAATTGATAGTAGGAACTAACAAATAAACATTTTAATTTTAGTAATGAATAGAATGAATGTTTGACACAAGGAAAAAACATATATTATTATGTAAAGTAATTGCAATGAAATTTGATGAATTTTTTAGTTAAAAAGGAAAGAGAGATTAATTGCAATATAAATTTAATGTACTAATCTTTTTAATTGTCTTGAACATTATTTCAGAAATATAATAATGAATTTAATATTGTATAAGTAGATTGTTTTAAGTATAATGATGTTTTTATGTGAGAATTTCAATTAATGAATAAGCATTTTAATGGAAATAAAACATAGTTTTTTAGAATAAAATAAACTAAATGTTTTCATTTTTGAATAAATGTATAATTTTTAAAGAGGAAACCTAAAGTTTATACAAATCTTGCATTACTATTAAATAATTGTAGTAGGCGATAAGAAGGTGACTAAAGCGCTAAACCTAAAAATAAATGAATTAAAGTGTGATTTTATTGATGTAAAAGATGTTAGGGAATAAGCTATGGTTTTAGACTAAGATTTTATTAATGACATAGACTAAGTTAAGATAAACTATGTAATATTTATCATGGTAAATTTTAATAGTATAGATATGTATTTTAATTAAGTTGGTTACAGTGATAGTGAACGTTTATTAAATTTATAATTCATAACTATCGTTTGTATATAGTAATTTTAAAATATGTCTAAATAAGTATAATTAGAATACAACGGTCTTATTATCTTACCATTAATTGAACTATATTATAGAATTTAATGTCGAAATTAATTACTATTAAATTAATTGAAATCATTTAGTTTTAAAAGAATTGGATATAATTGTAATCCATGGTTTAAAAAAGTAAAACATATGGTTATGTTCAATATGAAAAGAAACATTAAAAACAAAAATAATGAACATAAATTTATCTATAGTAGTCAAGGACATTAATCGTTGGTCATTCATATATTTGATTTGCATTTTCTTATTGAATCTCGTTTTTTTTCCTCGCTTCTTGTAGCTTCATTTTTAAACTTCTCTCTTCGATTACTTTTCTGTTAATCATCTGCCATTTCATTTTGTTGTTTCCACTTTCCATTTTTGTCTATCGTTATTTTTTCCTTTTTTCCTTTCATATTATCTTCCGCTCTCCCTATCTTTCTTATTTTCCTCCTCTCTTTTCCTTTTTTGTTCTTTTACTCTTCTCTTTCTTTTACTCCCTTTGCTCTTTGCCATTTTAAACATAAAATTCGCGATTAAGTTCTTTGCTACAACCACTCCTCGCCTAATTTCTCCCTCTTTTTGTTTGATCTAATTTTACGTCCCATCTAGTTTTGTCTCATTTTGTTCGATTAATCTATCTCTTTTTATTTTTCTCATTTTCTTCTCTCTTTATTCCTTCCTTCTTTTTCAGTTTTCTTCTTCGAAACTTCTTCTTCCTTTTCAAATCTTTTTTCCTCAAATATTTTTATTCAAATCTTCTTATTTTTCAATTTTTTCTTATGTCTTTCTAATCTTTTACTTCTTTCTTTCTTTCAATTCCTTTAATCTTTTTAATTACTTTTCATCAAATCTAGATATTTAAAAACTACTCTATCCTTTCCAAAACCATTTTTGACGTGGGGAATTGGTCACACGCCAACACCCGATGTTTTACGGGTCATGCAACCACTCCAAGAGCAGAGTACTGAAAAGTAAATGATGCTGATTTTATAGTGGTTCGGCAAGGTGTGCCTGCGTCTACTCTGGGTAACTTTATATATTGTGCTTTACAAAGTTATAAGTACAATCTTTCTTCTTCTTATGTTTACAACGTTATAGGGTGAGAATTGCAAAGTTCTTGCTTCTTCTCCACCAAGCCCAAAAGACCAATATTGAAGCTTCTATATCCAAAAGCTTCAATGCTAAAACTATGCAAAAATATCCTAAGTAGCTCCAATGACCAAATATGTCCGAAAGAACAAGCCAAGTGACAAGATGTTGAAGGGAATCTTTTATGAGAAGTTCACAAGTCAAGAAGAGCATTCAAAGTCCATAGATTTATGTAGGAAGCCATTAAAGATCTCCAAATCCAAGTTTCTCGTGTACCGAACCAAACAGCCAAAAAATCCCTAAATAATCAAAGTGTTGAGCTATTTATAGGTGAGGGGACGTATCTCCAGAAATCTATATCCCGGGATCGGTTCTGATCTTGGATACAAAGCCAAATGTGTTGCTTTATGCTCAAAGCACTTGAAACCACCAAAGCCATTTCGTATCCAAGCCTGGATATGTAGAATTGACGCAATGCCGGAGATGGAAAACATTTTCGTATCCCATAAGCTACCCGAAATACGAACCCGTGAAGATGAGAAGCCAAAGCTAGGTTCGAAATACAATTTTATACTCTGAGAGTTTAGATAAAACCAAGCTAAACAACTTTATATTGTCGATATGAAAATCCACTTTCGTACTCCCATCCTTAGGGAAATCCACCAAGCCAATCCTCCAATTCGAATCCCCATTTCGGATCTCCGGGACACGAAATTCCATGAAGTCAAAACCCAGAACTTGTGTCATATCATGAGGATATGAAACTGCGATGCCACGAACGGGATACAAAAATCCCAACCATAAAGCGGTATATGAAAATTCCTTGAGTTGGAATACCGATCCCAAGTGTTAGCCATATTTACATGATTTCAAGCACTTACCGGCTTCGTCAAAATTGCTCCATACTTTCGTTATTTCGTACTCGAGTCCTGAATGCTCCAAATAGCGATGAATCGACACGTGGCTGCTTTGTTAAAAAGGCGGGTCAACAGCCATATGTATATAAACACACACATACACACACACACACACATATATATTAATAAAACAAGGTAGTATATCAAAGTGAAAAAATAATGAGAAAGTAGAGGATCCGTACCTGATTAGAAAGGGAAGGCTAAAAGTGAGTGTTATAACTCACGATTTTTATTTTTATGCGAGTTAAAATATTTTATTCACGATACACATATTAGTTTGTAAGTTATTTTATTAAATTATCATTTAGTAATTTAAGTTAACATGGAGAAATGACATTAGTCGACACTCGATATTGAAATTGAATTGAAAATAGATTTTGTTAAATTGATTGTTAATGCACGAGATGATTAAATTAAATTTGAGCTGATTTGTATCGTATTGAATTTGAATTGAATTAATTGAAATATTTTGTCGTTTTAATTGAAGTTAAAACTTGAATTTGAATTGAAAATCGATATTCAATTGGAGTATATTATATTAAATGAGTTTGAAATCTATTGATTTAAAATTTAAATTGATGTTAAATTTTAATATTTGACAATCGAACACAATGATATATGATCTTACTTGTGTTGCATATTGACCTGGATTCTCGATTGCATGTATATACCTATTGATAGTTATGATGGATGATATTGTGTTATTGTGAATTATATCCTTGTTACCGTGTTGTTGACTATCGAATTAACATTGTCATTTAATGGTTTTATACCATGATCGGAATCCGAAATAAGTTGGAATGGTACTTACCGATGCTAATTTGATATATCATCATTTATTTTGATTATCTAAAACTGAATAATTTAAGTAAAATTGAATTTAAGCACTTAAATTTGTTAAT
Source organism: Allium sativum (assembly GCA_030737875.1). Taxonomy (NCBI): domain Eukaryota; kingdom Viridiplantae; phylum Streptophyta; class Magnoliopsida; order Asparagales; family Amaryllidaceae; genus Allium; species Allium sativum. The sequence continues at coordinate 5,898,176 of CM060913.1, read as the reverse complement.
GAAATTGGTTGAAATTTAATTTAATTATTATTTAAAATTTAGAGCTAATTTAATAAAATTGGACATTTAAACTTGTTTTAAATTAAATTGGAAATTAAATTGGTTTAAGTTAAATTTAAACTAGATTTGAGTTATAAACTTGTTTAAAATCAGAAATGAAAGATAAATTTGTTTTAAATGAATTGAAATAATTAAAGTGAGTTTGAATTTACTACAAATGTAAAGTTTAAATAGTTTCCAATCGATATTCGAAATATAAAATGTTTGAAATAATGTTATCGAATGGTTTAAATTAAACGACGATATTTGATGTGATAAGAATACTTGAAATTAAATATTTTTGAAGTTGTATTATCTATATGACTAGTTATAAAGATGTTTATAAACAAATGATATTTCAGGATAATACCTAGATAATGTAAACTAAATTGAATTTGAAATATTCCGATGATTTTGGAAAATAAAGGACGTTAAAACTTATGAAGTACTTATGAATGTTTTCTAAATGTTTGTATCTTCAAATAATAATTACTTTATATGTTACCTGTTAGGGACTGAGATGATGGTAATGGTGGTTTTGATGAAAACAATAATGTTTTAACTGTTATTGTTATAAAATATATACTAACACTATTGTATATATATACATGTATGTATATGCAAGAATTATATAATAGGTATTGATTATTGAAGACTGTACAATTTAAAGATTCAAGATTACAAAAAAGAAGAGTTCAAGATTGAAAACTCTTGAGTAACAAGAGTTCAAGAGGTCAAGAAACAAGGATAAGTAGTAGAGCCTAGAATTTTTGTTAAAACTCTGTAATAGCACTTAAATTTTTATTCCTATTTTCTCATCATTTTAACCTTATAATATTTTAAAATATTCTTAAACTTTTATTTTAAATTGATTTTAAAATTACTTCCTGTTTAAATTATATATCTTTTAATATTTAATTTTATTTCTTGGGTTTTAAATCTAACTCCTAATTTAAATATTTTAGATTATCGTACTTGTATTTTAGTTTTAATTGTATGTGTTTACTTAAGTTTTAGTATTAATATTTCCCTATATTCATATCTACAGTTTATATATTAAGTTTTAAAGTTTTGTATATTATATTTATAGTTTATATTAAGTTTTATATCACTTTTATAATTATTAATATATGTTTTAATTTATGTTCTTACTATATTATACTACTTTAATATATAGGAAAATAGTTTATTTAAATTCCAAAATTACCTTGAATTATTTACGCATCATTTACGTTCTTCTCAAACAAAATTTAAATTTCAAAATTCCCTATGGCATGTCGACATTCCCTACCCCTTTTGCCGACATGGTGACAGTTATTTTTCAAATTTCAAATTTCAAAAATTGTGTCTATTTGTTTAAATCTTTCCCTAAAGAGACATGACTATTTTATCCACTATAAATAACATCGAACTTCGAATTTTTTTACCAAACTTAACCGCCTTCTTCTTTTTTCTTCTTTCCATTATTATTCTTAAAATTCAATTTCTATAATCGAATTCTGCCGGAATTCAAAGAAAATTAAACCAATTTTTTTTCTATTTTGATTCTCTATCACACTCTCTCAAAGATTTAGGATTTATTCAAAGTTATAGGAGTTATTGTAATCAAAGATTACAAGATAAAAGTTCTATTGAATCTTTCTTCCAAATCTGATATCAAAAAGGTGTGGTAGTAGCATGTTCAAATCAACTGAGTGTGGTTGTAGCCCGCATATCAATTGGGTGTGATTGTAGCCGAGAAAATCAATTGAGTCTCACTGTACTTAGGAAATAGGAGGTGCAGACCTTGTAGCCTGTGAAATCATGGATTGTAATTCAAATATTATTTGAAATGAAATGTGCATCAACCTAGAGTTGTGTGGGAGATGTAGGGTAACTTCGAACCAGTATAAAAATCCTGGTGTGTTCTTTCTTTTACTGCTTTTACTTATTATTATCAGAATCTGTATTTGATTCTGTGATCGTTTCGTATCTATGATTTGCATTTGTTTCTGAAAAATTAACAAGATTTCATAAATTTCATTAACACTATTCACTCTCCTTAGTGTTAAGTTTGTCTTTAAGATCCGTGATTCGCATTTCCCAACAATTTGTATCAGAGCACTAGTTTTCAAAGTATTTATAATTTGATTTTTGAAGAGTTTTATTAACAACCAACACTGGTAATGTCAAAACTAATAATCCTAGTTCTTTTGTAGAGGGTCGGTTCATTGTAAGACCACCACTGTTTAATAGTAGTAATTATGCATATTGGGCTTGTAGAGTGAAAATATATTTACAATCAATAGGATTAAACACTTGGAACACCAATCAAATTGAATATATAGAACCCATAACTGATTTTTCACAATGGACTGTTAAGCAAAAGACTACAACACAAAATAATTCTAAAGCTATGGATATTTTATTTTGTTCACTTGATAGAAATGAATTTGATAGGGTGTCTGTGTGTAAGTCTGCATTTGAAATCTAGAAAACTTTGCAAATGACTCATGAAGGACCATGAAAAATAAAACAGACCAAGATATTTATGTTAACTAATCAGTTTCAATTATTTAAAATGAATCCGAATGAGTTTATCTTTGACATGTACTGCAGATTCCAAGAGATTGTGCACTGACTAATAGCCTTGGGAAAATATATTCTGAGGAAGACCAAGTCAGAAAAAATATAAATTCATTAACTCCAGAATAGGATCAAAAGACTCCGGCGATTGAAGAAGCCAATGATATTAGTACTATGAAAATTGAAGTGTTAATTGGAAATCTAATGTCCTTTGAAGTCCAAATGTAAGGAAGAAGAGAAAATAAGTCATTTGGAAAAAAAATCCATAGCATTCAATGCAATAACCGAAGAATTAGATTCAAATAGCAATGATGATGAAGAGATAGCATTGATGACAAAGAATTTTAGAAAATTTCTAAAAGATAGAAAGATGAATAATTACAGAAGGAATGAGCATAAAAATTCTATGAATAATAACGAGGTTCTACACAACGTCAGATGTTATAACTGTGATGAACCAGGCCATTTGAAAAGAGATTGCCATATTCAGAAAAATGGAATCATCCTTAATATAATAATTCGTCAATGAAAGGAAAAGAGCATATACTACCACACAAGACGACTCTGATTCATCCTCCAGTGACGAAGAACTTGAAATGAACAATTCAAGTACGTGTTTCATGGCTATTCTCGACTCCAAAGATATTGAAAACTGGATCTTAAAATAGGTACACGTTTATATTAATTTGGTTGAAATTGCTTGCTTGAATGGTTATTTGTTTTCTTATCTTATTTGAAATTTTTTAGGTTTTAAATTCAAATTAAAAATTTAAAATTTGAATTTTGAATTTGAAAAATAATATTATTTTAATAAAATGTTAATATGAAAGTATTACTATATTAAATAGTATCTCAGGAAATATATAAACAGAGAATATAAGACATATACATACATACATATATATATATATATATATATATAACAATCAAAAATGAAAGTACACATGTCCTGTAAAACCCCGCATTTTCAAATTAAATAATAAAATAAAATTCATAAAATTTTCAAAAATTTAGTCATGGAACTAACTCCATTGCGTCCGTGGCGATTTTCTGATCAATTTAGACTTATAGTTTGCTAAAAACGGAATTAAAATGAAGAAGTACCATTAAATAAAGTTTTAGAACAAACATGAAAACGAAGAAACAAGATAAACACAAATATGAACAATAACTACTAATGTTTTAGTCTTGTGAAAAAAAACTAAGTTAGATGAGTTGGTAGAGCATGCACTTATCAAGGTGGAGGTTAGGAGTCTGAATCCTACCAATGTCGTGTTTTAAATTTTAAGAAGGCCAACTAAAAGGATGCATGTTCTAGGATATATATATATATATATATATACACAAACACACATATAAGGAAAAAAATTGTATATAGATGAGTGTGTGTATATATGTACACGTATATATATATATATATATATATGTGTGTGTGTGTGTGTGTGTGTGTGTGCGCGCGCGTGTGTGTGTGAGTATATGTAACTAATTAAAAATGAGCAAGAAATAAATGTCGGAAAAGCACTGTTTGAATTTTGAAAATAAACAGAGTTGTGCGTAAATATATCCGCATAGATTCAAACATTGAAATTAAGGCGTAAATTAAGGGCGGAAGATAAAAACGGAATGAATGCACACATTTATTTATGCATGTGAACGCACGTTAAAAAGTTTTGAAATAATTAAATAGATTAGAAAGAAATTTGACAAGAGAATAAGGTTAATAATAACATTTATTGCGCAACGAATAATGGACAAAGGTTTACGAAGTCATGAGCGAATATATACGCGCCAGTTTGAATTTGAAATTTGAAACGTACGTTATAAATAAAGAAATTAATTGATATGAGAATATTAAGTAATAAAAAGAACGTTGCACCCAACGTTAAACCAAAAATTTATTAAAGGTGAAATTAACGTTTGTGATCCAGTAAATGGGTCGAGCCAGACCATAAGTGGGTCAACCCAAGGTTCGACCCATACTAGTACTGGGTCGACACAGGGGTCGAGCCACCTGGAGCCCGGGTCGACCCTATGTTGGGCTGGGTGACATGGATTTAACGCTTTCTATGGCTTGGATTTTATTTATTTTAATCCAATGGATGAGGTTCTTCTAAGCACCTCTAAATAGACCAGCAGAGCCTAAACTCCAACTCATATTTTCTGAGAGGGCGCCAGAGCTCTGCCATTTCTTTTCTCTTCCAATGTAACGACCCATATTTTTAACCGTCTAATCAATATTTAAAATGGTTTTAAACATTATTTTGGAAGTTTAATGACTTGAAATTTAATGGTTTTGAATATTTTATTAACATAAATAACATGATAATAATTTAATTTTCAAATAGTCAGGATTAGTTAAATTTGATATATAATGTAAATTGGACAATATAGAAATATTTATTTTAGTTTGTTTTGAATTATATTAACGTATTCGTTTATTAAATGATGTTTGAACCTATAATCACAATTTAATTACAAACGAGCCTGTAACGTTGCGGTAATTCTTAATATTACGGTTTGAACTTTAAATGGATGTACAAGATCCAATATAAGTTGGATTTCTTTGAAACAAGAAGCGTCCGAATTTACGGGATAATATTTTTCTAATGAAGAAGAAAAATCAAGTTTTCATGTGATAGATTTTGTTTTATGTCCAAATCAAATTTTCAAAAGGTCGCTATGGAATTCATTTATAAATTATAACGATTTATTTATGTAAATAAATGGATTTTTAAAATATTGAATATCGATTTAACTTCAAATTCAATTCAAAGTAATTTATTTTGAATAATATATGAAATTTTGCTCAAATATGTTCGATAATAATATTTTATTATTATTATGTTGAGGTATTTTAGAATTGATTTATTTTAATTTAAATTGGGCCTTTAAAATGAGCTTCTATTCAAACGACCTCCGTTTTCGATGGACCGAATTTTGATTGGAATATGTATGGTTAGTTATTGCCAAATTTCCAATTTGAAGCCGATCAAAGTTGTTTTGTGAGCGTGCGGAATTTAAAAGTGAATCGATGAATAAATTGAGGTTTAAATAGCGTCGTTTTTGTAAATGGAGTCTGTTTTCAACGAAATTAGTTTCATTGGGACTAGAACATCAAGATGTAGTGGTACATCCATTTCCATCACATTTGGAGTTCGTAAATGTCGATACCAATAAAGGGCATGCGACGTTAATTAGCAGTAAAATAAATAATCGAATAAAATAAACATATTAGATCAAATCAAAAATAAAACAAAAATTATATATCATGCAACCTATAAGTTAGATAAAACCTAGGCACATGCTTTGGAAAACCCTTTTTGTACCCTTCTGCATGCCTAACGCCAATATCTTCACGTGCCTACTTCCTCTACAGCAGCCACTGCATATGCAATTTACTTATCAACGCATACCTCAAACTGTAAAGTTGGCATCCTATTGTGCAACTACTATGTATATTTTATTTTCTTCTAAGCCGACCAAAGCACCATATTTTTCTTTTTTCACCAAACATACCCTTCTATAAACCTAAATTTTGTAACCCCACATGCTATATTCTCCTAACCCTAAGCACATGCTACCTCGTAGCTGAAAGAAAAGACATTGTTCCTATCTATTCTTTCTCCTTTCTATATAAAGCCTGCTTCGATTCATTTTCCCAACAAGAACAGAATTAAAACTAATCCCTCAACCTTCCCTATATTCTCCCAGCGAAAAATGAAATGAAAACTGAAACCCACATTACTTCACTGTTCTCTTCCCCTATTTAAACTCATTCTCAAACCCAGCAAGCCACTTCATCTTCATTTCAAACCAAATAAAACTAAAACTTGGAAGAAAATGATTATGAAATCAAATACAAAAATGAAACCACCTGCATATGTGTGATAACCCGTAACTTCCCCGTTCTCCGTAGAGAGGAGAAAGCACGGATCGCTTTGAGGACAACACACATCGGAACACAAATAGAAGAACATTTCATTGCTTATTACAACAATTCCATCAGAATATAAGAATATACAGAGTATAAATGAACATTATACATCACAAAATATCAGAGATTTAATTACATTACTGCAGCGGAAAAATAATACAAAACATAACTGATAGAAATACACGGATATAGAGCTTTCCGAATATCACTTCAGCTATAAACCAGGTCCTGTGAATATAAATCTGCAAAACCAAAACTACTAGCGGCCCGTGCAGAAAATAAGGGCACCCAGTGTTTATGTTAAAACAATAAACTCCAGTTCAGTCATGTGACTGGTGTGAGAACTAAAACAGTTATTAATCTTTATTTTTAAAGTTTGGTAAATCAAGGGACCACGCCGTATAACACGGAACAGGTTTCCTCCCAAGAATACCAGTACATAAAAAAAACAGCACAATGCTAAATAAAGAATAATGAAGCTATTATAAGACCTAGGTCCCATCACACAATGCAACGCAAGCCGGACGATAGGGTTTCCCTTATAATAGCCAAAGAATGCTTGATACGCGAAATTTTATCTTTTATTATTACTGTGAGTGAAGAAAACAACTTTAAATATAAATGTATCAATCATAGGCGGCATGGTACCATATATCATGTCGCCATACTAGTTCTACAATTAGAACCGCAAAATCACGTATTTAGGAGTTGGATTTCCATCTATGAACCGTGGCCAAAGATAGTCCTCACCGATTCGAGAGTGTCTAGCCCGAGCCTTAGGAACAGCTACAACTGCCTCTTGGATCGTCAGGGTCGGTCCACCGATGTGGATTATTATGCCTGAACACTGCGTTTCCCCACCCTTTGGGGCGTAAATGAGCCAAATGACTCCATATCCGAGGCGCCATGCATCCAACAACCACACAGGTGAAAAGTATATAAATGTCAGCCAGTTTAAGCACTGACACCACCTCTAGCTATAAAGAAACGAATGTCCTCCCTGATATCCTCTTCCGTTTATGGTTCATACCGGGGTGTGAGGCTCGCGAATCAACGCTATACACAAAGCGATGCCACAAAGGCCGTGCTTTGATCATCAACCACAAGACTCTGCTTTTCAACAGAAGCCTTGATCATTTGCATCTTAGCATGCCACACAGGCAAACCACTTTATGCAACCGATATTAGTCACACAGAATGAAATCCAATGTCAGACACACAGTGCATTATTTACAAGTTCGTTCTGGGTCTGAACGAAACCGGAGGAACCTTATTCCTCGCATATCCATCGATCTCCAAGTACGTCTGGACGATCACCAACTGATTCCCTCCTCTTGGGTGTACAGCCCAATCAAGATCATCAGTAATCACCCAAACGATGTGAAGACCTCCGGTATTCAACCACCGTCTTCATCTTTGACTTATCGTCGAATCAGTTACTCAGAATGGGTACAAAACCCGGCCTTTCCGAATAACCCGCGTATATAATAAACAAATGTTACACAAACACAACATATGCCTCATTCCAATTCAGAATATTCTTTTATTTAAATATTCACATCATTAGGGAAAGGTTCCTATTAATTTTATCAAAGATAAATTCTTTTAAATTTATTCTTTAATCTTCCCATCAGTCTCTAACCGTAAATTAGTAAGAGAACAATTCCCTAAGTATTAACCCCGAAGGCCGAAACCAACATCAGATCAATACCCAGGAAACCATTCAACTTAACTAATCTCCAGTTAGTTTCTAATTTTCTTAACTCCATTGGGTCTAAGAACAGTATTATTAAAGATACCATTCATGACAACCCAAAATCTCATTCCATTGTTAATCGGGTTAAAGAACATGTGTTATTTAAAACACCGTTCACTATAAACCCAAAAACCAATTTTTAATTCAATTCCAATTAAATATTAATCAATTGGAAAATCTCACTAAATCATAATTAAAAGATTTATTCTTTTCTAAACTGGGTTCAAGAATAGTGTTATTTAAGACATCATTCACGACGAACCCAAAATCCCATTTGATATTAAATACAAGGCTCTGAATAGAAAATATATCGGCTTATATTCAATATCAAATTCTGAAACCAACAAATATCGTATTGGAAATAACGATATAAATATATCTTTCAAATTTCCATGACTGTAATAACCCGGAAAATACGAGCCAATTTAAAATTTTTAAATTGATTATTTAAAAGCAATTTGAACCATTGAAATAGAATATTTCAATAAAATAGTAAGTTAAGAATAGTAAGTCAGTTTGAAAATTTGAATTCATACTTTGACTGACTATGCAGGGTGGAAAATATAACGGATTTTAGTGAAACCAAAAATATTTAAATCTGTTAGTCAATACCTTTCTAACGAATCTGAAGAATCGAAGTTGCATAACGGGAATCAAAAGTTATGGCCGAATGAATTTTCAGAAGAGTCAGTATATAGAATATATAGGCCTGGAAAATTGATATTTTGCATATGGCCTCGGAATTCGACGAAACCACTTTTGTGGGGCCCGGGATGTCAAACTATTGCTAGGTTTCAAATTTCATAATTTTTCGAATCAATATTTGAGCGTGGAAAAAGGAAACGCGTTTGACCAGTTTCTATTGAATTTAATCGACTGGAAATTGGCCATTTTTCAAACGGTCTCAGAATTCGACGAAACTAGTTTTGTTAGGACCGTATCGTCAATACGAAACTAGAAAATATTTTTCTGGAATTTTTCTAGTTAGTGTGTGACCCCGGTAATTTGAAATGTACGTTTAAAATTCAATATAAGGATTTAAATGTAAATTCAACGGAAACTGATTGTAACGATCAAATCAGCTTACGATACATATCCCATTGTGTTCGGAATGGGGGTAAAACGCTATGGACGACAGGCGGTAGGCCTCGTTTCGAGGTCGTATGTAAAAGTCAACCTTTTTGCAAAAATTAAATAATTAAATAATAATAAAAAAAAATATTCTTCCCTCCTTTTCTTCTGCTTGCCCCCCCCCCCGATTCATTATTCAGAACGAGAGAAAAAAAAAAAAAACCTAAATCAAATCGAGCCGCTCCTCCCTCCAGACATCGCCGCCAACACCTCGAAGCCGCCGCCCTCACTACCGAAGACCCCGCCTTCACCTCGGACCCCTCGCGACGCCCCCCCCCCAGTCGAATCAAATCGAGCCCCCCCCTGAAGCCCTGCCGCCGACACCATCGGACAACACCTCGAAGCCGCCAACGCTTTCTTCTTCTTCCCTCCCCCCTTTTTCGCAAGCTATCGGTGAGTGATTAGGTTATTTTATTTTTATTTTTATTTTTGTTTTGCAAACACTAATTTCTGAATTTTTTTAAAAGAATTTAAAAACTGAGTTTTTAAGAACTTAAAAACTGTTTTTTTTGAGAACTTAAAAACTGATTTTTTTTAGATATAAAAACTGATTTAATTAGAATTTAAAAACTGATTTTAGATTTTTTTTAAGAAGTTATAAAACTGATTTTAATTAGAATCTAAAAACTGATTTTTAAAGATATAAAAAGCTGATTTTATTTTAAAGGTTTGAAATAGGAAAAAGGTTTAAACTTTGAAATGGAAAAAGGTTTAATCTTTTAAAAGAAAAAGATTTGAACTTGCAAAAATAAAGATCATATTTTTAAAAAGAGAAAAAGACGGGATTTTTATTAGGTAAAAAGAGATAAGATATGATTCTTATATTTTTAAAGCAATAAAAATATAATTTTTACATCATGGGAATAATAAAAATATAATCTTTATATATTTAATAGCGAAGTCAAAATGCAATCTTTATATATTGAATAACATAGTAAAAATTCGATTTTTACCTATGTAGAGAATACGGGCAACGAAAGCGACAAGAAGGCGAAATAGGCGAAGATTTCTAAAAAGGAAGAGTCGTGTTATTGGATAGCTATTGATGAGAATTCCACACTCTTCAATTTCTTTTTATATATATATGTGTGGGAATAAAAGTGAATTGCTATATATATATATATATATATATATATATATATATATATATATATATATACACACACGCCCCCTCGTCCACAAACCATGGACGATATTTATTGGTTGAAATTGTTGTGAAAATTGGTTGATGGCAAATTGTTGTTTGGGATTGTTTGTGGTTGATATTGAATTGATTGTGGTTGAAAAATACCCGTTTGTGATTGGAAAATATTTGGTTGAAACCACATAGGATTAGTTTGTGGAAATGAAATAAATATAAACATGCCGCCTGCGTGCGAATTAGATGCATGATCCCCATTGTCAAAAACCGCGAGGTTTTAAGGTAGAGCGAGGAGCCGTACTAGGGACGGTGCCGGTTTTAACTACCCTGCCGTTATGCTGCCGAAATTTTGAATAATCTTTGTGTGTTAGAATTATTTTCATATGTTGAGATTATTTACATGCATAGAAATTAAAGCCATATATTGAAACTATGTCCATGTGTGGAAATATTCATGTGTTGAAAAGTGTTGTGTAAAAATAAAATTCATTTGTGAATGAATGAAGTGTATAAACAATAAAAATCATATTTTTATATATATATGAAGTATGAAAAATATTCGCCTTATATAAATAATTTCAATCATAAAAATCCCATCTTTCTAATATGAACAACATAAATAAATTGTCCATGTGTGGAAATACTCATTTGTTGAGAAGTGTGTGTAGTGGAAAGGTTCATGTGTTGAATAAAAAGATTGAACGATAAAAATTACATTTTTATTGAAACTATGAAGTGTTGAAACCGTACATTGGTTGAATAAATATTTTAAATGATAAAAATATCACACATATGATAAAAATATCATTTTTATCATATGTGTGATATGCTAAAGATATGCAGACGTTGAAACAAATATTTATGATAGAAATATTATTTTTAACATGCATAGGAATTAAATAAAATAGTCGTGTGTTGAAATCTATTTTAGTTCGCCAAAATTATCATCTTTTGAAATATAAAGTGTTAAGAATATCCACTTGTTCAAATAAACGTGCATGAGTTGAAATATACATTAACTAGCTAATGATATGATTTTAGCCTATGCATGCGATATTAGAATGAGTGGTGTTTTTAAACCAAAGCAAATCGAATATGAAGTTGAATAGAAAATGATAAATGTTAGAAATTGTATATATGTGCATGCATATCTATTGAACAGGTTAAAGCAAAAAGGGGCTAGAGAAGAGGAATAAAATTTTGTGCCCGACAAATAGGTACACATTTACTGTTTTGTTTGGGTGATGATTTTATGAGCCTGTTGGCTAGCCGCTTGGCTTTTTCTTTTTCTTTTTGAGATTAGAAAGACCGGGAACGCTATTTGCGATTTCCCGATGCTCCCGGTGCAGGGGAGGTTATGGCGAAATTTTCCAAAATTTTAAGGTGTTAGAAAAATATTTGAAGTGAAAACGATATGGAAATCATTGAATGAACTATATTTATATAAATATATAAATATAAATATAATTAAAACGAAACGTGGCCGTGCAGTTCATATTTTAAAACCGTGATTTCAAATGATTAGTGCGGAAGATCCGACCATTGGATTTTCCCGAAACCTCAACCGTTGGGTTCGCCTTGGAAATATCTTTCCAACGGCACCAACTTTGTGAAGATCCGACGGTTGGATTGTCTGGAATGTTTAATTCAAAATTAGTGAAAAGCAGCGCCAGAAACGATTATATTTATATATATATAAATATAATTAAATTAAATCGAATAACGACACTGCAGTTCGTAAATTGAAGTCGTAACTTCAAATGGTTAGTGTGGAAGATCCGACCGTCGGATTTTCCCAAAACTGGAACCGTTGGATTCGTTTTGAAAAGACCTTCCTAATGATGTAAAATTTGTGAAGATCCAACGGTTAGATTTTCCTATATGTGTAAAACAAAATTAGTGGAAAGCAGCGCCAGTGCATCGACACGACCTGAAACGTCGTTTAATTAAATATGGCCGTTTTAAATTAAATAAAAATGGCGATATATCGTTATTAAGTGCTATAGACGATATAGAGTGGAAATAAACCAATTTTGTTGTGTTTGCTTGATTTGTGATGGTTGAATGTATTTGACGTGAAAATTATAACTAAATAACTGAAATGTGAATGTTGAATAGTTCAACCCTGTGATTAATTGGTTTGAAAATCTAAATATACGTGGGTTATTTGAAAAGGCCGAGTTTATCTCATTTCAAATAATCGATCGACGTTGAGAAGTCGAAGAGTCGAAGACGACTGAAGACCGACGATCTCCACGTTGGATGGAGGGGCGCTACTGATACTCGTGATTGGAGTAGCTACCATGAAGGAATTGAAGTAGTAGCCGTCCAAACATAGTGTTGATTGTACGGATATGCGAGGAATTGGTGCCTCCGGTTTCGTTCAGACCCAGAACGGACTTGTAAATGGACTGTGTGTCTGACATTGGATTTTGTTCTGTGTTGATTGATCTCTGTTAAATATATATCTGTTTGGCGGTAGAGAATTTATTCTCTTGCTTAACGCCCTTCTTTGAGACGTACGAGCTCAGAGGTTATGTATTGACAGAAATCAGTCGCATGGAGTGGATTGCCTGTGTGGCACGCCTAAGTGGCATATGATCAAGGCTTCTGTTGCAAAGCAAAGTCTTGTGGTTGATGATCAAAGCATAGTCTGTGTGACGTAGCTTTGTGTATAACGTGAATTCGCGAGCCTCACACCCCGGTATGAGTCAAAAACGGGAGAAGGACCCAAGGAGTGCATGACGTTTCTTTCTAGCTATGGTGGTGTCAGTGACCTCCCAGCCCTGACATTTATATCTACTTTTCACCTGTGTGGTTGTTGGAATGCGAGGCGCCTCGATTATAGGTCTGTAAGGACCGGGAAACATGTGTTCAGGAATAATTAATCCTCAAAAGTAAGAGAGGACCGGCCTTGGAGGATCCAGGGGATTGCTGTGTGCGGTCCTGGGACATTTGCTAGAGTGTCTCGAATCGGAGAGGAGCTTGCCCCTTGCCTCGACTCATGAAGGAATCCAATTTCCAATACGATATATGCGGTTGTGATTGTATTACTAGTACGGCGACATAGTAGATGGTAGCTATGCCGCCTAGGATTGATATTTATGATTGAATTTGCTTTTGAAACATATATACACTAGTAATAATATCAAACACCTTTGTTTATTCGTATGAAGCATCTTTGGCCATTATAAGGTAAAAACTCTATCCTCTGGCTTGCGTTGCATTGTGTGATGGGACCTGAGTCTTATAATGGCTCCATTTTAGAAAAAGCATTGCGTTGATTTAATCATTTACTTTATTTCATGCACGAGCACTCATTGGAGTAAACCCGTTCCGCGAAAGTGGCGTGGTCCTTTGATTTGCCTTATTATTGTTGTTAATAAGTTGAATAGATTTCTCATACCAGTCCCATGACTGACTCGTAGTTTGTTTCACCTTGCAAACTCGGGTGCCCTTATTTTCACACGGGCAGCCTAGTTACAGGTTTCTGACGCACCTTTTGGCTCATGGCGAGGCTTGACTACACCGTGCTGACTTGGATTTTCTCCGCCATTATTGTATCTATATTATGATTCCGCCACTGGCGATGTAGACTGATATTCCTTTTGTGTACTCTTTATGTATGATTCCGCCTCAGGTGATGGTGACTGATTATGTATCATTATGCACTAAGTTGTATCCTATACTGTGCTTCTCTGATGTGATGTTATCTATATGATTCCGCTGTCATATGTGTGTAAATTATTCTAATTTCTGTTTATGCTATTATCTGTGATATGCTAATGATGATTAAAGTGTTATATTCCAATGATTATCCTTAACACCGTGTCACGGGGTTTTGGGATCGTCACAATGACCATATCTGTATAATCACGAAATCCAACATCAAAATATTCTGAAGATGATTTTGATTCAAATCCACTCCAATTCATATATTGGAAATTCTGGTTATTTTTAAAATCACTTCAAATCCACTTTTATTTATTTAAAAATATTTGGATTATTATTCTAATTCATAACTAGTTCATTTCGATAAAAATATATTTTTATCCTTTTAAATATGGGATTTTTCACCCCAATTCTTTCTAAATCATTTATTATGATTTTACACAAATTATTGATATTTTTAATAATTTTATCAAGGCCCGTGTAGTTGATTTCCATATACGGTCATCGAACTGCACTTACAACGACCTTTTCCAAATTTGATTTGGACATAATTCCAAATCCAACCGTTAGATTTCAAATTTCTCATACTCGTTGGAAAGCTCTTTTCGATACGAACCCAACGGTCTCGGTTTCAGGAGAATCCGATGGTCGGATCTCCCGTAACGTCAATTCGAAGTCAATGGTCGAAATTCGTGAATTACCGCGGCGCGGCGCGTTCTATTCAGGCCATTTAATATATATATTATATATATTTCGTCGATTTCAATTCTAAACGTATTTTATAAATCGTTTCATATTCGTTTTCAAAACGGCTTCAACTTCATATTCAATTTCAAATCCAAATTGAATATTCCATATCATCCATATATATATAAATGATAATATTTTCAAAATGTTATATTTTGAAATCACTTCTTTTTCGATATTCGAATAAAATCGATATAAATATCGTTCGCGTCAAAATGGCGCAAATCTAATCAACACGGCTTTATATATTTCAATAACTTCGTTATTCTATTCAACTAATAAATAATTTCTTCAACACATGAATATATATTTCTTTCAACACATGAATATTTATTATTTCTTACTTACAATAAAATGTGAATTTTATTGTATAAATATTTCGTTCAACACATGAATAGTTTCAACACATGAATGGTTTCAACACATGAATGGTTTCAACACATGAGTATTGTCAACACATGACTATTTTGTTTATTCAACACATGAATATAATTTATTTTCTAAATTGGAATGAGACCCAATCAATTACCATATAATGTTATTTATATGGATTTCATACAACACATGTATATAATAACAATGATAAATAATCAACCCTCATCCAAAGTGCACTACACAACTGTCTGTCAACCTATCGATCAACATACAACTATACAATTAGGACTAGTGTACGTCAAATATCATCCCAATACCCGTGTGGGGTTTCAAATCAACAAACACAGATTTTTATTTGTGCAGTTGGGCGGTGTGTAAAATTTATCGTCCCAATCAATATTCTTCAAATGGGTGTACAAAAACAAATCGTTCGATTTGTAAATGAATACTTGTTTATTCACATTCACGTTAAATTTATATTTTTAACAATGAATAATTTATTTCAACACATGAATATATTTCCCTTCATTCCATATCACAATCAATTTTCATCACACAACAAAATCAAACAAGTCGTCCATGGTCTGTGGACAACGGGTGTCTGGTGCTGCTAAGCACCGTCTGCATCCTAGTTTATATTTTTAACTAGAAAATAAAATTCAAAGTGAGGAGTTCTCACCTTTGGGTTCCACTCCGCCATTCTTTATTTCTGAACGGTTCAGATTTGTCTGAAATTCCAATGCGACCTTTTCCCTCTGTTCACATTAAAAATCACATTTTTAATATGATGTTTATTTTAAAAATCCCATTTTTATAATGACACTTCATATATAAAAATCATATATTTTTACAATGCTTCTTTCTATATAAAAATTATATTTTTTCTTCGCTATAAAAATATATACTTTTCCTTATGTAAAAATTCTATTTTTACTTCGCTACCACATTAGAAAAATTATATTTTTATAGTGCTTTATATATAATAAAAATTATATTTTTACATCGCCTTTCAAACAATAAAAATCATATTTTTATTATCTCTCTAGTATAAAAATCATATTTTTATTATTTCTATATATAAAAATCATATTTTTATTATTTCTATATATAAAAATCAAACCTTTTTGATTTTAAACTATTTATATATATATATATTTCACTTTAAAACAATGATAATATTTAAAAAATCAATTTTTTATGGCGTTATCTTTTATATAAAAATCGCATTTTTATAATGTTATTTATATACTAAATATCACATCTTTTTACATAAACAAATAAATACTGAAATTTAAAATTATGTCTTATACATTAATAAAAACTGCCTTTTAAAACTATATTTTATATACTTTAAAATCAGGAAAAACTAAGTTTTATATAAATTAAAATCAAGGAAACTTACTCTTCCCTGTCGAACTCGAGCTGGAGCGAGGTCAGGGGGTCGGCAGGCGAGGTGGGGCTTTGCGAGAGCTCATTGAGGTGGAGGGGAGGATCCAGTCATCACGGCGGAGGCCTGGGGGTGCGGTCATCGACGAAGTGACAGTTGGCTGAGGGAGGTCGCGGGTCTGGGGGGAATGCGATGGGATGTGGGTGCCGTGGATGAGGAGAGAAGGGAGGGGAGGCGGAGCAAAGGGGGCGGCGACGGTGGTCACGAGGAGGCGCGATGGAGGAGCATCGAGCGGTTTTCTTCTTCTTTTTTTCTACTTTTCAGATCTGAACGAGGTAAAGAAAAAGGGGGGGGGGGTTAAGGAGAAAGGAGTATTATATATATAATATTAATATTTTATTATTATTTTTCATGTGAGTTGACTTCTCATTCGAACTCTAAACGACACCCAACGACTGTCGTCACTAGCTAATTACCCCCATTCCGAACACAATGGGATATGTTTCGCAAGCTGATTCGACTGTTTCAATCAGTTTTCGTTTAAATTAAAATTAAATCTATATATTCAATTTTAAACGTAAATTTCAATTTACTGGGGACACATACGGATTCTAAAAATTCCAGAAAAATTATTTCTAGCTTTCTATTGACGATATGGCCCTAACAAAACTAATTTCGTCAAATTTGAAGACCGTTTGAAAAACGTTCATTTTCTGGTCGATCCAAATTGACTGAAAACTGACAAAACACGTTTAGCTTCGTCACGCTCACATACTGATTCTAAAAATTATGAATTTTGAAATCTAGCAATAATTTGACATCACGGACCCAACAAAAGTGGTTTCGTCGAAAACGAAGGTCGTTTGCAAAATTTCCATTTTTAAGGTCCTTTATATATAATAAAATATATATAAATTCCACAGCGACTTTTCTGAATTTTAAACTGGACATATCTTTCAACTTCTAAAGTGAAATCTCAGTTTCTTACATCCGTTAGAAAGATATCGTCAAACAGATTCAAATATTTCTTGTTTCGTTCAATTCTGACTTATATTGAATTCTGTATATTCAATTGAAATTCGAAATTGAATTTTCAGACTGCCGCGCCATTTCAAGCTCGAATTGTAATTAAAATAAATTTATTCGTTTTAACTTCGTCGAAAATAAATTTTCCGTCGTTATTATTTAAAATTATTCATTTTAAATAATCAAAATCCATTAAAATAACCAAAATAAAAATTTTAATTTGGCTCAGAATTTCCCGGTTGTTACATTCTCCCCGACTTAAAATCTTTTCGTCCTCGAAAAGGAACGAAGTTGAAAGTTGTTTAACTAATCAAATCAACTTTCATTATCTTCATTACAGCTTAAGTTCTTCAACTTTTCAGTTTCTAAGAACTTTTCAAATTTTTCAAAAATTTGGCTAACACCCTAAATTTTCGAAAATTTTCGCCATAACCTCCTTTGTACCGGGAGAATCGGGATATTTCAAATAGCCTCCCATGGCCCTCACCAATCCAAAAGAAAAAGAAAAAGCCAATCGGCTCATAAAATCATCAAAACCCCAAGAAATACAATAAAAATGTACCTATTTGTCGGGCAAACAATTTTATTCCTCTGCTCTAGCCTCCTTGCTATGACCCGTTCACATATATATATGTACATGCATGCATTTCCAACCAAATTTTCAATTCAGTTCAACATTTTGATTCAATTTGGCTAAATTACCATTCGTTTACATATTGGTTTCAATAATCATACAACACAATCAGCAGTCAGCAATCAATTAGTTGAATAACGTTTCAATCATATAACTTTAATACATAGCCAAAAATCATATTTTGATGCTAAATCAGAACAATAATCCCTATCTAGTTTTGGTTCTCACACCAATCAATAGGAAATATATAGACATCCCACCTTCGAAACTCGAACATGAATACTGATGATGCGATCGCTATAGCTATCATCAGAACCATCTTCGAGCGACTAGAGTGTGATTCTATATCTATCCAGTATATTAAGACTTCGTATACACGTGGATCAGACGTATATGCGAAATCTTTATATACTTGATTGTCCAAATCAATTTAAAATAAATATCCAAATACGTATAATACGATTTAAATTTCAAAACAAAATTTGTTTTCATTTTTATTTTTAAAATATACTCTTCACACTCGTTCTAGGATGCTACCGATCCCATCTCTAACGAGTCATCCTCATTGGATATTACTAATCTAATCTCTGATGAATTCTTTCGTTCGGTTCTAATATGCCTTGTTCTCCGAGCTCTGTAAACCAAAGCTCTGATACCACTGTGATAACCCGTAACTTCCCCGTTCTCCGAAGAGAGGAGAAAGCACGAATCGCTTTGAGGACAACACACATCGGAACAAAAACAGAAGAATATTTCGTTGCTTGTTACAACAATTCCATCAGAATACAAGAATATACAGAGTATAAATGAATATTATACATAAAAAATTATCAGATATTTAATTACATTACTGCAGCGGAAAAATAATACAAAACATAACTGATATAAATACACGGATACAGAGCTTTCCGAATATCACTTCAGCTATAAACCAGGTCCTATGAATATAAATATGCAAAACCAAAACTACTAGTTGCCCGTGTGGAAAATAAGGGCACCCAGAGTTTAGGTTAAAACAATAAACTCCAGGTTAGTCATGTGACTGGTGTGAGAACTAAAACAGTTATTAATTTTAATTTTTAAAGTTTGGTAAATCAAGGGACCACGCCGTATAACATGGAACGGGTTTCCTCCAAAGAATACCAGTACATAAAACAAACAGCGCAATGCTAAATAAAGAATAATGAAGCTATTATAAGACCCAGGTCCCATCACACAATGCAACGCAAGCCGGAGGATAGGGTTTTCCCTTATAATAGCCAAAGAATGCTTGATATGCGAAATTTTATCTTTTATTATTACTATAAGTGAAGAAAACAACTTCAAATATAAATGTATCAATCATAGGTGGCATGGGTACCATATATCATGTCGCCATACTAGTTCTACAATTAAAACCGCAAAATCACGTATTTGGAAGTTGGATTTCCATCTATGAACCGAGGCAAAAGATAGTCCTCAATGATTCGAGACTGTCTAGCCTGAGCCTCAGGAACAGCCGCAACTGCCCCTTGGATCGTCAGAGCCGGTCCACCAATGTGGATTATTATGCCTGAACACTGCGTTTCCCCGCCCTTTGGGGCATAAATGAGCCAAATGACTCCATATCCGAGGCGCCTCGCATCCAACAACCACACAGGTGAAAAGTATATAAATGTCATCCAGTTTAAGCACTGACACCACCTCTAGCTAGAAAGAAACGCATGTTGTAATAACCCGGAATTCTGAGCTAGTTTAAATTTTTTATTTTGGCAATTTTAGTGAATTTTGAATATTTAAAATGAATTATTTTAAATAATAATGACGAGAAATTTAGTTTAATAGAATTCGAACGTATATAGTTCGTCGATAGAATATAAATATTTATTTTAAATTATATAAGGAATTTAAAATGGCGCGGTAGTTCGATAAATCGATTTCAAAATTCAAATGAATGTACTCGGTGCAAAATAAACTGGATTTTAGTGAAACCAAAAATATTAGAATCTAATTGAGAATATCTTTCCAACGAATCCGAAAAATCGAAATTTCATAGCGGGAATCAAAAGATATGTCCAGTTGAAAATTCAGAATAGTCGCTATGGAATTTCGGCCCTTAAAAATGGGAATTTTTCAAACGGTCTCGGAATTTGATGAAATTAGTTTTGTTAGGACCGTATCGTCAATACGAAGCTAGAAAATATTTTTCGGGAATTTTTTGAGTTAGTATGTGACCCCAGTAAAATGAAATGCGCGTTCAAATTCAATATATAGAGTTATATTTTGATTTTGACGAAAACTGATCTAAATAGTCGAATCAGCTTACGATATATATCCCATTGTGTTCGGAATGAGTGTAATTAGCTATAGACGACAGGCGGTGGGTCTTGTTTGGAGGTCGAAATAAAAAGGTCGCTTTTTGAAATATAAAATAATTAAATATATAAATATATAACTCTCTCCACTCTCTCTCTCCCCTCACTTCTTCCCCGTCACTTTTAAGAAAAAGGAAATAAAAGAAAAAAAACCTCCCATCGCAGAAAAACCCACCGCCTCCCTCCACTGTCTCGCCATCGTCGATCCGCCATCGGAGCCCCCCTCCCCCGTTGACGACTGGCCACCAATCCCCTCTCTCCTCCTCACGAAACCCGCGACCTCCCCCAATCCCCAAAATCTGCCGCCCCAAAACCCCACCGCGACCCCTCCCTACCACCTGACGCGAGCGCCCCAGCGACGCCCCCTGTCTCACCTCCCTCCGTTAAAAGCAAGGCCACTCGAAAACCCTAGCTTCCAGGCCACTGCACCATCGATGGAGAAGCCCCTCGCCACCACATCGAGGACCAGCTGCGCCGACCACCGATCCTCCCCCTCCCTCTGCCAACGCCTCCTTCCCCCAATCGATGGCCCTCTTAACCCTAGAAACTCCCGCCTGTAAGCCGCCGTGCCCCCTTCGACGCCGCCACCTGATGGGCCCACCGCCGACCACCGCAACACCCCCACCACCTCCTCGACAACCAACGCCCCTTCCGCCGCCACCTGCAGCCTCCGACGCTGCCAATTCTGTCGGTGAGCCTCTTTTTTCTTTTTATTTTTATTTTTATTTAATCGTTTTTATTCATTTAGGTAAATTAAAATATGATTTTTAAACCATATCATTGTATAAAATTATTAATAGCATTGTTTTAAGTTTATATAATGACATAGTAATAAAAAGAAGTGATTTTTAATTATGAAAGATATAATTTTTGATAGTAAAAAGTTTTGATTTTTATAAATAGAAAAGGCATGATTTTTATAAATAGCTTAAAATGGAAAAAGCTTTGATTTTTGTTAATGCGAAGTAAAAGATTAGATTTTTACATAGAAGTTTATAATATAAAATTTTGATTTTTATATATAAGATGTGGAGAAAAAAATGTGATTTTTATCATCTAGAAAAAGAAATAAAAGTTCAATTTTTATATATATGAAGTGGAAATAAAAATATGATTTCTATATTATAGAAAGGATAAAAATATGATTTTTATATTGGTAGAGTATTAAAAATATGATTTTTAATATATAGAACATCATATTAAAAATGTGATTTTAATATGAACAGGGTGGAGAAGACTACGTTGGAAGTACGGGAAAATCCGGAATGTTCTGAATTTCAGAAATTTCTATGGAGGAGTGGAACCCTCTATGAGAACTCCTCACCTTTAATTTAATTTTTCTAGTTAAAATATATGCTAGGATGTAGACGGTGCTTAGTAGCACCCGACACCCGTCGTCCACAGACCATGGACGGCTTGTATGCTTGTTTGTTTGATTTTGTTGTGTAGTGGATTGTGTGATGTGAAATAAAATAAAATATTTTATAGTGGAAAATATTCTATAGTTAAAAATAGAATTTTTTACGTGTATATAAAATAAATATTTATAAACAAATCGGAGATTTTTTTATATACACTGATTTGATTGATACTGATTGGGACGATAAATTTTACACATCGCCCAACTGCACAAATAAAATCTATGTTTGATTGTTTGAAACCCCACACGGGTATTGGGATGATATATGACATACACTAATCCCAATAATTAGTTATATATCGATCGATTGATTGACAGGCTGTTATAAGCGTTAAATATTTATATTTGATGCTTATACAGTGTAAAACGCATGTCCTCCCTGATGTCCTCTCCCGTTTCTGGTTCGTACCGGGGTGTGAGGCTCGCGAATCAACGCTATACACAAAGCGATCCCACGGAGGCCGTGCTTTGATCATCAACCACAAGACTCTGCTTTTCAACAGAAGCCTTGATCATTTGCATCTTAGCATGCCACACAGGCAAACCACTTTATGCAACCGATATCAGTCACACAGAATGAAATCCAATGTCAGACACATAGTCCATTTACAAGTTCGTTCTGGGTCTGAACGAAACCGGAGGAACCTTATTCCTCGCATATCCATTGATCTCCAAGTACGTCTGGACGATCACCAACTGATTCCCTCCTCTTGGGTGTACAGCCCAATCGAGATCATCAGTAATCACCCAAACGATGTGAAGACCTCTGGTCTTCAACCACCGTCTTCATCGTCGACTTATCATCAAATCAGTTATTCAGAACGGGTACAAAACCCGGCCTTTCCGAATAACCCGCGTATATATAATAAACAAATGTTACACAAACACAACATACGCCTCATTCCAATTCAGAATATTCTTTTATTTAAATGTTCACATCATTAGGGAAAGGTTCCCATTAATTTTATCAAAGATAAATTCTTTTAAATTTATTCTTTAATCTTCCCATCAGTCTCTAACCGTGAATTAGTAAGAGAAAAATTCCCTAAGTATTAACCCCGAAGGCCGAAAACAACATCAGATCAATACCCAGGAAACCATTCAACTTAACTAATCTCCAGTTAGTTTCTAATTTTCTTAACTCCATTGGGTCTAAGAACAGTATTATTAAAGATACCATTCACGACAACCCAAAATCTCATTCCATTGTTAATCGGGTTAAAGAACAAGTGTTATTTAAAACACCGTTCACTATAAACCCAAAAACCAATTTTTAATTCAATTCCAATTAAATATCAATCAATTGGAAAATCTCACTAAATCTTAATTAAAAGATTTATTCTTTTCTAAACTGGGTTCAAGAACAGTGTTATTTAAGACATCATTCACGACGAATCAAAAATCCCATTTGATATTAAATACAAGGCTCTGAATAGAAAATATATCGGCTTATATTCAATATCAAATTCTGAAACCAACAAATATCTTATTGGAAATAATGATATAAATATATCTTTCAAATTTCCATGACCATATCTGTATAATCACGAAATCCAACATCGAAATATTCCGAAGATGTTTTTTTATTCAAATCCACTCCAATTCATATATTGGAAATTCTGGTTATTTTTAAAATCACTTCAAATCCACTTTTATTTATTTAAAAATATTTGGATTATTATTCTAGTTCATAACTAGTTCATTTCGATAAAAATATATTTTTATCCTTTTAAATATGGGATTTTTCACCCCAATTCTTTCTAAATCATTTATTATGATTTTACACAAATTATTGATATTTTTAATAATTTTATCAAGGCCCGTACAGTCGATTTCCATATACGGTCATCGAACTGCACTTATAGCGACCTTTTCCAAATTTGATTTGGACATAATTCCATATCCAACCGTTAGATTTCAAATTTCTCATATTCGTTGGAAAGCTCTTTTTGATACGAACCCAACGGTCCCGGTTTTAGGAGAATCTGATGGTCAGATCTCCCGTAACATCAATTCGAAGTCAATAGTCGAAATTCACGAACTGCCACGGTGCGACACATTCTATTCAGGCCATTTAATATATATAATATATATATTTCATCGATTTCAATTCTAAACGTATTTTATAAATCGTTTTAAATTCGTTTTCAAAATGGCTTCAACTTCATATTCAATTTCAAAACAAAATTGAATATTCCATATCATCCATATATATATATATATATATATATATATATATATATATATATATATATATATATATATATAAAGGATAATATTTTCAAAATGTTATATTTTGAAATCACTTCTTTTACGATATTCAAATAAAATCGATATAAATATCATTCGCGTCAAAATGGCGCAAATCTAATCAACGCGACTTTATATATTTCAATAACTTCGTTATTCTATTCAACTAACGAATATTTTCTTCAACACATGAATATATATTTCTTTCAACACATGAATATTTATTATATCTTACTTACAATAAAATGTGAATTCTATTGTATAAATATTTCGTTCAACACATGAATGGTTTCAACACATGAATTGTAACACCCCGTATTTTCGGTAGACATGAAAGTAACAAATCAAAGTATAATAAATTTTAAAAGAAGAATTAAGGAAAATGGGTTGCGCCATTGCGTTCGTCTCGGAATTCTGGTTGAGATAGAGTCCGAGTTTGCGTAAATCGGACTCTGTATGAAGAAGTTATGGCCTTCAGAAGTTTCAGAATATATAAAACAGCTCGAAACTGAATTCAAAATTCAAAACAGAACACAGAAGCGGGTTGGGCGGGAAAATTCCCGTCTAGGACCTAGGTCGACTAGGGAGTCGACCTTAGTATCAACCTCCCCCCATAGGATGACCTGGTGGTCGACCTGGGCCTGTTTTGCTAGATCTGGACTACAACGATTTTAACCTATTCTGGACGGACCGGATGGCTTCTAGGGCGATCTAATGGCTCTAAAACACCCTCTACACCTAAAAAATAGTGCCTAGACCTAACCTAATTCACATCAATTCCTTCAGAAGCCGCTCTGCTGCTAAACTCTCAACTCTCTTAGCCGCCACCTCTAAAACCCAAATCAAATTAGGAGTTCTTTATCAAACAATCAGCTTTGAAGATTAATCAGCACCAAATTAGAGATTATACTGCAAAAACGATTCTATTGTCTTTCTTATTCGAGCAATGTAAGTCAGTTACTTTTTAGATTTGAACACCTAGATCTAAATTGTGACGTGTAATTAAATGAATATGAGAATATGCCTGATCCTTTCATTCGAATCTGTGCTTGTATATACCTTTGGATCTGATTCAGGATTATTGTGATTAATTGCCTATGACTATGCCTATGACTATGACTATGAGACTATGCATATGACTATGACTTTGAGCCTATTGCCTATGACTATGACAATTACAATTGTGGCTAATCGACTATTATTATGACTATGGGATTATTGCCTAGGATTATGACTATGAAATTGGATCTAAGTTTGATTATCTATTCAGATCTATTCTTGTTTCTTTTTGAATCTTGATTTTTGGGGGGTTTTCTATTAATTTAGATCTATCCAGTTCTTGAACCTAGATTACTATTCAAACCTTTTCATGTTCATAATATTATCAGATCTATATGCCTGCGATGTTTTAATCAATTTATTCAGCATAATTGTTAGATCTGTGATTCATGAATTTGGAATTATCATCTTATGCCTATTCTTGTGCCTATCTTTTCATTCTTGTTTATTCCCTTTTACCTACGAATCTAGATTGATCTATAATCTAGACTGAATCACGATTACACGAACGATGGGAATACGACTTGGGCAAAACATGAAATTTACATGAATGTGATTGTAAACTTGGAAATTGGCATAACATGAACATGAACAAGATTATCCTTACGATGTTCCATCTTGCTTCTCCCCTTATTTTATGATTCTTGAGTGGAATCTCGAAATATGTACGTTATGAATGCGGGGGTAATTGGTTGTAACATGAAAATGATACTATTTGGCATAATTTGGAACATGTATCATGGCATGATTGTTAAGTTATAATTTGGAGTAATTTGACATGAATTATGGAATATGTAATTTGAAATATTAAACTTAGAATTGGCATGAGCGGCAAAGTATGAAATTTAGCATATACAATCTAGTTTTGGGCATAACTTGAGAAATGGGAACATGACTAGTTTTGGTGAATTTGGGTAATTGGTATGAAACGGTATAATTGGTATACCATTAATTATGAACATAATTAATGTTATAATTTAATTGTGAATAATTTACATATACACCGTAAATATGTAAACTAGTAAAGGATGAGAATGCCTAACCCGAGGTAAACTGCCCGGAACCGCTCGACACATCCAGTAACCACAACAACACCTATCTAATGTGAGAGGTTAGTGCATCATGTCCAAGAAAAACCCGAGGTTAGATTGAGTTGTGGTGTAAAACCGCCCGGAACCGCCCGACACATCCAGTAACCACAACAACACCTATCTAATGTAATAGGTTGGTGCATTAATAAATTAATTAATGCTAATGAACAAGACATGCTAATGAAATGACTAGGGTTAAGTTCATAGGAACACTTAACCAGTATAACATAAATGACTAGGGTTAAGTTAATAGGGAACACTTAACCGGTATAACATGATAAATGGGTAGGGTTAAGTAATAAGAAACATTTAACCAATATAACTTGGTTTGTGGTAGGGTTAAATTAACTAAGGCAACACTTAACCGTTCTAACTTGTTAATTAAGCAGATGGTAGGGTTAAGTAACACGAGAGGAACACTTTACCGTTATAACATGTTAATTAAGCAGATGGTAGGGTTAAGTAACACGAGAGGAACACTTAACCAATATATATACATAACATGATGTGTGATAGGGTTAAGTAACACAAAAGGAACACTTAACCAATATATATAACATGATGTGTGACAGGGTTAAGTAACACAAGGGAAACACTTAACCAATATAACATGGTGAACGAGTGAGGTTAAGTTAATAGGAACACTTAACCAACTTAACATGGTGAATAAACAAGGTTAAGTTAATAGGAAACACTTAACCAACATGACGTGATAAGTAGGTGGGTTAAGTTAACATGAACAAACGACACTTAACCAATATGACATGATGTATGGGTGGGTTGAGTTAACTTGAATGAATGGACAAAACTTAACCATTATATAAACATGCTTGAATCCATGGGAAGGTTAAGTACACGTCGGGTTGGTGGGTAATATTAATAAATATAGGCCCACAAAACTTAACCATTATATAAACATGCTTGAATCGGTGGGAGGGTTAAGTACATATCGGGTTGGTGGGTAATATTTGTAAATATAGGCCCACAAACTTAACCAGTAGGAAACCCTAGTAACGAGGACTCATTTCAACAGTAACCCACATAGATGTATCACGATACCCTGAGCTAGGCAGGGTGGGGTACGATTACTGGGCTGATTATAAGCAGTCAAAGATAATGGCAGGGGGTATGTCGGTGTAGGTTCCGACGGTTTACGGGCGTGCACGTACTCCGGAGTGGAAAAAGCAGGCACTGGGTACCAGTAGTTATGCACTGTGCATCTTGATTCGTGTCGGGTCGCTATCATAAGGATTGATATACGGTATGGTGGGGCCAGCACAGAGTATCTACATGCAAAAGAAGGCCGATTGACACAGACACAAGGAAAATTAATACACGTAGGGAGCCAATCGATAGGGTAGTAAGGGTACATCTAACATCTTCATGGCAATTGGGCTGATTGAGGTGGAATCCTCATAATAGATGTACACCTGAAGGCTACCACAACTACGGGGATTGGTATCACGTTGTAATATTATCATTTCTTTTATACAGATTATGAGTTAGGACACTATTTAGGTGGTGCAAAGATATAGAATTAGAATAACAGGGTAGTAGCGAAGCAGAGAAAGTATATAAGCGCATCTAGTTTATCTTGCCTTATCACATATTGTGCTAATCTTATGTTATCTTGTTTTCCCTGTCATCATGGTGTTGTCTTGTATTCAGTTAATTCATGTCATGTTGCTTTTACCTGTTCATATGCTGATAGTTACTGAACTTACCAGGCTTTATGTATGACTCTGTTTTCTTTCGTCTTCTTTTCTTCCGTTTCCCCCCCAAGGTAGTCAGGGACGGAATAACTCAGATTAGTTTGGACCATTGCTCTTTCCAAGCTTGAGGACTCTTTGACGTGTTGCTTTGGACTATCTTTTCCACTGCTATGGCTGGCTCATGCTTTATTGGGGAATATCATTGCCATTTATGCTTCTTTAATTTGTTAAACAAGATAGATACTTTTGTATGGGAAAACAATCTTTGTACAAGCTGTTTTGTCAATGAAATAAAGTTTTATTTATTTATCACTGCTTTAATTGTTTGTCTTGTAATTTATCTGCATCTTTTACCCATAATGCTCCACCGAAGTTAAGACATTCCCTTTTATGAGTGACCTTAACGGAGGTGGGGTGTTACACGTGGTATCCGAGTTGAAGGTTACCGGATCAGATAAAATATTTGAAAAATTATTTTCAAAATGATTTTAAAAGAAGCATTTTCAAAAGAAAAGTTTTGTTTTAAAGGCATATTCCCCAAAGCCATATGCACTGTCTTTTGACCCTCTGTTTGAATCCTTGTTTCATTCTTCCTTGACTCTCCGGGGCTCCTGGCTTTCTGGGAGGTAACCTCATCACGACATGGTTCCGTATGCCTGATGAGACTACGACACTTGTCAAAGGGCAAATAGGCACCTAACTTCCGTCGGTAGCCGTAATTTTCTTTCGAGCTTTGTAGGATTCTCCGTGCGATGGAGGCAGCTTTCGAGAGACACGTCAACAAGTTACGCAAGGATGAAGAACCCATGGATATGGACTTGGATCACAAACGAGGGGAGAAAAGAATAGTAAAACCTAAAACAAGAGGAAGTATCTTTATTTTGGTATGACGGGTCGTATAATTAAGGGCAAGGGCAAGAACAAAGGACAGGATTTTCCGGAAGGCAAGTACATGATCTCACCGCCATCATACCTGAGAGAGAGGCAGTAAGATTTCTATTGATAGAGTTTTTCCCCTTTGATCATCCTGTTAGTACTCCTTATTTTAGCGCTTCACATGTGTATATATCTGCTTCCATAGTTGAGTCTCTGCACCCTAGATATTGTATAGTAGAGGATCCGATTATAGTCTCAAATCAAATTGCTGGTTCGGCTCATTTATCGTTGACTTGTGAGGTTTTGAGAATAGCTATATTAATGCTTATGTATTTGGTTTCATGGGATATGGGTTGATTCTAGGCATGGATTGGTTAGCTAGTAATTGTGAAACGAGGGTAGTTAGACTTTCGACTTGCCTCAGGGATACCCTCGAGATTTCATGCGATCCTAAGGGATCAGTTTGTCTTAGCTACCTAGAATCACTTTATTTATCTATCGACGATTTTCATTCCGTTGGAGTAGTCCATGAGTACGCAAGATGTTTTGATTAGGGTAGGGGTTTTCCCCTAAAACTCGAGACAGACTTCCGCATGTATCTAGATGACACTGCAAAGCCAGTTATGTGATCAACGATAATTCTGGAGCAAGATTGGTGAGGATAGCCAGAGTCGGTAAAGTGCTCAATTGTTTGGTTGTTTTGTTAGTTTCATCTCACATAGATCGTCCAAATTCGGAGGAGGTATCCCTTGGGTGCTTGTCTGATATTGGTTTAGGCCTTTGGGGCTTGTACTTGAGGGATGTCGAGTTCGACTAGGATGGTTTGCGTGAGAAATAAATGGTTGGGGCAGGCACCCTAAGTTAGACTGACCTTAAGAGAGGTAAAAAGCACATAGTAACCATTAACTTTAGACCCTCAGATTTGCAACGTGATGGATAAGCTAAGTAAAGGAGAGACCTCTAATCATCTTAGGATATACACTTGGTATTATGGTTAACATCTGTTTATCTCAGAAAGATAGTTCGACTACATTGGAAACCCTCTAGCATAATAAGTGGCTGAGGTCCTATCTTTACTAGTGGTTTTTGGAAATGGAGGTCAAGAAGCTTCACAATCGTGGATTTAAATTAGTTAAGATACAGTGGAGTGAAGCTCAAGAAGATGCGACTTCGAAGACGGAAGACTAGATACGCGCATCATACCCTCTTTCTTGAGGGTATATCCTTGATCTCTTTTGCTAGGAATTTTAGGCATTCTTGTTTCCATCTTTTAAGTATATCCTCTAGGTCCTATCTTCGTGATCCTTAGGTAGAAACCAATGGATATAAACATGTATTTGAAACATGTTATGATTGATGGTTGCAAGTGGTTGCTAGTGGTTGCTCGTGGATGCATATACACACATTAGGCACTAGATCGGCTCAGTCATTTTCATATTGCATTTGCATATATGTATTTGTTTATGGATTGAACTTGATGTGTTGCATTTGAGTGAATGGTTGTGCACTCATATAGAAATGATATGTATCGTTAGGATTGCATACATATTGGACGCATGGCACTGACATAATTCGCATTAAGGAGGTCAACTGAATCAATAGACCACCTTTTGCATTAGATAAGGACATATACACATACTATGCATATGAACATGAAAGCATTAGAAATATTTTTAAGGACAATGAATGCCTGTGATTGAATGGTTGAGTAGATGGATGACTGAATGGTAGGACACATTCTTCTTGACTTAAAGATTTCGGGGACGAAATCCTTTTAAGGAGGGGAGAATGTAACACCCCGTATTTTCAGTAGACATGAAAGTAACAAATCAAAGTATAATTAATTTTAAAAGAAGAATTAAGGAAAACGGGTTGCGCCATTGCGTTCGTCTCGGAATTCTGCTTGAGATAGAGTCCGAGTTTACGTAAATCGGACTCCGTATGAAGAAGTTATGGCCTTCAGAAGTTTCGGAATATATAAAACAGCTCGAAATTGAATTCAAAATTCAAAACAGAACCCAGAAGCGAGCTGGGCGGGAAAATTCACGCCCAGGACCCAGGTCGACCTTAGTGTCGACCTCCCCCCATAGGTCGACCTGGGGGTCGACTTGGGCCTGTTTTGCCAGATCTGGACTGCAGCGATTTTAACCTATTCTGGATGGACCGGATGGCTTCTAGGGCGATCTAATGGATCTAAAACACCCTCTACACCCATAAAATAGTGCCTAAACCTAACCTAATTCATATCAATTCCTTCTGACGCCGCCATGCTACTAAACTCTCAACTCTCTTAGCCGCCGCATCTAAAACCCAAATCAAATTAGGAGTTCTTCATCAAACTATCAGCTTTGAAGATTAATCAGCACCAAATTAGAGATTATACTGCAACAATGATTCTATTGTCTTTCTTATCCGAGCAATGTAAGTCAGTTACTTTTTAGATTTGAACACCTAGATCTAAATTGTGACGTGTAATTAAATGAATATGAGAATATGCCTGATCCTTTCATTCGAATCTATGCTTGTATATGCCTTTGGATCTGATTCAGGACTATTGTGGTTAATTGTCTATGACTATGACTATGACTATGACTATGAGACTATACATATGACTATGACTTTGAGCCTATTGCCTACGACTATGACAATGACAATTGTGGCTAATCGACTATTATTATAACTATGGGATTATTGCCTAGGATTATGACTATGAAATTGGATCTAAGCTTGATCATCTATTCAGATCTATTATTGTTTCTTTTTGAATCTTGATTTTTGTTTTGTTTTTATTAATTAAGATCTATCCAGTTCTTGAACCTAGATTACTATTCAAACCTTTTCATGTTCATAATATTATCAGATATATATGCCTGCGATGTTTTAATCAATTTATTCAGTATAATTGTTAGATCTGTGATTCATGAATTTGGAATTATCATCTTATGCCTATTCTTGTGCCTATCTTTTCAGTCTTGTTTATTCCCTTTTACCTACGAATCTAGATTGATCTATAATCTAGACTGAATCATGATTACACGAACGATGGGAATACGACTTGGGCAAAACATGAAATTTACATGAACGTGATTGTAAACTTGGAAATTGGCATAACATGAACATGATTATCCTTACGATGTTCCATCTTGCTTCTCCCCTTATTTTATGATTCTTGAGTGGAATCTCGAAATACGTACGTTATGAATGCGGGGGTAATTGGTTGTAACATGAAACTGATATTATTTGGCATAATTTGGAACATGTATCATGGCATGATTGTTAAGTTATAATTTGGAGTAATTTGACATGAATTATGGAATATGTAATTTGAAATATTAAACTTAGAATTGGCATGAACGACAAAGTATGAAATTTAGCATATACAATCTAGTTTTGGGCATAACTTGAGAAACGGGAACATGACTAGTTTTGGTGAATTTGGGTAATTGGTATGAAACGGTATAATTGGTATACCATTAATTATGAACATAATTAATGTTATAATTTAATTGTGAATAATTGACATATACACCGTAAATATGTAAACTAGTAAAGGATGAGAATGCCTAACCCGAGGTTAGATTGAGTTGTGGTGTAAAACTGCCTGGAACCACTCGGCACATCCAGTAACCACAACAACACCTATCTAATGTGAGAGGTTAGTGCATCATGCCCTAGAAAAACCCGAGGTTAGATTGAGTTGTGGTGTAAAACTGCCCGGAACCGCCTGGCACATCTAGTAACCACAACAACACCTATCTAATGTGAGAGGTTGGTGCATTAATAAATTAATTAATGCTAATGAACAAGACATGCTAATGAAATGACTAGGGTTAAGTTCATAGGAACACTTAACCAGTATAACATAAATGACTAGGGTTAAGTTAATATGGAACACTTAACCGCTATAGCATGATAAATGGGTAGGTTTAAGTAATAAGAAGCACTTAACCAATACAACTTGGTTTGTGGTAGGGTTAAGTTAACTAAGGCAACACTTAACCATTATAACATGTTAATTAAGCAGATGGTAGGGTTAAGTAACATGAGAGGAACACTTAACCGTTATAACATGTTAATTAAGCAGATGGTAGGGTTAAGTAACACGAGAGGGACACTTAACCTATATATATATATACACACACATAACATGATGTGTGATAGGGTTAAGTAACACAAGAGGAACATTTAACCAATATATATAACATGATGTGTGACAGGGTTAAGTAACACAAGGGAAACACTTAACCAATATAACATGGTGAACGAGTGGGGTTAAGTTAATATGAACACTTAACCAAGTTAACATGGTGAATAAACAAGGTTAAGTTAATAGGAAACACTTAACCAACATGACGTGATAAGTAGGTGGGTTAAGTTAACATGATCAAACGACACTTAACCAATATGACATGATGTATGGGCGGGTTGAGTTAACTTGAATGAATGGACAAAACTTAACCATTATATAAACATGCTTGAATCCGTGGGAAGGTTAAGTACACGTCGGGTTGGTGGGTAATATTAATAAATATAGGCCCACAAAACTTAACCATTATATAAACATGCTTGAATCGGTGGGAGGGTTAAGTACATATCGGGTTGGTGGGTAATATTTGTAAATATAGGCCCACAAACTTAACTAGTAGGAAACCCTAGTAACAGGGACCCATTTCAGCAGTAACCCACATAGATGTATCACGATACCCTGAGCTAGGCAGGTTGGGGCGCGATTACTGGGCTGATTATAAGCGGTCAAAGATAACGGCAGGGGATACGTCAGTGTAGGTTCCGACGGTTTACGGGCGTGCACGTACTCCGGAGTGGAAAAAGCAGGCACTGGGTACCAGTAGTTATACACTGTGCATATTAATTCATGTCGGGTCGCTATCATAGGGATTGATACACCGTATGGTGGGGCTAGCATAGAGTATCTACACGCAAGAGAAGGCCGATTGACACAGACACAAGGAAAATTAATACACGTAGGGAGCCAATTGATAGGGTAGTAAGGGTACATCTAACATCTTCATGGCAATTGGGCTGATTGAGGTGGAATCCTCATAATAGATGTACACCTGAAGGCTACCACAACTGCGGGGATTGGGATCACGTTGTAATATTATCATTTCTTTTATACAGATTACACGCTAGGACACTATTTAGGTGGTGCAGAGATATAGAAATTAGAATAACAGGGTAGTAGCGAAGCAGAGAAAGTATAGAAGCACATCTAGTTTATCTTGCCCTATCACATCTTGTGCTAATCTTATGTTATCTTATTGTCCCTGTCATCATGGTGTTGTCTTGTATTCAGTTAATTCATGTCATGTTGCTTTTACCTGTTCATATGCTGAAAGTTACTGAACTTACCAGGCTTTATGTCTAACTCTGTTTTCTTTCGTCTTCTTTTCTTCCGTTTGCCCCCCAGGTAGTCAGGGAGGGAATAACTCAGATTAGTTTGGACCGTTGCTCTTTCCAAGCTTGAGGGACTCTTTGACGTGTTGCTTTGGACTCTCTTTTCCACTGCTATGGCTAGTTCATGCTTTATTGGGGAATATCATTGCCATTTATGCTTCTTTAATTTGTTAAACAAGATAGATACTTTGGTATGGGAAAACAATCTTTGTACGAGCTGTTTTATCAACGAAATAAAGTTTTATTTATTTACCGCTGCTTTAATTGTCTGTCTTGTAATTTATCTGCATCTTTTACCCATAATGCTCCACCGAAATTAAGGCATTCCGTTTTGTGAGTGACCTTAACGGGGGTGGGGTGCTATATGAATATTCTGAACACATGAGTATTGTCAACACATGACTATTTTGTTTATTCAACACATGAATATAATTTATTTTCTAAATTGGATTGAGACCCAATCAATTACCATATAATGTTATTTATATGGATTTCATACAAAGCATGTATATAATAGCAATGATAAATAATCAACCATCATCCAAAGTGCACTACGCAACTGTCTGTCAACCTATCGATCGACATACAACTATACAATTGGCACTAGTGTACGTCAAATATCATCCCAATACCCGTGTGCGGTTTCAAATCAACAAACACAGATTTTTATTTGTGCAGTTGGGCGATGTGTAAAATTTATCGTCCCAATCAATATCCTTCAAATGGGTGTACATAAACAAATCGTTCGATTTGTAAATGATTAAATTTATATTTTTAACAATGAATAATTTATTTCAACACATGAATATATTTCCCTTCATTCCATATCACAATCAATTTTCATCACACAACAAAATCAAACAAGTCGTCCATGGTCTATGGACAACGGGTGTCGGGTGCTGCTAAGTATCGTCTGCATCCTAGTATATATTTTTAACTAGAAAATAAAATTCAAAGTGAGGAGTTCTCACCTTTGGGTTCCACTCTGCCATTCTTTATTTCTGAACGGTTCAGATTTGTCTGAAATTCCAATGCGACCTTTTCCCGCTGTTCACATTAAAAATAACATTTTTAATATGATGTTCATTTTAAAAATACCATTTTTATAATGGCACTTCATATATAAAAATCATATATTTTTACAATGCTTCTTTCCATATAAAAATTATATTTTTTCTTTGCTATAAAAATATATACTTTTCCTTATGTAAAAATTCTATTTTTACTTCGCTACCACATTAGAAAAATTATATTTTTATAGTGCTTTATATATAATAAAAATTATATTTTTACACCGCCTTTCAAACAATAAAAATCATATTTTTATTATCTCTCTAATATAAAAATCATATTTTTATTATTTCTATAATATAAAAATCATATTTTTATTATTTCTATATATAAAAATCAAACCTTTTTTATTTTAAACTATATATATATATATAGATTTCACTTTAAAACAATGATAATATATAAAAAATCAAATTTTTATGGCATTATCTTTTATATAAAAATTGCATTTTTATAATGTTATTCATATACTAGAAATCACATCTTTTTACATAAACAAATAAAAACTGAAATTTAAAATTATGTCTTATACACTAATAAAAACTGCCTTTTTAAAACTATATTTTACATACTTTAAAATCAGGAAAAACTAAGTTTTATATAAATTAAAGTCAAGGAAACTTACTGTTCCCCGTCGAACTCGAGCTGGAGGGAGGTCAGGGGGTCGGCAGGCGACGTGGGGTTTCGCGAGAGCTCATTGAGGTGGAGGGGAGGATCCAGTCATCACGGCGGAGGCCTTGGGGGTGCGGTCATCGACGAAGCGGCGGTTGGCTGAGGGAGGTCGCGGGTCTCGGGGGAATGCGATGGGATGCGGGCGCCATGGATGAGGAGAGAAGGGAGGGGAGGCGGAGCAAAGGGGGCGGCGACGGTGGTCACGAGGAGGCGCGATGGAGGAGCGTCGAGCGGTTTTTGTTTTCTTTTTTTTTCTACTTTTCAGTTCTGAACGAGGTAAAGAAAAGGGGGGTGGGGGTGTAAGGAGAAAGGAGTATTATATATATATATAATATTAATATATTATTATTATTTTTCATTGGAGTTGACTTCTCATTCGAACTCTAAACGACACCCAACGACTGTCGTCCCTAGCTAATTACTCCTAATCCGAACACAATGGGATATGTTTCGCAAGCTGATTCGACTGTTTCAATCAGTTTGCGTTTAAATTAAAATTTAAATCTATATATTCAATTTTAAACGTAAATTTCAATTTACTGGGGCCACATACGGATTCTAAAAATTCCAGAAAAATTATTTCTAGCTTTGTATTGATGATACGGTCCTAACAAAACTAATTTCGTCAAATTTGAAGACCGTTTGAAAAATGGCCATTTTCTGGTCGATCCAAATTGACTAAAAACTGACAAAACACGTTTAGCTTCGCCACGCTCACATACTGATTCTAAAAATTATGAATTTTGAAATCTAGCAATAATTTGACATCACGGACCCAACAAAAGTGGTTTTGTTGAAAACGAAGGTCGTTTGCAAAATTTCCATTTTTAAGGACCTTTATATATATTAAAATATATATAAATTCCACAGCGACTTTTCTGAATTTTAAACTAGACATATCTTTCAACTTCTAAAGTGAAATCTCAGTTTCTTACATCCATTAGAAAGATATTGTCAAACAGATTCAAATATTTCTTGTTTCGTTCAATTTTGACTTATATTGAATTTTGTATATTCATTTGAAATTCGAAATCGAATTTTCAAACTGCCGCGCCATTTCAGGCTCGAATTATAATTAAAATAAATTTATTCATTTTAACTTCGTCAAAAATAAATTTTCCGTTGTTATTATTTAAAATTATTCATTTTAAATAATCAAAATCCATTAAAATAACCAAAATAAAAATTTTAATTTAGCTCAGAATTTCCAAGTTGTTACAATATTTATATCATTCGAAGCCTGTACAAGAAACAAACGAAGCTTTCTTCTCAATCAAGGCAGTAAACACCAATCCTCCACAAAATGATATAAAATGGAATATGAGACCAGATCAGACGATGATCAATTCGTTGAACTCCAAGAATCAACAGACCCAACTCAAGATGCTTTCCATTGGGAGCGAAAAGACCTTTCGAAGCTCCAATTTTCGAACTAGCGAACGTGAATATATGTTGTAGGCATCGGTCGGAAGGGAGTTGGCAAGGTTTTGGTGCTGCGGCTATGAAAGTCGACGTGGGTGGCTATGGCAAAGGCGATAGTTCCAAAATGAGAAAAGGAATAGAAGGATGGGCAATAATTTGAAAACATTTGCAGTATTATTTTCTTTATGGAGGTGCACAGGAAGGTTTAAATGTACGATATGAGGGAATTGTTGTAGTAGGAACGTAGTGCATTGGGGAAGGAAGAGTATAAGAGGAGTTCTATGCAATGGAAGGGAGGATTTCGTGAAAGGGGTTTAAGAAAAAAACTAAAGGGAATAAAGAAAGGCATCAATGTGATGGTGAGAACGATGTTGGGGAAGTATTTACATAGGAACAAATATATGGGAATGAAATAAAGAAGGGAGATGTGGGCTGAGAATTGATCTTGTGGGCTTGGGCAGTAGGTTTAGATAGACAAAAAAAGAAACAAAATAAGGTAAAGAAGAGAATAAGGGGACATGCGTGGTTAGGTAAGCTACAGGGAAGAGGCATATTGTTTAAAACGAAGGGGAAGAAGTGTTAGCAGTGGACAGGTTTGTATTTATTTAAGGGAGGGTTCGAATACTGCAAACGAAGAGGAACAAATTCATAGCCTAATCACGACTAAGGAAGTGAATAACGGTAATTAGTGGATTAGTTAATTTATATAATTTTAATTTCAAGTGAATATTGAAATCACTATAACTTGTTCGTATGTTGAGAGAATTATGTTAAATTGAATTCATTGGAATATCAGAGACAAAGGCTATGCTGTCAAGCTGATTCGATTGGAATCGAATGTAACTGGAATTTCGTTTTAAACGCTTGTTTAAAATTATACGAAATAACGCGACAACCGTCAATCGAAAACAAAAATGGTGAGTTAACTCTCACGCTTTTCTAGAATTTCATGATGTGCTAAATTCATATAACTTAAATTTACTGTTAACAAAATAAATTGGGTGATTGAATGCCTTGAATGCCAAGTTGTTTGTTTAATGATTGTCGACGTTTATATTAACGTCGCATTGGATGATTGATTGAATATTATCTCAGACACTGTTATTAAACGATATTATGAGAAGTGATGTAGGGAAATACAGGTTGGAGGGATCCAACCGAATTCCTCAAATAAATTGTATGTTATCTACTTTTCATATTTATTTATGTATGAATTGTTCACCTCAGGTAACGTTATATCTTATTTGGATGTTGAGTTTTGATTGGATGTTGATCATTGAATTTATATTCAATGATCGTTGTATTTTAATCAGTTGACGATATTGATTAAGTGGTTGGCAGTGAATGGCCTAAATCCATATTTTTAGACGTTGATTTGCCATTAGACAACTTGACGATGTTTTAAGTTACAAAATTTATTTTTATAACTGAATCGAAATTTCAAGTTTATATTTATACAAGTTATTTAAAATAGATGTTTATAAATATATTTATATTTATAATCATACCTACAGAGAATTATTAAACGGTTTATATTTCTCATAAGAAAGGAAAGACAAAAATTTATCGAAGGTTGATAATCTAAGATAATTGTTTCAAGGGAACAATTAAGAGGATTTATATTAAATTAATTATATTTTTAATTAATTTAATAAGAAGGATTGGAAGGAGCTAGTTAGCAAGTTAACAATGTTTTTTAGTTGACTTAGTCAACTGTTTCAATTGGAATGTTATTAAATTTTTATTTCATAGAAATAGTTTTATCAATTAATTGTTTAAACTTAACGCTAGAAGTTAGTTAATATTTAACTAACTATGTTTAAAGTGATTAGTGAATTGTTTAAAATAACTAATCATTCCATTTTAGTTAATAACAAAAGAAACTACTTTTATATAGTTGATTACTATTAATAGGATAAAGGCGATGACTTTTGAATTGAAATTTATTTGAGTAAAGATGGTAAAGTGTTCTTTAAAAATGGATTTATAATCCAAGTTACAAACAAGGTTTGTAAATAAAAATTTAGAGTTGATTGATGAACTTGAATAAGATTTCCAAAGATGGTTAATAATTTGGAATAAAGAACTCGGGTAAATGGTTTAATGTATAAACCCAAAGTTGTAAATAAGTTAAAGAAGTTTATACCCAAAAGGGTTCGCATTTCATAAGTTTACTTAAGTAAACGAGGTTTCCAAATATGAAGTATGCGTTATAAAACCATATGGAAATGGTATTAATGCGACATCAATCTTATTGGGTTTTAAATTACAAACTTCTACCAATCTTAAGATAAGAATGTTGTCGATCAAGGTTTGAGAGGTAAATAAAATACCCCAACTTGAATGATTTCACTATTATTGAGAGATGATATTAGTTTGTGATGGTAAGGGAAGTGAAAGGAGATTTTGTGAATGTTCCCAGGTTAAAGGAAATACTGAATATTCCCAAGTTAAAGGAAATACGAAAGAGATTTAGTT
This sequence comes from Allium sativum, assembly GCA_030737875.1. Lineage (NCBI taxonomy): Eukaryota > Viridiplantae > Streptophyta > Magnoliopsida > Asparagales > Amaryllidaceae > Allium > Allium sativum. The sequence goes on along the minus strand of CM060913.1, from coordinate 5,857,949 downwards.
TCCAAAGTAAAAAGAGATTTTGTGAGATATTGCGATATTTTCGAAGTAAATAAAAAGATATTTTGGTTATGCTTATTATGAAAATATATAGTTTTGTTTTCAAAGGTTCGTTTTGGGAAATGAAAATAAGAGATTATGGTTTTGAAATATAATTGGATTTTGGAAATATATTTTTCATAAGTGAGAGTTTAAATTTAATTCGATAAGAGTTTTAAAGATAAAATTAACCATTATGGTTATATTATAAAAATATGTCGTTTGACGTTATTTTGATTCAAATGAGATTTCACAATTGAACTATTCCGATCAACAAAAGGTATAGAAAATGTTTTTTTTTTTGGATAATGAAAATAAAAAAATCTTCGGTAAAAAATAGCCATATGTCGAATTAAATGAAATAACAAGATGAGTTTTGTTTGGAGATGTTTATGCTAAAGAAATAGATAAGAGTTGGTTTGGTTTCCCAAGTAATGAAACAAAAAGATATTTGTTGAAATAAATAATGGAATCAGTTTTAAATCGAGACAATGGTTTTTAATGTATAATTTGAAATGAAAGGGGCCTGAGTTGTAGAGATACTGATCGATGTTGTTTGAGTCGACAGTTAAAACCCCAACTATTAATAAATATCGTTTGAACCTTTGACGAGTTAGTTCGAAGAGACCGGGATGGTAACTAGACCCAAAACCACTTCGAACCAACTATGCGTTCGGGACTAATCTGTAGGGTTGTTATAAAGATGGAGCACTGAAGATCGTTGATCTTCATAAGCGGAAGAACTACTCGTTAATTTTCTCTGGATAGCTACCGGAGTTATTTTGACTTGTGATTTTGTCGTGTTTGAAATCTTTGGATTGCAAGTACTACTCGCTACTGATTCTTGGGGTGATTCCCATATAGGATGTGGTAGGAGGGTGCCTTCGGTTCATCCTGTTCTTGGATGACTTGTATGGACAAATGTCTGACAAAGTATTTCCTGAAACTCACGTACGTTGATTTTTACAAATATACCAAGTTTGGTGGCGGAGAAATTCCCTTTTCTTAACACCTAGAGTATATTTGTGTACGTCAATTAGTGATTTGACGGATTTGACGATATGGCATTCAAAGTGAATGGTGGCCAAATATTCTGAAAAAGTAAACGTAGCCTCAAGCCTCATCAACTAGGAAGTGACAAAAATCGGGTAGGCAACATGACTAGTTGGGTCGTACCCAAGCAGGGTATATTATCACTGTTGACACCAAAAATTGGCACAACACCCAAAGAAAGGGTTGTGTAGAGAACAAATGAAGATAACTGATTGTAAAAACTGAAAATAGAGAAAATCACACACCAACTTATAACGGTTCAGCGTTAATGAGCCTACATCCACTTTATAATCACTACAAGAAAAATGATTTTTTGTAGTGCTCAAAAATCGCTACCAATCATTTTTGGTGGCCTTTCGATAATCGTTACGAGAAAACATGCCACTAAAAATTGTTGCAATTGGTTGCACTATTTTTAACGCTACTGTAATTTCTTTTTTGTAACGTTTATTAAACGCCACCAAAATTTTTTTTGTAGCACTTATAAATGCCATTAAAAAAGCTTATAATGTTACAAATAAAATTTCCAATTTTACCCCTGGTTCACGGTTGCGTTTATTCAATGCCATTAAATGTATTTCTGTAGCGTTTTTAAAACGCTACTAAAAATTATTAATTGATTTGCTCTTTTTCCCTGCAATTATTTCCTGTTAATAGTCTATTTTGTTTCTACATTATCAATTGATAATCATTCATATACTCATCATGTTCAAACAATTAGAGAAACAATTAACCATACAATCAAATAAAATATGCATAACCACTTCAATACAATAGTTTTCTGTATAATTGACCAAACTCACATACAATAACCACTCTGATATACAAATTTACACAATTTATACAAAGAAAATGTTATACCCGTAATGTACACATCTAGCACAATAACCACTTTTCTCTTTGAAGTGATTCAACATATAGTCAGACAGCTCCTCCCTGATTTCACAACAAGATACACAAATGTTAACAAGATGTGTTTAACTAAATTATCTTAGACAAGCGATTGAACTGCATTACAAGGCCAGCAGATTATGAGTCATCGCAAAACATGACTGGACATACCAGGCAATGCAAGTGCAAACAAAAGTAGCAGAAATCATTTGGCTAGAGTTCAAAACTGTAAAAATGTTTGTTACCTTCAGATTCGATGTTGTGATTCGTACATCGATATTCGAACCAATGTGTAGCTTTAGCAGCAGCTGAACACAAGCAACAATACAAAATACTAATCTCAGCTAAAGCTAGCTTTTATGTGTTCCTTTCGTGTAAATAGTAAAGTAGTATAAATTAACCTGGATCGATAATGTTAAGGCAATAGACTCGAAAGTACTTCCATAGGCGGTTCCTAGACCAACATTATCTAACACAAGGATATATTAAATGACATATTAGTCAAACTGTATACAACAAAATGAGCATCAGATTACGCATAGGCTACCAAATGTTTATGTGATAACTTACTTCCATTGAAATGGTGAACTCAGCCATGTTTCCTGGTATCCACAAATCGATAAAGTACAACATCACTCAACCATGTTTCTTGATCAATTTCAGCATGTCATTCGTACATGTAAATAGCCATGTTATTTCTCTCCATGATCTACGATCTTAGCTGAAACATATGCATACACACACATGCATGTATGTATATGTATATGGGATTTGAATTACCCTAGATGTACCTAAGGTTTACCTGTTTTCCTACCTCCTATTATTTACATTGATGGCCTAACATGCACATGCAATCATGCTCTCACAGATATTCTTTTCTTTACTAATCTGCATAATATAACAGAACGCAAACCAGTTTAAATAGTAGTAACTTAGGATTAGTTTTAGGATAAAATGTGCTAACATGCAGCAATAAGAAATCATACCAAATCAGTTTGTCTCGTAGAAAATCTAAGAGCACTATAAGCAATCAAAATTTGTTAAGACATATAAAAATGGTAAATTAACAAAATAAATGAAGTTTTCGTAAGTAATAGGCATGCTTGTACAGTTCCAAGCTATGTGACAAACTTGAAGAGCCTTTTGAACTACAGGCATATTCAGATAAGCAGAAACATAATTGTCCGAACAAATGTAACACCGGATCTCAAACTCCAATTTTACGGTATAATCATTTCTTCTATAACACCAATTTAGGTTGACCGGATCTTTGTTTAGTTTCCAACATCAATTCAGGTTCCTCTAGCCTTAGCAATATTAATAATCGAGATTGCAATACGGTTCAGGTTCAACTTGATCATTGATGGCCTAACATGGAAATTTGCAATCTCAACTATTAATGTTAATGGGGGAAGAGCTTAAAAGTAATTGTCTTCATCCCCTATGTAATATAATGCTTCTCCAGAGCATAAATGGAAATTTTGTATGAAATGTATCAGAATGTTACATAATCCTCGTACCATTACATAATCCTTGAGTGATCTGCCTATGCACAGAAAAAAAGTATGTTAACCAATATAACATTCATTAGCCAACACAAACTTTTGAAGATCCTGAAACTGTTAAGTAGTAATGCCAGAAAGTAAATTCTAGAACCATGACAATGGGATGTTCAGTAATTTTAAGATACTACGACCAAATTCCATGAAGATGGAATATTCCCGTTTTATTAAATCCTAAATCACGAGTTATATGCATACACTTGAAGATAAAAGAGGTATTGAACAAGCATTCTACGGGCTGGTTGAGAAAACACTCCAAAATGATAAAATTTATCATATAGACAAATATTTTTACCGCTTACTGTTTAATAATTTGGTCTGGTTAACAAACCAACTAAATTCGACTTATCTTGGGAGTTACTAAATTGATCCATTGAAACTTATTGATTTTCTGAATTTGAGCTACTAAATTTCGAAGCTCTTTAATGATTGAAAACTTTATTTTAAAATTTTCATCATTTTGAAGTGTTTCCTCAACCAGACCACAAATAGCTAGATCAATACCTTCTTACCTCCAAATATACGCATAGAACTCGAGATTTGTTTCTTAATAACATGAGAATGTTCCATCTTCACGGAAATAAGTCGTGATATCCTAAAAATACCAAACACCTGCTGACATGGATCTGAAATATACCTCCTGACAGCACTACTATACACAAAACAATGAACTTTGATAGGAGATCCTACCATGTTAGAGTTTCGTTTCAAATTAATTGTCAATTCATTGATTGTAGTCACTTAATTTAGTAACTCCCAAGATAAAATGAATGTAGTCACTTAACTTAATTTAGTAACTCCCAAGTCAAATTAACTTTATTTTGCAACTCCCAAGTCAAATTAACTTAATTTAGAAACTCCCAAGTCAAATTAGCTTAATTTAGTAACTCCCTAGTCAGATTCGTTGTCAACTCATATAAATTAGACCTCTTGGCCACAAAATTAACTTGCTCGTATTTCTGAGATTTCTCGAAATGTTCACACACACTTGATACATACACCACTCATAAACATATGTGCTCATGCTTCACAGATACAAAACATAGTTTCACCTGCACTATCTGTGTCTGTATGCTTATTATATGTTATATATACATGTGCTGATGTGCATGCAGAAGTCGTACATTAAACATATATTTATCGTAATGTCAAACAAAAGGTAAGTAGGTATATATATATTTAGCTATATTTAAAAACAGTATTCTTTCATGTATATCATTGTGTGTGTGTGTATATATATTTGTCAAAAATCCTAAAATCTTGCGATTTGAATCCCAATCCAACTTGAATCTCTCCTTTTACGATTTGATTTTTACATTACGATTCAAACTTAGTTATAAAAAAGCACATTCAACTCAAACTACCATATGTGATATACTTATTTAAATTCACAATCACTTGATAATGCTTGTAAAACAAAATAAAAATGAAATTAGAGGGAAAAAAATTTGAGTTTTAAATTTAATTGTAGAAATTAAAACATCTAAATCAAATTCAAAGTGTATATGAAACCCATAAATTATGATATTTGAAAACTATGACTTACGATTTAAAACCCGTTTCGATTTGAAATATAAACTTTACGATTTACGATTTAAATCCCATTTTGAAAACCTTATGTGTGTGTGTGTCTGTATATATATATGTGTGTGTGTGTGGGGGGGTGGGCAGCCTGGATTTACATGTTCAATCACAACAGATATATGGCATATTTCAGTGTTCAAGTATATGTACTCCTATACATGCAAATCAGATGGAATAAAATAAAACAAATTAACATACATAAACACACTCTGATTGCAATGTAGGTATACCTGTTTTGAACCTGTTTCTCTATTCAGTTTCCCACATCAATTCACGTTTCTCTATCCTTATTAATATAAATATCGAGACTGCAAATACGGTTCAGGTTCAACTTGATCGTTGATGGCCTAACACAAATTTTGCAATCTCGATTATTGATATTAATGGGACAAGAGCCTAAAACAAAATGTCTTTTTCCCTTTGGGTTCTCCTGAGCCTACAAAGAAATTTTATATAAAATGTATCAATTAAGTGTCTCTCTTTTATACTGCACAATTTCAGTATTCATGTATACTCTTATACATGCAAATCAGATGGAAGAAAACAAATTAAATTAACATACATAAACACATTCTGATATACTTGCATAATATCACATATTGCAAAATTCATAAACTCCCAAGTCATAAGCTGCACAATTTTGTATATTGTGTAACTCATATATATAATTCATGCATTGCAAGGTTCCTATATATACATACATACATACACACACACACACACACACACACACACACACACATATATATATATATATGTATATGTATATCAATGTAATATGTTTGCTGCAAGTACTCAATCTAGTAATTTAAATGAACATGTTAACATTTAAAATCAATGTCCATATTAAATTCCAATCACTGTAGTTCAGGAAATCAACGTATATGTACAAAACAGGTTCAAAACCCATTCGATTCGGATGCAAACACTAGAAATCAACACTGTTTGGTTATTTTTTCTGGTATACTATCAAAACCCAGAGTCCAAATTCCATTCGATTCAGAAGTAATTAAACCTGATATACTGTCAAAACCCAAAGCTCAAAAGTAGCTTAAAAACCCAGATAAAAAACCCATTTACAAACACCATTTGCAAAAATCAACTGTTTTGGTTTGTGGCTGCAGAAATCAATACTCAGCGGATTTTAACTATTTAAAACCCTAAACGATAGGATGCAAACCAAATTAGATAAATCAAGTTTAATTTTATACCTTTCTAGCTTTACCAATTTCAGGATCTTGAATATAATTAGGAATTGAATCAAATTGCTTTGTAGCATCGCTGAGATGAACCGCCTCTACTGTTTTCCATACCAATGTTGAATGAGATAGTCTTTACAAAATCGAAGTTAACTGACAAATAATAAGCGGTAGATTGAAAGGGGTAAAAAGCTAGGGTTTTTTTGGAAAAAGGAAGAAAAGTTGAACGAGGGTTAAAAGATTTGAAGTACGAGGGAATAGAAAAGGAGAATAGGTCGGTTATGTTTTCCATGGACATGCGAACTTGTGTTTACGAAGAGGCTGGAATGTAAATTTGTTTTTCCACACTTACATTGGTACTAAAAACACTTTTACTTGCATTTGATAATAAACACCAATGATTTTTGCAACAAAAAATCATTTTTCTTGTAGTGAATCTTTTATATACTCTTTAAACTATACAAGGGATCAAAATATTCGAAAGCTAGAGTATTTAGACTTCCAAAAGTTCCTTCTTCTGAATCCAGAAGGGGTATTTATAGACGATACAGTACTTGAGCTGACTTGGACACGTGTCGTAGGATCCAAAAGAGTAGTTAATTCTGAAGAAGTAGTTTTCTCCTATGGAATTAGTACTCCTCGAATTATCGGTAATGGGTGGCAATCGATCCGTTCAATTCGGATGGCTTGGAATAGATAAGGCAAGCGTGAGCTATTCTTTAGGCGAGTATCAGGTTCACGGCTGGGTTCGATATGACTAAGTGTGCCTAATCACAACGGGCTTCTCTTGGACTGCGTCTGGTATGGGTGACAAATTCAAGTGGCGGGCCTAATCAGTCGACCCACTTCTTGACTTTGGGGTACCTGCTTCGGACACCCAAGGCACGGGCCTATGGCGATATCGAATCTTGATGGGCAGGCCGAAAGATCCATCAACACTTTGCCCCCTAAATTATGTTGCATTGGAGACAGGACATACTTTGTAAACAAGTGCTAAGAACAAACATTTTCTTTATCAATCAAAGAATCCCACAGGTCGGTTTGAGCCATCCATTTATGAAGCTTTGTAAATCGAAATAAATATGTCAGCCATTTTGGAAACTTAAAAGAGTTTACGTAATAATGACGCCTTACTGCCATCCGTCTTATCGGTTGATCCTTGGCTCATTAGTGGCTTTACACGTCAGCCGAGTCCAGTCTGAAGGTCATGTCAACCGAATGTGAATAGCCACTCCATCATATTATAAAAGGAAATCCCTTTTCACCCTTTTCTTTTTACTTTTCCTACCACAAAAACTGATTTACTGCTCCATAGTAAAAAGAAGAAGGACGGTCACCGTCTTCAACCAAGTTCATCTTTTTCAGGTAGAAATCAACTCTTTATCATTTTCAAAATACTTAGATGTCATTCTTGCGTAGGATCTCTTTTTTCTCCACTTTCTTGTTGTAATTTAGGTTCCATGTGGTCCATAATTGGGATCATCAACGTCGGATCGCCTAAGTTAGCGGCGATGCGACGGTCAGTAATGATTCCAATGCCATTCCAGCAAAATGTGATGGTATCAGATCTGTTAACCCAATTATGACATAGAGATTGAGAGATTTCCCGCCTTTTCATAGCATCTCGTGTGTCAGGGTGTTGTTAAACCCTTGGACATGTGGCGGTGTTTGAGAGGGTGGTGATAAAGGTAGCAACCTTTGTACAATCTGACATATGAAAACAAATTGTGATTTCTATGGCTTGTCATTTACCAAGATAGCATTGTAAAGCGGAATTTACGCCCTCTGAATCAATCTTTAATTTCAGCTCGACAACCTTTATTCAACCATGGTTAGGACACGAGGCAACCTTAAGCATGGGTCGGGTAAGGAATTAACTTTTTCTACTAGAGTCGATAGTACCTCCGAATCATCGACTAGTTCTAAATCTGATTCGGACAACAACTCCCGAGATCAGTCAACGAATTCACCGCCTTTTCTCATAGTTACGGTTGAGTTAAGTGAAACGACACTTGTTCCAATAGCACCCGACATGCTTCCAGGTGTAGAAATTCTGAGAAATCCCCCGAACGCCTTAGGAACCGACATAACTCTCAAACGGCTAAAGAACCTGACTGTTAAACATAACATTCCTTTTGTAGATGTCCATCTTCCGCAGGAAACTGATCGGCCTCACAATCCCCTAGAAGGCTATATGGAAATATCTCTCATGATGTGTAAAGTGGGAGCTATCCCCCTTTTTCATTCATTCATTGTCAACTTTTTATTACGAAAGAACCTGGCCCCGATGCAGTTCCATCCAATTACCTATGGAAATCTGTTATCTGTCTATTACTTGTTCATAAGGTACTTGGGTCACCCTCCGACCTTCGATGACCTGGCTTTCTTTTTTCACTTCAGAGACAACGAGAAACAGTCCCCTTCTCTTCTTTACTTCAAGGCTTCCCGAGGTTGGAGGATTATTGAAGAAATTCCAAGCAAGGTGGGTGATCCAAAGTGGGAATGGTTTTGGATTAAAGAGTAGCCGGGATGCGCTCGATATTGGCTTCAATGCAGTAAGTCTCTTTGTCGGTCGATACATTCATAATAGAGTTCCTTATGCTGACCATTATATATATATATATATATATAGGATGATCGAATAAGGCCTGAGGAGAAAGTGTTTGAGGAACGCTACAGGCGATTGATTAAGTTGAAGCCCGAGTGACGATGGTTTTGGAATTTCTTAACTGACGACCACTTACATCGGTATGCTCTCCTTGACATGGATAAAATAATCGGGTCACAGAATTAGGGATCTGGGTCAACAACACCGAGCCTGGTGAGATGACCCCAGCCAAAAAGAAACCAGGGAGTATGTAGACGACCCATTTGGTCAGGGAATCTTCAGTTTGTTTCTCGCCTAGGGAGAAAAAGAAACCCAGTCCAAAAAAGCTTACTTTCAATAGACGGGTTCGAGAGGCCGAGTGTCGAAAAAGAGAGAAAGTCCCTGCTAAGAAAATTCCAAAGAAAGTGCGAGGGAAGCCAGCCAAAGAGAACCCCGCCGAGGAGCACTTAAGAGATTTTGAAGTTGAGAAAGATTTTTCTGCGGTCTACAGTTTGCAGAAGGGACAGGCCGTGTCTCCTTTTCCCGGTCTGGATAAGCTGTAGATGCCAGAGATCATTCTTTCCCTACAGAGCCTAGATCCAAACTAATTTTTTGCTAATCAATCCGAGGGGAAGTCTTTTCCACCCAGACAAGGAGGTGTCGAAGGTACGATCCTAACCCTCGTGCAATATCCAATTCAATAGTTTGCTACATAGTATTTGTACCGCACGTTACAATATTATTTCCCCTTGTATAAATTGAATGTTTACTGAACCATCGCGATCTTTTTTTTTTCTAGAGGGTATAAACGAGGAGTTTTATGGAAACCTTTTTGCTTCTATCTCGGCAGAGGTCGAGCTAGCCTTGCAAGAAGTTAGGCAATTGGATGAGGATGGAGATGACAGCGATGAGAGAAAGAAAAAGAAAATGAACAAAAATAAAGAAAAAAGAAAGAAAAAGAGGGAGAGACAGAAAAAGAGAGAGAGAGAGAGAGGAGGAATTGAGTCGAGAACAACACCAGCAAAAGAAAAGAAGTTTAGGAAAGCACGATCGGGCACCGGAGGAAGAGGAAGAGTCCGGGAGCATGTCTGAAAAGAAAAGTGGGTATAAGTCTCCCGAGCTTCGGCTTTCTCCCTGTCCTCGGGATAAGAGCCCCAGGGAGGGCGACAGAGCCGAACATTCCCGGTCTATGTTAAGTCGCCCCAGGTTCTCAGTCGATCCTTCCTCCATCGATCGAGTTATAGAATTAGAGTGAGATTTTTCTGATTTCATCTTCACCGGGGTTGAACCTACCCCCGAGTTACAACCGCTATTGCATAGCTTCCGACGACGTCTTCGAAATAATCTCGACCATGTTCTTTCCTAATATTACGCGATGCATAAGTACACCAGGCAACTAAGTGGAGTACCGAAGGACAAGCTGACCGAAATTGTTGGTTTGAAGAAAGATATAGCTTGTGATAAGAGGACCTTCGGGCTCTTTGAAAAGAAAATTAAAGATTACGAGTTGCGGACAACAGCCGATAAGGAAAGATATGAGAAGGCGACCGAGGATTTGAATGCCCAATTCCAACAGAAAAGCCAGGAATGTGACTCTTTGAAGGGCGAGGTCGAATCCTTGAGGGATGAAAAAGATCGGTTGGGCCTAGAGGTGCAGAATCTTAAGGCTCAACTTCATTTATCTGAGTTGTCCAGAAGTCTGGCTGAAGAAAATGCTGCTGCGGCGATCGAGTCTGCTAACAATTTAAAGCTTCAACATGATGTCGACATTGAGACCATTAAAGTTAATCATGCTCGAGAGGTATCCGAGATTAACAGGGAGCGCAGGCATCAAGCTCTTACATTTTTTACAAGGGTCCTTTGTCATAGGGACTTATCTTGATTACCGAAATACTCCACAGTGTTAAACGATACTTGGAAAATCATTCTGAGAGAAGAGAGAGCCACAACCAAAGGACAGCCAATGGATGAAGAGGAGTTGATGACCCAGTTTTTGAATGATGATGAGCAGGCGATGTTGGCTGAGGGAAGGATCCAAGAACAGAGAGCAGCTGAAGCTGAACATCGCAGACTGAAGGGGAAGCCGGTCCCCGAGAAAGAATCTAGTAGCAGTCGGACCAAAGTATCCCTCTCTTTCCCTTCTGCGAACACGGAGATGGGTTCGACATCCATCCCTACCCCCGAGCCAGCCGGAGTCATGGAAGAGAAGCCAACCAAGTCCGATATAGGAGGTAAACCCATGCACTAATCCTAAGTTTACTTATTCGACTTTAACTTATGCTTTTCGTTGTAGGCGCTTCATTGGCGAAGGAGAGTGTAGAGGCAAAGACTATTGCCACGGAGAAGAGTAGTGCTGGGATGCAACCGAAGTCTTTAGGGAGAAGAGGAATGATATAGGATCATCGGAGGATGACGACATCGAGATTGTCGGGGAATCTAAGAGAGATGATCATCCGTCCGTGGCCAAGATCAAAGCTCAGAGTGAGAAGGACACTTCTTCCATGAAGCCCGAGCCACTCAAAGACCCTTTGAATGTTTAGCCCGTTCAAGCTATATCCCCTACCATCCTTTCTTCGGTCGAGGTTCCTCTTTTCGTGAACTCTTCCAACCCACAAGTCTCAGCACCCATTCGCCATTCTTTTGGAAGCACGCTTGGAGGATCAAGACACAGAATGAGCACCAAGGAAGCAGTGGAAATGACCAAGCAGAAAGAGTTAGCAGACATGATCGAGCGTGGGGATATGGCAACTCCGTTTTAAATTTCTTTTGCTGTAATTTTTCTTTTTAGGCCCTCTGGAAGTTTCATGCTAGTGCAGCCCTCGCGCTTTTGTCATTATCAAGCTCTTGTACTTGTAAGGACGAAATTTTTATTGTACCTATCATGAAACAATATTTTGTGAACATGTTACCATAAATGAAAATCTACTTGTCTTTTAAGTACTTGTGCCAATTATGTGCAGAATATGTCGAGAATGGGAACATCGTCCGGGTTTCCTACCTTGTTCCATCCCTTCCGGGTTATTCAAATGCTACCCTAGTCTGGGTTATTCATCGACGCTCTTGCCCCCAGTGTCGGGGTAAGTTGCTTGGACAGCAAGCTCTCCAATCATATTTAAATGTATTCGACCCAATTCGGGGGTCAGACTTCTTTAATTAGGGGCACTTTTAGTCTTTTATACTCATCCTTTAGTCGGCAAGGGGTAGAGTTTTTAAGGATCGAGCAGTCTTTTGTCGGGGTGCACCTTTTACACTCGTCCACCATTTATACTCTTCCCTAAGTCATGGGGATTAGAGTTATGTTCAAACAGTTAGTCGATATGTTTGGTTAGCCGTCATTCTCACTTTCAATTAATAAAGTAGGAGTTGAAAGTTGATCGACCGGTCTTAGTCCAGGATTGATATCCCTGTTTAGGTTGAACTTTTTTTTTATTATCTATTAGTTTTTTTAACGGCGCTGACCCGCTTTGTCCCGGGCCGGCACGCTAGGGTGTCAATATTTAAGCAAAAGTTTGTCGAATCACAACATTTAGCTATTATAACAATAAATCAAAGCAGGAAAGGATCCTTTTATTCATACACTACTGAAATCGACAAATGATTGCTTATTACAATACTAAGACAAATAAAATAGTAAAGAAACTAAAAATTCTAAAAAAGATAAGGTCGCAAGTGCTCTGCATTCCATTCTCTTTGAAAAGGCTCGCCATTAACAGCCGATAGCCTGAAGCTTCCATTATCAAGCTTTCGTTGAATGACGTATGGCCCTTCCCACTTGGGGCCCATATGGGCGGGAGTTGGAAAAACCCATTTCAAGACAATGTCGCTGACATCAAAAGTCTTTGGTCGGACCTTTTTGTTATAGTATCGTGCAATCCTTTGCCTGTGGGCTTCAGCAAGAAGGTTTGATTCTTCTGTTTTTTCATCAATCGTGTCTAATAATGCCAAGAGAAGTGCTTTATTAGACTGTGGGTCATAGTAAGTCGTTCGATGAGAGGGGACTTCAAGTTCTATCGGAAGAACCACTTCCGAGCTGTAGGATAGGGCGAAAGGAGTATGTCCAGTAGCCGTCTTATGAGTGGTACGATATGCCCACAGGGCCAGGGGAAATTCATCGACCCATTTTCCCTTAGCTCGCTCTAGCTGCTTTTTCAGAATGGTTTTGATAGTCTTGTTAACCGCTTCAACTTGACCATTAGACTAGGGATGTGCAACCGCAATATACTTCTTCTCAATGTGATACTTCTCACAAAAGTCCCTGAACTCTAGGATGTCAGATTGAGTCCCATCATCTGTGATAATGGTTCGAGGTATCCCATATCGGCATATGATATTTCTTACGATGAATTCGATGACTCATTTTGTTGTGATTGTAGTCATCTGCTCGACCTTTTCCCATTTTGTGAAATAGTCTACTGCAACAATTGCACATCTGGCGCCTCCCTTTGAGATAGGCAAGGTTCCAATGATGTCTATTTCCCAAACGGTGAATGGCCAAGGGCTGGCCATTTGGGTGATCTTTGTCAGAGGAGCTCGTGGGATCTGTGTGAATCTTTGGCATTTATCACATCTTTTGGAATAGTTAGCAGCATCTTTGCTGACAGTCGGCCAGAAGTATCCATATCGCAACACTTCTCTAGCTAGGGTTTGTCCCCCGGTATGTGCTCCACAATCTCCTTCATGCACCCCCTTTAGTATCCTTTTGATATCATCATTGGCCGCACACTGAAACATGGGAATGGAGAAACCTCTTCTGTATAGCTGGTTTTGTTGAATAACATACCTGGAAGCTTGTCGCATAGCTCGTTTCTCTTTTCTAGTAGTGTGCCATGTAGGAGGAAGTTTTTGATGGGAGTCATCCAAGATTCCCCTTCAGGCTCGGTATCATCTCTGTCGATTTCCATCTGGTCAATGCTTGGTACGCTCAGGGTCTTTATAGGAACTAGCTCCATCTCACCCGGGTGGTCTGAACTGGCTAGCTTTGTCAACCTATCTGCTTTTTTGTTTTCCTTTCTAGGAATGTGGGAGATGCTATACTGATTGAAACCACACAACAATTTTTCTACCCGTTTAAGGTAGGAAGTCAGTCGGGCCCCTTTGGTAAGATATTCCTTCCGAACCTACCATACCACAAGTTGTGAATCGCAAAAAATCTCGAGTGTCATTATCTTCAGATCCTTCATAAGTTTGAGCCTAGCAATCAGGGCTTCATACTCGGAATCATTGTTTGCTGCCAAAAAGTCTAATCTCAGAGTATAATAGACTGACCGTCCCTCGGGAGACAGTAGCATTATGCCAGCACCCGAGCGTCGATCATTACGAGCTCCATCCGTGTACAGTTTCCAAACAACTGATTTTGACTCGATACTTAGGGGTTCGGTGTTATCTTCCGAGCCTTAATCTTCCGGGGTAGTAAATTCAGCTATAAAATCGGCTAAGGCCTGCCCTCGGATGGATATTTGTGGACAAAAGTCAAATCAAATTGACTCAACTCAATGTTCCATTTAAGCAGTCTCTCGCTTGCTTCAAGTCGCTGCAAGATCTACCGAAGGGGTTAGTCGGTGAATATCTTAATTGGGTGAGCCTGGAAGTAGTGTCAAAGTTTCCTTAATGCAATTAATAAGCTGTAGGCGAGTTTCTCGATCTTTGGATAGTTGCGCTCAGCCCCTGTCAGCTGCTTGCTTACATAATAAACCGACTGCTGCATCCGATCCTCTTCACGGGTTAGGACCGAGTTGATCGCATGTGCGGATACTGCAAAATATACAAAAAGGTCCTCGTGATCGATGGGTTTAGATAGGATAGGTTTTTTTTCAAATGATCGAGTAGGTTTTGGAAGGCTTCGGCACAATCTGGTGTCCAAGCGAAGTTCTGCTTCCCCCTTTTAATCAATTAAACAAAGGGGAGGCATTTGTTGGTCTCCTTGGAAATAAATCGATCCATTGTTGCTACCTTACCTGCCAGACTTTGAACATCCTTGATTCTTCGCGGTTCCTGAATTCCTTTGAGGGCCGAAATTTGGTCGGGATTGATTTCGATCCCTCGAGAACTATCTATAAAACCCTGAAACTTGCCCGATGCTACTCCGAAAGAACACTTTAAAGGATTTGTTTTCATTCCATACCTTTGGAGGATTCCGAACATTTCTAATAGGTCACTTACGTGGTCGGACGATTGTTTTGATTTTACCAGCATGTCATCCACGTATACCTGAAACATTCGATTAACCAATCCTCGATAGGTTGCCCTCGCTTTCTTCAATCCAAAGGGCATAACCACGTTACAATATAGCCCAAGGTCAGTGATAAAGCTAGTGTTCTCTTGGTCGGGGACATTCATGATGATCTGGTTATATCCCGAGTATGCATCCATGAAAGATAACAGTTCGTGCCGGACGGTCGAGTCCACCAATTGGTCTATTCTAGGCAATGGGAAACTATCCTTCGGGCACACTTTATTTAGGTTAGAAAAATCAATACAAGTTTGCCACTTCCCATTAGCTTTCTTTACGAGCACCGGGTTTGCTATCCAATCATAATAGATTGAGTCCCCTATAAATCCATTGGCTTGCAGCTTCCCAAGTTCCTCCTTCAAGGCCGCAGACCTTTCGGGGCCAAGCATTCGCCTCTTCTTCTTTATCAGGGTATACTTCGGGCTAAAACAGAGGGAGTGAGTTATAATGGAAGATGAGATTCTACACATGTCAGCATGGGTCCATCCAAACACGTCTAGGTTTGCACGATAAATTCGGTCAATTCCCTCGGCCAGAGGGGATCGAAGTGGGACCCAATCTTCAGAACCTTGGTAGGGTCGTCTCCATTGATTGAAATCTCCACGGTAACCTCATTCAAGTTTACCTTTCTACATCCCAGTTCTTCGTCCTCTCTTAGGTCAATGTCCTCGACTTCACAGATGGACGGTCCCGACCGGGATGTTCTTTGTAGTGGCTATGCTTCTTTCCCCTCCGTGGAGCGAGAGGATTCTTCAGACTCTTTGCTACTACTGCTTCGTAGTTCTTTCCATTCTACCAAGTAGCAATCTCAACCTGTTACTTGATCTCCTCGCATTGTCCCGATTCCACTATCAGTCGGGAATTTCAAAAGTAAACACCAGGGAGCGATACATGCCCTGAATACAACTAGGGTCGGTCGTCCCAGAAATGCATTATATTGTGAGTTGATGTTCATCACAACAAATGGAAAAATTCTAACTCTTCGACAGTCTCCATCTCCCAACTCTACAGATAGCCTAACTTGGCCTATTGGTTCGGTAAATGCTCCATTGAAACTGCGTATCTGGCCGACACATGGCTCCAAGTCCTTCAATTCCAATTTCATTTGGTCATAGGCCTGTTTGAATAAAATGTTCGCTGAGCTTCCATTGTCGACCAGAACCTTTCGCACCGTAGCTGGTCCGATAATGGCTGTTATCACCAGCGGATCAACCATCGTGGCCTCTATGCCGATCGACTCTCGGTCGCGGAGGATGATATTGTCGGACATCGTTTTCTTTGTTTAATAGGACTTGCAGCTTTTGGGGGGCTTATTTCCGCAACATCGAGGTGTTTCATGAAGTTTACATAACGCTCCATGGATCGGATGTTGTAACCCACTGGATGTGGTCCTCCAACAATGGAGTTGATCACAATCCCCTTCCCTTTCTCTTAGGCGGTGGCCCAAGGTGTGGCCTACCCTTGTTTGGGAGAAGAAGTTCCTTGCCACCTATCTGTAACACCCAGAAATTCTATAACACTAAGATTCTCAAATCAAGGCAGAATTAAGAGTTAAAATCAAAATCAAGGGAAACGGGCTACGCCATTGCGTTCGTCTCGGAAAAATACGTGAAATAGAGTCCGAGTTTTCGAAAATCGGAGTTCGTATGACCAAGATATGGCCCGTCAAAGTTTTCAGAAAATTCCAAGTTCAAAACTGTTTAAAAACTAGGGCCAAATTCGAATTCAAATGCACAGGGGGCAGGGCGGGAAAATTCCCGCCCAGGTCAAGTCGATAGAGGTGTCGACTGCGCAGTCGACACCACCCCCCCATGTCGACTGCCCAATCGACATGGGTGTCGACCTGCCCGCTTTTTCCGGCTTTCTGCACCTGGTTCATTCGGCTGTATTTGGTCACGTTTTCTGACCAGATTCGTCTGCCTAACACTATATAAACAGCCCTGGTCTTCTTCTCTATTCACAATTCTTTTCTACCTTTATGCTGCAAAGATTCTTGTTAGACATGGCTTCTCCTCCTTCTCTAAAATATATAAATAAAATAATATATAAAATAAACCTAGACGAGGAAATGCTGCTAAAAAGATTTTCAAGAAGAGGTTCAAGTCAAGCTAGGATTCAAGAGGAGGTCCAACCGACTTCAACGACTGTTTTTCTACGAATCTTAACAACGCCATCTTTCTGTTCTAATCTAATCTCTGTAAGTCAGTTATTTTTAGATTTGAACGTTTTTCTTTGTTCGTGCATTGAAATTAAAGGGATAAAAGACTATGCCTAATCTTTCTACTTGAATCAGTGCTTGTACCTTTGGACCTAATTAAGAACTGTTGTGATTCGATGACCAATAAGACTGTGACGGTGAAACTATGGACTTTGGAACCATATGCCTTGGAGCTATGAACATAAGCCTTTGATTTTTGGGCATAAAACATTGCCTATGACTATGAATATTTCCTATGACTATGAACGTTGCCTATGACTATGAACATCGCCTAAGACTATGATTCATTGAACTGTGAGGATTATTGCCTATGACTATGAACATTTCTTATGACTATGAACGTTGCCTATGACCATGAACATCGCCTATGACTGTGATTCATTGAACTGTGAGGATTATTGCCTATGACTATGGATATAAGATTATTATTTATGCCCATGACATTGTAGTTAAAAAACCATGTTGTTTAACAAACTGACATTATTTTGGATCTAGGCCTGACTTTCTATTCAGTTTATTCTTGGTTATCTTTGGTTTTAGACCTTGGGAATTTACCTATTAAGTTAGGTCTACCCATGTTCTCGAACCTCTGTCTTTATTCTGTCTATTCTTGGTTTTAGACCTTGGGAATTTACCTATTTAGTTAGGTCTACCCATGTTCTTGAACCGACGTCGTTATTCAACCCTTTTTGTGCCAGTTATTATGTCTATCTTTTGCATAGCATCTTTGGTTCATTCCCTATTTTCTGCGAATCTAGTTTTATCTATAATCTAGATTGAAACACGATTATACGAACGGTGGGAATGCGATTTGGGGCAAAATATGAAATTTACTAAAACATAGTTATAAACTTGGAAATTGGCATAAATTGGGAACATGTATTATGGCATGTTCATAGAAATGCAAATGGGATAAATTTGATAGGAATTATAGGATTGTGTAAATTGAATCTAGTATTGACATGTAAATCTAGCATTTACATGAATTGTGAACTAGAGTAATAAGTCTAGTTTGACATGAATTAGAATGTTAAATCAGAATTGGATTAGCTAATTTGGCTCGAAAAGTATATTGGCATAAACTTGAAATTGGCCATAATTGGGAGTAATTGTCAGGATTAACAAAATCATGGTTAGTGACACTTCATTTGGTATGGTTTACATACCAAAAAGCATAAACATGATATAGAGGGGAAAATGGGCCGTAAGAATAAATGTTGACAATTTACATTAAAAGAGTAATTAGGAAATAAGTAAATTAGGATTAATTTACTTATAAAATTTGTCCTAAATGAGGAAACGTTAATTTAGACAAATTAAAGGTTTGTTAACGACATCTCTTTTAATAATAAGCCAGAAAGTTCTAGGGTGACAGAGAGGATAGTGTCTAGGCTTGAGTTTGGAAAATACAAGTTTCCTGCTCTCCCTGGCTATCCCTAACTGATCCGACGGACAGGATGGTTACTTTCAAAACCTAATTTGAAAATTAATCAAAACCCTTTGAACTAGAAAACACGAATAGGCCTAACCCGAGGTTAGACTGAGTTGCGATGTAAACCTGCCCGGAACCAACCGGCACATCCAGTAATCGCAACAATATCTGTCTAATGTGAGTGGTCGTGGCTTTAATTTATTTAGTTAAAGCTAGAACAAGAATGCTAGGGTTAAGTTAACTAAGACACTTAACCAACTCAACATGATAACAAGACTGCTAGGTGGGGTTAGGTTCATACAGTTAAGCTAGAATGGGAGGATTAAGTCCATAGGAACACTTAACCAACTTAAGCACAGTTAAGCTAGAACGGAGGGCTAAGTCCACAGGGACACTTAACCAAACTCATGGTAACAAGACAAGATTTGTAGAGGTTAAGTAACTAAGAAAACACTTAGCCAAATTAACATGTTAACTAGTCTAGAAAGTGGGGTTAAGTAAAGTTAATAAACTTAGCCAAATTAACATGTTAACTAAACTAGAGGTTGGGGTTAAGTAAGATTTAATACACTTAGCCAATTTGATATGTTAGCTGGGCTAGACCGTAGGGTTAAGTAAACTTGAACACTTAACCATCAGATTTTGATAAAGGAATAGGGTTAAGTCTAAAACATGAAGGGATAATACTTAACCATTAATAACATGTTAGTTAAAACAGACGGGCAAGGTTATGTTAACACTTAACCAATACAGGGTGAAGGGGTAGGGTTAAGTAATAAGAAATACTTAACCAATATAACTTGGTTTAGGGTAAGGTTAAGTCAACATGAATTACCGACAACACTTAACCAGTTTGACATAATAAATGAAGAGGGTTAAGTCGACTTGAATTGACTAATGACACTTAACCAATCTAAATTGACGGGAAAGGGAACTAAGTAGTAAACCTTAGTTAAGAAAACTACGATTCTGGAAACTAAGTGGTAAATCTTAGTTAGTAAAACTAAGTAGTAATTCTTAGTATAACACGGGAAGGAGCGATTGTCCGTCTGAGTAGAAAGAAGGCTCCAACGAATTGGGTTACGAAGCCCGAGGCTTTGAGGGGACGTGAGGGTACTCTTGGTATCCCTCTATGAGGCTGCAGATGATTCTCCTGGCCTCACAGAGGTTAAGGTCTGCGTAGAAGAACCAGGAGTATGCCTTAGTTGCAATACATGGCAACCTAAAGACCAGGATGGACCAGCGTGATTCGGCGAGAAGACGGTAGCCCTGTAGCAACTTGTCATCTACCATCCATCTTGAGTCAGTCGAGATACGTGAAGCGGAAAGGTGGAGAACTCCAAAAGACCATAATTGCTATCTAGTTATGGGTGAGCATGGCCATAGGATAGTGGGGCACCGGGGGCCGGCGTATAGTTCTCATTTTACAAAGGGTGCCTTTCATTAGTTGAGGGAGGGGTCAAGTGGGACCATAGCCACTGGAATAAAAACAGACCTTAGGATCTGCATCGGCAGATATCTGAAAGCTCCCGACCGAGTTTTGTATTCCTTGATTTGCCCTGACACAGGACTCGGGTCGCACATTATAGGACATGTGCATCTAGACAAGCGATAACGATTCGCGATACAGGCGTGGGGAAGTATAGGAACATATACCACTCTAGGTAGTGTGTCCTTGACTTGGGGGCATCGTTCGACAGGTAGCATAATTCCTAGTTGAACTAGGTGGCATAAACCCTGAATCCGAGAAGCGTTCAGCGGATAGCGTAAATTCTAGTTAAAACTAGAAAGCACTTGATAGAAAACCCTAGATCTGATCCAGGTAACAAATAATGAATGTATGCCGGAAGGCAATCGAAAATACAGGGATTGGGATCACGTTATCGTTACTAGTTGGGACACTAGTTAGGTGGTGCAGAGATATAGTATAACAAGGAAATAGCGATGCGGCGAAAGTATTAAAGCATATCCAGTTAGTCTTATCTTAGCATATCTTGTGATTACCTTGTCTAATCTTGTTGACCCTATCGTCATGGTGTAATCTTGTATTCAGTTAATTCATGTCATTTTGTTTTTCCATGTTCACGTGCTAGAAGTTACTGAACTTACTCAGGCTTTATGTCTGACTCTGTTTTTCTTTCGTCTTCTTTTCTTCCGTTCCCCCCCGGGTAGTAGAGGAGGGAATAGTATAGCTCAGGTTAAGTTGGAATGTCACCCTTTCCCAGCTTGAAGATTTGTTGAAGTTTGCTTGGATTCTCTTTTCAGATGCTATGGCTGGCTCTTGCTAAATTTGGGGAATATAAATGTACTTTCATGCTTCTTTATTTTGTAAGACAGATGATACTCTGATATTGTAAAGAAATCATTGTACAAACTATTTATCAATAAAGCAAAGTTTTATTTTCCGCTGTTTAATTTTTGGTATGCCTTGTAATTTATCTGCATCTTTTACCCTAAATGCTCCACAGAACTTAGTGCATTCCCTTTGTGAGTGACACTAACGGATGTGGGGTGTTACACGTTGTATCAGAGCCGAAGGTTTCCGGATCAGATAAAAGATTTGAAAAATTATTTTTCAAAATGGTTTTTAAAGAAGAATTTTCAAAAGAGAAGTTTTGTTTTTAGGCATATTCCCCAAAGCCATACGCACCGTCTTCTCTTCCTCTGTTTGAATTCTTGTCTCCTTCTTTCTTGAGTCTCTGGGGCTCCTGGCTTTCTGGGAGGTAACCTCATCGAAGGGCAAAGTAGTGTCCGACTTCCATCTATGACCATAGTCGTTTCACTTACGGCCAGTCTTCTTTCAAGCTTATAGGTTTTCCGGACGATGGAGGCAGTTTTCAAGAGATTTGTCAACATGGTTACACATGGAAGGGGATGAGGAGTTTGGCTAAGGAGCATAACCCTAGGATGAGGAATTCATGGATGTAGATTTAGCTCACGAAGGAAGAAGAAATTATAAAACCTAAGACAAGAGGAAGTATCTTTACTAGGGTATGATAGGGCATAGAATTAAGGACAAGGGCAAGAACGAGGAACAAGATTTTCAGAAGGGAAAGTACATACTTTCACCACCAAGCACACCTAGGAGAAAGGAAGTAAAGTTCTGTTGGAAGAGTTTAGTTTTTTGTCCGTACTCTTTTGGATTTAGCACTTCGCATTTGTTTATATCCACTTCCCTAGTTGAGTCTCTGCACCATAGTACTTGTATAATAGAAAGATCCCACTAGAGTCTCAAATCCAATTGGTGGTTCGACCAGTCTATTTTTAGTAGGGATTTGAGGATAGCTATCGAGTTTGCTTATATCATCTCACGTAGGTCGTCTAAATTCGGAGGAGATATTCCTTGGATGCTCGACTGATATTGATTTAGGCCTTTGGGGCTTGTACTTGAGGAATGTCGAGTTCGACTAGGGTGGTTTGCGTGAGAAATGAATAGTTGTGGCAGGCACTCTAGAAAGTGCGTAGTGACCTTTTTACCCTCATAGTTATGGCGTGATGGATAAGCTAAGAGGGGAGACCTCTAATCATCTTAGTACATACACTTGGTATCATAGTTGACATCTGTTTACTTTGGAGATGGAGGTCAGAAACTTCACAATCGTGAAGTTAAATTAGTTAAGATACAGTGGAGTAAAGCTCAAGAAGGCTAGATACTAGCGTCATACCCTTTTTCTTAAGGGTGCATCCTTGATTTCTTTGTGTAGGAGCTTTACGCATAATTGTTTCTCTCTTTCCGAAGTATATCACGTAGGTCATATCTTCGATCTTTAGGTAGAAGCCAATGGATGTAAACATGTGTTTGAAACATGTTATGGTTGGTGGTTGCAAGTGGTTGCTAATGGTTGCTCTTGAATGCATATACATACGTATAAGGCACTAGATCAGTTAGGACACTTTCATATTGCATTTACAGGAATGTATTTGTTTGTAAGTTGAGCCTGATATGTTATCATATGGATGTTGCATATGCATGAATGGCTATGCACACATGTAGTATTTACATAACTAGGGATGCTTGCATACATGATTGGACGCATGGCACTGACATGATTTGCATTAAGGAGGTCAACTGAATCAGTAGACCGCCTGATTTTGCATTAGATAAAGACATATACACACACTATGCATATAAACATGAAAGCATTAGAAAACTTTTAAGGACAATGGATGCCTGTGATTGAATGGTTGAGTAGATGGGTGATTGGATGGTAGGACACATTCTTCCTAACTTGAAGATTTTGAGGACGAAATCCTTTTAAGTGGGGGAGAATGTAACACCCCGAAATTCTGTAACACTAAGATTCGAAAATCAAGGCAGAATTAAGAGTTAAAGTCAAAATCAAGGGAAACGGGCTACACCATTGCGTTCGTCTCGGAAAAATACGCTAAATAGAGTCCGAGTTTTCAAAAATCGGAGTCCGTATGACCAAGATATGGCCCGTCAAAGTTTTCAGAAAATTCCAAGTTCAAAACAGTTTAAAAACTAGGGCCAAATTCGAATTAAAACGCACAGGGGGCAGGGCAGGAAAATTCCCGCCCAGGTCAAGTCGACAGGGGTGTCGACTTCGCAATCGACACCACCCCTCCATGTCGACTGCCCAGTCGACATGGGTGTCGACCTGCCCGCTTTTTCCAGCTTTCTGCACCTGGTTCGTTCAGCTGTATTTGGTCACGTTTTCTGACCAGGTTCGTCTGCCTAACACTATATAAACAACCCTGGTCTTCTTCTCTATTCACAATTCTTTTCTACCTTTATGCTACAAAGATTCTTGTTAGACATGGCTTCTCCTCCTCCTCTAAAATATATAAATAAAATAAACTAAGACGAGGAAATGCTGCTAAAAAGATTTTCAAGAAGAGGTTCAAGTCAAGCTAGGATTCAAGAGGAGGTCCAACCGACTTCAACGACTGTTTTTCTATGAATCTTAACAACGCCATCTTTCTGTTCTAATCTAATCTCTGTAAGTCAGTTATTTTTAGATTCGAACGTTTTTCTTTGTTCATGACATGAAATTAAAGGGATAAAAGACAATGCCTAATCTTTCTACTTGAATCAGTGCTTGTACCTTGGGACCTAATTAAGAACTGTTGTGATTCGATGACCAATAAGACTGTGACGGTGAAACTATGGACTTTGGAACAATATGCCTTGGAACTATGAACATAAGCCTTTGATTTTGGGACATAAAACATTGCTTATGACTATGAATATTTCCTATGACTATGAACGTTGCCTATGACGATGAACATCGCCTAAGACTGTGATTCATTGAACTGTGAGGATTATTGCCTATGACTATGAACATTTCTTATGACTATGAACGTTGCCTATGACTATGAACATCGCCTATGACTGTGATTCATTGAACTGTGAGGATTATTGCCTATGACTATGGACATAAGATTATTATTTATGCCCATGACATTGTACTTACAAAACCATGTTGTTTAACAAACTGACATTATTTTGGATCTAGGCCTGACTTTCTATTCAGTTTATTCTTGGTTATCTTTGGTTTTAGACCTTGGGAATTTACCTATTAAGTTAGGTCTACCCATGTTCTCGAACCTCTGTCTTTATTCTGTTTATTCTTGGTTTTAGACCTTGGGAATTTACCTATTTAGTTAGGTCTACCCATGTTCTTGAACCGACGTCGTTATTCAATCCTTTTTGTGCGAGTTATTATGTCTATCTTTTGCATAGCATCTTTGGTTCATTCCCTATTTTCTGCGAATCTAGTTTTATCTATAATCTAGATTGAAACATGATTATACGAACGGTGGGAATGCGATTTGGGGCAAAATATGAAATTTACTAAAACATAGTTATAAACTTGGAAATTGGCATAAATTGGGAACATGTATTATGGCATGTTCATAGAAATGCAAATGGGATAAATTTGACAGGAATTATAGGATTGTGTAAATTGAATCTAGTATTGACATGTAAATCTAGCATTTACATGAATTGTGAACTAGAGTAATAAGTCTAGTTTGACATGAATTAGAATGTTAAATCAGAATTGGATTAGCTAATTTGGCTCGGAAAGTATATTGGCATAAACTTGAAATTGGCCATAATTGGGAGTAATTGTCAGGATTAGCAAAATCATGGTTAGTGACACTTCATTTGGTATGGTTTACATACCAAAAAGCATAAACATGATATAGAGGGGAAAATGGGCCGTAAGAATAAATGTTGACAATTTACATTAAAAGAGTAATTAGGAAATAAGTAAATTAGGATTAATTTACTTATAAAATTTGTCCTAAATGAGGAAACGTTAATTTAGACAAATTAAAGGTTTGTTAACGACATCTCTTTTAATAATAAACCAGAAAGTTCTAGGGTGACAGAGAGGATAGTGTCTAGGCTTGAGTTTGGAAAATACAAGTTTCCTGCTCTCCCTGGCTATCCCTAACTGATTCGACGGACGGGATGGTTACTTTCAAAACCTGATTTGAAAATTAATCAAAACCCTTTGAACTAGAAAACACGAATAGGCCTAACCCGAGGTTAGACTGAGTTGCGATGTAAACCTGCCCGGAACCAACCGGCACATCCAGTAATCGCAACAATATCTGTCTAATGTGAGTGGTCGTGGCTTTAATTTATTTAGTTAAAGCTAGAACAAGAATGCTAGGGTTAAGTTAACTAAGACACTTAACCAACTCAACATGATAACAAGACTGCTAGGTGGGGTTAGGTTCATACAGTTAAGCTAGAATGGGAGGGTTAAGTCCATAGGAACACTTAACCAACTTAAGCACAGTTAAGCTAGAACGGAGGGCTAAGTCCACAGGGACACTTAACCAAACTCATGGTAACAAGACAAGATTTGTAGAGGTTAAGTAACTAAGAAAACACTTAGCCAAATTAACATGTTAACTAGTCTAGAAAGTGGGGTTAAGTAAAGTTAATACACTTAGCCAAATTAACATGTTAACTAGACTAGAGATTGGGGTTAAGTAAGATTTAATACACCTAGCCAATTTGATATGTTAGCTGGGCTAGACCATAGGGTTAAGTAAACTTGAACACTTAACCATCAGATTTTGATAAAGGAATAGGGTTAAGTCTAAAACATGAAGGGATAATACTTAACCATTAATAACATGTTAGTTAAAACAGACGGGCAAGGTTAAGTTAACACTTAACCAATACAAGGTGAAGGGGTAGGGTTAAGTAATAAGAAATACTTAACCAATATAACTGTTTAGGGTAAGGTTAAGTCAACATGAATTACCGACAACACTTAACCAGTTTGACAGGATAAATGAAGAGGGTTAAGTCGGCTTGAATTGACTAATGACACTTAACCAATCTAAATTGACGGGAAAGGGAACTAAGTAGTAAACCTTAGTTAAGAAAACAACGATTCTGGAAACTAAGTGGTAAATCTTAGTTAGTAAAACTAAGTAGTAATTATTAGTATAACACGGGAAGGAGCGAATGTCCGTCTGAGTAGAAAGAAGGCTCCAACGAATTGGGTTATGAAGCCCGAGGCTTCGAGGGGACGTGAGGGTACTCTTGGTATCCCTCTGTGAGGCTGCAGATTATTCTCCTGGGCTCACAGAGGTTAAGGTCTGCGTAGAAGAACCAGGAGTATGCCTTGGTTGCAATACATGGCAACCTAAAGACCAGGATGGACCAGCGTGATTCAGCGAGAAGATGGTAACCCTGTGATAGTAACTCGTCGTCTACCATCCATCTTGAGTCAGTCGAGATACGTGAAGCGGAAAGGCGGAGAACTCCAAAAGACCATAATTGCTATCTAGTTATGGGTGAGGATGGCCATAGGATAGTGAGGCACCGGGGGCCGGCGTATAGTTCTCATTTTACAAAGGGTGCCTTTCATTAGTTGAGGGAGGGGTCAAGTGGGACCATAGCCACTGGAATAAAAACAGACCTTAGCATCTGCATCGGCAGATATCTGAAAGCTCCCGACCGAGTTCTGTATTCCTTGATTTGCCCTGACACAGGACTCGGGTCGCACATTATAGGACACGTGTATCTTGACAAGCGATATCAATTCGCGATACAGGCGTGGGGAAGTATAGGAACATATACCACTCTAGGTAGTGTGTCCTAGACTTGGGGGCATCATTCGACAGGTAGCATAATTCCTAGTTGAACTAGGTGGCATAAACCCTGAATCCGAGAAGCGTTCAGCGGATAGCGTAAATTCTAGTTAAAACTAGAAATCACTTGATAGAAAACCCTAGATTTGATCCAGGTAACAAATAATGAATGTATGCCGGAAGGCAATGGAAAATACAGGGATTGGGATCACGTTATCGTTACTAGTTGGGACACTAGTTAGGTGGTGCAGAGATATAGTATAACAAGGAAATAGCGAAGTGACGAAAGTATTAAAGCATATCCAGTTAGTCTTATCTTAGCATATCTTGTGATTACCTTGTCTAATCTTGTTGACCCTATCGTCATGGTGTAATCTTGTATTCAGTTAATTCATGTCGTTTTGTTTTTCCATGTTCACGTGCTAGAAGTTACTGAACTTACTCAGGCTTTATGTCTGACTCTGTTTTTCTTTCGTCTTCTTTTCTTCCGTTCCCCCCCGGGTAGTAGAGGAGGGAATAGTATAGCTCAGGTTAAGTTGGAATGTCACCCTTTCCCAGCTTGAAGATTTGTTGAAATTTGCTTGGATTCTCTTTTCAGATGCTATGGCTAGCTCTTGCTAAATTTGGGGAATATAAATGTATTTTCATGCTTCTTTATTTTGTAAGACTGATGATACTCTGATATTGTAAAGAAATCATTGTACAAACTATTTATCAATAAAGCAAAGTTTTATTTTCCGCTGTTTAATTTTTGGTCTGTCTTGTAATTTATCTGCATCTTTTACCTTAAACGCTCCACAAACATAGTGCATTCCCTTTGTGAGTGACACTAACGGATGTGGGGTGTTACACTATCCCTTGAGGCTGTCTTATACTCATCAAATTTTCCCTCTTGAATTAGCTTCTCAATGATGTCCGTAAGATGTCGACACTCGTTGGTCGTATGTTCGAAAATTTCATGGAATAAGTAATACTCCCCAGTCGCCCGCTCCTTCTTTGAAGGTTCACGTAGGGGCAGTTTCTTATATTGAAACGTGCTGCAGGTATCAAGATAGATATTCTCTAGTGTATCGTTCAAGGCTGTATAAGTTTCAAAAACTTGGAACCGGGGTTGTTTTCTAGCATTCCCCCTTGGTCCAGGGTTCCCACTGGCTTCCTTCGATCCTTCGCCATTCCGTTCATCACAATTCCCAACATTCACCTCTACCTTTCCTGAATTATACCCAAATTGTTTGACCGCGACATTGCTCTGAATCGGTGTGGTATATGCATTTCTCGGCCAATCCTCCTCTACTAACTGTGCATCCTCCTGCCTCCGTCGGACGTTGGCCTTCTCATAAAATGTTTCAATCATTATGGGCGACTTCCCAATCAAATAATTTTCGAACTCTGTTCGATTGTTGATGCCATCGACCAAGGCCATCAGGACGGTTTCATGGTTGGGGTTGCTTACTTCAGTGGCAGCCCGATTGAATTGATTAAGATAATTTCTCAGGGATTCACCTCTTCCCTGCTTGAATGATAAAAGAGCCATGACATGCTTCGATTTGGTGGCGTGGAGGTGGAATTGATTCAATAATTTCTCACTCAAATCTTTAAAACTTGGGATCGACCTTGCTGGCAGACGCACGAACAACATGGGTTCTACTCCACACAAAAAGATTGGAAAGGCTTTGCATTTGATAGTGTCGGGAGCCACTACAATCTCCATGTTCCATGGATACCTCATCAGATGCTGTTGTTGGTTGGAGGTGCCGTCGTACTGGTTCATCTGGGGCATATTGAATCTCCTGGGGAGTTTTGCATGTAAGATGTCATTGGTGAAGGGTGTATTGCTTCGATTGACTCCGCAGTCCTCATTCTTGTGTCCTCGACTGTCATTCATGATATGCCGTACCATGGCGGTCAGATTCGGTGGAATGATTGCGTCTCGGTCGGCTTCCTCGACCGACCGGCCTCTCCTGGCTCTTTCATCGGGTAACGTCATTTGACTTGCCGTCCGGGCGGTTCTCCTTCCTCCCCGGGTATCTCGGTCGATCACAAGATTTCGAGGGGGGGGGGGATGAATTGGGGCTCGTTCTCCCCGAGTAGCATTTTGATGGGCTGGAGGAGAGGGTTCTCGGTTTTGTGGGGCCACGGATCTGATGGCCTCCACCTCGACCTGATCGACCTGAGCTTGGTCGCCTGCTCCCGACTGGTCTAGATGTCCCTCAAGACGCAACTTCCGAACATTCTCGGCTCTTTCTAGTGGACGTTGAGACTGGCGTGGATCCCTGCTTCCCCCGGATGATGAAGAGCCTTCCGAAATATGATCTGGCAACGGAGGAGAGAATTGATGGTCCCTGACCTCTTGAGCTTGATTTCTGAACTCCTCACATTGCCACGACATGTGAGTCATATCCCGTCGCATCGTGGCATTCTCCCGAGCATGAACGTTCAAGGCATCCGCAGTTTTTCGAAGCCGATTTAACACAACCATAAATTCATCTCGGGTGGCAAAAGCTGAGGATGGAGCCGAATCTGTCATAGGGGGCAATGTAGGTTGATCCGGAATGGTTTCAGGTGCAGCTGATCCGCCGGCTGCTTCCGCAAATCTTCCAAACTGCGGTTGCTTTCCGGTATTGGGAGCCATCTTTCCAGCCATAACCCAACAACAAAAGAATAAAGGTAAGATTTTCGTCTTGGACTTGGTGATCCGAAAGTAGAGCAAAAATCTGTATTAGGCTGAGAATATCAATTCTCAGTGGAAGCACCAAAGTGTTGACACCAAAAATTGGCACAACACCCGAGGAAAGGGTTGTGTAGAGAACAAATGAAGATAACTGATTGTAAAAACTAAAAATAGAGAAAATCACACACCAATTTATAGTGGTTTGCATTAATGAGCCTATGTCCACTTTATAATCTCTTATATACTCTTTAAACTATTAGACAAAATAATTACAATGGCAATACAAGAGATCAAAATATTCGAAAGCTAGAGTATTTAGACTTCCAAAAGTCCCTTCTTCTGAGTTCAGAAGGGGTATTTATAGATGATACAGTACTTAAGCTGGCTTGGACACGTGTCGTAGGATCCAAAAGAGTAGTTAAGTCTGAAGAAGTAGTTTTCTTCAATGGAATTGGTACTCCTTGAATTATCGGCAATTGGTGGCAATCGATCCGTTCAATTTAGATGGCTACGAATAAGGCAGGCGTGAGCTATTCTTTAGGCATGTATCAAGTTCACGGTTGGGTTCGATATTACAATATTCCCTTGGTTCTATTCCTGAATCCTTCTCTCTCTATTCGCAGCATGTCCGGGGTTCCCAATTTTCCTAAGGGTATCCCCATTTGGACTTAGTTCTGTAGGTATGTAGAAGCTACAATACCAGTTAAAGGGCAAGGGAATGCCTAAGCTCCTGCTCCAGCCGTGGTGCCTCCTCCTAACTAACCACTAGCTATTGATTTCTCTAAGATTTGCAAGGATTTCACTTCTCTTGGTGGCAAGACCATCCTTGGTTTAGAGATTTTTGTTGAGGCTTGCGCTTGACTTAGGAAAACTGAGCGCATATTTGGATTTTTAGAGGAGAGTTAGGTTGGCTGCATGAAAATTGAAGGATGAGGCTTTATTTTGGTGAGAGATGGATGAGGCTAAGTGTGGTTTTGAGATTTTGAATGGCTTTACGCAAATATTTGGAAGGAAGTTTCTATCTCAGGCGGAAGAGGGCATGCAATTGGAGAAGTTTCTAGTACTAAGACAGGGTGATCTTTCGGTAAAGGAATATGTTAATCAATTCAATGAGCTTGCCAGGTTCATGATGGATTTGGTGAATACGGCTCATAATATGCTAAGGATTTGAATCAACCTCTATAAGGACTTGCTATGTCTCACATTCCGGTGGGTGCTACATTTGAGAATCTTGTTGAGACGACGCTTATGCACGAGGAAGGGAAATTTGATTTTGTGGAAAGTAAAGCTGAGGTGGCTAAGGAAAATGTTGGGAAAAAGAAATGGTCGCCCAAGAAAGTTAATAAGAAGAAGGGAGAGAGACCAAAGAAAGCTCATATTAAGAAGGATGTTAGATGCCATGGATGCGGCATGACTGGCCATTTCGTGAGAGACTGCTTAGAAAAGGAGTTGCTTTAATTGTGTCTAGTCGGGTCATTATAATAGGCAGTTTCCTCGGAAGCTAGGGAAAGGAGTTGGTTCACCTGGAGCGCAAATGCATGCATTGGAGGCGGCTCAGGCTAGTGTTAATCATGATAGGGGAAGGAAGGTCACAGTCGAAGGTTTGATCTCTCTTTATGACTTTCTAGTTTGGACCTTATTTAATTCTGTCGCTTTACATTCGTTCATTTCTACTTCATTGGTCGATTGTCCGCACCTTAACATATCACGTGTTTCTGATCCAGTAGTAATTTCAAACCCTATAAGAGGTTCGACTCATTTATCTATGATGTTTAAGGGTTTAATACTTTTATTTTAGGCATTGAGTTTGATTGTAATGCCTATGTACCGAGGTTTTCGGGGTATGGTATTATTCTAGGGACGAATTGGCTGGCCATGTATGGTGCCATTCTTGACTGCAAGAGGAGGGTAGTGAGACTGATGACTTCTTATGGTAGGGCCCTCGAGATATCTTGTGACCTACAAGGGTCAGTCATGTTGAGCTTCTTAGAGTCCCTAGATACTTCTATCGATGATCTTAGCTTGGTACCCATGGTGATATATTTTTCGGACGTATTTGAGGAGGTGAGAAGACTACCTACGAGACGAGAGATCGAGTTCCGGATTTATATGACAAAGAATGATAATCCTGTTGCATTTCCTGTGTGTCATATGGCTTTGAGGAAATGGAAAGAACTGAATAAGCAGGGGGTTGAGCTGTTAGAGAAAGACTTTATTAGACAAAGTATATTTGAGTAGGGAGCACCAGTTGTTTTTGCTACTAAGGCAGATGGCTCTCTCCGTCTATGCGTGGATTATAGAGAATTAAACAAGCTCACAAAGAAGAATCCATAATATTTTCCATGTATCCCATCTAAGGAAATGTCTTCATGATTCTACTATCAGACTCGAGCTTGATGAAATTGGGGACGTAGAGAAACTGAAGTTGGAGTCCGGGGTTCCCCGTGCTACTACAAGGACTGTAGAGCATGGAATCAAGAGGCTCCACAACAATACCGTTTGCCTCGTCCGAGTACAATGAGGGAATGACCCTGCGGAAAGCACATGTGAAACCGAGCATAAGATGAGACATACTCACCCAGAGCTTTTCACGGGTAATTTTTCCTCAAATTTCCGTTTATGGATGCATCGTGATTGCTAGATTGGATGTTAGGAAATGGATGCAACACCATCGCACCAAGCACTCATATAGAAATATATGCATATTTTGTTTGTTTGCATACATGCTGCATCACTTTTTACACCAACATGCTAGGGTAGAGCTCACTTTAGTGGGTCTGCAGTTCATAATCACTATGAGTCATGGATGCTTATGGGGGAGTTATAAACAACATGGATGTTTCATGCGAGTAGTATTTTTCTTCCTTAAAAAGATCTCGTGACGAAATCTATTTTAAAGGGGGGAGAATGTAACACCCCGTAAAATTCATAAGTAGAGATTTTACAGCTTTAGGACTTGGCTACGAAACTCTTTTATTTGGATTCATGGCGAAATTCTGAATCATTTTCATATATAATATGCTGAAAACAGTCATCGTATGAAGAAGTTACGAGAAAATGAATTTGGACAGTGTACACAGAATATATATATATATATATATATATATATATATATATATATATATATATATAATTATGTAAATATTATATATATTGTCCAAATAATAATTTAAAATAAAAGGAGGAAATTCAAATTTTAAATTTGAGATAAGATTTAGGGGACAACGTATATTGAATATATGTAAAAGAATGAAGCAAATTAAGATCGTAATAAATAAAATAAACAGCTCAGCAAACGAGCCAAATTGGGTATTCCAGCCCGAATGGGTCAACCCCCTCAAGGGGTGTCGACCGGTGGTCGACTGCTAGGGGTCGATCCCCCTGACGGATGGAACAACTCAGTGAGGTTTTGTGATTAGGGTTTTCTAAGAGGTTGTGTTTATATGTAAGGCCCAAATTTAATTTTATTAATCCAACGACTCATGCTCACACGAGAAAGTATAAATAACCCCGCAAACCCCACACTAGAAACCCTAATTATTCTAAACCTCTGCCTCCATGCTGCTGATTTCTATAGAAAAATAAAGAGAAAAAGAGTGAAGGATTATTCTACTTCTCTACCTCCATTCTATATCTCTCTATTTCTATCTATATAAGTTTAGGAATTTGGAATTTAGCACAAACAATATATATAAGAATCTAATTATATGTTTCTTATATTTATATTGTTAGGAGATCAATCAGAGCTCGCTTGAACGTTGAGAACCATCGTAGATCTTGAGATTTTTATCACATCTCCACTTAATTTGCGAGTGGAATCTAGTTTTGCTTAAAGGCATATTCATATTATTACCAGTTTGCTATATGAATTGTGTAACACCCCGCATTTTTCAGACAATCAAAAGTATGCAAATATGTATACATATTATGTACATAGATATATTTAAAAGGAAGACTAAAATAATAATAATAATATATAAGTGCATTGAAATGAAGGAAAATGAATTGCATGCAAAATATATATATACATATATATAAATTAGAAAGAAGGTAGAATGCAAACGTAGTAAATTGCAATAAAAAGCATTAATGTAATTTATGGCATATGTGGCAAAGCAATCAATAAAGAAACGCCATGGAAAATGCATGAAAAGAGAAAGAAGTGAATTGGAACATGTAATTAATTATGTACATATAGACATATGCAAAAATAAATTAATAAATTAATGCATGCAGTAACGTTTAAATAGGGAGCATCGTGCAATGATGATAATAAACGCATGTAAGAGAAAGAGAGATTAATGTGCTAAGAAAATGCACGCAATTAATACAAAAATGAATGTAAATAAATTAATAAATGCATTAAAAGTAAATTGATTGATTATGTGCAATCAAAATAGAAAGCAAAGAAATTAAAGGATTGCTACGATGAAATAGTTAAAGGAAGAAAGTAGGCCGTATTATATATATAATAAAGGTAATGGTGATGCATAATTTAAATAAAGTGGACACATGTGGTAGAGAAAACATTAATGCATTTAAAAAGAGAACATTAAAAATGTATGCATTAGAGAAGTGAGCAATTAGTGCAATCAAAAGAAAATATGTGAATAATAAGCACGCTAAATATAGTGCATTAAAGAGAAAGATAGTATTGCATTAAAGATAGTGCATGTGTGCGATGCATTAAGAAAAAAATGTTATAAACATTAAAATGCAGCATGAATTAATAGCCAATATAAGGCATGTATGTATATATATATACATGCAATTCAAAAAGCAAGAGTATAAATCAGCAAGCCACAATTAGAGGAATGTTAATGTTATTAAATAACATTCAAATCAGATATGCATGCAAGAAAAAAAACGCATAGAAACAATGCAATTCAAATAATCAGAAGTGTATGTATTTATACATATGAAAAATTAAAATTCATAATAAATGAATTAATTGCATTAAAAGGCATGCATATATGAGCATGCAATTCAAACCTGATTGAGATGTATAACACACACAATTAATTAAAGGAAGTATAACAAGCAAGTAATAAACCTTTAATTAGTAAACATTAGCAAAACAATCAACGCAGTCAAAAATGTGCGCTTGGACCCAGCATGGTTCAGTGTGTGTGTGTGTGACGTTTCTTTACTGATGTGTGCGGTTTGGATTTGATTTAATTAAATCTAATGGTTCAGACCCTTCTACACAACCATAAATAAAACCTTAAACCCACTGGTTTATTCATCTAATTCTATGGCGACAACGAGGTGCTGCTCAAATCTAATCTAACCTAGCCTCCATCAAATCAAATCAAATCAAATTAGAGTTTTTAAGACAACAATCAAAGTTAGAACTTTCAAATTGGAGTTCATGAATTGGATAATAAGAATTGAATTCTACACCAAAGGATTAGCTATTCAAATTTAGAAATCAGATCCCAGAATTCAAGATCCCTTCTTTAATCGGTGAGTGGAATTAAACTATGGCTTTTCGATAATGTTATAGCTATCGTTTAGCATTCCCATATTTATATACATATATATGTAAATTGTGAAATTGCAAGTCTAACTATAAATTGCGATTATAATAAGTTGAAACGTAAAAATGAATAGATCTGTGAATTCATGTCTTGAATATAGTAAATTATGGGAATGGTTAGCATGACATGACATCATTAATTTGTTTATTTAACCACTTGAATGTTTATATGATTTATAGAATAACATTGAACATGTAATTGGATTAGTCGGAGTATTATACAATTCACAAGAAAACTGTCATATTTATGTACAAAGAATGTCTTGAGTAAGTGTATGACTGTATTGACCAAATTATGTTTAAAGATCTGAATTTTGATCATAAGTATATAAAAAAAATTGGGTATGAAATGGGACATGTCTAAATAGTGATTTGGAACATAAATTAAAACGTATGTGAATACGAATTTTAGGCAGAAATTGGAGAATATGTGGGTTTGGGTTGGTTCAATATATATATATATATATATATATATATATATTTATACATACATATATATATGCCTTAATTTATGGTATGGGGCATAATTAAAAGTGAATTAAAAGGAAGCATAAAAGTCTATAATTTGAATAGTGAATTAAACACAACTCAAATGGGGAAAGGTTTAATTAATTAATTAATTAATAATGAAATGTTTAGTAATTACAATTAGGTATTGCAATTGTACTTATGACACGAGGTTAGGTTACAGTAGTGGTGGAAGTCTGCCCGGACCCGACCGGCATATCCAGCAGCCACTAATGTTGAACCTAATGTGGGAGGTCTGAGTACGTAAATACGAATCGGGCTAAGACACGAGGTTAGACTCAACTATGGAATAAGACTGCCCGGACCCGACTGGCATATCCAGCATCCACACATTGTAGGCCTAATGTGGGAGGTCTAGCCCATTATAACCATAATTGGACATGGTAATGAATTAGAATACTTAACCCAATTAAATCTGTAGTGGTGTTACGAACCAGTTGAAGTGGGTAGGGGTTAAGTAAACGTGTTAAAGTAATGGGAAAAGTTAAGTTAATCTTAATTAATGTCATAATGGGGAATGATAACAACCTATTATGAACATATAGGGGAAATATGAAAGTCATATAATAGGTAGATTTGTCCTAGGGACAAGGGAAGATGATAATAAGACTAAAGAATGGGACAACTTATAATATTATAAAATAAGTTGAATACAAATCACAAAGTGATAATGAGAAATCTGTTGATAAACATAACATGAGTTATGATTAGAAAACCTTAGTTAAGAGAACTAAGTAAATAACGATAAAGATAACTAAGTAGTAAATCTTAGTTAAGAGAACTAAGTAATAAACCTTAGTTAAGAGAACTAAGTAATAAGCCTTAGTTAAGAAAACTAAGAAATGAGCCTTGGTAAACAAAACTAAGCAATGAGCCTTAGTTAAAAAAACTAAGCAAACAACGATGGATTATGGCGACATCAACAGATGGAAGTATAACCGAATAAGAAGATATGAGTAAAAACTTATATAAATAAGTTAAGATGGATAATGGGGTGCAAAGCTTATTAATGAAACTTACAAGCAATGAGTCATATATGAAACATTAATAAGCAAGAGAAACTCGGTAGTCAGAATCGAAAGACAAAATGAATAAGGATAACCAAGTTAAAAAGAACAGTAAGCGCATAATTAGACATAGGTCTAATAACACATAGGAATGAGGCGCTTGAACCTGTCCATATGATAGGGGATAACCAAAGCGGTAGATCATCACAATGCCGTAAGATACGAGGAGGAGCGAACGTCCATCTGATCATGCAGAAGGCTCCAACGGACTGGGTTAAGAAGCAAGCGGCTTCTGGAGACGTAGGGTACTCTTGGTATTCCTCTGTGAGTGGCAGATGATCCGCCTGTGCTCACAGAGGTTAGGTCTGCGTGGGTGAACCAATGAGTATGCCTTGATTTCAATAATAAGGGGCAATCAAAAGACTAGGATGGATCAGCGTGATTCGGCGAGACCAGGTAGTGCCCTGTGATAGCAACTCATCGTCTACCTACCATCTTCAGTCAGTACGTGAAGCGGAAAGGCGGAGAACTCCAAAAGACCATATACTTTACTATCTAGTTATGTGTGAGGTTGGTCAAAAGGATTGAAGGGCATATGGGGGCAGGGTTACAGTTCTCATTCTTGATATTCTTGGGTGCCTTTCATTAGTTGAGGGAGGGGTCTAGTGGGACCATAGCCACTATAAAAGCAGACCTTGGCATCTACATCGGCAGATATCTGAAAGCTCCCGACCGAGTTCCGTGTTTCTTGATTAGCCCTGCCACGGGACTCGGGTGTACATATAGAGAACATGTGCAAATAGACATCGAGTACGATTGACGATACATACGTGGGGAAAGTCTAGGTACACTCATGTCGCTCTGGGTGGTGTACCATAGACTAGAGGGCATTAATTGATGACATAATCTAGTAGGATCTAGAACGCTAGTCCAAACGCTTACGTAACACAGTGATAATAGTTTTATGCAAACGTAGCATTGAAATACGTACGACATGCGACATTGGATAAGGGACTGCATACAAAATGGTGGAGACCATGCGAGTAGAGCATACCTTAATTGGGGGTAGCTACATATACACTATATTAGGTTAATCTACTAGAGAGTAGATGGGTGCGACATGTGTGTAAGCCTTGAGTGCTAATAACACAAATAACCTAATAAATAAAAAATATAATTGAACGGTATATATAGGATTATCCAAGAAGTGTAGTTTAAATTCATTCACACAGAACTTATGTTCTGACCCCCTCCTCATAACATTCGCAGGTTAGGTTCATGACAGAGACTGTATAGCTTTGGATACTAGTTTAGCAGTATTATTATTAAGGTAAAGCTATGTTTCAATTACATTATATTTTATTCCTTCCGCTGTGAGATGTTTTTCGAACTCTGACATGTTTGTGTCTCTGTCTTTTCTACAGGATACCAGAGCAAACCAACTCGGGTTTCGATGGATTGGGATTTTGAAAATAATTCGGTCCGTCGGAACTCGGGTTGTTACAAATTGTTATGCCTATGAAGATTTGGTTATGAGATAATAGAACTTGAAAAATCCCCAAATCTTCTACTTTGCAATCACATAGGAAATTGTCATGTTGTATTGGTTTTGTGGAATTGTGGTTTTTGTATTGAATTAAAGGTAAACACGAGTGTTGTATTATTATTTATATTTTATGCAATTCACCGCCATTTCATTTGATCTTATCCTAAAAAGTTGGGATTTGAATTGTTTCATAGTTGAATTGGGTTTGGATCCTAAGTTGGGTGTAAACGCATTAATAAATTGGAATAAGTCAAATGCGAACATTTTTGGGTGTATAACACCGTAAAAAGGGTGGATTGGGTGAAATATAGATTGTAAACATACATGTGTGAATGTACGAAATATTCTACTTTTAATTTAATATTAAAATCTTTTTCTACATGCCTAAGATACAAGTTGTAATTGTTATGTATGTGTATGTTTTCCATTACTGCTATTTTGCTATATGTTCATTATGCCATTATGTTATGTTGTAGCAGTAAAATATGGAAAGACCTAAACATGTAGCCTTAATTTGGATAAATGACAATTGCCATCCCGATTAGAACGTTTCCCCATTTATACAAATGTTACGTTAATTAGGCGCTATTATTATACTACTTATTTAAACGTAATTAACGTAATCAACATTATATTACTGTAATAATTGCGATTAGGTTAAATTTTGAATTTGAAATGTCCCCATAACAAATATACATATATATAT
Source organism: Allium sativum (assembly GCA_030737875.1). Taxonomy (NCBI): domain Eukaryota; kingdom Viridiplantae; phylum Streptophyta; class Magnoliopsida; order Asparagales; family Amaryllidaceae; genus Allium; species Allium sativum. Next base: position 5,819,079 of record CM060913.1, on the reverse strand, counting down.
ATATATATTTGTTTGCTTGTGTGCGCGTATATTTAGAATGGCTTAAATGTAAATAAATAAATGACACATAGACACGAGGTTAATTGTCATTTGTGGTGGAAGCCTGCTCGGAACCGACGGGCATATCCAGAAACCACAAGTAGGCCCAACTAATGTGAAATTTCTAGGTGTCATGGGCCATTCATAAACTTAGTACACTAGACATGAGGTTAAACCGACTTGCAGTAGATGCCTGCCCAGAACCGACCGGCATATCCAGCATCTACAAGTATATGGGTTAATGTGAGAGGTCTAGTGTGTGTATATATATAAGTTGATGTGTGAAAACAAATAGGCTTATTACGCCTTAAGAAGGTCTTAAGTGGATGACTAACCTCTTTACCTAATTTGGGTCTTAAGTGGTTAGGACTAGGATCCCTCTGAAGGTTTATTCCTTGGAGAGGAACCCAAGTCATGGGACCCACCCTTATTAGTATTAAGGTAAGTCTTCGGGTCCTCCTTCTTTAAAACTGGTTAGGCATAAAACGATTAAGGAGTAGGGTAGTTCACGGGGTTGTCCACTTCCTCTAGAAGCTTGTAAGGGATTAACTAGGGACATATTGGTAATTGAAGGATATGTATCCATTGCATGCTAACCAACTATCTAAAAGAAGTCTTAAGTGACATAGGCGTCGTACCGGATAATATCAGTTAAGTAGTAACGTTCGCAATACTACTTCTCATATTACAAATGAGATAATAGACCAAGAACGTTAACGTACTAGGACAGGGTTCTTAAAGGTCTAGGGTCCGCCTCACGGTCATAAGAGATTGTAAGAATCCACCTTTAATTGGGCCATAAGTGACCGAGAATGCCACCTCGTTGGGTCTTTACCCTAAAAACACTAATGGGAAGTTGACTTGGATATCCACCCCATGGGATAGATATTTATGTTTGTGTGAATTCTTGTGTGCTGCGTAGACATACCTTGACATATGTAACCTGCTAAAAATATAGGGTATGGACATTAAGTAACACTATATTTCAGTCACACAGAACTATATGTTCTGACCCCCTCTCCTTAACATCCAAACAAGTCAGTAAAAGGGGTAAAGCCATGGATGAGTCATGATGGAAGCTGAGAAAGAAGATGAAGTTATTATGATATTATTAGTTGTTATTGCTTTGCTTCTTTTGGAATTTTAAGAAGATGAACTATTAGATGTACCTTTTGAATAAATGTAACTGTGACTGTGTATTTTTGAGATTTTTGGAATAATGGTACATCTATTTAAATATTATATTTTCTCTTTCCGCTAAGTGAGATTTCCATTTGAAGTATATGTTAGTATTATCTGTGCAAATGTAATCCTTACAGGAACCAACGACCCGTTTAGAATGACTCTATGTTTCGATGGGCCTTTTCTGGGTAGAAATTTAGGCTCATTCCGGGCGGATAGTTACAAGTCCTCACCCCGTAACATGATAGCTTTCAGCGCATAGATTAATACACCAACTCAATCAAGAATGATGACTTGGAAGCATGCTCCACCTAGGACAAATATGTCTCGGCAAAGCTCTAGAAGACTATGCATGACGATATAGTTTTCCGTGAGAGAGATGCTACCGGAATCAAGATTCCAACCATTGATCCTCTCATCGTTTCTGCATCGATTAGCCCCGCCTATGCCCGAAGAATCCCCGTAAACTCGGGGATCTTCGTCAATATCAACTTTAAGTCGGTTTATGATTAAATGAAACTTGAGGCTAGAGACTTTAAGCATTGCCGAGCCACCGTCCATGGCTTCAACGGCTCCTCCAACCAGGAAGTGGGCTTGGTTGAACCATTGGTCTAGCTCGGAGAAGGGGATCGTTGCAGAGTCCAGATCCTCACCTTCGTGCTCATCGATGTTACTTCTCCTACAAGTCTTTCTAAGACGTCCTTTCCTGGTAGAATTCCAAGTTTGCATGGCGCAATGGTCCCTTCTCATGAAGTTTCCAACCAAGAACGGGATCCGAACCATCGAGAGCGACTAATCCACCGTGACAGCTTGCTATCTCGCGGAATGGAAAGGTGTCGTCAACATAGAGAAGGCAAAGAGCACAACACCAGTCCACTACGCCAAAACCTCTAGTGCATAGCAGCCACTGGAGTCTGGGTCCTGGCTCAGACGCCACTGTCGTATTTTCCAAGACTTCGAACCAAGGGAAGACTAAGAGCCTGATTTTGAAAGGGCTACCCCGGTGGAGCCAACTTTCGATGTTCCAATCAACCCTGCCGACCAAACTAGTATCTTGAAGATTGGATCACAACTTCACCTAGTAATAAAAGAAGAACTCGTGGATTTATTAAGGGCCAACCTCGATGTATTCGCTTTTACCCATTCTGATATGTGTGGCATCGACCTAGGAATCGCCTACCACATGCTCAGCATCAACCCGAAGCATCTTCCAGTTAAACAAAATCACTGAATTTAAGGAATAGAGAGTTCAGTGGCGCTCAATGAGGAGGTGAGGGTACTTGACAGCGGCTTTATCCGTGAAGTCCCCTACCTAGAATTCGTATTCAACCCAGTCTTGGTTAGAAAATCAAATGGGAAGTGGCGAACGTGTGTCGACTAATCAGAATTGAATAAAGCCTGCCCAAATGGCAGCTTCCCGCTCCCAAAGATCTGCTATTTCCCGCTCCCAAAGATCGACTAAATCGTTGATTCAACTGCAGGATGCCTGCTTCTCTCCTTCATGGACGCTTACTCGAGCTATAATCAAATTTCAATGTACGTTCCAAATTAGGAGCACACTTCGTTCATTACCGATGTTGGGCTATATTGCTTTGTTGTTATTCCCTTCAGTCTCAAGAATGCTGGAGCCACCTATCTACTACTGGTCAACTGAATATTGAAGGACCAAATCGAGAGATCTATGGAGGTCTACGTGGATGATATGCTCGTGAAAATAAAAATGACAAGTGACCACGTTAACGACCTTATGGAAATGTTTGATGTTCTTTGTAAATATGGCATGAAACTCAATCCCTTGAAATGCTCTTTCGGCGTTGTGTCGGCAAAATCCCTAGGTTTCACTGTCAGTTCACTGAGAATCGAGGAAAATCCGGGGAAAATCTAAGCTTTCAAGGATATTCAAACCCCTTAGAGCATCAAAGATGTTCAAAGATTAAACGAGAAAGTGGCTGCCCTAAGTCTATTCATATCCAAAACAATCGACAAGTGCATTCCCTTCTTCGACTTGCTCAGAAAAGGGAAGCTCAACTTTTCATGGACACCAAAGTGCATTATTGTATTCCAGGATCTTCTGAATCACTTAGAGAGACCACCTGTCTTATCAAAACCAATGGATCACGAAGAGATATATATCTGCTTAGCTTTTTCTGTGCAGGCAATTAGCTCAGCGCTAGTGCATGAATAAGATTGTGTCCAATACCTAGTTTACTACATCAGCAAGAAATTAACAGGCATTAAAAAGAACTACCCAAATCTTGAGAAAATTGCATATTGCATGTTGATCACTTCCTGGATGCTTCATCCATATTTTCAGTCACATCCAATTAAAGTCCACACTGACCAGCCGCTACGATGGGTCCTACAAGGATCTGAGGCGTTTGGGCAACTTTTGAAATGGAATATTGAGCTGAGTCAATTCAAGCTTACATTCATTCCCTGTCGATCCATCCTTGGACAAGCCCTGGCAGATTTCATCATGGAGTTCACTATTCCCGAAGAACTTCCCCCGAAAGACACTGAGCCTCCCAAAATTTAGTCAAAACTGATCGTGGATGGTTCATCTAACAATCAGTGTGCCAGATCCGGAGTCATACTCGTTACTCCTGAGCAACACTCGATTTGTTACGCTCTGAAGCTCAACTTCCCTGCCACGAACAACGATGCAAAATATGAAGCCTTGATTGTCGGACTCAGAATTGCAATTGAACTCAACATCATGGTTATTCAGATATACTTTGACTCATAATGTAACAACCCAGAATCTTGACAATAGATTAGTAATTTAATTAGATTTCAAAAATAGGAATTTTTACAAACGATGGAATTTGACCACGAAACTTTAACCGTTGCGTTCGTCTCGGAATTCTGGTCAACTTTCTTGTTTGAAGTTTCGCGAAACGGAGTCCATATGAAAAAGTTACAGACAAAATATGAAAAACAGACGGAAATAAATAAACAAAATAATTAATATATATCTTAACTTTTATTTCCATCCTTTACTGGGCAAAAGGATCTTCATAGTGATGGCTAGGTTTTGTGGGGCAATTTTGTTATATTATATAATATAAATGAATGGATGTTTATTTAATAAATCTAACGGTTCATGGCCAATTCCACTCCTATAAATAAAGGGGTAAGGCCTCATTCTTTTCCACACAAATCTGTAGGCAGTAGAGAAGCTTTGCCATTTCCCTTTCTCTTCCAATCAAATTTCTTAATCAAAATTATATTTATATACAATCAATCAAATATAAATTATATAGAATTGAAAGGGATTATTAGATATAAATGGAAAAGAATATGAACTGACGGCTAAGCAATTCTACATCAAATCTTCCCTTCTTCTCCTATTTTCTTGCATATCTGCAGATCTGAAAGTATCCCCTTTTTAGATTAATTGTAGATTTATAAGAAACTGGGAATTGTAGGCCTAAAAGGTTATTCAGATTTCTGATTTGGATGCTTTTAGGTGAGTGGGAAATTTACATACAAAGTTATAATAGCCTATTTATCTCGTTTGAATTAGATCTCAAAATATACCTATTATCATTAGATCTGTTCATAATGTTATTGAATTTGAATTGACACCTACCAAATCTATTAATAAATATTGTCAAAACTTGGAAATTGTGAATTGTGGTTAGGAATAATATAAATTGTAGGTTTACTTAAATTGTTTATACATATTGCCTACAATTATGTGGGAAATTATATTGTGGTTATTGTAAAACACTGAATATTTGGAAATCAGTCCCAATAACATTGTTTAGATGTAGTTTTCTTCCATATCTATAGTTTCAGTGTTAAAAGATAAATTATGTGATTTTGATTAAAAAGATGTAATGTTGAATTATGTGATTTTAATTAAAAAAGGCCCATGCCTATTTGTGTTCAATTTTGTTGAGGTTTTGGTTTAGTTGTTGTAAATATATTGTTTTCCTCTTTTTGAAAAAAAAAGACATTACTTTGAATTCACAAGAGATATGACTAAAAGATTGAAAAAGGGGAAAGTGGTGCAAATGTACGTATAGATACAAATATACATATTTGTGCGTAGTTTGCATCAACTATTCCAAAATATACATAAACACATATATATTTCTTGTGGTTTTGAAATATGTCTATTCCATTAATCAGACATAATTTACAATGATTATAGCTAACGGTCTTTTTGTAAGATTTGAAACCTTATGCCAAGATTGAATAAAAAAAGGAATGTTTGGTTATTGATTAATAAAAATTATTAAATTTTAAAATAATTAATAATAAAGAAAGATAACCACGTTGACCGCCCAAAAATATAAATATAAATATATATTTATCATCCATTCGAATCTACGTAAGAAACAAAATATATGTACAAAAATGGATGTTTGAATGGTATTCATGTTATGGAAACATACACATGAATGTAATCCATATTAAATGAATACATTGTGGTGACCATTGTAGCAACTAATATAATTTATTGCTATAAACAGGGTCGCAGATAAATAAATAACAATTGTAACCGACGTTGATTGGGGAAAGGTGAATTTGACAAAGTAATGGTTATAATTCCTAAATATACTAGGATTAATGTTGTAAACCCCAATTAGTAAATTTGAATTATAACCGCATTAATACATGAGGTTAAGTTCAACTTGTGTTAGAAGTCTGCTCGGAACCGACCGGCAAATCCAGCATCCACAAGTGGTCAACTTAATGTGAGAGGTCTGGTGCACAAATATATGTACATATATGACAGGCAACAAATAAATAAATAAATAAATAAATAAGAATAGTAATGTCTATTAGGGTACAACAAATAGATACTTCGGGACTGACAAGATAAGGATATCCATTGTTAATTAATATCATAGGAAAATTATGGTCGTTAGGCTCATAAATGACGTTAATTGAAATCAATGGCAATAAAAAAATTCAAGATAAATTGTTGCCTAAGGAAAATATAACCATTATGGTTATAAAGGGCAATAAACATATGAACAAAGGACGAAATACAAAGGGGATAAATGGGTATTAATTGTTATTTAAATAGTAAGTTCAATTAGAGAAATAATCAAATAAATATCCTAGGGTAAGGAGGATATAACTTTGCTTATTTATACTAGTTAATATAGAACTTATAATTAAAAGTTAGAATTGGGATTAGTAGGTTTATGATGTGAAACATTATTAATCGTAGGAACCCGTGACGATAAGTAATCATGTACGTATACTATTTCCGTAAAGTGAAACTAAACGGAATGACTCGGTAATGTATCCCACTTCATTCTCATAAGAAGAGGTATTAATGGCTAATGGGGCACGAACTTAATAATCTTCGCGTATAGTCCGCTTCCTTGGGTTTTAAGTGGCTTGGGTCGAGGAGTCCACCTAGGAGTAGTGTTGGGGAACTGGGGTGTCAATAACCCAGTGTTAATAGATCTTAAGGCTATTCAGACACTATAATGGTGAAGTGTATTTACTATATCTATTCAAATTCAAATAGAAATAAATAAGTAATAAAATAAAAAGCAGTAAAATAAATAACACCAGGATTTTTATACTGGTTCGGATTAACCAATCCTATATCCAGTCCTGCACTTCACCGTGCAGAATTTCACTATAATCGCTTGCTTTCAATGGGTGGCAAGAACACCTTTACAATCTTGATTTCATGGGCTACAAGATACACCTTCTCCTTATCAACAACAACAAACAATGGCAAGCGGTTGTATCTTCAATACAGATTCTTGCAGATATGGTACAATGATCCTATAGACCTCCAATGACAATATATCTTTGAATTCTTTCATGGGCTTTGGTCTTCAATTTCTTTGATTATCCTTCCTCTGTAATTATTCCTTTATACTCTTGTTTAAATATCTCCATAACATATCTGATGTAGCTGCACAACTCAAAGATATGTTAGTAGTAATGTTTATATGGTTGTTGTCATCAAAATCAATACCTAGGATGCCTAAGGTATTGTTAATGATATTTTACGTCAACACCCGGAATGAGCTATATGAAACATATACTTAGGCAAATTGGTGCAACCATGATTTAAGGTTACTGAAGGACGACCTGGGGTCAGTGTTCCTTAAATAAATCAACTGCTTCTTGAGTACCAGAATCTCCGTTCTAAAGATTAGTTATTCCTCCCTCAAGGGGTGAATACCACGCTTACAGAATTATGGAGTTTCAAAGTACTGTGAAGAATGGTTTATTTAACTTGGTACAACTGAAGCCTTGAGTAATCAGTTACCCCTTAAATCATGGGTAGAATGATATACATTGTGATAAGAGGAAAACAGGCTAATGCTTCCCGATACTCGGATGGTAAGGATGTTACAACGCTTATTGACTTAAATGATCCTTTCAAATCGAGCCAGCCCGAAGGGCCTTGGTTGCGTCAGAGATCAAGCCATAACCCTACAACCAACCTCTTTCCCGGAGTTGAGTAGCATTAGGCTCATTATGAAAGGGTTGATTCACATTGTTAACCCTCAAGGTAAAGGGGAGGAAGGCCTTGGGTTTCCACGAAGCCCTTCCTCTTTACGAGGATATCGTGAACAACTCTTTCATACGAAAGGTTAGTGTTAACTCCCTGTTCCACCGTAAATGGCACAATATGATTATCAAATCACGAAATGTTTAATTCTCGGATTTCTTCGTTCATAAATTGCTGACGTATTACAAGAGTCGAAGAAATCCCCAAGCCGATTTGGAAATTAGGGTTTTCTCCTTAAATAAGAAAGAACAAGATTGATAAATGAAAAAATCGTCCCAAAAATGTGACCCCTGAGATTCTATTTATAGAGAATTCGGGGCCCCTTCTGCTGTTGGGTCATTGGGCCTGCAGGTACCTCTGTCAGCTGCTTTTCTGCTTGGTTTCGGTAGTTTTAGCTCCCGGCCGCTTTTCTCCTTTGTTTCGGTAGTTTTAGCTCCCTGCTGCTTTGCGGTGCGGATTATAGCCTCCAGAGGGGAAGGTCCTGGTCAGTAGAGGCTTCTTTGAGAGTGATATGAGCTTGTGGATGAAGTAGCTTTTTAGAAGGTATTCGAGTCTCCGGTTGTATGCTCTTGGTTATGAGCTTCCGAATATAGGCTTCCAGTTTTCTCATGAATACTTAGAGGAGCTTTCCCTCATGACTTATGCATATAGCTTCCGTCAGGTTGTTTCAGAGTTAATTTTGGCAGTAACATTTTCCCTCCTAGTGAAGGGGTGTTTTAGACTTTCCAAGTCAAACTTTTCTTTCTAGATTCTTTTAACATGGGATTACAAATGAAGCCTCCACGGTATTGTTATTGCGCTAGCCTTTACTTGATCGTTAAAGATTGGAAGCTCGATAACTGATTTCTTGTTTTGATAGCAGCTTTTAACCAACCCTTATTTGGTTAGTCTAAGGTCTGAAGACCAGAAATCCCCTTTCGGCATTAATAGAAGTCCCAAACCATTCCTCATTCGGGTAATTGAAGATTGAAGACTGGGAATCCCCCTCCAGTATTAATAGAAGTCCCGAATTAACCCTTATTCGGGTAATATAAAGACCGAAGACCGGGAATCCACTTCCAGTATTTGTGAAGAATTGAACCAACCCAGATTCGGGTATTAATATAGCATGCCTGAATTAACCCTTATTTAGGCAATTAGAAATTGAGTATAAGAAATCCGCTTTCGGTATTTGTGAAGAACTGAACCAATCCAGATTCGAGTATTAGTATAGAAGACCTGAACCAACCCTTGTTCAGGTAATTAAAGATTAAAGACCAAAAGCCGCCTTCCGGTATTTGTGAAGAACTGAACCGTCCTAGATTCAGGTATTAGTATAGAAGACCTGAACCAACCCTTGTTCAGGTAATTAAAGATTGAAGACCAGAAGCTTCCTTCCGGTATTAGTGTGTTGGTATCCCCTTTGGATTTGATTTGTGAAGCAAAGGTTGTACGTGCTTCTTGAGCCACTCTTTGGGCTTTTGATGTCAAAGCAGAGGATGTACGTGCTTTGTTGGCCACTCTCTGGGCATGTGCGTCCGGTGCGCTTGGCTAGCTTATCCACAAACAAGGCTCAAGGACTTACCCGACCACCCTCCAGGAGGTGCCTTATCCTGACCATCGTAGGTGATGATAAGGTCTTAGAAACTTAGACAGGGCCATTATAGGCACAGAACTAAGGTTTACTCTTTTGATACTCTATACCGGCCATTGTAGGTACTTATAGAGGCTTACACATCACCCCCTCCGAGGGGTGCCCTATCCTGACCATCGTAGGCGATGATAGGGGTTGGCGTTCCCTTCTACGGGTAACGCAGAACATAAGCATAGGTAGGACGTGCTCTTCTGCGAGCAAAGGTAGGACGTGCTTATTTCTAGCAGAGGCAGGGCGTACTCTTCTTCGAGCAGAGGCAGGGCGTGCTAATTTTAAATGCACTGCCACGACCGTTTCTGTGTTAAACGGAGGCTTACGCTTTTGTTTCTTTAACCTATCACCCTCTAATTTGGGCATGGAGAAAGACTAACACGCCATCCCCCCTCCGGGGGATGCCTTGCCCGGACCAATTTTGGTGATGACAAGGGATTTGATCCTTTTATAGTTTGGCCCCTTTTGGGTTTCTTCAAGTTTTGGAAAGGGTTTTTGTGCCCTTAGTTATGTGATCATTTTTTTGGAGGAAAACTCTTTTCTTCTTACTCTTTTATTATTGAGAAGCATGGTCTTAAATGTTTTAAGTTCTACGTTCTCAGAACGAGGTCACCATTGGGTCTGCATAGTCGATATGTTTCGGGTATAACCTCTTGATGGACGATTAAGGGTCCTTCCCAATTTGGGCTGAGAGGGCCATCCGCTGGGTTCTTTGTGTTAGCCATCACTCTCCGTAAAACCAATTCTCCTTTTGTGAAGGTTTCAGTCTTGAACTTTGTGTTGTAGTATTTTGTGATCCTCCTTTGATATTCAGCTATTCTGATTGCAGCCTCATCTCCTAACCCCTGTATTAAGTCTAGGGATTCCTTTCTTAACTCCTGATTGGGATTAAAGGCATATGCTATCCTTCTATGTGATGGGATTTCGACCTCAAACAGACGCATGGCTTCACATCCATATGTCAAGGCAAAAGGGGTGTGTCCTATTGCTGTTTTGGCTGAGGTTCTATATGCCCAAAGCACTAAGGTAACTCTTCGGCCCAATTTCCTTTGGCTTGGTTTAGGCGTTTTTTTAAGAATAGTCTTTATGTTTTTATTGGCAGCCTCGACAGCTCCATTGACCTTTGGATGGGCTACCGAGGAAAAACTTTTGATGAACCCATTTTTCTCACAAAACCGAGTGAATTCTTCACTCTCAAATTGTGTTCCATTATCTGATATGATCTTGTAAGGGGTTCCAAAATGGGTAACAATATTCTTTGTTACGAATCTCAACAACTTTTTAGATGTAACTGTCGGAAGGGGTTCTTCCTCCACCCATTTGGTGAAGTAATCGATGGCTACTACAGCATATTTATCTCCACCTTTGAAGATTGGTGAGGGTCCTATTAGATTTATCCCCCATACGTCGAATGGTCAGGGGCTTAAGATAGTGGTTAGTTCGCTAGGGGGAAGCCGGGGTACCTTAGAGTACCTTTGACACCTTTCACACCTTTAGACATATTCAATTGCTTGATTAACCATCCGTGACCAATAATAGCCTTGTCGCATGACCTTTTTGGCTAGCTTAATTCCATTGGAATGGTCTCCACACAATCCTTCCTGGGCCTCTCTTAACAGGTTAAACCCATCTATGGAGCTTACACATCTTAAGTAAGGAAGTGAATGTCGCTTTTTATAGAGTATATTATCCATAATGACAATTGTAAGAACTTGGTGTTTTATCCTTCTTGTGTCTTGCTTATCAAGGGGTAAAGTTCCGTTTAGTAGGTAATCTACCATGGGATTCATCCAGGTGTTTTCATGATGGCAATTTGTCTTTGTTAACGGAGGTCCACATTGGAGTTTCCTTATTTGTTCTCTTCATTTCCCCTTCTCAAGGCTTGGGATCTAGTTAGGACTAATAATTCTTTCTCGTTTTTGATTCTTCATGTTTAATACTAGGTGTCTCTTGATAACCCATGGGAATTACTCTGGTTTCGGATGCCCCCAGGGAACTAGCTAATTTGGCTAGTGAACCAGCTTGAGTATTCTCTCCGTAGGGTATTTGATGAATTGAAAAATCCTCAAATCGGGAAAGCATCTTTAATATCCTCTTCACATATAGGATTAGCCATGTATCCTTGGTTTGATAGGTTTGCTTTTTTTGGTTTACCACTAGTTGTGAATCACTAAAGATTTCTATTCGAGGTATCTTTAACCATACTGCCAAATTCAAACCGACCATCATTGACTCATATTCGGCTATGTTGATAGTTGCTGGGAATCCTAACTTCATGGCGTAGTGCAAGCGGTGTCCGTCAAGGGGTAATTATAAAGTAACCTGCCCCTGCCCCCTTTTCGTTTGAGGCTCCATCTACTAAAAGTTGCCATTTGGCTTTTAAGTCATTCTCTTTAACCGATTGTTCCATAATGAAGCTTGTGCACTCATTCACGAAATCTGCGAGGGCTTGTCCTTTAGTAGCCGCTCGAGGATGAAACTCAATCTCGTATTGGCTAAGTTCAACTCCCCATTTGACTAACCTTCCTGAGATTTTTGGCATACTGAATACCTGTTTAAGCGGAAAGCTAGTTAAAACCTTAATGGGGTGAGCTTGGAAGTACCCTCTGAGTTTTCGTGCAGTAAGTACTAGGCAATATGCTAGTTTTTCCATTACCGGTATCGGGTTTCTGCGTCCTTTATCCTTCTGCTAATGTAGTAAATTGGGTGCTGAGTCTCATTACTTTCTCTTATAAGGACTGAGCTTACCGCATATTTTGAGACAGCCATATGTAAGTATAGATCTTCTCCTTTCTCGGGACTGGATAAAATCGGAGGAGTTCCCATATAAACTTTCAATTCTTGAAAGGCCTTTCTACATTCTTCGTTCCATTCGAAGTTCTTCTTTTTTCTTTATAACATCGAAGAAATGAACACATTTGTCAGTGACTTTAGAAATGAACCTACTGAGGGCTGCTACCTTCCCGTTTAAGCTCATGAATTCTTTGCTTGTCCTAGGTTCTTCCATGTCTTTTATGGCCTGTATTTGGTCAGGGCTAGCTTTAATCCCTTGCTCACTTACTACATACCCTAGGAACTTTCCAGATTGAACTCAAAAAGAACACTTCTGTTGGTTTAACTTCATTTGGTAACTTCTTAGGACATTGAAATTTTCTTCCGAGTCTTTCAAATGGTTTTCTGCTTCAACGGATTTTACTAGCATGTTATCCACATATACTTTCATGTTGCGCCCTATTTGTTCTTGAAACATTCTATTTACTAGCCTTTCGTTTGTTGCTCCTGCATTTTTCAACCCGTAAGGCATTACTTTATAGCAAAATGTTCCCCAATCAGTGATAAAGCTTGTATGCTCTTCGTCGGGTTTATGCATTGGAATTTGGTTATATCCCGAGTAAGCATCCATAAGAGAAAATATCTTATAACCACTTGTTGCATCGACCAATTAGTCTATCCGTGGAAGGGGATAGCAATCCTTTGGGCAAGCCTTATTTAAATCTGTGTAGTCAACACATGTTCTCCACTTCTCATTGGACTTCTTTACTAGCACAGGGTTGACTAACCAATTTCAGTAAAGAACTTCTTGGATAAACCCGTTTGTCTCCAACCTTTTGACTTCCTTCTTTAGGGACTCAGATTGGTCTCTATTGTATTGTCTCTTCTTTTGTCGAACTGGGATTACCGAAGGATCAATGTTTAAGGCATGACTAATAATAGAGGGGTGTATACCGACCATATCCGAATGGGTCCAGGCGAAGACATCTTTGTTGAGTTGCAGGAACCGAATTAGGATACTTTTAAGGGGCTCTGCCAGCCTTTTCCATATGCTGACAACTTTTGCCTTATCCTTTGAATCAACAGTTACCTCTTCCACATATTCTGTTGGTTTCATTTTTTTCAATATCCCCCCTATAATCTAAATTCGTAACAATTTATCCTTCTTCAGTCAAGTTTACACCGTCGGCTGTCTTCCTCTTTCTTTTCAAAGAAGTTTACCAACCATTTGCACGCTTGTTAGCCTTATTAATTTTTATCTCGGCTTCGAATGTGGGATGTAAGAATCCCTTATCCGAAGGTATAAAAACAGTAGAAGAATCAAAGTACGAAGAACACTCCCTTTTGTATTTGTCAATTGTTGTGCAATACAATTCACGAGAGCTAAACTGTTCTCCCCTGATGGTACCCCATCCTTGCTTGGTTAAGAATTTTAATATAAGGTACTTGGAAGAGACAAAAGCGTCCATCTCCTCTAGTGCTGGTTGTCCAAAGAAGGTGTTGTAATAGGATGGTTGATCCATCACTACAAAGAGAGTTTCGAAGGTTTTGTGGAGCGGAGACAACCCTTTTTGAACCAGAAGGTTGATCTGCCCTACTGGAGTTGATCCCTTGTTATTGAAGCCGAAGATTGGTTTATTGATTGTCCCCATCTTCTTCTCAGAAATTCCCATTTGATCGAAAGCATGCTTGAAGATGACATTGACGACACTCCCAGTGTCCACAAGGATCTTGGAGATGACAGAGAGTCCGATTTGCGTTGTTATCATAAGGGGATCGTTATGCGGGTGGCAGACCCCTTTCTTCATCTCTTCAGGAGAAACCACTAGGTTGTGCATCTTGAGAGCATAAGTGCATTCTTCAATGATGTTTCTTCCCTAATGGAGAATATTCCTTCCATAGCTTCCTTCCTGTATTGATTTCTGGATCTCGGACAGTTTCCAGCAAGGTGTGGCCCTCCATGGATCACATTGATTCGATTTATGGGTGGACCCAAGTCTAGATTGCCTTCTTCCATAGCAGCTTCTATTGCATTTGTTGAAACCTTTTGTTGTCCATTTATATGCTGAGTAGATGTTGTCTTGTTTAAAAAAAATTCCTTCAGGTATCCCTCATGGATTAGATTCTAAATAATCCAGTCCAATACCTTGCATTCGTCAGTCTTATGCCCGTTGGTCTTGTGAAATTTGCAATACTTACCACCGAAATAAGGTTCAGGGAAATTCTTGGCCTTGAATGAGATGGGTAAGTTATTAACCCTTTCTTTTGCAATAGTATACACAAACGAGACAGGCTTGTTTAGAGAAACCGAGTTGGTATTAGAATCTTCCTATCTTGATCTCTTTTGATATCCCTCCGGGGGCTTTGGGCTAATGTTCGACCTTCCTCCTTCCCCTCGAGTCCCAAACTTTCGCTTTGTGAAGTATAATTCGTCCATGCGAATAAACTTGTCAGCTTGGAAGTGAAAGTCTTGTAAGTCTTTACAGTCGTGGATGTATAATTCTTTCCAGTATGGGATGTTTTTGATTAACCCTGATTGCACAGCTATTAATTTGTCGCGGTCATTCATATACTTGGCCTTTAAAGCCTCGATGTTGAACCTTTTCAAGTAATCTCCTAGAGACTCCCCTTGTATCTGTTTGATGTTAGCAATGATCGTGTAATCAACCGTCGCATCTTTGCAGATGCAGAACTACGCTGAAAATTCGTAGGAGAACCATTTCCGTGAATAAATGGTGTTTTCTCTGTACTGACGATACCAATTTGCGGCTGCTCCCTGAAGGGTCACTTGGAAGAGACAACATCTGACGGCTCTTGAAGCATTGTAGAGATCCATCTGGCTATCGAAGGACATTAGATGATCATCGGAGTCAATTGTCCTAAGATATTTGATGGTGGGAACCTTCACCCTAGATGGTATTATGGTGTTCATAATTTCATCGACGAAAGGAGCTATTCTTTCGTTGTCATTAACCCTGTCATCTTGGGTCCTCTTCCCCTTGCTTACCAACAAGTCTTTGATGGTCTTCTGAGCAATGTCTTTAAGATAAGCTTCCGTGTTATCGTAGTTTGTTCTTTTAGAATCATAACCTTTGGAAGTGGAACTCCCGGATTGTTCTTACTCACACTAATTTCCTTGATAGTCTATTCCTATCAAATGGGACTTCTTCTTCTTAGAGGAAGTTGCCTTGAGCTTCTCTTTTGCTTCGGAGTGTTGAATGGGAGCCTTTCTTTTCGGAGATTCATTCGTCTCTCTTTGACTAGATTTGGTGAGTCTTGAAGACTTCTGCGTTTGAGCAACATTTAACTGAGCTTGCATCTCTTGAAGTTGCTTCTCCAAGGCCATAATTCTTGCGACATTATCTTTCATGTCATTTGAGTTTGGTGGTTGTATTGGACTGGTTGTGGCTCCTCTTTCACTATTGTTCAAATTAAGCGTTAGACCCATTTTTCCTTCAGGGGTTGCATTAGGAGCCGGTTCCTTGTTTCGCTCTTCCAACCTTTTTGATTTCATCTTTTCTGCCATGGAGCAATAAGTTTAATAATTAATTTTTGATAGATTAACCGCAAGGGTGGAGGTTCAAGCCCTCCTTCTAGCACTAAAATGTTAACAATATTTTCTGTCATCACCCTGAATGAGCTATATGAAACATATATTTAGGAAAATTAGTGCAACTACGATTTAAGGTTACTGAAGGACAACCCAGGGTCAGTGTTTCTTAAATAAATCAACCGTTTCTTGAGTACCAGAATCCCCGTTCTAAAGATTAGTTATTCCTCCCTCAAGGGGTGAATATCACGCTTATAGAATTATGGAGTTCCGAAATACCTTGAAGAAGGGTTTATTTAACTTGGTACAACTGAAGCCTTAAGTAATCAGCTACCCCCTAAATCATGGGTAAAATGATATTGTGATAAGAGAAAAACAGGCTAATGCTTCCCAATACTCGGATGGAAAGGATGTTACAACGCTTATTGACTTAAACGATCCTTCTGCATCAAGCCTGTCCGAAAGGCCTTGGTTGCGTAAGAGATCAAGCCATAAGCCTGCAGCCAACCTCTTTCCTAGAGTTAAGTAGCATTAGGCTCGTTATGAAAGGGTTGATTCACGTTGTTAACCCTCAAGGTAAAAGGGAGGCGGGTTTTCACGAAGTCCTTCCTCTTTACGAGGATATCGTGAACAACTCTTTCATAGTGTTAACTCCCTGTTCCACCATAAATGGCACAATATGATTATCAAATCATGAAATGTTTAAGTCTCGGATTTCTTCATTCATAAATTGCAGAAGTATTACAAGAGTCGAAGAAGTCCCCAATCCGATTTGGAAATTAGGGGTTGCTCCTTAAAGAAGAAAGAATAAGATTGAGAAATGAAAAAATCGTCCCGAAAATGTGACCCTTGGGGTTCTATTTATAGAGAATCCGGTGCCCCTCCTGCTGTTGGGCCGTTGGGCCTGCAGGTACCTCTGCCGGCCGCTTTTCTCCTTAGTTTCAGTTGTTTTAGCTTCCGGTCGCTTTCCGGTGTGGATTATAGCCTCCGGAAGGGAAGGTCCTGGTCAGTAGAGGCTTCTTTGAGAGTGATTTGAGCTTGTGGATGTAGTAGCTTTTCGGAAGGTATTCGAGCCTCCGGTTGTATGCTCTTGGTTATGAGCTTCTGGATGTAGGCTTTCGGTTTTCTCATGAATACTTAGAGGAGCTTGCCCTCATAACGTATGCATATAGTTGCCGGTTCGGAACCACTTTTGATGTTTGTACTATGTAGATTAGTATGGATAGCGTATATCTTTTCTAGGGTTCCGGTTGGCCTTCCGGTGGAGTTTTCAGGTGTAGCATGATCTTCCGGAAGGTAGCTCCAGGTGATTTGTTCATTGTCTATCAATGTGACCTTTCGACATTTATGCAGTTGATGTTTCGGAAGCTGGTTTCGGATAAGTTTTATGTACTTTAGGCTCAACTCTCTTGATTTCTTCACTTCTTGATGTATTAGCATTAAGCAGGTTAATTCTAGTAGTCCTTTCGTCTTTCTGGGTTTCAATTGGCAGAGCTTTTGCCTCTCTCTTTCTTAGCTTCCGACCTAGATGACCTTTCGCTATAGGATCCCCCTATCGGATGTAATCCGCCGGAGAGACCCTGTCGGTATCCTATGGCTTCTGAGTTCCTTTTTCCTAGGATGGTGACGGTTTATGTAGCTCTCGGATCATTCTTTCCTGTTCTTGGTTCTTTCTAGTGTTTGGCTCTTGCCTTTTGAAGAATTCCTATGTGCTTGCAGTCACCCGATACCCCTTCACTGTCAGCTTGTTTCGGAGTTAATTTTGGTAGTAACAGGTATTAACAATATCCCCTTTTTTGATGATGACAATCATATAAATATTTGAGAGATAAAATATAATACTTTTTATATTTGACTCCCCCTAACTCTTTGCATTCCCCCTATCATTTTGTCTAGTATATTTATACATTTTATCCCCTTTTGTCATCAACAAAAAGGGTAAAAGGAATTATTTAGTTTACTGCTAGACAATATGTAGAGTTTGTATGTGCATATAAATAAAACACAAGTGGGGAAATCAAAACATGAAATAAACTAAATAATCAGATGAGTTTTAGAGTTACCGACTTTGCTGATGCC
Source organism: Allium sativum (assembly GCA_030737875.1). Taxonomy (NCBI): domain Eukaryota; kingdom Viridiplantae; phylum Streptophyta; class Magnoliopsida; order Asparagales; family Amaryllidaceae; genus Allium; species Allium sativum. The sequence goes on along the minus strand of CM060913.1, from coordinate 5,801,334 downwards.
CATAACAAATCATTTTAAGATTTATCCAAGGTTCAATAGATTTCTTGTCATATGCTTTGAGCATCGACTATTTGGTACCTGAAAAAAATATAAAATATGCACATTGGTGCCCTTTTTATTTCGGGTTCCATGGGGTTAAGTTTTGGGATGCCAAACCCATGAAGGGTTTGAATGCCCTTTCAAAATATAATCATTAGATAAATGAACCTTATTAATAAAATTATCAATATATTTTTCTTTTTCGGTATTATCCTACCATTTTGAAACCCATAAGTTAATCAACCTATTTGGAGGATTTAACTTTAATTTCCTAGGTTTTGGTTTGAATTTGGTGGCTTTAACAAACTTAGTACATTGAGTACTATTTTTCTTTAATTTAGCCTTAGAGGTATATCCAAGTCCATGCTTATCCCTATTGTTTTTAGATGCAGATAATAATTTCTCTAGATTATCCTTCTCTTTGTTAAATCTATCAGTATTAGTTTTCATTTTATCAAAATTCGTACTATGGTTAAGAATAACATTGTCTAGAGATGTTATTTTGTCATTCAGATCAGTGATTTGTGACTTCATTGAAAGATTTTCTGATTTTAAGGACTCATTTTCACTTTTCATTTTTTCAAAACTTCTAAGTGTTAAATCCTTTCCATTTTTATGAACATTAAATCTTTCAATTTCATCTTCTAGACATTATTTTTCTTTACTCTACTTTTCATTAGATATTTTTAATCTATCTATTTCTACCAAACTATTATTGTACTATTTCCTAAGTATTTCATATCTTTGATGCATATCATTTTAAACTTCAATAACTTCTTTATCAAAATTCCATACCTAGTCATCCATTGCCCAGAAGCATACATTGGCCTTTTCCATTTCTGAATCACTATCACTTGATGATGTATCTGAATCATCCCATGTTGCATTGAATGCTTGTTTCCTCTCCTTATTGAAAGTGTTTGAAAATTACTTTGGTTTTCTCACGTTGGGACAGTCTCTTTTCAAATGACTGGGTTTATCACATTTGAAATATTTAACAACATTTCTATTTCTGGAATTATTGTTATTTTAGATGTTTCTTCATTATCCAGTGCTTCAATAATTTCTTGATCTTCTTGGTAATAAACTCGAGATCATCATCAATAGCATCATCATCTAATTCATCATTGTCGATCATAACATTAATGCCAGTGATTTCTTTACATTTCCCTGATTCCCTTTCCTAACCTACAACTTTACTTTATAGGACATTAGATTACCAATTAATTCTTCTATTGACATAGTACTAATATCACTGGCTTCTTCGATTTCCAGAGTCTTCTGACCCTATTCACTAGGAAGTGAATTCAAGATCTTTCTGACTTGGGTTTCTTTAGTAATTTTCTTTTCTAATGATATTAAGGCATGTACTATATCTTGAAATCTAGAATACATATCAGAAATAGAATCATTTGGTTTCATTTGAAAAAGTTGAAACTGGTGATTCAGCATAGATGTCTTTGTCTGTTTTACTTTACCGGTGCCTTCATGAGTACTTTCAGTATTCTCCAAATTTCATATGCAGATTTACATATAGAAATTCGATTAAATTCATTTCTATCTAAAGAGCAAAATAAAATGTTCATGGCCTTAGAATTATTAAGTGCCTGTGTCTTTTGGTCTAGTGTCCATTTTGAATATTCACTTTGAGGCTCTACGTATTCTACTTGGGTAATGTTCCAAATATCTAAACCATTAGACTGCAAATAAAATTTCATCCTACCAGACCAATAAGCATAATTACTGCCATAAAAGAGAGGAGGTCTAGTGGTAGATTACCCTTTTATAAAAGAATTAATAATGGTGTTACTATGTCACTAGCCATTTATTAATTTTCAAAAAATCAAATTATGATAACTTTGAAAACCTTGCTCTGATACCAATTTTTGGGGAATTGGGGCATCTATAACCCAGTGTTAATGGATCTTAAGGCTATTCAAACACTATAAAGATGAAGTGTGTTTACTATATCAATTCAAATCGAAAGAAATAAGTAATAAAATAAAATGCAGTAAAGTAAATAACACTAGGTTTTCTATACTGGTTCGGATTAACCAATCCTACATCCAGTCTTGCAATTCACTGTGTAGAATTCCACTATAATCGCTTGCTTTCCACGGGTGGCAAGAACACCTTTACAATCTTGATTTCACGGGATACAAGATACACCTTTTCCTTATCAACAACAACAAACAATGGCAAGCAGTCGTATCTTCAATACAAATTCTTGCAGATATGGTACAATGATCCTACAGACCTCCAATGGCAATATATCTTTGAATTCTTTGAGGAAATAGGATAAAATCACAGAGAGAATGATACAAATTCAAGTACAACTCTTTGATATTGTGTGGTTTGAAAATCAATGAAGGATAGGAGTGAAAGAGAGTGGATTTACAAAAATAATATGATAATATTCAAGGGATTTTTGTAGAGAATAAATGGAGAAGAAGGAGTAGAAGAAACTGTGAAATTATGGTGTTAAAATTCATTACCAGAGGCCTTTAAATAGTGTATGAAAGGATGTGTCTTTTGGTGAAAGGGTGGAGGGAAATAACTTTTTAATTTGAATTTGAAAATCTGAAATAGTCGTTATATGTCGACTTACAAGAATACATATGTCAACATATGTAGTGTTGCAAAAGACACATATGTGTTGCAAATATTCAGCACTTCAGATTTCCTTGCATTTGTGGATTTTGGTGATTTGGTTGAGGTCAATGGTTGATTATCTTTAAGTATAATTGTCATGGGATCTTTAACAAGATATTCTAAGGTTCAACCAGCTCCTCATCACTTCCAACACCTATGTTCTTCAGCATTCATCTTAACAGACTTTGGTATACAATTGCTTTGATTATCCTTCATCTGTAATTATTCTTTTGTACTCTTGTTTAAATATCTCCATGATATATCTAATGTAACTGCACAACTCAAAGATATGTTAGTAGTAATGTTATATGGTTGTTGTCATCAAAATCAATACCTAGGGTATTAACAAGTAGGTCTTTCAGATTAGGGGTCTTAAATAACGCACGTGTGTGTGGGGCCTACCCAAACCTGTAAACTAAAAATGTCAAATATGGCTACCTATCCTACGGGAAGTAGTAAGCGACTAAGGAGATTATCCAATAAGGATAGCTAGATGGTATAGCAAGTGATAAAGTATTATCTCTCACCTTACATGGGTATGGGCTAATGCGTGAATGACGGAAGCCTTAACTAGTATGGTCCCTAGCTAGTGCCCTCTAGTTTATATTAACAATGAATAAATCATCGAGGAGTAGTAAGTGACCAACAAGTCCTCCTAGGTTCTTAAATGATCAGGGAGAATCCACCCTATCTATTATTAATAGTGAGGTGTTAAATAATAAAAGGTGAGCGAATATATATATATATATATATATATATATATGTAAACTTCCTAATTAAGGGTCTACCCTCGATTAAATAACCAGTCGTGTTTAGTTATAAAAGCTTAAAAAATATGTGTGTAAACGTTTTATCTCGGTATTATACTTTGGGAATACTGCTTTGGGAAGAGTAGTAGAGTCGTGCATAAACATTTACAAGGTTAGGCTAATATCACTAACATTGGTAGGCATACATCTTGGGTTGAACCAAACGGGTTACATCTGTGTATTATAATCTGTGTTGTACATTTCATGTTCACCGGAATCTTGTTGTTTTGACCCCTTCTCCTCATTACAACCAACCAGGTTTCCTAGAGAATATCGGGTTCCCACAGGTATTAATTTTGGCTTTCGGTTCTCGTTCTCTCTCATGCTCGGTATTGACAAAGTGACTTACTTAAAAAGGTAGTTAGTTGAGTTAGTACTTATAGTCTATCCTATTTTGTTTCCGCTATGAGTTTCTTTATCGTACTCTGATTATGCTCATGCTCATTTATTTGCAGGTACCGGATTTACACGCTCCATGCTTGGATGTATTCAAGTTTTGATTTTTGTCGAAATTTAGGCTCAGAAAAGTGTGAGGTGTTACACATAACTTATCGTACGCCAGGTGTAGGGCGAATATCAAGCCAAGGGGCATGACTTGCTCTCTACCTTGCTTGGGTTCGTGAGATGCTTAGCAACCTCGACTGCTACATCATTACTGTGACGGTCGACCCATACCATCAGACATTTCCCCAAAATGCGTTGTATCAATGCCCGACTAGCATGAGACGATCGCCAAAAGGGTAGAAACAATGAATTACCAAAGAACATGTAGTATATCTCACAGCGTATGGAATAAAATATAATAATAACATAACTTGATATAAAACAGGGGAGACAGTACATAAGCTGAAAACCAAACCATATCTATTAGAGTAGCTGAAACCAAAATACAGCTTCATATCCAATTATTACAACTTTAAAATACTGTCTCTAAAGGAAATAAAAGAGGTACACTACTAATTCCCAAAGCAGAGACCAGCAACAACATAGGGAGAATATATAAAGTACGTTGAAGCCTCCTGCTCGTCTCCGGACAGCTACTCGTGCATAACCACCTAACCTGTCTCTAGTCTGCTCGTTTAGGAGCACCTAGAGTAATAAGAAGAGTCATAAAACTCCGGGTCAGACGAAAGTCTGGTGTGAGCGATAGCAAATCTATATTTCTAAATAGAGCAATAATAGGTATAAATAATCATACCTGACCTGAACCTGCAACCAAAGAGTTAGCACAACAAGATGCATAATACTCTAAGGTAATACTGAGTGAAAAATGGAAGTGTGTGTGTCATAGTGATAGCAAACATCAATCATAGCAATCATCCTCACATCTCTCACTCAGTGCGTAAAGCATACGATATCCACCGCTTTGATCACCAAATCCATTGGGGCCATGACGGGTCCACACCGCCCTGGACTCCGTACAACTATTGCAATGACCACACCGCCCTGGTCTATAGTCAATAACCCTACCCAGTCCACACCGCCTTGGCTCTGGAGTACGGGCTAACCAGTCCACACCGCCTTGGCTCTGGTTCGTCTACATGTCCCCTCTCTCAATGGTGAACCAAAGTTATAGATATCGATAACTCCTTTGCACACGTCTAGCAGCAAAGCCCAACTCTTGAAGTTAATTTGTTAGTTCCCATCTGGATCTTGAGCGATAACTTTTCGCTTGGACTTCCTTTGCAACTCGGGTTTGGTCGAATTAGAGTTGATCTTCAGAAGAGTTCACGATCGTCGTCGCGTGGTAGAAGCTCAAATCCGATTCTGTTCGAGGTCACCATCACGGCTCGGTTCGTGGTCATCATTGGCTCGTGATCACCATTGGCTCGTGGTCACCATAGGGGTCGTGGTCACTATGGGGTCGTGGTCACCATCATGATTCGGCTCGTGGTCACCATGGCGGTTTGTGGTCACCCTGGGGGTCACCATCACGAATCGAAACCATTCAGTTTTTCCAGCAAGCTAATTTCGCCAAACGACGGTGTTTTCAACCATTCTAACTTTGTTATGTAATCATAAAACATACCAAACAGCAGTAGTAACATGTAAAATCAACCAAAAACATCAAAATAATGATTTCATATGTTAATTTAGATCAAACATACCCAAATCCATGATTTCCCCCCTTAATCCCCTAAATTCCAGAATTAACAAAATAAATCCAAATCAACCCAATTTCATATATATGACATAAAATATGATCTTAGAATTTATGCATATTTTCCCACAATTTTTTGATGAATAATTTCGCTAATTTTCACTAATCAGCCCTAATTAGCACTAATTAGTGTATAAACATGCAAATCACTCACCTTAGCCAATAATAAATGATAGATCTGAAACTTTTACTGATTTGATTCGGATTTAAATGTGGTGGAGTAGCTCTACCTCGAATATGGGGTTAATCCGGCTTGATTTGACGTAAATTTGTGATAAGAAAGTGATTAGAGAGAGATTTGGAAGATGGAAGCCATGATTAGGGTTTGAGAAAGGTTTGTGGCCGCTAGAAAAATGAAAGGAGACCATTATCCAACTCCTTTCAGCCCACCCATAACCCTAATCCCGAATTGGGTTATGGGCCTAGCTGCTAATCCCTTAATTAAGCCCAATTAGGGTTGTTTTGTATCTTTCAAATCTTGTTTCATCCATATCTCCCAAACGGTAAGCCCGTTTGATTAATATGACCACTCTACGGAATGGGAAACCATCATCCAAATCCAACGGAAGTGGTTTCAGGTCAAAACTCCTTACCAATCAAAAATTATAGGCAAAACAAGATTCGCCAGGGGAAAAATGGTCATTTTAAATTCGGCAAAAATCGTGAATGTGAGAAATTACCCCAATAGTGTTTCCCAAAATTACACGACCATATAACTTCATATGAAAATAAAACAAATATCTTACGATCCTCCGATACGTAGAATACGATCATTACAATCACTCATATCCTCTGAGAACAGAATTGGAAGGACGATTCATTGGCCAAGCTAGTAAGTTCTAGGGATGCGCAACTCTTGGGACTCGTCCCAGTCGAAGTGCTCGACTCTATGAGTATCGATCAGATGCAGACCGATTCGATATCAACAATGGAGGCTAATCCCGAACCCGAGTCTTGGATAACTCTAACTAAGAACAACTTGTTGCATGAGATCCTCCCCGACAACCCAAATGAGGAACGCACTAACTTGTAAATTTTCACGCTATACCATCTAAGATGAAGTGACCTACCGTAAGAGGTTTCTCTACTTTATTACTTTGGTGTGTAGCCTATAGCTACGCTGATCGTGTACTGCTGGATGTGCACGAAGGCGAGTGCGGTGACCACACTGGGGTAAACTATGGCAAAGAAGATTCTCTGATACATCTTTTTGGCCAACACTCAAGCCGGATGCAGCGGACTACGCCCGCAAGTGCGATAAATTCCATAGGTTTTCCAAAATTCCTCGATCCCAGCCTACCGAACTTACACAAACGGTTAGCTTGTGGCCATTTGCAATATGGGGAATCGGTATCACTGGGACTCTGCCGATGGCAAAGGTGGTGCTCAATATGCTATCGTTGTAGTTGATTACTTTACTAAATGGGACGATGTCGAGCCCCTCACTACAATCATTACTAAAAAATAGATCAACTTCATCGTGCGCAATATCATCAGTCATTTTGGCATTCTCAAAACCATCTTTTCTGATAACGAGACCCAATTTGAGAGTTCTGAGTTCAAGATCTTATGCCACCGACATCATAAAGAAAAAGAATTCTTTGTAGTAGCTCATTCTCAAGCCAATGGACAAGTTGAAGCTGTTAACAAAGTCATCAAGCCCATCATTAAAATAGTCTAGAGAAAGCCATAGGGAAATGGGTAGATGAACTCTCTCTCTATCTCTTTAGGCTTACCAAACTACCCATAAGTCAACAACCGACTACACTCCATTCGCTCTCTCACACGGATCCGAAGTCGTCATTCCCATTGAGCTTGAGCTTTAATCTCATTGAGTCACATATTATGATCCGAAGACCAACCAAGATCTTCTCCAGGAATCACTCAACTTACTCGAAGAGAAAAGAGATGAATTAAAACTTAGAGCAACAACATATAAGGACCATCTGGTATTTCAACTCCAAATTCCGTCCAAAGCACTTTGGCATCAGCGACCTCGTCCTGAAGCTGATCTTTCCCAAACCGATCGGTTTCGGTCCTCGCTGGGAAGTTCCGTATGCCTTAAAATAGTGGCTCGAAGATGGCACCTCCAAGGTAACGACCTTTGATGGCGTCAAACTATGAAGAGCATGGAACGACGAACATCTTCACCACTATTTTACATAGTTTACTTAACAGATTTACTGCTTTCCACCAATGTTTTGTTTTCAAAGTTCAAGGCATTATAAAGAAAAGGCCATTACTGCCGAAAGCTATCAAGTAAAGAAATTCCAACGACCATGTTCTTGGTGTGTTTACTTTTTTCATAGTATGTTTGAGCTGTGATTACTACCGACTTGCATACACGAGCGCACAACACCGGATCGGCACCACGGACTCTGGCATCAATCTGCCACCTTGAGTCTTTGTAAAGACTCAAACCTTTTGACGTGGTCCGCCCTTCACAAGTCAACTCAAACCTTAAACCAACGATGAAGCCAAGTATAACTAATTTGCGATGCTCGTTAATTTGAGTGTCCAACTCCATCCCTTAGTCTTTGGACTTAAGGGCTACCAACCAGCCAAGTAGTGTGATAATGATCGCTTGCTTGGCTAACTCCAATTTATATAATACGGGTCCGAGTATAAAACTGGCGAACTAACGATGCCCTTAAACTCTAACTCGAATGAAGCGACGGGAGAGTGCAAAAGACAAAGCAACGACGTCCATTCACGACCCCTCAAGACTTAAAATAACAATCACAAGGGGCTAGCGAGAGGGGAGTCACCAAACTCAAACTTTGCATGGCTTAAGACCAACACCCGAAAGGAGGTCTTAAGAACAACGTTCTCCCACTTAGATTCCTAAAGATTTGGGATCGACGGCCGCAAGGATATCTCAGAATGGAATCACCGCACTTGGAATTCATACGACTTGGGTATCCAAGGAGAAAAGCTGCGAATAATATTAGTTTTAAGTGCAACGATGAGTATATCTATGCGAGTACAAAAACTGGAAAGCATGGACAAAACTCAAACACTTAGAACCATATGCGATTTAAGCAAAGTTAACTAACTTTCATACAAGAAACAAAATATAACTATCTATTCTTTCTTTCTAACAACGTGATATACATGAAAACTACATTACGCCTCTAAAAGAGAGGGTTGTACTACCATATCCCATCGGCTTAATTAACCGAAAAATCATCTATAACAATCACTTCGACGATCCACCACTCTTCTTATTCTCGGATTCGGCTGTGGATGTCTTGTCATCATCCTTCGCTATCCTCTTCCGGGAATCGCTTCCTTCACTTCCCTTCTTCCCCTTTGTCGGAGTAATTTTCTCTCAGGGCACCATCAAGAATCCATCCTTGTCATCACCACTTGAGATCTTGATGGTCTGCATGCTAGGGCCACCGATCACTTTCAAAGGATTAGGTGTGACGCCGTTGGAATAATGCCAACACAATCGAGGTATCCTCCTCTTTCCCAGTTTACTTGGTCTTCTTAGCATCCCTATCGGCCTTCCTCTTGGCCTCCCTGTCTCCCTTTTCGCTTTTTTTTGGGCCTCGCACCAAGCCTTTATCTTCTTTTCATCCTCCGCCTTTAAGCTCTTAAGCTCATCATCAACTCTTTTCTTGGTGGCCTCGTCGTCGGCTTTCTTTTTGGCGGCCTCTTGCACCTTGGCGTGAGCATCTTCCTCGGCCTTCTTCCTAGCCTTCTCTCAAGATGTTTGGAGGGCTACCTCATTAGCATTTCTCTTTTCCTCTCGTTCCTTCGACTTTACGAGCAGTTGGGTTTCTATTTTTCAACTAACTTGTTAGGGAATGCGGAATGGATCGCTAATGCAAAACTAACATTAGCGGGGGGAGGGGGGTGAATATTTTAAGGAATTCAAGAAAATCTAAAACTTATATGATCTATTATATGAATCACACACCACAGAGATAATCGCAGACACGGATTAATAAAAATACAGAAATAAACAAAAATAAATGCAGAAAAGGAAAGAACACACCGAATTTTATACTGGTTCGGATTACTCCTACGTCCAGTCCTACGCAATGCTGAATTGCGCAAAGTTTTATTACTATATCAATATCCAAGTACAACACCCTTGATTTCACGGCCATAAGGTAACCACCATTTCCAAACACCCTTGATCAAGTATATTCCCCTTGATTTCCCCGGCTACAGGGTTACCACCGTTTCCTTCCTTGATTTCACGACTACAAGGAACACACCATTTCCAAACTATCCCAAATGATTACAACAACCCTATAACTCTTCAATAGCACTTTGATTCAGAGAATAATGAGTAGAGAGTGAGAAGAGAAGAAGTTCCATATAATTAGACTTGAAATCGGCAGAGTATAAGTGTATAAATCATAAAAATATGATATAACAATGGTGTAATGAAAGGAGATGAAGATGGAGAAGAAGAATGATGAAAAAAATTCGAAATCAGCCCCTATTTATAAGATTTGAAAGGTTGCAACACTTCTGGAATGTTAAAAATAGTGAAAAGACACTTCCTTTCAAAATTAAAAACGTGACAATTATATGTCTACATACCAACATATGTATGTCGACATATGCTATTCAAAAATTAAAATTTGAGTATTTTCCAAGTGTTTAAATATATATATATATATATATATATATATCTAATTCTGGAAATTCTTGAATTAAAACATAGTGATATAAATAAGTATTATAAAGTAGGAAATCATAAATATAAATTATATAGACATATTTATAGAATTATAAAGTTTAAAACTATATAAAGTATATAACTATAAACATATATAAACTTATGATCTTTAAAACTTGAGTTTAAAATCAAAAGTAAAATAGAAAAACTTAAGTAGAATTTTGAAATAGAATTTGAAATTTGAAAATCAGAATTTGAAAAATAGGATTTGAGTTTGAATTGAACCTGGAGTGCTATTCAGAGTCTTACATAAACTAGACTCTATTACTATATTTATCTTGAACTCTAGAAATCTTGATTACTCATGAGTCTTGAATCTTCTCTGAATGCTGAATCTCTTGAATCTTCAAAACTCTAAAACTGCACAGTCTTCAGTATTAATTCCTGTATACAAATCCTGCATATATGTGTGTGTATATATATATTCTAGATAGAGATGTTAGTCTATATTTTATAAGCAATTAATATTGAAATAAGGTTGTTGTCATCAAAACTCCATTCTCCAACAATCTCCCCCTTTTTGATGATGACAGCCTTAGTTTATAAAATATCATACCTGTTGATGTTGATCCTTCTAATACTCCCCCTGTCTATATGAATCCTATATATTCTACTTAAACTAAGTCTATATTTTATAATTTCTCCCCCTTTGCATTATCAAAAAGAAATTCTAAAAATACTTCCCCTAAATCTTATAACTCCTATACTAAAGTAAAATACTCCTTAATTTTATATCTATTTAAACTATATTATTGTATACAAAGATATTTATGTGTGTAACTTGTGATGTATATGACTCCCCCTTAATTCGTGCCTATATAATAATCTAATGGAATGCTTTAAGAGAGATAAATTAAGCATTATATTAAACATGTTTTCAATACACATGATATACATGAAACCAAATTACACAAACACGTAGAACATCTAATAAACGCAAAGGAACGAAAATAAATGAAAAGAATACCTAAATTCTAATTGTTTTTTTTTGATGGGAGACTTATGGGTTGGACAATTTAGATAATGGAGACAAAAATTTCCATTTCGTTTAATCACATTTCCATTTTGATCGAACAAGACTTCACCCACGCATACAACTTGACCATCTTCATCTGTGACTTCTTGTTGTATCTCCTCTTGTTCCTCTTCTTCCATCATTTCTTCCTCCTCATCTTCTTCCATTGCTTGATTATCATCCTTGATGATGATTGGGTTTTCTTGATTATCCATTACGAATTTATGAAGGCTCCTTAACATCTTTCCTTGTCGATTTTGTTCATGACTCATCTGAATTTGAAGCACTTGAATTTCAGCAAGCATTTGAAGAGTATATTCCATTTCCTCTTCTAGTTTGATGGCACGTGATAGGGTAGAATGTTGGAAAGGACCTTCGGATGGTCCAATGGATGATTCAGGATTAATTTGGGTGTTAAAATTGGTGGAGGCCATTACTTATTTTGGTTTAGAGTTTTTACAGAAGTGAAATAAGAGAATGGAGAAGATAATTCGAAGTGGAGAGTTTAAATGGTTATTGTAACTAACTTTTGGTGGGAATTAATTTTTGAATTCTGGCAGTTATAGGTCGACATAGGCAAGTATGTATGTCGACATACTTGTATTTTTTACTTTATTTTTCTAAATTTAATGTTATTCTTATATATATTAATATATTTAATTTTTCTACTCCACTTAATGAATAAATACCTAATTCTCTTATAAATTTAGCAAATGTTGCTTCGTTTAATGGTTTTGTTAATATATCTGCTATTTGTATATCTGTTTCTATAAATTCAAGTGAAATTTTCTCTTTACTTACGTTATCTCTTAGAAAATGATCTCGTATGTCGATATGTTTAGTTCTTGAATGATGAGTTGGATTTTTAGATATATTTATAACACTCGTATTATCGCAGTATATTGATGATTTATTTATATTTAATCCAAAATCATTTAGAGTTTGTTGCATATATATTACTTGTGAACAAGCCAAAGCAGCAGAGATATATTCTGCTTTATTTGTTGACAAAGATACAGTATTTTGCTTTTTACTGAACCACGAGACTAGTGAATGCCCTAAGAAATGACATGTTCCACTAGTACTTTTACGATCAGATTTACATCCCGCATAATCAGCGTCACAATAAGAAACTAAGTCGAATGAATCATCCTTAGGATAAAATAATCCAAAGTCTGATGTATGCTTTACATACCTTAGAATACGTTTTACGGCTTTTAAATGTGTTTCCTTAGGTTGCGATTAATATCTTGCACAGAGACATACACTATGAATAATATCTGTTCTACTAGCGGTTATATATATAATAGTGATCCTATCATTCCTCTATATAATTTCTGATCAACATCTTCTGACGTGTCGTCTTTACTTAATGCTATATTAGTCGCCGTTGGTGTTGGTCTCCCATTTGTTTTTGTTAAATCGTATTTATTAATTAAATCTCTTGCTTATTTTTCTTGGTTAATAAATATTTCATTCTTTAATTGAAGAATTTGTAAGCCTAAGAAGAATGTTAGTTTTCCCATATGACTCATCTCAAATTCTTGGGTCATAATATTTGAAAAGTCTTTATTCATCTTATCATTTGTTGATCCAAAAATTACATTGTTAGCATATATTTGTACTAATTGTATACCCTTATTATTATTTTTAATTAACAAACTGTTATCAAGTTTTCCTATTTCAAAGTTGAATTGTAATAAATAATTTCTTAATCTATCATACCAAGCCCTAGGAGCCTATTTTAATGCATATAACGCTTTCTTTAACTCATATACATGATTTGGTAACTTTTCATCTTCAAAAAGAGGTGGTTGCTCTACATATACGTCTTCTTTAACAAATCCATTTCGAAAAGCACTTTTAACATTCATTTGATATAATTTTAAATTATTATGGTTTGCAAAGGCTAGTAATATCCTAATTTCTTCTAATTTAGCTACAGGGGAAAAACTTTCATTGTAATATATTCCTTCTTCTTGAGTATAACCTTGCGCTACTAGTCGTGCCTTATTTCTTACGACCTCACCGTGTTCATTCTTTTTATTATTATAAACCCATTTAGTTCCTATTACAGTCTTATCCTCTGGTCTGGGAACAAGTTCCCATACATCATTCCTAGTAAACTGATTCAATTATTCTTGCATGGCAAGGATCCATGAATCATCGGAAGATGTTTCCTTTGGATTCTTAGGTTCAATAGTTGAAATAATGCAGAATTAATCATATTATTTAATTGATTACGAGTTCTAATGATGGATTCAATATCTCCTAAGATATTTTCTATAGGGTGGTCTCTTAGTAATCTAATTCAATTATTTGGTTGACTATCTTCATGATTTGTTTCATTAATTTCATTTTCACATTCATCTTTGTTATGTTGTGTTATACTTTTATAATTTTCGTCAAAGGATACATTTAAGGTTTCTTCTATAGTATTGGTTCTTGAATTAAAAACTCTATATGCCTTATTTCTCTCTAAATATCAAATAAATATTCTTTTATTGGATTTCGAGTCAAATTTATCTACATTTTCTTTAGTGTTAAGTATAAAACATTTACTTCCAAATATTTTAAAATATGATACCTCTGGTCTCTTATTATATAAAAGTTCATATGGTGTTTTATGAGTTAAGGGTCTAATTGAGATTCTATTTAAAATATAACAAGTTGTTGCAACTGCCTCAGCCCAAAAATTTCTTGGTAAATTACTATCAGATAACATAGTTCTCACACACTCTTATATCGTTCTATTTTTACATTCAACTACTCTATTTTGTTGGGGGGTTCTAGGGACAGAAAAATTATGTGTTATTCCTTTTTTATTACAATTTTTTTAAAAATTTTCGATTTTGAATTCTCTGCTATGGTCACTATGTGTTGTTTTGATTTTTAGTGATAATAAATTTTGAATTCTTTTAGCAAAAGTTTTAAATTGATCAAAAGCATCACTTTTGTTTTTAAGAAACAACGTCCAAGTAAATCTAGAAAAATCGTCGACTATCATATAAACATATTATTATGACTTATCAATTGGGTTTGAGATGGACCAAATAAATCCATATGAATTAAATCTAGCGTTTTCGAGGTTGTAATTTCTTCTTTTTACCTAAATGATTTTTTTTAATTTTCCGAACTAACAAGCATCGCATAAATTATTGACTTTAAATTTCATTTTGGGTAATCCCCTAATTGAATCTAATTTAGAAACCCTAGAGATGTGTTTGAAATTTATATGGCCAAATCTTTTATGCTAGATCCAAGGGTCGCTTGTGTTGGCCGAAAGACATAGATTATCGTTGGTGATTTTCATACTCAGTATATAAATATTTTTCTCTCTATCTCCTACGAATATTACTTTTGAATTCCTATCTTCTATAAAGCATTTATTCTTTTCAACGTTTATTTTATAACCCTTATCGCAAAGTTGACTTATACTTAGTAGGTTGTGTTTTAGATTCCTAACTAACAAAACATCAGAAATAGTAGGAGTTTCAAAATTACCGACATTGTCGATCCAATAATGTATCCTTTAGAGTTATCTCCGAAGTTCACAATTCCACCATCTTCATAGACTAGATTATTTAGTATTTCCGGATTTCTCGTCATATGTCTCGAACAGCTACTATCCAGTATCCATTTTTCCTTTTTGATTTCCACCATTTGTTTGCCATAATTTGAATTCTCAACAACCATGTAATGCATCATTTCGGAATTTGAATTTTCAACAACCACCATTTCGGAATTTAAATTTCCAACATCCACTTCACCCATCTTTTCAAGTATTGAATTTTCAAAAGCCATATAGCACATCTTTTCCTGTATTGGACAACATTTCAATAGATCACTTGACTTTTCAACATTATTATATGCAGACTTTTCAACATTGGTATAATGCATGAATTGATACTAGTGTTAACAATTATTTCAAATTTTGCCATTTAAAATTTAAAAAAATCAGATTATGAACTTTTTGAAAAACCTTGCTCTGATACCAATTGTTAGGGAATGCGAAATGGATCGTTAAGACAAAACTAACAATAGAGAGGGGTGAATAGTGTTTTTAAGGAATTCAAGAAAATCTAAAACTTATATGATCTACTATATGAATCACACACCACATAGATAATCACATACACAGATTCAAACACAAGTACAGAAATAAACGAAAATAAAATGCAGAAAAGGAAAGAACACACAGAATTTTATACTGGTTTGGATTACTCCTACGTCTAGTCCTACACAACGCTAGATTGCACAGAATTTTATTACTATATCAATATCCAAGTACAACACCCTTGATTTCTCGGCCACAAGGTTACCACTGTTTCCAAACACCCTTGATCATGTATATTCCCCTTGATTTCCCCGGCTATAAGGTTACTACCGTTTCCTTCCTCGATTTCACGGCTACAAGGAACACACCATTTCCAAACTATCCCAAAACAATCCCAAATGATTACAACAGCCTTATAACTCTTCAATAGCACTTCGATTCAGAGAGTAATGAGTAGAGAGTGAGGAGAGAAGAAGTTTTATATAATTAGACTTGAAATTAATTAGTAGAGTATAAGTGTAGAAATCATAAAAATATGATATAATAATGGTGTAATGAAAGGAGACGAAGATGGAGAAGAAGAATGATGAAAAATTCGAAATCGGCCCCTATTTATAAGATTTGAAAGGTTGCAACTCTTCTGCAGTGTTACAAATAGTGAAAAGACACTTCCTTTCAAAATTAAAAATGTGACAGTTTTATGTCGACATATCAATGTCGACATATGCTATTCAAAAATTGAAATTTGAGTATTTTCCAAGTGTTTTAATATATATATATATATATATAAAATTCTGGAAATTCTTGAATTAAAACATAGTGATATAAATAAGTATTATAAAGTAGGAAATCATATGAAATCATAAATATAAATTATATAAACATATTTATAGAATTATAAAGTTTAAAACTATATAAATATAAAGTATAAAAGTATATAACTATAAATTTATATATAAACTTATGATCTTTAAAACTTGAGTTTAAAATCAAAAATAAAATAGAAAAACTTAAGTAGAATTTTGAAATAGAATTTGAAATTCAGAATTTAAAAAACAGAATTTGAATTTGCACCTGGAGCGCTATTCAAAGTCTTACATAAACTAGACTCTAATCTTGATTACTTATAAGTCTTGAATCTTCTCTGAATTCTGAATCTCTTGAATCTTTAAAACTCTAAAACTGTACAGTCTTCAGTATTAATTCCTGTATACAAATACTGCATATACGTATATAGTCTAGATAGAGATGTTAGTATATATTTTATAATCAATCAATATTAAAATTAGGTTGTTGTCATTAAAACTCCACTCTCCAACAAACTTGTGCATTGTTTTCTCGCCTATTTCCATCTGCCCGGTCATCTGAACATTATCCTCCGGTTTTCCCTTCTATTCTGGGAAGAGGTCGCCCATCTTGAACTCCCCTAATTCCATATCTGAGAGCGTGTCCAGATAGCCATATTCTTCTCCTAGTTTCTCCCCCTAAGTTGCCAGTTGGCCGAAAGAAGGGCACGGTTGAGAGAGGATGCTGAGGTAGAATGGGTGGCACAACTTACAACCGCAAAAGCGAAAGCAGTTTCTACTAAGAATGTAATAGTTGCTTATGCATTTGAAGGTGGCCGCTCTCAGCAGCAGCAAGTTGCCTCACTTGTCTCTACAAGTGGTTCGTCTATCCCTGCCCTCATCGTTACCAAGTATGATCCCAATTATCTAAGGCCGGGACACAAAATCTCTCTTCAACAAACAGTCGGGAGCACTACGCCTTTCGAGAGGACACCGCAAGTGTTGGAAGGTAAAAACCCCCCTTTGTCGAGTTCTCAAAAGGGTGGTAACATGAAGTTGAAGTAGACTGACTTGTCTGCTCCTTCATTATGTAGGTTCATCCGGATTCTCACCCATTTTGTAACGACCCGTAGTCTACGCATCATAGGATCGTGGAATATTTATTTCTTTCACATACGAAGTCGTATGGTCATGTAACTTTGGGGGACGACTATTGGGGTCATTTCCCATGTTCATGATTTTTCCCGATTTTTAAATGACCATTTTACCCCTAGTTATCACTGTTTTGGCCATAACTTTTGACTGGAAAGGAATTTTGACCTGAAACCACTTCCATTGGCTCCGGATGATGGTTTCTCTTTCCGTAGAGTGGTCACATTAGCCAAACGGACTTACCGTTTGGGAGATATGGCTGAAACAAGTTTCAGATGGTGAAAAACAACTTAGTTGGGCTTAAACGGGTGATTAGCAGCTTGGCCCAAGGGGAATTTCGGGTTTAGGGAGATATAGGTGCTGATTAGGGTTAGAAAACATTTCTTTAGACATTTTCCAGCCGCCACTTTCATTTCTCTTACCCTAGTCATGGCCTCCACTCTCTAAATCTCTCTCAAAACACCCAAAATCACTTCTTAATCAAGGATTAAGGCTTAAAGGCATCAAATTAAGAAGAAAAAGCACCAAAGCAAGGTTGGAGCTGCTGTATAAGATTGGGAACAGCGCCAAATCAGAGAATATTTCGGTTTTGGGGTTCTAGTTGTGGCCAAGGTGAGTGATTTGCATAGTTTTTGCACTAATTACGGTAATTAAGGGTAATTAGTGAAGATTAGCGAATTTATGCGTAAATAAATTCTGGAAAAATTCTTAAAATTCTAAAATAATGTTTTAAGGCTCTGTTAAAAATTTGGGTTAATTTCGATGTGTTTTGCTAATCATATGCTTAAACATGATTAAGAGGGATTATAGGCAAATGTGAGGTTTTAGCCACTTTTGATTCATTTTGATTCATTTAAATTGTTGTTTGCTGTTTGTGGTTGCTATGACTCTATGGTATGTTTCATGATTGATTAGAATAGTTAAATTGCTCGAAAACGTCGTCGAATGGCGTAAAAAGCTCGCTGGAAAGTTGTAGAAGTGTGCAGGCTCCGAACCGGTTCGGATCGGAGAAAAGGGGTCGGATCGGACTAGGGAACCGACCAAGGGAATTCGAACTGGATGAGGACTTGCCACTGGAAGAAGTTTGGCAGGAAGGAAGGCCATTGCTTAGAGTTGGAGTGGACAAGGGGGATCGGATCGGAACTAGGGAGCGGATCGGATCGAAACTAGAGAGTGGATCGGATTGGAGAGGATTGGATCGGAGTACGCTAAGGGGGCGGAGCGGATCGGCAATTGGAGAAGGACAGGATTGGGCATGAGAACTCAGAAGGGAGCAACCACCGAACTCAAACAGAGACAACCGACCCGAAGTGGAGTACCGACCCGAACCGATGAAGAAGATGACTACCGACCCGAACCGATGAAGAAGATGACTACCGACCCGAACCGATGATGGTGATGATTACCGAACCGAACAGAATTCTAGGACTGTTAATGCGCGACAACTCTTCTGAAGACCCTCTCCAATTCGACCAAACCCGAGATGCAAAGGAAGTCCAAATGAGAAGTTAGAGCATAAGATTCAGATGGGAATCAATGAGTTCACTTCATGATTGGGCTTTGCTGCGGGACGCGTGCTAAGGAGTTATCGACACCTATAGCTTTGGACCACTATGGTAGGAGGTACGAAGGCGGATTCAGGGCCATTATGGCATTGGTAGAACCAAGGGCTATGACCAATGAAGTGGGTCATTGAAATGTTTGGTCATGACTCCAAGTGTTTGGCTTGGTCACAGCAGGGTTTCTACAAGTCAGGATTCGTCGTTGCCTCAGTTTGTCTAGTGTTCCAAAGTGGTAGACGTCGTATACTTTACGCACTGAGTGAGAGATGTGAGGATGGTTGCTATGGATGATTTGCTTGCTATCATTTTGACATGCACACCCCACCCCCGTATTCTTACACTATTTATTATGGCACCTTGGAGTATTGTACGGTATGTGGTACTAACTCTTTGGTTGCAGGTCCAGGTTCAGGTATGGTTTAGTATACCTGTTATTTCCCTGTTTAGATGCTTATCGCTCATACCAGGCTTTATGTCTGACCCAGAGTTTTATGTCTCTTCTTATTACTCTGGGTGCTCACACGAGCAGACTAGAGACAGGTTAGCTAGCGATGCACGGGTAGATGGTCCGGAGACGAGCAGGAGGCTTCCACGTACTATGTACATAATATTCTCCCTGTGTTGTTGAAGATCACTGCTTGGGCATTGTTGGTGTATCTTCTATTTTAGCTTTCTTTTGGTTAGAGACAGTAAATTTGGAAAGTTGTAATAAGCTGTATATGGATTTCCGCTGCTTTGATGTTGACATTGATTATTAGTTATCAGCTTATGCACTGTCTCGCCTGTTTTATGTCAAGTATGTTATTATTATATTTTATCCCATGCGCTGTGAGACATTCTACAGGTTCTTTGATTAGTTCATTCTCTTCTTTCCTTTCTTCTGACGACCGTCTTGTGCTAGTCGGGCATGTGTACAGCGCACTCTTGGAGGAAATGCAGGCTGGTGCGAGGCGGGCCGTCACACTTGGTATCAGAGCTCTAGGTTGCGTAGTTAACCTAGGGAAGTTATCAGGGAGAGATAGTATACGTATACGAGAGAGCGTATTTGTAATAACTTTGGTTTTTAAAAGCTATATATATATACTATTAGTAGTATAAGGATGAAGTCGTACTGCACTAGCACCACTATGGAGTCGTTAATCATTTCCTTTTTCAGATTGACGATGAGCCGAGATACTAGAGGTGTTGGTAGGGGAGCCAATAATGGGAATGCTGCTGACATGAGGACGATGTTTACTGACCTCATGAGAGAGATGCTTAGAGATGTGCAGAGGGCAGCTCCCAATGGTGGAAATGGTGGTGGTCCAATAGTGCAGGCGCCAAGAGTCGACTTCGCCAAGCTGAATAAGGACTATACTAGTCTTGGTGGGAAGCCGTTCCACGGAACGGAGTCGGCTACGGATGTTCAGGATTGGTTGGATAGTTGCGAACGTATCTTCGAGGATTTGGGTATCGAGGATGCAATGAAGAGAAGGCTAGCGTCCCGTCAGCTGCAAGGGCGGGCAATGAATTGGTGGAATGCTATAAAGGCAGCTACTCCCGAAGATCAGATTACTTGGGAGCAGTTTAAGGCTCGCTTTAGTGAGAAGTTCATTCCAGCTGCTCAGAAGTCAATGTTGTTTAAGAAATTCTTAGAGCTCAAGCAGAATGGCAGAGCTGTCTCGGAGTACATTGCTGAATTCGACACTTTGTCAAAGTATGGGTTATCTCTTATTGATACTGCTGAGAAAAAGAATGAGAAATTCATAACTGGGTTAGATCAGTACTTAGGGGAAAGGCTTATTAACCACATCGACGAGACGTTTGAGTCGATTGTGGGGAAAGCATTAAGATCAGAGAGTCTCTACCCTAAGCCGAAGACTGAGGTTGCATCCTCAGATGAGCCAAAGCCACAAGCAAGTGGTGGAGGCAAAGGTGGTTCCCAGAATAAGAGAAAGCAGAATCAGGCTAAGGATGGCCAGAAGAAAAAGAATAAGCAGGATGTGGAGTGCTTCAGCTGTGGTAAGAAGGGCCATTATGCTAGTAATTGTCGGGCCAAGCCAGCGGATAGGAAGTGCTTCAACTGTGGCCAAATGGGACATCACAAAGACAAGTGTCCACAGCCCCCTAAAGAAAGGCAAATGGTGAAAGCATATGCTCTTAATGCTATTCCTTCTTCGTCGAATGCCCCAACTGCGGCGGAGAAGGGAAAGAATGTCGTCATTCAAGGTATGCTTTCTGTTTATGATGTTCCTGTTAGAGTTTTGTTTGATACCGGAGCTTCCAGTTCTTTCATATCTAGTGACCTGGTAGATAGGTTGGGATTGGAGCCCGAGATTGTCGATAGACCTTTAGTAGTGACGAACCCGATTGGTGGTTCGACTAGCCTTAGCATGATTTGTCGTAATGTGGTCTTATCGAGTCATGGATGCATGTTTGTTTGTGATTGCTTTGTTTTGGGCTTTACTGGGTTTGGCATTATTTTGGGAGTAGATTGGCTCCAAAGATACGGGGTGGTGGTAGACTGTGAGGGCTTGTTGGTGACAGCTAGAGCGGATGATGGGCGGAGGATAGTGTTTGGTGGTCTACCCAGTAAGGGGGTATTGGCTAGTTTTCTAAACTCCCTCGACATTCCGCATAGTGAGTTGTCAGGTTTGCCCGTGGTTGGCCAGTATCCGGATGTTTTCGAAGAAGTGACCGGACTTCCACCACACCGAGAGATTGAGTTCCGTATTGATTTGGTAAAAGATGCCAGGCCTATAGTGATGCCACTTCGTCGTATGGCACCAAGAGAGCAGCGAGAGCTCGAGGTGCAAGTCAGCGATCTTTTGAGGAAGGGATTTATCAGAAGGAGTGTTTCTGAATGGGGAGCACCAGTTGTGTTTGCTACCAAGGCGGATGGTTCCCTTCGTTTGTGTGTAGACTACCGCGAGTTGAATAAAGTGACGAGGAAGAATAAGTATCCTCTACCGCGGATAGATGATTTGTTTGATCAGTTGAGTGGCGCGAGAGTATTTTCCCAGTTGGATCTCGCGACAGGTTTTCATCAGCTTAGAGTGGAAGCTGAGAGTATAGCTAAAACGGCATTTCGAACGCCGTCTGGGTTTTATGAATGGTTGGTTATGCCATTTGGACTGACTAATGCCCCAGCATATTTTGTGGATCTTATGAATAGGGTATTCAGAGATCAGCTGAATAAGTCTGTCCTTGTGTTCGTTGATGATATTTTGGTCTATTCGAGGACAGAGGAGGAACACAAGGAACATTTAAGAGTAGCGATGGAGGTGTTGAGAAGACACCAATTGAAAGCAAAGTTTTCTAAGTGTCACTTCTGGAAGAGGGAAGTGAGGTTCTTGGGCCATGTTGTATCAGAAAGTGGTATTGCCGTGGACCCAGCGAAGGTGGCTACGGTACAAGATTGGCCTACGCCCAAGAATGCAACTGATGTAAGAAGTTTCTTGGGATTAGCGGGATATTATCGTAAGTTTATCCAAGGTTTCTCCAAGATAGCAGCATCATTGACCCAGTTGACCAAGAAGAATCAAGCTTTTGTCTGGGATGAAAGGTGCGAGAATGCATTTAAGAGTCTAAAGGACAAGTTGACAAGCGCACCAGTGTTAGTCATTCCTAAGGGGGATGAAGAGATGACGGTATACACGGATGCCTGTGGTACCGGACTGGGTGCTGTATTGATGCAAGGCGGTAGGGTTGTAGCTTACGCAAGTCGGCAGTTGAAACCGCACGAGAGAAGATACCCTACCCATGATTTAGAATTGGCAGCGATCGTGTTCGCGTTAAAGATGTGGAGACACTATCTCTTGGGAGAAAGGTTTGAGCTGTTTACAGATCATAAGTCGTTGAAGTATCTATTCTCCCAGAAGGATTTAAACCTCCGTCAGCAGAGATGGTTAGAGTTCTTAGCTTCCTATGATTTTGACATCGCATATACACCGGGAAAGGGCAATGCGGTGGCTGATGCATTGAGTAGAAGACATGCTAGCTTAGGGGCTATGTTCCTTGAATGGAAGCAACTGGAGTTTATCGCGGGGTTTGATTTTAGACCAAAGTGCGAATTGGATCCAGAAATGTTAGCAAGCTTGACGATCAGACCCACTTTGATTGAGCGGATCGGCTCTAGTCAGAGGGACGATCCTAACCTATTGGAAATCATCTCCAAGTTAGAGATGGGTATCGATGAGGAGATGAACAAGTATGGGCTTGATCGAGATGGATGGCTTAGAAAGGATGGAAGACTAGTCGTACCCAATGTCAATGGATTGAGAGACGAAGTGCTTAGAGAATGTCATCACTCAAAGCTGACTATACACCCCGGTGGTAACAAGATGTATCGAAATATGAAGCAGACTTACTACTGGGAAGGGATGAAAAGAGACGTTGGGAAGTTTATATCCAAGTGCATGAATTGCCAGCTAGTTAAAGCCGAGCAAAAGAAGCCTAGTGGTCTGTTACAGCCATTAGGAATTCCCGAATGGAAATGGGAGCAAGTCTCGATGGATTTCGTCGATGGTTTACCAAGGACTAGATCGGGATATGATAGCATTTGGGTGGTTGTAGACCGACTGACTAAAAGTGCAAGATTTATACCAGTCAAATCGACCAGAACGGCAGCTAAGTTAGCAGAACTGTATATGAAGTGGGTAGTGAGATTTCATGGAATACCTAAAGGCATTGTGAGCGACCGAGACCCGTTGTTCACTAGTGGGTTTTGGAAGAGCTTACAAGAGGCTCTAGGGTCAGAGTTACATCTCAGTACCGCATATCATCCTCAGACCGACGGTCAGACGGAGAGGGTGAATCGTATTTTGGAAGATCTCTTGAGAGCATGTATATTGGATTTTGGTGGATCATGGGATGACCATTTGCATCTAGTAGAGTTTGCATATAATAATAGTTACCAATCCAGTATCGGTATGGCTCCATTTGAAGCTTTGTATGGAAGACCGTGCAACTCACCATCATGTTGGATAGAGACTGGCGAGAAGTTTATGCTTGGACCAGAGGTGGTGAGAGAAACGTCGGATAAGATCAAGGTCATTCAACAACGAATGAAGGCTGCCCAGGATAGGCAGAAGAGCTATGCTGATAAGAGGAGAAGAGACTTAAAATTCTCCGTTGGCGACTTGGTGTTTGTCAAGATTTCTCCGTTAAAGAGCGTAATACGATTTGGCAGGAGAGGCAAGTTGGCACCAAGATTTGTTGGCCCATTCCCTGTTCTTGAACTAGTCGGGAATTTGGCATATAGAATTGACTTACCAGAGAAGATGGCAGGAGTTCATAACGTATTTCATGTTTCCCAACTAAGGAAGTTCGTTCACGACTCAGATATAACTATTTCACCTGATCAGTTAGAGGACTTCGAAGTAGAACCCGAGGCGGTTGGGAACCGCAAGCCGGCCCGTATTGTCGAGCACGACATGAAGCAACTTCGAAGGAAGGCGGTGAAGCTAGTCAAGGTTCAGTGGGGCGAGGACGAGAATGATTGTACTTGGGAGACAGAGGAGAACATTAAGAAATCACACCCAGAACTCTTTGCTTGGTAAGATTTTGATTTCGGTTTAGTCTTCCGCATGCTAGGATAAGCTTGCTTGCTTGTTTTGCATGTTTGATTGTTGTATGTGGTTGGTAGGCATGCGGGATCCTTTGTATGTTTTGGGTTAAGGAATTTCGGGGGCGAAATTTCTTAAGGGGGGAAGAGTGTAACGACCCGTAGTCTACGCATCATAGGATCGTGGAATATTTATTTCTTTCACATACGAAGTCGTATGGTCATGTAACTTTGGGGGACGACTATTGGGGTCATTTCCCATGTTCATGATTTTTCCCGATTTTTAAATGACCATTTTACCCCTAGTTATCACTGTTTTGGCCATAACTTTTGACTGGAAAGGAATTTTGACCTGAAACCACTTCCATTGGCTCCGGATGATGGTTTCTCTTTCCGTAGAGTGGTCACATTAGCCAAACGGACTTACCGTTTGGGAGATATGGCTGAAACAAGTTTCAGATGGTGAAAAACAGCTTAGTTGGGCTTAAACGGGTGATTAGCAGCTTGGCCCAAGGGGAATTTCGGGTTTAGGGAGATATAGGTGCTGATTAGGGTTAGAAAACATTTCTTTAGACATTTTCCAGCCGCCACTTTCATTTCTCTTACCCTAGTCATGGCCTCCACTCTCTAAATCTCTCTCAAAACACCCAAAATCACTTCTTAATCAAGGATTAAGGCTTAAAGGCATCAAATTAAGAAGAAAAAGCACCAAAGCAAGGTTGGAGCTGCTGTATAAGATTGGGAACAGCGCCAAATCAGAGAATATTTCGGTTTTGGGGTTCTAGTTGTGGCCAAGGTGAGTGATTTGCATAGTTTTTGCACTAATTACGGTAATTAAGGGTAATTAGTGAAGATTAGCGAATTTATACGTAAATAAATTCTGGAAAAATTCTTAAAATTCTAAAATAATGTTTTAAGGCTCTGTTAAAAATTTGGGTTAATTTCGATGTGTTTTGCTAATCATATGCTTAAACATGATTAAGAGGGATTATAGGCAAATGTGAGGTTTTAGCCACTTTTGATTCATTTTGATTCATTTAAATTGTTGTTTGCTGTTTGTGGTTGCTATGACTCTATGGTATGTTTCATGATTGATTAGAATAGTTAAATTGCTCGAAAACGTCGTCGAATGGCGTAAAAAGCTCGCTGGAAAGTTGTAGAAGTGTGCAGGCTCCGAACCGGTTCGGATCGGAGAAAAGGGGTCGGATCGGACTAGGGAACCGACCAAGGGAATTCGAACTGGATGAGGACTTGCCACTGGAAGAAGTTTGGCAGGAAGGAAGGCCATTGCTTAGAGTTGGAGTGGACAAGGGGGATCGGATCGGAACTAGGGAGCGGATCGGATCGAAACTAGAGAGTGGATCGGATTGGAGAGGATTGGATCGGAGTACGCTAAGGGGGCGGAGCGGATCGGCAATTGGAGAAGGACAGGATTGGGCATGAGAACTCAGAAGGGAGCAACCACCGAACTCAAACAGAGACAACCGACCCGAAGTGGAGTACCGACCCGAACCGATGAAGAAGATGACTACCGACCCGAACCGATGAAGAAGATGACTACCGACCCGAACCGATGATGGTGATGATTACCGAACCGAACAGAATTCTAGGACTGTTAATGCGCGACAACTCTTCTGAAGACCCTCTCCAATTCGACCAAACCCGAGATGCAAAGGAAGTCCAAATGAGAAGTTAGAGCATAAGATTCAGATGGGAATCAATGAGTTCACTTCATGATTGGGCTTTGCTGCGGGACGCGTGCTAAGGAGTTATCGACACCTATAGCTTTGGACCACTATGGTAGGAGGTACGAAGGCGGATTCAGGGCCATTATGGCATTGGTAGAACCAAGGGCTATGACCAATGAAGTGGGTCATTGAAATGTTTGGTCATGACTCCAAGTGTTTGGCTTGGTCACAGCAGGGTTTCTACAAGTCAGGATTCGTCGTTGCCTCAGTTTGTCTAGTGTTCCAAAGTGGTAGACGTCGTATACTTTACGCACTGAGTGAGAGATGTGAGGATGGTTGCTATGGATGATTTGCTTGCTATCATTTTGACATGCACACCCCACCCCCGTATTCTTACACTATTTATTATGGCACCTTGGAGTATTGTACGGTATGTGGTACTAACTCTTTGGTTGCAGGTCCAGGTTCAGGTATGGTTTAGTATACCTGTTATTTCCCTGTTTAGATGCTTATCGCTCATACCAGGCTTTATGTCTGACCCAGAGTTTTATGTCTCTTCTTATTACTCTGGGTGCTCACACGAGCAGACTAGAGACAGGTTAGCTAGCGATGCACGGGTAGATGGTCCGGAGACGAGCAGGAGGCTTCCACGTACTATGTACATAATATTCTCCCTGTGTTGTTGAAGATCACTGCTTGGGCATTGTTGGTGTATCTTCTATTTTAGCTTTCTTTTGGTTAGAGACAGTAAATTTGGAAAGTTGTAATAAGCTGTATATGGATTTCCGCTGCTTTGATGTTGACATTGATTGTTATCAGCTTATGCACTGTCTCGCCTGTTTTATGTCAAGTATGTTATTATTATATTTTATCCCATGCGCTGTGAGACATTCTACAGGTTCTTTGATTAGTTCATTCTCTTCTTTCCTTTCTTCTGACGACCGTCTTGTGCTAGTCGGGCATGTGTACAGCGCACTCTTGGAGGAAATGCAGGCTGGTGCGAGGCGGGCCGTCACACATTTCCATTTGCCCAGTCATTTGAACACTATCCTCAGGGTTTCCCTTTTATTCTGGGAAGAGGTCGCCCATCTTGATCTCCCCCAATTACATATCTAAGAATATATCCAGATGGCCATATCCTTCTCCTAGTTGCTTTCCCTGAGTTTCCATACAAAACCTCGGAACAAAAGGCATAACTAGCGCGAAACCTGTTGTCTCCTCTGCTCCGAAGGAACCTACACGATGAAGGAGAAGACAAGTCAGTCTACTTCAACTTCGTGTTACCACCCTTTTGAGAACTCGAGAAAGGGATTTTTACCCTCCAACACTTGCGGCGTCCTATCGACAGGCGTAGTGCTCCCAACTGTTGGTTGAAGAGAGCTTCCGTGTCCTGACCTTAGATAATCGGGATCATACTTGGTAATGATGGGGGCAAGGACAGACGGACCACTTGTAGAGACAAGTGAGGCAACTTGCTGCTGCTGAGAGCGACCACCTTCAAATGCATGAGCAACTATTACACTCTTAGTAGAAACTGCTTTCGCTTTCGTGGTAGTAAGTTGTGCCACCCTTTTTGCCTCAAAATCCTCTCTCAACAGTGCCTTTCTTTCAGCCAACATGTGACACTTTTCCTCATTCAAACCTTAGCTCGAACTCATCAACCTAGTCCACCTGGCGCTACCTAGCCTTAAACTCCACCAGCTTGTCCCAGGCTTGAGCCAGCGTTCAGGGATAGTCTTCGACCCACAATATATTGCTGAATCGAAGTGTCTTGATGTACAAATCCTATACCGATGGCTCCAGCGATGCCTCAACAGTCTCCTCTGTTTCCTCAGTCTCAGCCCTAAGAATCTTCTCTTCTACTTGGTGCTCAGCTTTTGTGCTATCAACCTGACCCAATATCTCTTTATTTAGAGACTCGGTGCTTTCTTTTTCTTTCTTCGCCTGTTCGAGCTTAACATTGCTAGAATCTGAAAGATTTCTCGGCTCTTCGTTCTCTTTAGTGAGGCACTATGCCCGCTCATTTTCTTCTCATATCTTTTCTTTCTCTTGGGTCAGGGATGTGTTGCTTTCTCGAAGTTGATACACCTACTCGTTCTCTTGCATCATCCGCTTGTTCTCTTCAGATATAGCTTTGTTAACTTGATCGAGCGCTGCATTTCGAGATGAGACCGAGGCTGGTGTATCTTTAAACAACTCCCAGGCCTCCTTTTCCTCAACCGTGACCTTCTCGAGCTCCCTCTCTAATTGCTCTATTTCGGTAATAGAGAGTTAGCATATAAAGATGTAACTCAAATATGCGGAAACAAATGAAGAATGCAAAGATGTCTTACTTAGTTCGGCCTCCCGGTTTATGAGGCCCTCTTCCTTAGCATTGACCTCCAACTATAGACCCTAGAGTGCTACGTTCTTTTTGAAAATCAATTCTGAGAGATTCCTCGCATATTTGTACATTTCCCTGTACTGAAAATGAACATTATACACCTTGTTGTACACATCATCGTCCACTTTCATCGGGATCTAATGTATGTTCAGTAGCCACACCAGCTTGTTGAAGTATAAGCTAGGGAATGGCTTATTGAGTATCTCCCTTTTCTCTTTGTTATAGAGTTGTGCGACCTCTGAAATGGTAGGCAACGCCGGACCCCGCTTTACCACTATCTTCTTCCTACTCCCCGACCCTCCAAGTACCATCTCCTTACTTACAGACTTTGTAACAGGCGCCCCGGGTGGTACATAGGAGGTATTGTCAGTGCCTGTTGCTTCGTGCTCACAACTTCTGGCCTTTTGTCCGCTTTCGACGGTTGGATAGGGGGTGGTGAAGAGTCTGAGTGTTGGGGTAGGTCTTTATGACTGTGGTCATCGATGCGGTCATAAGAATGAGGGGTTGCGAAAAAAATATGTACTCATCCTAAAACTACTCAAAGCCCCGCTCTTCTATGGCCGGTGACTTTCAGACCATTGACCTTGGCCTTTGTTGCTTTCTTTAACCATTGTACTTACATAGGGAAAATTCAGTGTCAGAATTGAACATTCCATGCACATGAACAAATGTTGTGTCATGTAGTGTTTATGAGCAAGTGTTCTAAGTGTTCCCTTTACAGACCAGATTTAAGCCCGCTTGAAGGGGTGACCTCTCCAATGTTCAGCATAAGGCTTCCAATACTTGTACCAGTCAGCCAAGTCATTATTAGTTCAATCGGGACCTTGTCCAAATATTAGAATTGGCCCTCCATTTCCGGTGACGCAGTGGTCCAAGAGGTGAAAACTGGAGAAACCGACCTGGGCCATGTTCTCGACCTCATCTCATCTACTGGAGACGGGATGGGGATGGTCATTAGACCCTCTCCTCCTGTAATCATATCATCATCAATGTCGTCACATCCACTAGATTCTCCCAGAGATCCAATGGTCTTATGTCGTTGGGGCACGACAAGGGGTACTCTCACTTACGGACGCGGAGGACTTTTCCTCCCTTAGCTTCCGCCCTTTATCCTTCTCTAACACCACACAAATGGCCTATTGAACAACCTATAGGAAGTAGGCCCGTTGGACAAAGTAGATGATCAGTTAGTACATTTTGGGTAGTGCGGGATTCAGTCGGAATTGCCTTCAATGCTTCAAGTCGCTCGTGATATACTTTCCGTAGGGTCTCGACTGGATATCTATCGCATAAATATCAAGTTAGTCGTGAGCTTACGACTCGATTAACTATGAACCCAAAACAAGAAAGAAGTTCTTACTTCTGTCCAACCATCACCTCACGAATCCTGGGGGACACCAAACATAGAACCAGTCATACTTAAGACTGTTGAGCATGTTCCATCCCCCCAGGATGAATCGAGTGTTGGCTTGTACCTCCAAGTGGACAAGAGAAGTCGTGGCTGTCGGTATCCTTTTCATTGAATAAGAAACTGAATGTCTTCTCCGGTTGGTACTCTATACAGGTATTCTGAGAATAGGATTCAGGTAGCAAGCATGAAGGCATACACATTTGGATGGAACTGCATCGACCCTAAGCAAAAGTAGCACAACATATCATGGACGAACCCGCAGGATGTGGGCACGCATTCGGCAGTGCACATATGCCTATTCCAGGAAAGTTTACCCTTCTGGAGGCACGTGCACCTTATTCTCTTCCTCAGGGACACAAACGTCATCTCAGAATATGTCGTACTTCTTATAAACATGCCTTAATGCAGCTTCATCCATCCGTGAAGGAACTGAATCTAGTAGATTATCGACTACAGCGGCATCCGCCATCATGTCTAGTGCCTCGGGAATGTCTTCCTACATGATATCGACATCCTCCCCTCTCTTGAGTCCTCCTTCAGTAGCTTCAGCCCCTTCTAGTATCATTGGCTCGACCATGCGCCCGATCGACTATTGCGGTCTTTCTGATTGCGCACCCTGATTGGGTGCAACATATAGGCTTACACACTAGGAGGGTGTGGAAGCCTCTGAGGTCTCAAGCTTACTGCCAAATGGACTGAAATTATGGGATGACCCACTTGGGAATAGTTGGAGTTCTATAGTTTTAACTTCCAGGCCTTTAAGTCCCCAAGAAGTTCTCGATGTTATTGCAAACTATACTTGTAAGATTGTCGCATTAGATACTGCACTAAAAAAATTGTGACCCCTTTGTTGGTGTAAATTAACATGGAACATGAAGTGTCATGAGGTGCTAAGGCGATTACAGTAAAAAGAATTTGGGACATGACGATGATCACTAGTCTTTAGAGTTCAAACTATCGTCGTCCTTAACCGATATCGTCAGATTCACATCGACTTGCGATTATGTCATGATTGAGGTTAGGAATCAAGCCCGCAGATCAGTAGTTTAGTCACATATCCATACTCCAAGTTTATGCTCAAATCCTACGTGCATATTTGAATTATCAGTTCCAGTTCAAGCGCGAGGGTGTTATTGATCAGCACACTCAAATCCATATCCGATCCAAACACGTGCATCGCAAAAATGACCCAAGTCCGATAATAATTCTTTCAGGATTCGAGTATTCCTTAAGCATGTTAGAATGGAGTGAGGGGTATGTGTCCAACTCCCTTGGGGATTCAAAAATTTCTTAAGTACTAGGAATATAAAATTTTGTATCCTTAAGCCTAGGAAAATTCATATCCCCAAACTTGGGAAAATCCGTATCCCATAAGCCTAAAGGAAATTCGCATCCCAGTACTACCTTTTGTTTCGGATCCTTTGCGTGATATGAATCCTCTAAGTCCAATGGATATGAATTTCATATCCCGAGGCATGGAGAATTTCAACTCCCGGGGCAGATACGAAATCAGAATTTCACATCCCCTTTTGGATACGAAGCCTTGATTTTGTATCCCTCTTTGGATGTGAAACCTGAATTTCGTATCTGTACTTCAAAGCCAAGAGACGAGATCTCGACTTCGACTCCCTAGGGCAGATATGAAATTAAGCTTCTGCATTCGCCTTCGAAATACGAAGTCCTGACTTCAACCACCCGCTACTACTACTACCTTCTTCTCTCATATCTCCTTTTCCTTCATCGAATCGCCTCGTGGACGTCCTGGGGATAAAAATTTGAATTCGTATCCCAAAGACTTTGTTCTCGTAGGTCCTTTGTCCCTTACAAAGTTCTTTGGACTCTCCAAAGAACACCTGGCCTCCTCCTCGAGATGTTATGGTTGAACCCCAGGCCATGGTCTCAATCCCAGAACTCCATGAAAACATCCAAGATCAGAACTCGAAATCGAATTGAATGAGTACACAAAATTCAAACCCCATCGGATTTCAATTTGGATGAGAGTAATTGGAGTTAGGGAGTCGTAAGGGGTGAGTTCATTTCAAAAGAAATTCTCAAGTTTCGGGATGCGAATTTTTGACAAGTGAAGGATGAGGAATTTCGTATCAGAGCATTTATACAAAGGGGTGCGATTGGAAAGGATACGAAATTTTTATCTTTCCAAGATATGATTTTTTGTTTTCCCCCAGGATGCAGTTTTGTCTCCCTGTGGGATACGAATTTCATATCCATTAGGGTATAGATGCATACATTGAAAAATGGGAACTCCTAACTTTAGAGAATTCCAAACTCGCGGCTCCATCTATGACTATGTGCACACACTTCCAAAACTACGACCATCGAGCCCAATTCAACTCGCTAACTAATTATATGCTCACGAGTTTAAGTGACTCAAGAGAGTATGCCAAACGATCAGATTCATGATTCAATATTGTTTCTGGAAATCAACTCACGCAATTGTAAGCCAAAAACATTCTTATTGATTATGTTCCATTGCAAACTTCGATCGCATAGCGCAAAACCACGCGTAAACATGTGAGTGCTTACGTGATAATGCGTCGACAATGACCCGTTTACGTCTTGACGTAAGTGGAAGTTGGCAACTGACATTTAATTTTTGAGTCGACAGTAATTAGATGTTTTCTAAGGCTACCAGTGACAATTTCTACTTCAGGAAATTAGAATTCTCAATGTGCTTAATGGAAAGGTCATGATCAAATGCTCGACACAACTTGGAGATTTTTCCAGCTTCCAGAAATGCTTCACTAAACTCAATGCACATCATGTCAAAACAAGACATACTTTGGGGGTTAAGCGTTAACTGGCCTTTTGGCCCGGTTCCTAAAAGCAATAAAAGCCAACATGACTCGGTCCATCGCATGATACAATAGCCCAAAGTGTCTCTAAGATACTCAAGATTCAGGCATGGAAGGAGGGGCGCGAGCGTGGACCTCACAACTCCTCAAGAGGACTCCTACTTGGGCAATTTCGCACCCCTCAATTGTTATCAAACTCCTTGTATCTTGTATCCTACAGGTTATATGAATTTCGTATCCTTCGGGCACAAATTTCGTATCTCTCGGGGTACGAATTTCATATCCCTCAGGATATGAATTTCATATCCTTCGAGACGTAAATTTCATATCCCCCAGGATGCGAACTTCGTATCCCCCAAGATGCGAATTTCGTATCCCGAATACAAAATTTTGTATCCCTCGGGATAAGAATTACGCATCCCCCGAATACGAAATTCGTATCCCCCCGGATAGAAATTCGTAACCCCCCGGATATGAAATTCATATCCCCTCAGATACGAAATGAAATATGCAACATTCCAAAGTACGAATTATGGCTTGTGGTCTCTATTTCTCACCTACTTCACTACCTATAAATACCCCTTGGCCTCACACTTGAAAGGAGTTGACATTTGCTTGATTTGACAACTTGAGAAGGACCTAGGACACCATTAAGGGCTCTTGAAGCTTGAGGAAGGAGAGAGTCTCTCTTTCTTCAAGCTTTGAACCTACCGACAGTGAAGACTCTCGAGAACAAGGACTAATAGAACTTCATTAATCACTATAACTTTTTGTAATGATGATGTCCATCATTGTAACCTTTCAATAGTGAATAAAATCGAAAAATCCTTCAATATGGATGTAAATTCAAATCAAACCAAACTGCAATAAACACCATGTTCTTTATTTTCCACACTTTTTCCTTATGTGAAACTTTATTCTTGTTAACTCGAGAATCTTTGGATGTGATGCCAATTTTACGTGTCAATAGTGGCTGCTTTACACTTTGAAAATAACTGTTCCATTTGATAAATGTCGTTCCTCTTCACCATAATTAAAGAGGAAAATAAAATCAAAAACTAAATAGTAAATCTTGAGACCATGGGCATTGGATTCGGATCGAGAAAGGCCTTACGTGGGAAATTGGTCTTCTCACGCCAACACTCGTGTGTAATGCATTTTGTATTAAATCCAATCAAAGAGATGCGGGAAAAGTAAATGACACCACGATCTATAGCTATTCGGCAAGTTGTGCCTACGTCTACTCCGAGGTAACTTGTATATTATGCAATATAATTACATGTACAATTCAAGACCAATCCTTTTGTTTACAAAGTCATGTTAGTAGCTATGACAAACTCCTTGCTCAAAGCTAGTACATTCTCCATCATATAGTCCTAATGCCCAAGAAGAAGAGGTGATGTCCAAAAGTGTGCAAGCGATAAGCTAAGTTTCCAAAAGAGTTCGAGAATCCAATCCAAATGCTAATAGGAAGTTCACAAGTCAAAAGAATTTTCCAAAGACCAAGAAGCCATGAAGGAAGCCATTAAAAAGCTCCAAATCCAAGAACCTAAGTGCAGTAGAAATGAACAAAAAAAATCCTGAAAATAAACAAGCGATGGGGTATTTATAGGCATGGGATATGAGATTCATACCATGATTTTCGCATCCCGAGATCAGTACAGAACCCGGTACTTAACCCAAATTAAGCTTAATTTTGAGGCTTCTCCATTCCATGCCAAGCTACTTCGCCTTCGTATCCTGGAATACGAAATGAGAAACCCGATCCTGTAAAGCCGAAGAATTTGAACCAATCCCTGAAGAGAGGAAGACGAAGCACTGATCCTCGAAGTGTTTACCAAAATCATCCCATAAACCAAGCATACTGATCCCCAAGCCAAGCGCGATACGAAACCTAACCACAAAGAATACAGGATCGATACTACAAATACCAATCCCAGGTACTTAGCCAAATTTTTCTGTCTTCTGAACTTCTCCGAGTTGTACCAATCTGGATGTGCTTCCAAGAGTTGTACCAATCCCAAAACACTTAACGCAATTTATGAGTTTTTAATAACTTCGTGGTTTCGTCCAAATCGCTCCAAACTTTCCAAAGGGTGTATAGGAGTCCTGAGCATTGCGATAGCCAGAATTCGACGTGTGACTGCCTTGTAATAAAATAGGTCAACACTTACAAACTGCAATAACCCGCTCAGAATGGGCCTAAATCCCTATCTAGAAAAAAAATCCCATCGAAAATTAAAGTCATTGGTTTCCATAAGAAATAAAATAACAGATACAAATAAAAACGAAATCAAAATCTTACAACGGGTTGGACAAAATAAAATAATTAAAATAGATGTAACATTTCATAAAAATCACAATCGTCGATTACATCACAATTCCCATATCATAATAACGATACATCATAAATATCCCATAAATAGAATCAATAACTAGACATAATAATA
The DNA here is from genome assembly GCA_030737875.1 of Allium sativum. Lineage (NCBI taxonomy): Eukaryota > Viridiplantae > Streptophyta > Magnoliopsida > Asparagales > Amaryllidaceae > Allium > Allium sativum. The sequence continues at coordinate 5,766,113 of CM060913.1, read as the reverse complement.
ATAACCTAAAATAAAATCTTCGCCACCGAGCTCATGACTCCATGATATCTTCTACCAAGTATCTCTGCCTACTAACCTGTGTCGTTAAGAGGGGGTCAGAACAACATATTCTACTGAATGAAAATCATTTAAGTTTAAAGGAAATCTATTTCCTATACTTTGCAGTATAAATCTATCAAGTTATGTCTAGGAGAATTTAATACACAATTATATATGGCATACACATGCATTAAATAGGTGGTTTGTCCATTGGTCACTTAAGGCCATTATATATATGTATGTATATATATGGATTCCTACAGTCACTTAATACCCTACTGGAGGATTCTTCCGATCACTTAGTACCCAACGATGTACCCTAGTCACTTAAGACCTCGTTTAATGTTAATTATCTCTCAGTTTAATGCGAGAAATAGTAATCTGCCACTTAATACCAGGTGAGGGTAGACACTCATCGCCATTTATGACCCCTACAGTGACACATGTGTTACTATATAACAAGTATTACGGGTGAATGCCTAGTCGCTTGATACTTCCCTTAGACAGGAAGTTTCCTTTACAAGTTTGTTGAAACTCTTAGTAACTCGTTCCTATGTATGACCTCACATGGACCTTAGCTAAGAAGTAGACAACTTCTAGAAAACAACCCCACTCATTCATATACCTTTTCATTTAGGACCATTTAATACCTCATAACTATTAGAGAAAGGCAGACCCAATGATTACTTATTACCTAATAAGGGAAAGTCTCATGATTTCAGCCTACAACAAAGGAATGGACCTTAGAAACGGGCTAAGTCCTAACCACTTTAAAATATAATGCAAATAAGATGGATCAGCCATTTAGTACCTCCTCTATAACACCCCGTAAATTTATAAGTATTAATAATAAATAAATAATTAAAAATAAGCAATTAAATGATATGACTAGAAAATGAAATTTTGTAGCTTTTGGATTTTGGCTATGAAATTCTTTTATTTGGATTCATAGCCAAATTCTACATCGTTTTCATATATAATATGCTGAAAACGGTCAATGTATGAAGAAGTTATGAACAAATGAATTTGGACAATGAATGCAGAATATATATATATAATTATATGAATATTATATATATATTGTACAAATTATAAATTAAAAATAAAGAAGGAAAATTTAAATTTAAAATTAGAGATAAGATCTGGGGGACAACGTATATTGCATAATTGGAATAACATAAAGAGATTAAGGAATGTATTAAATAAAATAAACAACTCAGCAACACAGTCTTATTGGGCGTTCCAGCCCTGAAGGGGTCGACCGCCCCCCTTAAGGGGTGTCCACCACAGGTCGACCGCTAGGGGTCGACCACCGGTAGACCGCTAGGGTTCGACCGCCCGACGGCGGGACTACCCAATAAAGCTAACTGGTTAGGATTTTTCTTAGAGGATATATATAAATCAAAGGCTTGGATTAAATCTAATTAATCCAACGGTCTATGCTCACACGGGCAACTATATACCTCCGATCACTCTATGAAAACCCTAATAATTCTCCATCTCTTCCTCCATGTTGCTTCGCCACCATTGTTAAGTTTCATAGAAAAAAAATAAAAGAATAGGTTAAGGTTTCTTCTAATTCTCTACCAATTCTAATTTACACAAGTTTAGAATTCTGGAATTTAGCATAAATGTATATGTATAAAATTTTAATGTATGTCTCTTATATGTATATTGTTAAGAGGATTATTGGAGATCGTTTGAACGTAAAGAATTATTGCGTATCTTGTAATTCTACCACAAATTTCTCTCTATTCCGCCTAAATCTGTGAGTGGAATATGGTTTACTTAAGGCATATTCAGGTTTTAATAGTTTGTCATGTGAATAGATATGCCTAGGGGAATTTGGATATTCGATAATGTAAACATGAAACCCCCAAATCCTCTATCTTGTAATTGCGTATGAATTGTCATTAATAATTGCGTTTTGTGGATTTTTGGTTTTCATATTGGATTAAAATGAATATGAGTGTTATCATCATTATTCATATTTCATGTAATTCACTTTTATTTACCATTGAGTGTAACTTAAAAAGGTTTATATTTGATATTTCATGGTTTGGTTTGGGTTTGGATCCTAATTTGAATCCAAACACATTCAAAGGTGAAATAAATCAAATGTAAGCATTTTTATGTACGTAAAGCCAAAAGTGGTGAATTAGGTGAAATAAGGATTATAAACATACAAGTATAAGTGTATGTAATACTCTGTTTTAATCTAATATTGGAATCATTCCAATAAGCCTAGGATGCAAGTTGAAATTGTTATGTATATATATTTTCCATTCAATGCTATTTGTTATATTATCATTATGCCATCATGCCTAAGTTGTAGCGGTAAAAGTATGGAAAATCTAACTTTTATGCCTTGAATTGGACAATTTGACAATTGCCACCTCTTTAGAACGTTTCCCTGTTTATACGAATGTTTACATTAGTTAGGCGTTATTATTATTTTACTCATATAAACGTAATTAACGTTGTATTATCTTAATAGATACGTTTAGATTAGAATTCTAATTTCAAATGTCCCCTTAACAAATATATATTTGTTTGCTTGTGTGTGCGTATATAGAATGGCATAAATATATATATAATATATATATATATAAGTGACACATAGACACGAGGTTTGTTGCCATTTGTGGTAGAAGCCTGCTCGGAACCGACCAACAAATCCAGCAACGAGATACGACCTACTCTAATGGATCAGATAGGAGCTTCATCAGTAAAGGGGAGACTTCTAGTCACCTCAGTGGATATTCCATAGACGACAAAGGGTGGTTGCAACGAGATGGAAGGCTTTGTGTTCCCCAAACTGGGAGTTTGTTAAAGATAGTCCTAGAAGAAGCCCATCATTATAAGATGACTATTCATCTAGGTGGCGATAAGATGTATAGGGACATGAAGAGGGTTTTCTTTTGGGCTGGGATGAAGATAGATTTGATGGAGTTTGTTTCTCAATGTTTGGTTTGTCAGCAAGTTAAAGCTGAGCAAAAGAAGCCCAGTGGTTTACTTCATCCTTTGGAGGTTCCACAGTGGAAGTGGGAGAGCGTCTTTATGGATTTCATAGATGGTTTGCCAAGATCAAAGAAAGCCAACACCAGTATTTGGGTTGTAGTGGACAGACTTACTAAGAGCGCTCATTTCATTCCGGTCAAGAGGACGACAACATAGTTGGCAGCAATTTACGTTCGTGAGATAGTCCGTCTTCATGGAATACCTTCCAGCATTGTAAGCGATCATGACCCCATTTACACAAGTGAATTTTGTATGAGCTTGCAAGAAGCATTAGGTACACAGTTGTGTTTGAGCACCTCTTATCACCCACAGACCGATGGACAGATAGAAAGGGTGAACAGAGTTCTTGAGGATCTTTAAAGGTTGTGTATCATATACTTCGGAGGGACATGGGAAGAGCATCTTCCTTTAGTAGAGTTTGCCTACAACAAGCTAGTATTGACATGGCACCCTTTGAAGCATTGTACGGACAACCCTGTAGATCACCAACTTGTTGGTGGGAATCTATAGAAATGCTATTATTTAGACCAGATATGGTTAGAGAAACATCCGAGAAGATTGATCTTATTAGACGGCGAATGAAGACCGCTCAAGATAGGCAGAAATCCTACGCGGATAAGAGAAGGACTGACGTTGAATTTGAAGTGGGAAACATGGTTTTCAATAAGGTGTCACCCTTGAGGAATGTGGTTCGCTTCGGATCTGTAGGGAAATTGGCACCAAGATTTGTAGGGCCATTTCCCATAACATAAAAGATTGGTCAAATGGTTTATAGAGTAAAACTACCAGAGAGGCTATCCGGCGTTCATGATGTTTTCCATGTTTCTCATTTGTAGAAGTGCTTTCAAGATACCACAGAAGTAGTTGAGCCGAGTATATTGGAGGAAGTAGAGGTGGAACGGGAGGCGACAGTCAGACGAGTTCCTACCTGTATTCTTGGATCAGAAGTTAAGAAGCTACGCAATAGAGAAGTCAAGTTGATGAAAGTTCAGTGGGGAGAAAAACCAAAGGATGCAACTTGGGAGACCAAAGATAAGATTCGTGCTTCATACCCTTTTCTTTTCGAGGGTATGTTCTTAACTTCCTTTCCAAAGCTTTTATTCATGCTTGTTTCTATCATTTAAAGTATATCCTATCGATCGAATCTTCGACCTTTAGGTAGAAATCCCATGGAAGTAAACATGTGTTTGAGACATGTTATGTTTGATGGACGCAAGTGAATGCATGTGTCTGCTAGTGGTTGCTCGTGGATACATATACACACACATTAGGCACTAGATCAGCACAATCACTCTCATACTGCATATGGGTATGTGTGCATTTTATCTTCTTTTAATGGATGGAAATGGATGTATCATCATATGGATGTTGCATTTAGACGTATGATTGTGCACCCATATAGGACTTATATGTTATAATAGGATTGTTGCATACATGATGGATTCATGGCACTAACATGAATTGCATTAAGGAGGACGACTGAATCAGTGGACCGCCTGATCATCGCATTAGTATTTGGACATATACACACACCTTTGCATATGTTCATATAAGCATTAGAAGTCTTTAAGGGAAAAGGATGCCTGCGATTGTTGGATGAGTAGATGGGTGATAGATGTTAGGATATACATTCTTCTTAACTTGGAGATTTCGGGGATGAAATCCTTTGAGTAGGGGAGAATGTAAAACCCCGTAATTTTAACAACACTAAATATGATAAATTAAAGAATAATTAATTTAATATTCAAAATTAAGTGAAACGGACTGCGCCATTGTGTTCGTCTTGGAATTCTGGTCAAAACAGACACCTGGTTTGCGTAAAATGGACACCGTATAAAGAAGTTATTAAGGTTTGAAGTTTGTATACACGCAATAAGAATATATATATATATGTATATAGTCTGGAAATTCAAAAATTAGGTCTAGAAATTCAAAATCGCTCAGAATTGGGGAGGCGGGAATTTTCCAACTTAAGAGTATCGACCCTTTAAGGGGGGTGTCGACCCATGGGTCGACCACATAAGGGGGGTCGACCCCCCTACGGTAGATTAGACAGATTAGGGTTTTGGGGGAATCCATAAATATGGCCTCATTTCTCATATTTTTGCACACCAAAAATAATGGAGAACTAGATGCTACCTCTGCCCAGATTAAATCAAGTCTTTTCTTCTTCTGCAATCAAGTTATTCAAGTTTAAAGATCTATGATTCGATTCTTCTGTTTTTCTAGATCCAAACACTGTGAGTTTAAGTTACTTTTAGATCTAAATAATTAAAAAGTTATTCTTGACATGACTATAACTTGGATCTATGCCTATGATTGCTTGAATCATATTAGATCTGTTATAACTTGTGTATCTATGATATCCTGACATGATTATGAACTAGATCTGAACCTATACCTATTTATCATGTCAGATCTACCTTTGATTATAGATCTAATTCACTGTTTTGATCACCTTATACATGTTCTATTATGTTTATGGCCAAAGCAGATCTGTATTAGTTGGACATCTAAATCATTGTTTAGATCACATCATGCCTGTCCCTATTATGTTAGAATCGGTTCTATTATCATATGTTCATTAGATTTGTTCCTATATGCCAACCTTGTCATTATTCCACTATATGGTTTATGCATGTTTATGCCATTATATGTCCATCATGTTAGTATGATAATCTCTGTTCTATTCCCTCTATCTTTTCCCTTTTTGTCTTTATATAGCCAGGCTACTTTCGAGCCTAGGCATGCCGCTGAAATATGCGAATGTGTTAGATTGGGAATGAGGGGAAAACGTTGAATTGGGGTATAACTTGTAACTGGGAATTTGGGCATAACTTGAATAAAGTGTAATAATATTAATTTGGGGGCATATGGTTCATTATGAACATAACTTGGGAAAAGGAGCATGAAACCTATAACGACATAGGTAAATTTGGTTAATAATGAAAATGCCTAAGATTACAGTAATTAGAAACTGTAACCGCGCCTAGACACGAGGTTAGATTACACTTGGGGTGGAAGTCCGCCTGGAACCGCCTGACATATCCAGCGACCACAAGTGGTGAATCTAATGTGTGGGGTCTAGTTGCGCAAACACGAGACGTGCTAAGACACGAAGTTAAGCCCGACTTATGGAAGAAGTATGCCCGGAACCAACCGACATATCCAACATCCACAAGTGGTAGGCTTAATGTGGGAGGTCTAGCACATAATAACCATAAATGGGCATGGTAATGAATTCAAATACTTAACCTAGTTGAATCCATAGGGATTGTATGAACATGTTAAACTGAATAGGGTTTAAGTAAACTTGGTTGAAACAGTAGGTGGGTTACGTAAATCTGGGATGGGTGGGTAATATTTATATATAGGCCCGCAAACATAACCTGTTGGGATTATGCAATTTTATGACACTAGTAGGTAGGCATAATTTGTGGAAAACCTAGTATTGGGGATGCAAGATAAAGGGAAGAGCTTGCATCATCTTGTGTGTGGGATCCGTTTCAGTTAGTAACCCATATATAGGTATCAAACGAGTACTCCGAACTAGGTCGGAATCGGGGCACGCTTACTGGGCTGATTGCAAGTGATCCAAAAAGTGGGGACGGTGTCTGACGGTGCGTTCCATCGGGGTCATATGCATGCAAGACTCCGCTTGCTCGGGAAAATAAGATGTTGTGACATTAGTAGATATGGTTGTGCATATCCGGGAAATGAAGGGTTTCCACTTTAGGGAGTGATACACCCTACTATGGGGCCAACACAAGGTATCTAAGTAGTAGGGAGCCGATCAATTAGGGTAGTAATTAGGGTACATTTAGACTCCGGTACGTTTAGGAGCCCGTTTTATGCTCAGAGGTGCTTCCAGAACGTTGGGCTGCCTGTTGATTGTATGGGGTAAAAACTTCTCATTGGAAGTACGCCTAAGTCTACCTTCTTATAGTTGTTGGGATCATCTCATTCTGGTTGTACTAGTATCGGTGCAGAGAAATCGTTATAGAAGCGCAATATACTCTATCATGTTTATCCTGTTTACCTTGTCATACCTGCCTTTTATGATGTTGCCTTTCTTATCCACTTTATGTGCCTGTCATGATACTTTTACTTATTTATTTGATAAAAGTAACCGGACTCGCCAGGCTTTATGTCTAACCCATTTTTTTCTCTTCTTTGTCTTCCGTTTCTCCCCTCAGGTTCTCAGGGTAGGAATACTCAAGCTTGATCAGGATTCTGCTTTCATTTTGCTGGAGCTGCTTAGATGTATTGCTCAAGTTCTTATCTTTGCTACTATGGCTATGTTTCTTTTGGGGATTATGCTTATTTTGTTATTGTACTCTGATATTTTAAGTGCAAGACAGAAGTTTTAATGATGTATTGGGTTTATGTATTTTCAGACATATGATGTTTTGAACCACGATGCTTTATGATTAATAAAGTTTTTAATTTCGCTGCTATTTTATATCTGTCTTGTAATGTTTCTGTTTGCCTATAACGCTTCACAAAACTTAATGCATTCTCTTAATGAGTGACATTGACAGACGTGGGGTGTCATAGGGACCCCGCACTCGAAGGTATAGTCTCTATTTTAGGAAATTCAGTATGTACCTTGTTCCATTCCGGAGTGACGCATTCTTTTATCTCCAAGCGATTAGTAAATCTATTGAATCTTTCCATATCTATCTTGGAGAGTCCGATGAAGGTGGCCAACCCTATCAGAGGAAGTATCTTGAGTTGTTGTCCAAAGACCTAGTATTGGAAGTCGACAATGTCGAATTCCATTGCGATGCGTATGCGTTGGATTTTATGGGGTATGACCTTATCCTAGGTATGGACTGGCTATTGGTTGATGGGGTCGTCCTAGATTGTGATAAGAGACTCGTTCGTCTTACGAGCCAAGGAGAACGTAACCAAAATATTCCTTCTAATATTAGAAACAAGGATAAAGCCTTATTATACTCCTTATCTCCTAGTTCTAAAGGACCATCTTCAGTCCTTATAGTTTGTGAGTTCTTGGATGTTTTTAAGGAAGTCATGGGACTTCCGCCCCATAGAGAAACCTCCTTTCGTATTGACCTGGAGAAGGACGCTAGAGCTGTAGCACTGCCCTTAAGGCATATGGAGCCCAAATAAAGAATGGAGTTAGATAAATAGATTTCAGAGTTGTTGCAAAAAGGTTTATTCGTCGTAGTACCTCAGAATGGGGTGCACCTGTTGTATTTGCCACCAAAGTAGATGGATCTTTGAGACTTTGTGTGGACTATACAGAACTTAATAAATTGACCATTAAGAGTTGGTACCCTTTGCCAAGAATCGATGACCTTTTTGACAACTTGGGAGGACCCCGAGTATTTTCTTAGCTAGACCCTGCTACTTGATTTTACGAATTAAGAATTGCGGAGGACAACAAGGACAAAACTGCATTTAGGACGCCAGACGGATTGTTCCAATGGGAAGTTATTCTCTTCAGACTAACGAATGCATCTGCTTTCTTTGTTGACCTCATGAGTAGAGAGTTTAGGGGTATTCTAAATAAAATTGTGGTAGTCTTTGTAGATGATATCCTTATATTTTCTGAAGATCATGAAGAGCTTGAAAAACACTTGAGACAAGTGTTATGGATATTAAGAAAGAACCAACTAAAAGCAAAATTCTCGAAGTGCCATTTCTGGAGGGAAGAAGTAAGATTTTTAGGACATATTGTGTCGAGTAAAGGCTTGGCCGTAGACCCTGCGAAAATCGAAGCAATCAAGGAATGGAGGATACCTAGAAATGCTACAGAGGTAAGAAGTTTCCTTGGATTGGCCGGGTATTATAGGAAATTCATTAAAGACTTCGCATAAATTGCTACTCCATTAACCCAATTGACAAGGAAGAATTTGGTGTTTCACTTGGAGTAATAAATGTAAGATAGCCTTTAAGAAATTAAAGGAAGCATTAACTAGCGCACCAGTCCTAATTATACCTGATGGTTCAAAATTGTTCACTGTTTACACCGAGGCATGTGGGACCGGTTTAGGAGCAGTCCTTATGCAAGAAGGATGAGTAGTTGCCTATGCTAGTAGACAACTCAAGGATCCATAGAAAAGATATCCAATGCATGAGCTTGAGCTAGCCGCAGTAAGGGTCGCCCTTAAGATGTGGAGGCATTACCTTTTAGGGGAGAAATTTGAACTCTTTACTGACCAAAAATCCTTAAAGTATTTATTTTATCAACGTGACTTAAACTTGAGACAACAAAGATGGAAGGAATATATTGCCTCATTTGAATTTACGATTCAGTATACTCCGGGCAAGGGGAATGTTGTGGAAGATGCTTTAAGTAGGAAACATGCGACTTTGAATGCAATCCTAGAATGGAAACAATTAGAATTCCTCGCTAATTTTAATTTGCAACCCTCATCAACCACTTCCAATGGTTTTCTTGGGGCTATGATAAGTAGACCTACCCCAAGAGAGAGGATATAAAGCGCACAAGATTTAGACGAGGAATTAAGAGGCATAAGGAGAAAGTGGGAAGGAAAGAAACCTTTCCCTATTCGATTAGGTATTCGATCGGCAATGATGGGAGTTTACTTTGGGATGGACGACTTTACGTCTCTAAGGATGAAGGATCGAGGAAAGAAATTCTAGAGGAGTGCCACAGGTCAACATTGACCAAACACTGCGGTGGGCATAAAATGTACAAGGATATAAAGAGGAATTTCCATTGGGAAGGAATGAAGAGAGACGTAACCGAGTACATGGACAAATGCTTAATGTGCCAAAAAGTCAAAGCAGGGGAAGGGATGCCCGAGGGACTATTACTACCGTTAGAGATCCCAACGTGGAAGTGGGAACATATTTCCATAGACTTCGTAGATGGACTTCTTAGAAACCAAAAGGGTAATGAGGCTATTTGGGTTATGGTAGATCGTTTAACCAAAAGCGCCCATTTTATACCAGTCAAGAAGACAAGGACTGCAGCCTCGTTAGCCCAATTATATGTCAAAGAGATAGTTAGACTTCATGGTATTCCATCGAGTATCATAAGTGATAAGGACCCCTTGTTCACAAGCGAATTTCGGAGAAGCCTACAAGCAGCATTGTGGACGAACCTTAACTTAAGCACACCTTATCATCCGTAGACTGACCAACAGACAGAGAGAGTAAACAAAATCTTAGGAGACTTGCTCAGAGCTGGCATTGTTGATTTTGGAGGAGTTTGGGAGAAGCTCCTACTGCTTGTGGAGTTCACGTATAATAATAGTTTTTATGCGACGATTGGTATGGCCCCTTTCGAAGCGCTATACAGGAGGCCATGCAAATTGCCAACTTGTTGGCCGGAAATTGCCGACAAGGTTATACTCAGACCAGATTCATCCATGAATCCGCGAAAAAGATATTATTCATTAGGCAGAGAATGAAGGCAACCCAAGACCGTCAGAAATCGTATGCCGATAAGCGAAGGAGGGAACTTGAGTTTAATGATGGAGACTTGATGTTCGTAAAAGTGTCCCCTCTTAAGAAGACTGTTCGGTTTGGGAGGACTGAGAAGTTGGCTCCCAGATTTACTGGGACTTTTAGTATCATCGAGCAGATAGGATCTTTGGCTTATCGAGTTGTAACGACCCGCCATTTTGACCATGCTGAACCGACAAAACATGTCAAACTCGAACCGTCCAAAACGACAGATTATTATTAGCTTCTGAGGTAAATTGAATAAATCACAGAATCACAGATCACAGACCCATATACAGAGCAATATAATATCTCGCAGCGGAAAATTCAAAATACAATAGTAGTTCATGAAGCTACTAAATAAATTTTACATCAAAATTTACATAAATAATACAGCGGAAGTCAAATACAATGAATTTCTAATACATAGATAAATGATAACAGTTCAAAATAGAGATGACCAAAAACAACTGAACTGGAACAACTGAATAGGTAGACACGAGTGAGCAAATCCCAATATAACTTTAGACTCCAAGAGTGGATCTCGAAAGTTGTGATAATCGATTTGACCTAAGCAATAATACAAAACAACTCGGATCAGAACTAACATTCTCATAGAAGTAAATTAACTCAAATGAAATGCAATCAACAACTCAAAGGATATTTGGGATCACCATCCTCTAAGGATCCGTCAAACTTATACTATATAGTATAATACGCTACATACAATAGTGTCTATCAGTAAAGTAAAAATATCAAAATAGCATAAGCGAGATTACCATTATTACCCTTACACCGTTTATATATTCCCATAGTATATACAGTACCGTAAATTCACTGTAAACAGGAGGGTTATCAGAGGGCACTCCATATAAAACAGTACAAAACAAAATCGTAGTGGGCTCGTATAAGGCATGTGACAAGGCACGCAAGGAATGCTAGAGTGGATTCACCGTTTGTAGAGCCGGACTGGTGGTAACGCATAACAGCGACTACCGCCCACCTTGAGAAACACTCCCAAAATCAAAAAGGCCCTATCGAATCTCAATAGTAATAGAATAGTATCGAAGACGTGAGCTCGATAGGAGGTATGACCTAACTTAGTCCGACATAGCTCCTGTTTTAGCCACATCGAGCCAACTCACGGTAGTCAGGGTCTCGTATTTAATACGAAATAGAAAATAGAGTCGTTCGCCAAACATCCTACTTCATTCTAGGTCTCCACCGCGTACACAGTTGTTAAGGTGGTTTTCGGTATTGGCAGAGAGTACGACAATAGCCGATCCCGGTCTATTTAACAACCAATCGTTTACATTTTTCACACCGTGGCCGTTATTTTATAAATAACTTTATAAAATAGTTTATACGAAATCTCATATTCAAATTTGAAATCAAAATTAAATATCTAACTTCGAATATATTTAAATTGAAAACAACTCAAATCACTTAAATTGAATCGATTTAGAAACCATATCGTAAAGTTCTCAATATATAGTATAAACGATATTATAATATTTAACTTCAACTTTATATAATTTTTGAAAATATCTACATAACGATTTCAATCCAAAATCAACTTATTAATTGAATCGTAACTAAAGATCTCGATTTCCCTTTTAAATCAATACAAAAATATTTACTTCGAGAATATTTTGATTTAGTTTATATTCGTGAAAATCAAGTTAAAACTAATTCAAATGATTCCATTTCACCCTTTTATAAAAGTTCCGTTTTAAGTCGATTCAAAAATTTCAATACTACGATTGGAATTCAATATATACAATTCAAGTCAAAACTTATATTTTCAATTTAAACAAATCATATCATATTTCAAAATTCAAGTACAATTCGAAATCGTTATTCATAAATATAAACAATTCATACAATCTAGTTTACCTTTATAAGGATTCTTTAAGTCGATTCAAAAATCCGATCACTTAGGTTCAAATTCAGTTTATATAATTCAAATTAAATCTTTTATTCCAATTCCAACAAACCGTATCATATTTTAACTTAGGTCGTATAATTCAAATTCATTACTTATAAATTCGAATCAAAACCTTATATTTCAATTCAAATAGTTCATAAAATTTTAAAACAATTCTTATAAATTCGATTTAACAAATTACTTAATTCAAACCAAACGATTTATCAAATCAATTCCATATATAAACTTTATATAACAAACTCACATTCAGTCTTTTTAAAATCGAGTTCATTTCATATCGATTATAAATTCAAATAAAAATCAATTCACACAATTCCCGTTCATTTCTTATAAAGTTCATAGTTTAAAACCAATTCAAATTCATCTTTAATAAAAGTTTGCATTAATTTGAATTCAAATTCATATCTAAATATGAGTTCAATCGTTAAATCAAAATATCATTATTTAAAATTCAAATATTTAAACCTCGAATTTTGTAACGACCCGCATTCTATGTATCGGAGGATCATAGAATATTTATTTTATTTTCATACGAAGTCGTATGGTCGTGTAACTTTGGGAAATGACTACTGGGGTCATTTCCCACATTCACGATTTTGGCTGAATTTTAAATGACTGTTTTGCCACTGGCGAATCTTGTTTCGCCTATAACTTTTGATTGGTAAGGATTTTTGTCCTAAAACCACTTCCATAAAATTTGGATGATGGTTTACCTTTCTGTAGAGTGGTCACATTAATCAAACGGACTTACCGTTTAGGAGATATGGACGAAATAAGGTTTGAGATGAAAAAAAACAGCTTAATTGGGCTTAACAGCGTAATTAGCAGCTAAGACCATAACCCATTTCGGGATTAGGGTTATGGGAGGGCTGAAAGGGTTTGCGAAAACATTTCATTTTAGTTTTCTAGCCGCCACTTACATCTCTTGAATCCTAACAATGGCCTCCATCTTCTAAATCTCACCCTAATTGCTTTCTAATCACTAATTAACCAAAAATACACAAAATCAAGTCAAATTAGCACCAAATCAGGGTTGGAGCTGCTGCAATACATAGAGATCTGTGCCATAATAGTAAAGTTTTAGGTCTAAGATTTCATTTGTGGCTAAGGTGAGTGATTTGCACTTTTATACGCTAATTACGGCTAATTAGGGGTGATTAGTGATAATTTGCGAAATTAGACATCAAAAAAATCTGGAAAAATATGTGAAAAAACTGAAATATTATTTTACGTCACTAGTGAAAATTTGGGTTAATTTGGATTAAGTTTGCTAATCCTATTTATAGATGTAGCTAAACATGATTAAGGGAAGAACCATGGGTTTGGGTATGTTTGATCTAAATTATCATATGAAAATATTATTTTGGTGTTTTTGGTTGATTCTACATATTACTATTGTTGTTTGGTATGTTTTATGACTTCATAGTAAGGTTAGAATGGTTGAAAACGTCGTCGTTTGGCGAAATTAGCTTGCTGGAAAAACTACATAAAATCGGTTCCTAAAGGGGGTATGCCTCACGAACCACACAGGAGAACTTCGATTCCTGAAGGGGGTATGTCTCATGAACCGCCCAGGAGAACTTCGATTCCTTAAGGGGGTATGTCTCACGAACCGCTCCAATATCATGGTCACGAACCGCCCCAAGATCATGGTCATGAACCACTCCAAGATGATGGTCATGAACCGCTCCAATATGAGGACTCACGAACCGGGGGAGGGGGTCACAAGCCGGGGGGGGTGTCACGAACCGGGGGGTCACGAGCCAAGGCGGTCATGACCCGACCTGGTGGAGGACCAAGAACCGAACCGAGATGACGACTCCGAACCGAACCAGATTCATACTTCTACCACACGACGACAATTGTGAACTCTTCTGAAGATCAACTATAATCTAACCAAAACCCGATACGCAAAGGAAGACCAAATCCGAAGTTATTATTTAGGATCTAGACGGGAACCAATGAGTTAACTTCTAGAGTTGAGCTTTGCTGCGGAACGTGTGCAAAGGGGTTATCGATATTTATAACTTTGGTTCACCATTGAGAGAGGGGGAATGTAGAAAAACCAGAGCCAAGGAAGTGTGGACTGGTTAGCCCTTAACCTAGAGCCGGGGATGTGTGGACTGGGTAGGGTTATTGAATATAGACCAGGGATGTATGGTAATACCAATAGTTGTACGGAGTTGCCGTCATGGCCCCAATAGATTTGGTGATCAAAGCGGTGGATATTGTATGCTTTACGCACTGAGTGAGTGATGTGAGGATGATTGCTACGTTTGATGTTTGCTATCACCATGACACACACTCCCATTTTACACTGTATGCTAGCGTTACCTTAGAGTACTGTACATCTTGTTGTGCTAACTCTTTGGTTGCAGGTCCAAGTTCAAGAATGATCATTTATACATGTTGTTGCTTTATTCAGTTATATAGAGTTGCTATCGCTCATATCAAACTTTTGTCTGACCTAGAGTTTTATGTCTTTTCTTATTACTCTGGGTGCTCCTAAACGAGCAGACTAGAGGCAGGTTAGGTGCTGATGCGCGAGTAGCTGTCCGGAGACGAGCAGAAGTCTTTCACGTATTATATACATATATTCTCCCTGTGTTGTTGATGGTCACTGCTTTGGGCATTAGTAGTGCACCTTCTTTATTTCCTTTTTAGAGATAGTATTTTGAAGTTGTAATAATGATTTGGATCATAAGCTGTATTTTGGATTCCGCTACTCTGATGGTTATGGTTTAGTATCAGCTTATGTACTGTCTCGCCTGTGTTATATCAAGTTATGTTACTATTATATTTTATTCCATGCGTTGTGAGATATACTACAGGTTCTTGGTGATTCATCGTTCCAACCTTTTTCTTTTGATGACCGTTTCGTGCTAATCGCGCATTGGCAACGCATTTCGAGGGAAATGTCGGCTGGTGCGGGGTGGGCCGTCACACTTGGCATTAGAGCCTAGGTTGCTAGTTAACCTAGGGGAAGACATCAGGGAGAGATAGTATACGTATATGAGAGCACATATTTGTGATATTTTGGTTTTCAAAAGCTATATATATACTATTAGTATATCTAAGGATGAAGTTGCACTGCATTGGCACCACTGAGGAGGTGGTTAATCGTTTTCTCTTTATAAATTGAATGATGAGCCGAAATACGAGGAGCACAGTGAGGAATCACGCATCAGGAGTTGAAGAGGGAGCAGGTTCAGGGGCCAACAATGGGAATGTCCCTGATATGAGGACGGTGTTTACTGCCTTTATGCGGGAGATGCTTAGGGATGCTCAAGGAGCAGTTCCTAATGTTGCTAACGGTGGTGGTGCAGTGGTGCAGGCGCCTAGGGCCGACTTCATCAAGCTTAGCAAGGATTATACTAGTCTTGGTGGGAAGCCGTTCCGTGGAACGGAATCGACCACGGAGGTCCAAGATTGACTTGATAGTTCTGAGCGCATCTTTGAGGATTTGGAGATCGAGGATGCAATCAAGAGAAAGTTAGCATTGCGTCAGCTTCAAGGACGAGCAATGAATTGGTAGAATGTTATTAAAGTAGCTACTCCGGAGGATCAAGTTACTTGGAATCAGTTTAAGACTCGCTTTAGTGACAAGTTTATTCCAACTGCTCAGAAATCAGAATTGTTCAGGAACTTTTTGGAGCTTAAGAAGAATGTTATGGCAATCTCGGAGTATATTGTTGAATTCGATACCTTATCGAAATATGGATTATCCCTTGTCGATACTGCCGAGAAGAAGAATGAGAAGTTCATAACTGGCCTAGATAAGTACTTGGGGGAAAGGCTGATAAATCATATAGATGAAACTTTCGAATCTGTTGTGGGGAAAGCATTGAGATCAGAAAGCCTTTACACCAAGCCAAAGACCGAGGTTGCTATTATATCTGCAGAGGAGCCAAAACCGCAGGCAAGCGGTGAAGGCAATAAGAATTCCCAGAATAAGAGGAAACAGAATCAGACCAAGGATGGTCAGAAAAATAAGAATAAGAAATATATTGAGTGCTTTGGCTGTGGCAAGAAGGGCCACTATGCCAGCAATTGTCGAGCAAAACCAGGGAAAAAAAAGTATTTCAACTATGGCCAAGTGGGACATTTCTGTAACGTCCCGGTTTTTGTCTACTTTCGTAATACAATTTATTTTGATTTATTTTGTGTAATTGATTTAAATAATAAATTCGGAATATTAATATTGAGGAAAATTCCAAATACATATTTTTATGGTTTAAAATATGTTAACCTATGTGGATATGAATATAAGACAAAGTAAGTGATGTTTTGTTTTATGATATTATATCGTTTTCTTTCTTGTTAAACATAAATATAGATAATGTGGGATGTGTGAATATTATAATTAGAATAATGATTATTTACAATTTCGACATTTATGATTTTTTACTTGTTATATGTAAATATATACAAGTAATATTGTTTTAACATTTTGTTTATAATTAAAACTTGTTCTTAATACACATAAACATAAAATTTAGTTTTTATTGTGTGACAAATGAGAATACTATATATATAATCTAAATTACCTCACATAGAAGGAATCAAGAAAGATCATGGCTATTTAAAATAACATTAGATTGATTGAAATAAAATAAAAACAAGTGCATTACCTTAGCAGCTAAGTTAAAAAGATTCAATCTATTTAGTACACATAGCATATGCATAGCAAATGCAGCTTTCATTTCTAATACCTAGACAACCTAGACATTGATGTTTGAAAAGGTAATGAAGCACACAATTCATAGAACTGGATAGTGCTGCTGCAAATTTTGGATAGCCAGACCTAGGCTTGTAAGTAGAAAAGATTGAAAGACATAAGGCTGCTGTGAACCATCCTACTCTACCTTATCAAACCATTAATAGCTTGGAGACTTAGATACTAAGTTAGCTTATTAAAACATTTAAATGCATAACTAAGATTCATAGGCACATATAGTGTTGTACAACAAGAATATGGCAAGCATGCAAATGTATAATCTCAGCCGAAATGTGTATCAATGAAATTCCATACACATGCTAAATCTTGTAAGTAGAAGTGACAAAAGCATGCCTTTTCTTTCAATCAATGGAACAACCCAAACCATTAGCATATAGCCTGTAAACCTTGAGTACATGAGACTGCTACAAAATCATGTGCACATGTACTTCAAGTTCTGGCTATCCATGTGCAACTGGAAAGGATTTAACAGAGGAAAAACAACATAGGCACATGTTTTATCAAAATGTAGACAGCCTATCCATTCTATCATCTATCCTATTAAACCTACAAGCTATGAAATATTTTAAGTTTTATTCCATCTATAAATACATTGGTATGGCCTCTCATTCACTCAAAAAATCATTCGAACCCTTACATGAAGCCTAGAACCAGAAATGGCAAAACCAGAGAGCAAAAGGGGGATAACCTATAGAGCAGAAACCTGACTGTGAAACATTTAGTAAATTACTTTCCATTTTATTATATATATGGTAAAATATACATATACAGATGCATATAGACTTGTGAATGGATTGTGTTTTGTCATTATACCCTTTATATTAAAGCCTGAGAATGAACACCAAAAACCGCAGAAAAGTTTGTGAGTAAATTCCCCCATTTAGAATTTTTTTTCTTTCAAATATATATATTACTGTGTCGCACCAATAAAGTCAAGCTGCAACTCTGTATTACTTTGATCGGACATTAGCATTGATTGTGAAGTTTTTAGACTTGATAATTTCGTATTAATACATCAACTATAAAGTTCGAATCAAAATTTAAGCATTTGGTTTGACTATTCTAAAAAGAAAATCTTGCTTTGTAATCATATTTCAAGTGCATCCTTTAAATTGCTACTCTGTTTAGGTAAGCCTTTCCACTGATGACCTTGTTTTGTCAAACAGTGATGTACTACTTCGACTTTGCTTATGTTTATTAAAACATGCGCGGTTATTTCTAGAACCTGAAATAAACATTTTTGTACTTAGGGAGATCGAACTTCTTAGTCTCGGAAATATGCTTAAAATAGGTAAAGAAAGAATGAAACCGAGAAAGGCATAATAGAAATAGAAAGAAAAGAAGGAGAAACAGGAAGAAGGCTAAAGAAGAAAAAAAGATGGAACATAAGGTTTTAATTACGTACCTACTATGAGAAACAGGGACGACGTCGGCTTGTACTGCGTCGTTTTGAGGAACATGGGCTTGGCGATTGTGAGTGTAGGCGGGACGCGCGGATAGGATTGCGGTGGACTCATGGTGATTGGAGGAGCCGTGCATGCACGTTGTGTGTTGTGTGGAAGGAAAACAGTAAGTGACGAATATATTGCATATGAGAAAATGTTACTGTCTTGCATTGGGTAAAAGAAACAGCGTGTATCTGTTTTTGAGTTGTTTGGCATGAACTCATACAAGAATAAGAAGGAAAGAAGGCAGCTCAGGTGGGATCGAATTCATGGGAAGTTCAAAACTCAGTTTTCTATTGTGTTTAAAACACAATTTTAGACTGAGTTTAGAACTTGATTTACTGAGTTGATAACTCAGTTTGAAACCAAGTTAAATTCTCAGTTTGAAGCCGAGTTAAAAACTCAAACTGAGTTTAGAACTCAGTTTAATAAGAGTCCATAGCTTGGTTTAAAACCAAACTTAGAAGTTGATTTCAAAACTCAGTATTCGTAGTTGAGTTCGTTCATAGTGAGATTATTTTACTTTTGATACGGTTCAGAATTTAAGTCTGCCGTTTAACTATCTTAATACAACGACGTTGAGTGTCCCTTCTTTCAATTCAAACTGCATGAAATGTCTCAGCATCTTTATATTTTACTAAATCACGTGCAACAAGATGAGTTGAGTATTTTTTTTATGATACACATTTTATAGATAAATAGTTTTGTGTTTTAATATCTTAATCTGTTGCTTCTGTTGTGCTGCTGTGGGCAAGTGTGCGTCACGTTACGCAGGAGAATGGAGAATGGGATGTATCAGGTAAAGCGGTATGAATGGAAGTTGAAAGAAAGAAATAGGAGACAGTGGAAATTTGAAGGAAGAAATGGGAAGTTGTGAATGTTAGTAATACTTTCTTATGATCTTTGTTGGAGGTGATTCGCTGAACTGGGTATGGAAGAGATACAGGGGAAAATCGGTGAATGCAGTATGGTTATCATTGGGCCTTGGCACGTCCCAGTTTATATACATAAGAAAAAAACAAAGGAGTAAAGAAATATGAAGTATGGGAGAAGAATGATAAAGAGAAAAGAACTGGAAGGGGGAGGAAAGAATGGGGAAGGACTGAGCATTGTGTTGCGTGGAAAGTATGGGTACAAGAGGTTTAAACTGGTACGTGAGTTTTTCTACGTGGTGGACTGGGCCTTGGGCTTGGCCCATGTTTTCTAAAAATAAAAAAAATAAAAGGAAGAAGAGAAAGTTTAAGTTTAAATTAAATTTCATATTAAATAGTACACGTATGTATATATATATAAAAAAGTGGGCTGATCGAAGTTGGGCTTGGCCCATCTAAATTAAAGAGAAAAGAGAATGTTTTAAGCAAATCTCAATTATAAAATAAATATATTTATATATTTAAGACTTATATACATTGATGTATATAATAGATCAAGAATATATGCTCGTGTAGATTTTGGTTCGTGCTAGTGAAGTTGATTCGATCGAAGGTAAGTAACACAACAAATTTATCGAGTTTTTAATAACTAAATTTGAAATAAATTGATTTATTAAGTAAATAAAATCGTAAAATATTTTAAATAGATCAGTAATGATCTGTAATGCAGTAAATATTGAATGGGTTGTTTAATTAATTGACTTATTAATTTAGCTGTGTTTAATTACGATAATCGTAATTATATGTGTTGGACATCTGTTAGTGGAAATAAACACTGTTCCACTGTATAATTGGTCGACTGAATTGTTTGAACACCCTGTTAGCAGAAATAAACACCTTTCTGCTATTATATCAAGTTTGATATATTTTATTAGTTAATATATGTTATTGAGATATTATATTATTTATTGAAAATACTGAATTGTATTTACATAACTATTTGTGCAAATTGGGTTAACGACTTGAATGTCATCTGAACTGTTATATACCGTTGGAGCTGCTAAGCCGTTTTCTGTGAAGTAACTCAGAAATATACTCGAGTTTCGATAATCGAATATAAATTGTTTTTAAGAAACAATTAAATGGATTATTTTAAATTAATTATGTTATTTTTAAAGGGAAGGATTTATTTAAAATCAGTTATTTGGCTTGTTTAGGGTTGATTCAAGTCAACTATTTAAATGGGAATTGATTTTTAAATTAATTTGTTCAATTTATTTATTAGAAGAGCTTTTAAACAAATTGTTGTTTAACGATTTGATAATGTTTTGTATTAACAGATTTAGTAGGATAATGGTGTAGTTAATAGAGAAGATAAAATTTGATAAGTTATCCAAAATAATGTCTTAACTAAATTATTTTTTTAATTAAGTAAGGTTTAAGGATAATTTAAATTATCAGAAGATAAGGAAATCAAGTCGAATGTTTAGATTATATTTCCTGAGTTAATATTTACATTAAACTAAGTTAAATTATTAAATGGCTCAAAACAACAACATTGTTTTGAAATGATTTAAGATTTGAGAATCAAATTGTATTTTCAAATTATGGGTTTATCGAATATTTTGGATATCGAACTTTTACGACTCTTGATGATGAGAATGATTTCGACTCAAGGTCTGGGAGGTAATTAAAATACCCCAACTTGAACGATTGCACTATCATCTGATAGATTGTACTAATTTGATTGTTAGAGTTGAATATCGTTTACAGTTATGAAATAGATATTTGAGAGTGGGATTATCACGTAAGATTGATAATAAGAGTTTTATTGGTAAATTAATAAATATGTTTTCAGTCTATATATATATATATATATATATATAAAGTTAATATTTGAATATAAATATTTTAAGATTGTTTAAATAAGGCTTAGCGGATCCAATGGAAATAAATCTGTTTATTTTATTTTATATTTGATAGTAAATAACTGACTATCAAATCTGGACCTTATCATTTTCGTTTCGAAGAGAACGGAATCTAAATTCCACTTCGATTCGATATAAACGTTGTGAGTCAGAAGATTATTGAAGACCATCGAAGACGGTGTTATGCAAGGGCTATTTTGTCAATCCTAGGTAGAAATTGCCTAAGATCGATTTATAGAATAGTGCCTTTGGTTTTACCAGTTCCAGGACAACTTGTATGGACGAATGTCTGACAGAGTATGCCTAATAAATTGCGTAAGTTGATTTCTTCAAACGTATTTACGTTTGGTGGCGGAGGAATTCATTTCTTTTAGCTTTATACCTAGGATATTTTTAGGGAAATCAATTTGTGATTTGGCGGGTTTGATGATGTGACATTCAAAGTGAATGAAGACATGTTATATCCAAGGGTAATTTCAGCCTCAAGCCTCACAACCGGGAAATGACAAAAATCGGGCAGGCAACATGGCTGTGTGGGTCGTTCCAATTAGGGTGTATTGTAACCTATCTAGAGAAATTCCTTTTGCTTCTTAAACCTTTTGATGTTGTTCCTTTCGAGAAACGGTGGGTAGCTCCCAACCGTTGGTGACAATATATTCGATAAACTCAAGCGAAATGTGTGGTCGGTCATGTGTGGGTCAGGTTGCAAGTCGTACCTGTTAAACCCAGTGCATTCCCCTCTAGAGATACACTATCGGAAGGTGGTTCCATACCTTGTCATAATCGAAATCCAATCTCCAATAAGTGCCCGCGGTTTTGATTGTATACTATATATGTGGAGCGTGAGATGCAAGTGTTCCGCTAGATTGATATTTATTTGTGTTTAGACACTATTATAATATCAAATTTTTTTTTTCAAAATGTTTTGGGTTATTGTAAGGTAAAAACCATCCGTATTTATGCATGGATCAGTCTTACTATTATCTGTTCTTTCAAAAAAGGTTTTGAAAGTTAAAATCAAGCTGTTTAAAAATCGTTTACTCACACCAGCCCCATGACTGACCCAAAGTTTATTTTCTCTGTTTCCTTAAACTCTTGGGTGCCCAAATTTGTACGGGCAGTCCAATAGTTCATGATTTTACAGATTTATCTGAAGGAGCTTGGAGCAGAAGGCTTCAGTACTAGATATTTAGAGTTTTATTCCGCTGTGTTGTGTATGTAATGTACTCCGATAATGTATGTAAGTTCAAATACAATTGTATTTCAAAAGTGATCATTTATATTATGATTTATTCCGCTGCGATTGTGAGATTCTGTGTTGTTGTTCGGTTTGATCTTCTATCTATTTTTCTTCTATTCTAATTTTCTATCTTTCTATTTCTCATCCTCTAGCTTCTTTCTATAAATGATTCGTATTTTAGTGAAATTTCGATTGGACGTGAGTTGTATTCAGTCAAATCAAATGGTATGGAATTGCGGCTCGTTACAATTTCAAGGATAAATGTCCACAACCCCTTAAGAGAAGCAGATTATGAGAGCATATGCTATCGATGCTATTTCTTCTCGTCGAATGCCCCAACTACGGCGCAGAAGGGAAAAGGTGTCGTTATTCAAGGTACACTTTCTGTTTATGAGGTTCTTGTTTGAGTGTTGTTTGATACCGGGGCTTCCCATTCCTTTGTATCTTGTGACCTGGTAGATAGGTTGGAATTGGAACCCAAGATTGCCGATAGACCTTTAGTTGTGACAAACCCGATCGGTGGTTCGACTAGCCTTTGCATGATTTTTCGTAATTTGGTCTTATAGAGTCATGGATGTATGTTTGCTTGTGATTGCTTTGTTTTGGGCTTTACTGGGTTTGGAATTATTTTAGGAGTCGATTGGCTCCAAAGATATGGGTGGCGGTAGACAATGAGGGGTCTTCGGTGACCATTAGAGCGGACGATGGGCGGAGGGTGGGATTGGGTTGCCTACGTAGTGATGAGGTGATGGCTAGTTTTCTACATTCTCTCGACATCCCGCAGGATGAGTTATCAGATGTGCCTATTGCTGGCAACTATCTGGACATCTTCGGGGAAGTGACCGGACTTCCACCACACTGAGAGATCGAGTTTCAGATTGATTTAGTGAAAGATGATTGACCTATAGTGTTGCCACTTCGTCGTATGTCACCAAGGGAGTAGAAAGAGCTCGAAGTGCAAGTAAGCGATCTTTTGAAGAAGGGATTTACCCGAAGAAGTGTTTCCGAGTGGGGAGCACCAATTGTATTTTCTACTAAGGCCGATGGTTCCCTTCGCTTATGTGTGGATTACCGCGAGTTGAATAAGGTGACTAGGAAGAATAAGTATCCTCTTCCACGAATAGACGATTTGTTTGATCAACTGAATGGAGCAAGAGTGTTCTCCCAGTTGGATCTCGCGACAGGATTTCATCAACTCTGAGTAGCAGCTGAGAGTATCCTAAAATGGAATTTCAGACGTCGTCTGGATTCTACGAGTGGTTGGTCATGCCATTCGGGTTGATCAATGCACCCGCATATTTTGTGGATCTAATGAATAGGGTTTTCAGGGATCAACTAAATAAGTTTGTTCTCTTGTTCGTGGATGATATCTTGGTTTACTCAAGGACAGAGGAAGAACATAAGGAACATTTGAGGATAGTGACGGAGGTGTTGAGAAAACACCAATTAAAAGCGAAATTTTCTAAGTGTCACTTATGAAGGAGGGAAGTGAGATTCTTGGGCCATGTTGTTTCAGCAAATGGTATTACCGTGGGTCCTGCGAAGGTGGCTACGGTGCAAGATTGGTCTACCCCCAAGAATGCAACGGACGTGAGAAGTTTCTTGGGATTAGCTGGATATTATCGCAAGATTATTCATGACTTCTCCAAGATAGCGTTATCGTTAACTCAGCTAACCAAGAAGAATCAGGATTTTGTCTGGGACAAAAGGTGTGAGAATGCATTTAAGAGTCTAAAGGAAAAGTTAACATGCGCACATGTGTTAGTTATTCCTAAGGGGAACGAAGAGATGACGGTATACACGGATGCCTATGGTACCGGACTAGGTGTTATACTGATGCAAGGAGGTAGGGTTGTAGCTTATGTTGGTCGGGAACTGAAACCGCATGAGAAAAGGTATCCTAACCATGATTTGGAATAGGCAATGATCGTGTTTGCATTGAAAATGTGGAGGAACTATCTCTTGGGAGAAAGATTCGAGTTGTTTACCGATCATAAGTCATTAAAGTATCTTTTCTCTCAAAAGGATTTAAATCTTCGTCAGCAGATATGGTTAGAGTTCTTGGCTTCATATGATTTCAATATCGCATACACACCCGGGAAGAGCAATGTAGTAGCTGATGCATTGAGTAGGAGACATGCCAATTTGGGGGCTATGTTTCTTGAATGGAAGCAACTGGAGTATATCATAGGATATGATTTTAGACCTAAGTGCGAATTGGACCCAGAGATGTTAGCAAGTTTGATGACCAGACCGACTTTGATTGAGTGGATTGGTTCCAATCAGTGGGATGATCCTAACCTATTGAAAATCATCTCCAAGATAGAGATGGGTATCGACGGTGAGGAGATGAACAAGTATGGACTTGATAGAGAAGGATGGCTTCGAAAGAATGGGAGACTAGTTGTACCCAATGTTAATGGATTGAGGGATGAAGTGCTTAGAAAGTTAATGTTAATGTGTCATCACTCGAAACTGACTGTACATCTCGGTGGTAACAAAATGTATCAAGACATGAAGCAGACCTACTACTGGGAAGGGATGAAGAGAGACGTTGGGAAGTTTATATCCATGCGCATGAATATCCTGTTGGTTAAATCCGAGCAAAAGAAGCCTAGTGGTTTGTTACAACCGCTGGAAATTCCCGAATGGAAATGGGAACAAGTCTCAATGGATTTCATTGATGGTTTACCAAGGACTAGATCGGGTCATGATAGTATTTGGGTGATTGTGGATCGATTGAGCAAAAGTGCAAGGTTTATACCGACCAAGTCGAATAGAACGACAACTAAGGTAGTGGAACTGTATATGAAGTGGGTAGTGAGATTTCATGGAGTATCTAAAGGTATCGTGAGTGATCGAGATCCATTATTTACTAGTGGGATTTGGAAGAGCTTACAAGAGGCTTTAGGGTCAGAATTACATCTCAGTACCGCGTACCATCCCCAAACTGACGGTGAAACAGAGATAGTGAATCGTGTATTAAAGGATCTCTTGAGAGCTTGCATATTGGATTTTGGAGGGTCATGGGATGACCATTTGCATTTAGTTGAGTTCGCATATAATAATAGTTATTTGTCCAGTATTAGTATGGCTCCATTTGAAGCTTTGTACGAAGACCGTGTAACTCACCATCATGTTGGTTGGAAACCGGTGAGAAATTTGTGCTTCGGCCTGATGTAATAAGAGAAACTTCAGATAAGATCAATGTTATTCAACAATGGATGAAGGATGCCCAAGATAGGCAGAAGAGTTATGCTGATAAAAGACGAAGAGATTTGAAATTCTTCATTGGAGACTTGGTATTTGTCAAGATTTCTCCGTTAAAGACTGTGATTCAGTTTGGTAGGAGAGGTAAATTAGCATCAAGGTTTGTTGGTCCATTTCCAGTTCTCGAACAAGTTGGGAATTTGGCATATAAAGTTGGATTGCCTGACAAGATGGCGGGAATTCACGACGTATTTCATGTTTCCCAGTTAAGGAAGTTAGTGCACGATTCTATAATGACTATTTCACTAGATCAGTTGGATGATATCGAGGTAGAATCCAAGGTAGTTGGGAGCCGTAGAATGATTCGTATTGTCGGACACGATACGAAACAACTTCGAAGGAAGACGGTGGAACTAGTCAAGGTCCAGTGGGGCGATAATGAGAATGAATGTACTTGGGAAACAGAGGAGAGCATAAGGAAGTCGTATTCAGAACTCTTTGCCTGGTAAGATTTTAATCGCGATATAGTTATTCCCTTGTTAGTAAACAGCATGCTAGGATAAGCTTGTTGTGTTATTATGTATGATTGGTTGTTTGTAAATGGTTGATAGGCATGCAGGACACCTTAGTATGTTTTCTTAGTTAAGGAATTTCGGGGGCGAAATTTCTTAAGGTGGGGAGAGTGTAACGACCCGCATTCTACGTATCGGAGGATCGTAGAATATTTATTTTATTTTCATACGAAGTCGTATGGTCGTGTAACTTTGGGAAACGACTATTGGGGTCATTTCCCACATTCACGATTTTTGCCGAATTTAAATGACCGTTTTTCCCCTGGCGAATCTTGTTTCGCCTATAACTTTTGATTGGTAAGGAGTTTTGACCTGAAACCACTTCCATTGGATTCAATGATGGTTTACCTTTCCGTAGAGTGGTCACATAAATCAAACAGACTTATCGTTTGGGAGATATGGCTGAAATGTAACACCCCGAAAAACTCTATAACTGTGAAATTAAAAAATTAAAGTATAATTAATTTCAAATCAAAGAACTAAGGGAAACGGGATACGCCATTGCGTTCGTCTCGGAAAAATACGCGAAATAGAGTCCGAGTTTTCGAAAAACGGAGTCCGTATGAAGAAGATATGGCCTTCGGAAGTTTGAGAATTAAGTTTAAAATTCAAACAGAATAAAATAAGCTCAGAAAATCAAATTTGAATTCGAAAATGGGGCCCAATGGGCCAGGGTGGATAAACACCCGCCTGACGCACCCAGGTCGACTGGGCTGTCGACCTGGTCTAACCAGGTCGACAGGGCTGTCGACAGGCATGTCGACCTGGTCCAGAGCCAGGTCGAGCCCAGTCTAACCTGGCTGGCCTATGCTATGTTGGTCGATTTTCTGTGGTCTGCTTTGTCATTAGGGCTAGGTGGCAGGCTCTAATTGGTCTCTCTATCGAATGAATGGCTACAATCAATCCAAGCAACATCAATGGTCCTAATCAGTTCCTAACCTCTATAAAAACAACCCTAGACTAAACCCTAATCTATTCATTCAAAAATAAGAACAAAGCCGCCATGTTGCTGAGGAACGACTAGGAGTAGCCACCAAATTGGAGAGAGGATTAGGAGGAAAATTCTAAGGCATAAAGCAACTCAATCAAATCAAACCGCGTCTTCAATCCCTAAATTAGAGAATTCATCACACCATTGTAAGTAGAGTATTACTTTGGTATGAATAAACAATTGTGTTGGTTTGTATGCTTGAATTGTGGCAATAAAGTTATTCATATTTGTGCGTTCTTATCAATTTGAAATATTATATACGTTTGGATATTCTTGAATTATGTTATTCATGTTATAAAGAACTACATGCGGTAGTTCTATGCAAGTATACGTTTGGAATATTTCGCAAATTATGTAATCCATGTTGAAGCTACATGTATGTAGTTGATTTAAATTCATGCAAGTTTGGGGTTTTGCTACTATGCCATCATGATGTATATTTTTGTGCATAAATCAATTTGTAAGTAATTAAAACAAGTTTGGTTATTATAATCCATATGAAATTATGTTGAGAATTTGGCATCATGTATTAAGCCATGCTTTTGTACTAGAAAACCTATTTGCAAACTTATGAATATGGCTAGGCTATGAATGATATTTGGCATAATTGAAATCCATGATTAAGTCTATCTTGTTTACAAGAATTATATGATGACATATGTGGTACATAGTTAGGATTAGATTCAAAATCCCTTTTTGCAAGTTTACATGACTAAAGTAAGAATCATGATTTCATGTTAGAGATATTTATGCCATGCTTATGTTTGACATTATGCCATGCTTATGTTAGAAATATTTATGCCATGCTTATGTTTGACATTATGCCATGCTTATGTTAGAAAAATTTATGCCATGCTTATGTTTGACATTATGCATAAATAAAAGTATAGGTTCATGTTGTAGTTATGACTATGTGCCAATAATGATACCCAATTTAGACTCTTATCTCAACTACAAGTTCACATGCTTTGATTCATGTCACCTATGCTTTATGACCAAAGTATATGTCACTACTATGCAAGTACGCTAGTTTCTAATTTGTATTCCCAACGTCATATTGCAAGTTCATACGCTCACCTTCCCCTTTTTGTGTATGTAATCACGCCATAAGCCTCCCCTTTTCGCATGGCTAAATTGGGCTTTAAAAGGCTAAGCCCAATATATATAATAAACGGACGTGTAAACCGGGGGAAAATAACGTTGGGTTAAAATTACTAATGAATGAAAATATAAAATAGAAGGGCCCAAGTTCAAGTATGGGTTGGGCCCATGATTGGTGTAACCTTTACACCATTAACTTAATAATGGGCCGCAAATATTTACATATAAGAAATAAAGAAGAATGATAAGATATGTAAATGTAGAAAATACGATATGTTTAACCCGAGGTTGGATTGAGTTGTGATGTAAACCTGCCCGGAACCGCCCGGCTGTCCAGTAGTCACAACAATACCTATCCAATGTGGGAGGTTAAACATGGAGCCCAATAAGGACCCGAGGTTAGACTGAGTTGTGGCGTAAGACTGCCCGGAACCAACCGGCAACAGGCAGCCACAACAATACCTGTCTAATGTGAGAGGTCAGGGCCTTAATAAGACAATTAAGGCTGAGTCAGGATTGTTAGGATTAAGTGAACTAAAGACTTAATCAAAATGGAACATGCTAAACTAAACGGACTGGTGGGGTTAGGTTAGGGAAACACTTAACCAACTTAGCATGTTGGCTAGAGATAGAAAACCTAGTAACGGGGGAACCTTTTCAGCAGTAACCCTAAAAGGTGTATCAGGATACCCTGAAACTAGGCAGGGTGGGGCACGATTACTGGGCTGATTGTAAGAGGTCAAATCGACGGCGGTGGTGTAGCAGTGTAGGTTCTAACGGAGTGCGGACGTGCACACACTCCGGCGCAGAAAAATAAGGCACTGGACACCGGTAGCATACCTGTGCACTCTAAGGTTGTGTCGGGCCGCCACCATGGGACTTGATACACCCCATGGTGGGACCAGCATAGGTAACTACGACATCGGGGGCCGTAAGACACATGTAACTATGCGAGTAGGAGCCGATCATCATAGGATGGATCACTTCACCCTGATTATGGGGTGCCAATTGGAAACTAGTTAAATGGGTTCAGAGATTAACATGGGGTACGATAGTATATTCGACCCTAGACAACTTGACCAAGTTTATTGTGCTTGCCCACTTCTTGTTTATACTTATCATACCCAGTTCTTTATTCATAGACAAAATAGTACTAGACTTACTCAGGCTTTATGTCTGACTCTACTTTTCTTTCGTCTTCTTTTCTTCCGTTCCCCCCCCCCCCAGGTCCACAGGGAGGGAACACAGCAGCTTGACCAACCTTAACATCCAGCTTGAAGAAGAGAAATGTATTGCTTGGACTTTCCTGTTTTGAACTATGGCTTTGGACAATCCACTATGGGGCTTTTGCAGTTTATCTATGTTTTATTTATGCTTCTTTAAATAATGTACTCAAGACAGATTATGAGAGTGTTATGTTATGTTTTTGGAAAGGATGTTGTTGTAACACGTATTTGACTTTATGAAATAAAAGTTTGTTGTTCTTCCGCTGTTTACAAATATGTGTTCTTATATCTGTCTTGTATATCTGTGACTTGTACTTATAAACCTCCACCAAAATTAGGGCATTCCCTTTGAGAGTGACCCTCACGGAGGTGGGGTGTTTCACTTGGTATCAGAGCATAGGTTTACCAGATAAGATAAAAAGTTTTGAAAATTATTTTCAAAAAGAAAATTTAAAGAGTATTTTTAAAAGAAAATATTATTTTATTTTAAAAAGGCAAAGTCCACTCCCAAAGCCATAGGTACTATCTCTTATCCTTCGTTTTGAATCTATCCTTTTTGTTTCAGCATGTCTGAAGATCTTAACTTGCCAGAAGGGGTGCCAATACCTGGTTGGTTTAGACGGTTCTTAGAAGCAAGGGCCACTCAGCCAGGTCCTACCGTTCCTCCTCCCCCAGCTGCAGGAAATCATCCAGCTGCAGCGGCACCTTTTCCTCCACCTCCTCCTCGGGGAAACACGTTTGCTAAGATATGTAAAGATTTTAAAGCTATGGGAGGAAGGGATTTCCATGGAACTGAGTCCTTCGTGGCAGCTAGAAATTGGCTGAAGGAAACGGAGGACCTATTCATCATCTTTGAGGTAGAAGATAGACAAAAAGTACAATTGGCAGTGTGGCTATTGAAGGGCGAGGCTTCCTACTGGTGGGAAGTCACTAATGCTGAAAGACCAGTGGAGACATGGGAGGACTTTAGGGCAAGGTTTGAGACTAAATTTCTCTCAGATGCAGAAAGAAGTTTGCAGTTAGAAAAATTCTTATTTCTTAAGCAAGGGGACAAGACAGTCAGAGAGTATGTGAATCAATTCGATGAGCTGGCTAGGTTTGGGCTTGACCTAGTCAACACCCCACACAAGAAGGCTCTCCGTTTCGTCAAAGGGTTGAATGAGCCATTACACAGTTTGGCCATGACCCATATACCCATGGGAGCCACGTATGAAAGATTGGTGCAAATGGCATTGCTGAATGAAGAGGATAAGGGCAAGAAGAAAGAGGGTTTGCAGCCTAAGAAGACAGACTTTAAGAAAGGCGGAAAAGGCAACAAAGAGAAGAGGAAGTGCAATTTCTGTGGCAAAGTGGGGCACTTAGTAAAGGACTGCCGGAAAAAGAAGGCCAAGGAGAATGGTGGGTGCTTTTCTTGCGGTGAGACAGGCCACAGGGCTAAGGACTGGCCAAAGAAACGCGGACAGGGGCTGGATCCACCCCAGGGGCACAGGTTCATGTGCTAGAAGCGCCACCTCTGCAACAGCGAGGTATAAATACTTCTGTAGAAAGTGTAGTTTATCTTTATGATCACCCCGTTCGCACTTTATTTGATTCTGGCGCATCACACTCCTTTATCTCGTCTGCTTTAGTAGAATCTCTGCACCTAAAAACTAGTATGGTAGAGGACCCCTTAATTGTTTCAAACCCAATTGGGGGCCCAGCTCATTTGTCAATGATCTGTTTGGGATTGAAAATTTCCATTCTAAGCGTAGAATTTCAATGTAGTGCCTTTGTTTTGGGCTTTTCGGGGTATGGTTTGATTTTGGGCATGGATTGGCTATCCAGTAATGGGGCCATCCTTGATTGTGAGAAAAGGGTTGTTAGGGTCCTAACCCAGCTCGGTAATACTTTGGAAATTTCTTGTAATCCCTCGCATGCGGTTATGCTTAGTTATCTTGAATCGCTAGATGCCTCTGTTGAAAATTTGCATTCAGTTAGAGTGGTCCGGGAATATCCGGATGTCTTTGAAGAGGTGAAGGGCTTGCCTCCGAAGCGGGAAATAGACTTCCGCATATATCTTGTAGATAATGCAAAGCCTGTTGCGTTGCCCGTTAGACACATGGCTCCACGAGAAAGGAAAGAGCTCAGTAAACAGATTAAAGAGCTTCTAGAAAAGGGGTTCATTAGGAGGAGCATTTCAGAATGGGGCGCTCCAGTGGTGTTCGCTACAAAGGCGGATGGATCACTCCGTCTATGTGTTGACTATAGGGAGCTCAACAAGCTAACGAAAAAGAATAGGCACCCTCTCCCTAGAATTGACGATTTATTTGACCAGCTTGTAGGAGCGTCTGTTTTCTCCCAACTCGATTTAGCAACCGGTTTTCATCAGCTAAGGGTGGCTGAAGATAGCATCGATAAAACGGCATTCAGAACCCCAGACGGTTTCTTTGAATGGCTTGTCATGCCTTTCGGCTTGACAAATGCACCTGCTTACTTCGTGGACCTGATGAGTAGGGTATTTAGAGATTTCCTCAACAAATTCGTAGTGGTCTTCGTAGATGATATCCTTATCTTCTCAAAGAGTGAAGAGGAACATGCTCAGCACTTAAGGGCAATCATGGAAACTTTGCGAGCCCATCAATTAAAAGCCAAATTCTCCAAATGCCACTTTTGGAGAGAAGAGGTGAGGTTCCTTGGGCACATAGTATCCAAACAAGGGTTAGCGGTGGACCTTGCTAAGGTAGTGGCGGTACAGGATTGGAAGACACCAAGGAATGCGACTGAGGTCCGAAGCTTTCTAGGACTAGCGGGTTTCTATCGAAAGTTCATAAGGGATTTTGCGAAAATCTCAGCTCCGCTCACGAAATTGACTAAGAAGAATCTAGTGTTCAATTGGGATTTGGATTGCGAGTTTGCTTTCCAACGACTGAAAAGGGCTCTCACAACAGCCCCAGTTTTGACGCTGCCGGATGGGAGCAAAATGTTCACTGTTTATACGGATGCATGTGGGACAGGGCTAGGCGCCGTCTTAATGCAAGAAGGAAGGGTAGTAGCTTATGGCGGGAGGCAGTTGAAGGTGCACGAAAAGAACTACCCAACCCACGATCTTGAGTTAGCCGCCATCGTCTTTGCACTCAAGTCTTGGCGACACTATCTCCTAGGTGAGAAGTTCGAACTTTACACTGACCATAAATCGTTGAAATATCTTTTCTCGCAGAAGGATCTTAACTTGAGGCAACAAAGATGGATGGAGTTTCTTGCCTCGTACGATTTCGAAATCTCCTACACTCCGGGCAAAGGCAACGTAGTAGCAGACGCGTTGAGCCGAAAGAAATTGACCCTAAGCCCGTTGTTTGTTGAAAGACAAAGCCTAGAGTTTATAGCCAGCTTCGACTTTATGCCTTCCTCCGATTTCGTACCAGGCCTGCTTGCATCTCTCGAAGTGCGCCCAACTTTAGTAGATTCAGTAGGGGCAGCACAACGCGAAGACCCTCAGCTTGTGGAAATGATTGATAGGCTAATTAGGGGTGAGACTTCAAGTCACCTCAACAGATACTCCATTGACGATAAGGGTTTGCTAAGGCGAGACGGAAGACTATGCGTCCCGCAGGCAAAAGATTTAATAAAGAAGGTTCTCGAGGAAGCACATCACTCCAAGATGACGATACACCCAGGCGGAGATAAAATGTACAAAGACATAAAAAGGACTTTCTTCTGGAACGGCATGGAAAAGGACGTGGCAGAATTCGTTTCTAAGTGTATGGTGTGCCAACAGGTTAAGGCGGAACAGAAAAAGCCTGGCGGACTACTACATCCTCTAGAGGTCCCGCAGTGGAAGTGGGATAGCATCTCAATGGACTTCATCGATGGGCTGCCTAGGTCTAGGAGAGGCAACACTAGCATTTGGGTAATAGTGGATAGGCTTACTAAAAGCGCCCACTTTTTACCTGTCAAAAGTAAAAGAACTGCCTCATCCCTAGCATCACTTTACCTCAGGGAAATCATTCGACTCCATGGAATACCATCTAGCATTGTTAGTGACCGAGACCCCATCTTCACCAGTGAGTTTTGGCGGAGTCTGCAAGAAGCAGTAGGAACGCAGTTATGCTTGAGCACAGCCTATCATCCCCAAACCGACGGCCAAACAGAGAGAGTGAACAGAGTTTTGGAAGACCTTTTAAGGCTATGCGTCCTCGACTTCGGAGGGACATGGGAAGACCACCTTCCTTTGGTGGAATTTGCCTACAACAACAGCTATCAAGCAACCATCGGAATGGCGCCCTTCGAAGCCTTATATGGAAGACCGTGCCGATCGCCCACTTGTTGGTGGGAGTCCACGGATAAGCTCATACTTGGACCAGACATGATCCGAGAGACCTCAGAGAAAGTAGACTTAATACGAAGAAGGATGAAGACGGCCCAAGACAGACAAAAGTCCTATGCCGACAAGAGGAGGACCGACCTTGAATTTGAGGTTGGAGACAGAGTTTTTCTCAAGGTATCACCGCTAAGGAACGTTGTTCGTTTTGGAACCACAGGAAAACTGGCACCAAGGTTCGTAGGGCCATTCCCTATTATCGAGAAAATTGGGAAAATGGCCTATAGATTAGAGCTACCCGAGAAGTTGGCTGGAGTCCACAACGTTTTTCACGTTTCACATCTCCGAAAATGTCTACATGAGTCAGCTGAAGTGGTAGAGCCAAATATCCTCGAAGAGGCCGAAGTGGAACGCGAAGCAACCATAAGAAAAGTTCCAACCCGCATCTTAGGAACGGAAGTGAAGAAGCTACGCAACCGTGAAGTCAAGCTCGTCAAAGTTCAGCGGAGCGACGCCGAGGGAGACGCGACTTGGGAAACTGAAGCTAGAATACGCACTGCCTACCCTTTTCTGTTCGAGGGTACATCCTTGATCTTTCCTTTTTCCTTAAGTTGCGCTTTTATCTATCTTTTTAGGTATATTTCCTCGACCGTATCTTTTAGGTAGAAACCTTTTGGATGGAAACATGTAGTTGAAACATGTTATGGATGATGGTTGCAATTGGTTGCAAGTGATTGCTAGTGGTTGCTCGTGGTTGCATATACACACACAATCTAGGTTTTAGATCGGCTCAGTCACTTCATATTGCATATGCATATATGTTTGCATTCGTATATGGTTGAACTTTAATGTGTTGTCATATGGATGTTGCATTTGTATTGAATGATTGTGCACTCATGTAGAATCAAGAATAGGAAAATTTGCATACATAATGGATTCATGGCACTTACATAATTCGCATTAAGGAGGTCAACTGAATCAGTAGACCGCCTGATTTTGCATTAGATAAGTTCATATACACACACTTCGCATATGATCATGAAGCATTAGAAGTCTTTTAAGGACAATGGATGCTCGTGTTTGATGGATGAGTAGATGGATGATTGGATGTTAGGATATACATTCCTCCTAACTTGAAGATTTCGGGGACGAAATCCTTTTAAGTGGGGGAGAATGTAACACCCCGAAAAACTCTATAACTGTGAAATTAACAAATTAAAGTATAATTAATTTCAAATCAAAGAACTAAGGGAAACGGGATACGCCATTGCGTTCGTCTCGGAAAAATACGCGAAATAGAGTCCGAGTTTTCGAAAAACGGAGTCCGTATGAAGAAGATATGGCCTTCGGAAGTTTGAGAATTAAGTTTAAAATTCAAACAGAATAAAATAAGCTCAGAAAATCAAATTTGAATTCGAAAATGGGGCCCAATGGGCCAGGGCGGATAAACACCCGCCTGACGCACCCAGGTCGACTGGGCTGTCGACCTGGTCTAACCAGGTCGACAGGGCTGTCGACAGGGCTGTCGACAGGCATGTCGACCTGGTCCAGAGCCAGGTCGAGCCCAGTCTAACCTGGCTGGCCTATGCTATGTTGGTCGATTTTCTATGGTCTGCTTTGTCATTAGGGCTAGGTGGCAGGCTCTAATTGGTCTCTCTATCGAATGAATGGCTACGATCAATCCAAGCAACATCAATGGTCCTAATCAGTTCCTAACCTCTATAAAAACAACCCTAGACTAAACCCTAATCTATTCATTCAAAAATAAGAACAAAGCCGCCATGTTGCTGAGGAACGACTAGGAGTAGCCACCAAATTGGAGAGAGGATTAGGAGGAAAATTCTAAGGCATAAAGCAACTCAATCAAATTAAACCGCGTCTTCAATCCCTAAATTAGAGAATTCATCACACCATTGTAAGTAGAGTATTACTTTGGTATGAATAAACAATTGTGTTGGTTTGTATGCTTGAATTGTGGCAATAAAGTTATTCATATTTGTGCATTCTTATCAATTTGAAATATTATATACGTTTGGATATTCTTGAATTATGTTATTCATGTTATAAAGAACTACATGCGGTAGTTCTATGCAAGTATACGTTTGGAATATTTCGCAAATTATGTAATCCATGTTGAAGCTACATGTATGTAGTTGATTTAAATTCATGCAAGTTTGGGGTTTTGCTACTATGCCATCATGATGTATATTTTTGTGCATAAATCAATTTGTAAGTAATTAAAACAAGTTTGGTTATTATAATCCATATGAAATTATGTTGAGAATTTGGCATCATGTATTAAGCCATGCTTTTGTACTAGAAAACCTATTTGCAAACTTATGAATATGGCTAGGCTATGAATGATATTTGGCATAATTGAAATCCATGATTAAGTCTATCTTGTTTACAAGAATTATATGATGACATATGTGGTACATAGTTAGGATTAGATTCAAAATCCCTTTTTGCAAGTTTACATGACTAAAGTAAGAATCATGATTTCATGTTAGAGATATTTATGCCATGCTTATGTTTGACATTATGCCATGCTTATGTTAGAAATATTTATGCCATGCTTATGTTTGACATTATGCCATCCTTATGTTAGAAAAATTTATGCCATGCTTATGTTTGACATTATGCATAAATAAAAGTATAGGTTCATGTTGTAGTTATGACTATGTGTCAATAATGATACGCAATTTAGACTCTTATCTCAACTACAAGTTCACATGCTTTGATTCATGTCACCTATGCTTTATGACCAAAGTATATGTCACTACTATGCAAGTACACCAGTTTCTATTTTGTATTCCCAACGTCATATTGCAAGTTCATACGCTCACCTTCCCCTTTTTGTGTATGTAATCACGCCATAAGCCTCCCCTTTTCGCATGGCTAAATTGGGCTTTAAAAGGCTAAGCCCAATATATATAATAAACGGACGTGTAAACCGGGGGAAAATAACGTTGGGTTAAAATTACTAATGAATGAAAATATAAAATAGAAGGGCCCAAGTTCAAGTATGGGCTGGGCCCATGATTGGTGTAACCTTTACACCATTAACTTAATAATGGGCCGCAAATATTTACATATAAGAAATAAAGAAGAATGACAAGATATGTAAATGTAGAAAATACGATATGTTTAACCCGAGGTTGGATTGAGTTGTGATGTAAACCTGCCCGGAACCGCCCGGCTCTCCAGTAGTCACAACAATACCTATCCAATGTGGGAGGTTAAACATGGAGCCCAATAAGGACCCGAGGTTAGACTGAGTTGTGGCGTAAGACTGCCCGGAACCAACCGGCAACAGGCAGCCACAACAATACCTGTCTAATGTGAGAGGTCAGGGCCTTAATAAGACAATTAAAGCTGAGTCAGGATTGTTAGGATTAAGTGAACTAAAGACTTAATCAAAATGGAACATGCTAAACTAAACGGACTGGTGGGGTTAGGTTAGGGAAACACTTAACCAACTTAGCATGTTGGCTAGAGATAGAAAACCTAGTAACGGGGGACCCTTTTCAGCAGTAACCCTAGAAGGTGTATCAGGATACCCTGAAACTAGGCAGGGTGGGGCACGATTACTGGGCTGATTGTAAGAGGTCAAATCGACGGCGGTGGTGTAGCAGTGTAGGTTCTAACGGAGTGCGGGCATGCACACACTCCGGCGCAGAAAAATAAGGCACTGGACACCAGTAGCATACCTGTGCACTCTAAGGTTGTGTCGGGCCGCCACCATGGGACTTGATACACCCCATGGTGGGACCAGCATAGGTAACTACGACATCGGGGGCCGTAAGACACATGTAACTATGCGAGTAGGAGCCGATCATCATAGGATGGATCACTTCACCCTGATTATGGGGTGCCAATTGGAAACTAGTTAAATGGGTTCAGAGATTAACATGGGGTACGATAGTATATTCGACCCTAGACAACTTGACCAAGTTTATTGTGCTTGCCCACTTCTTGTTTATACTTATCATACCCAGTTCTTTATTCATAGACAAAATAGTACTAGACTTACTCAGGCTTTATGTCTGACTCTACTTTTCTTTCGTCTTCTTTTCTTCCGTTCCCCCCCCCCCAGCTCCACAGGGAGGGAACACAGCAGCTTGACCAACCTTAACATCCAGCTTGAAGAAGAGAAATGTATTGCTTGGACTTTCCTGTTTTGAACTATGGCTTTGGACAATCCACTTTGGGGCTTTTGCAGTTTATCTATGTTTTATTTATGCTTCTTTAAATAATGTACTCAAGACAGATTATGAAAGTGTTATGTTATGTTTTTGGAAAGGATGTTGTTGTAACACGTATTTGACTTTATGAAATAAAAGTTTGTTGTTCTTCCGCTGTTTACAAATATGTGTTCTTATATCTGTCTTGTATATCTGTGACTTGTACTTATAAACCTCCACCAAAATTAGGGCATTCCCTTTGAGAGTGACCCTAACGGATGTGGGGTGTTTCATGAAATAAGGTTTGAAGATGGAAAAAAGCTTAATTTGGGTTAACAGGGTAATTAGCAGCTAGGCCCATAACCAATTTCGGGATTAGGTTTATGGGAGGGCTGAAAGGGTTTGGGAAAACATTTCATTTCAGTTTTCTAGCCGCCACTTACATCTCTTGAACCCTAACAATGACCTCCATCTTCTAAATCTCACCCTAATTGCTTTCTAATCACTAATTGACCAAAACTACACCAAATCAAGTCAAATTATCACCAAACCAGGGTTGGAGTTGCTGCAATACATGGATATCCGTGCCATAACAGTAAAGCTTCAGATCTAAGATTTCATTTGTGGCTAAGGTGAGTGATTTACATTTTTATATGCTAATTACGGCTAATTATGGATGATTAGTGATAATTAGCGAAATTACATATCAGAAAAATATGTGAAAATTCTAGAATATTATTTTATGTCACTAGTCAAAATTTGGATTAAGTTTGCTAATCCTATTGTTAGATGTAGCTAAACATGATTAAGGGGAAAACCATGGGTTTGGGTATGTTTGATCTAAATTATCATATGAAAATATTATATTGGTGTTTTTGGTTGATTCTACATGTTACTACCGTTGTTTGGTATGTTTTGTTACTTCATAGTAAGGTTAGAATGGTTGAAAACGCCGTTGTTTGGCTGCAGAAAATCGGTTCCTGAAGTGGGTATGCCTCACGAACCGCCCAGGAGAACTTCGATTCCTGAAGGGGGTATTTCTCACGAACCGCTCCAAGATCATGGTCACGAACTGCTCCAAGATGATGGTCATGACCACTCCAATATGAGGACTCACGAACCGGCGGAGGGGGTCACGAGCCGGGTGGTGTTACGAACCCGGGGGGGGGGGGGGGGGGGGGTCACGAGCCAAGGGGGTCACGAACCGACCTGGTGGAGGACCACGACCCGAACCGAGATGATGACTCCGAACCGAACCAGATTCAAACTTCTACCACATGACGACAATTGTGAACTCTTTTGAAGATCAACTACAATCTAACAAAAACCCGAGATGCAAAGGAAGTCCAAATCCGAAGTTAATACTCAAGATCCATACAGGAACCAACGAGTTAACTTCTAGAGTTGGTCTTTGCCGCGAGACGTGTGCAAAGGGGTTATCGATATCTATAACTTTGATTCACCATTGAGAGAGGGGGCATGTAGACAAACCAGAGCCAGGGAAGTGTGGATTGGTTAGCCCTTAACCTAGAGCCAGGGATGTGTGGACTGGGTAGGGTTATTGACTATAGACTAGGGAAGTATGATCATAGCAATAGTTGTACGGAGTTGCAGTCATGGCCCCTATAGATTTGGTGATCAATGCAGTGGATATTGTATGCTTTACGCACCGAGTGAGTGATGTGAGGATGATTGCTATGTTTGATGTTTGCTGTCACCATGACACATACTCCCATTTTACACTGTATGTTAGTGTTACCTTAGAGTACTGTACATCTTATTGTGCTAACTCTTTGGTTGCAGGTTCAGGTTCAGTATGATCATTTATACATGTTATTGCTTTATTGAGTTATATAGAGTTGCTATCGCTCATACTAGACTTTTGTCTAACCCAGAGTTTTATGTCTCTTCTTATTACTCTGGGTGCTCATAAATGAGCGGATTAGAGGCAGGTTAGGTGGTGATGCACGTGTAGCTGTCCGGAGACGAGCAGGAGGCTTCCACGTATTATATACATATATTCTCCCTGTGTTGTTGATGGTCACTGCTTTGGGCATTAGTAGTGCACCTTCTTTATTTCCTTTTTAGAGACAATATTTTGAAGTTGTAATAAGGATTTGGATGATAAGCTGTATTTTGGATTCCGCTACTCTGATGGTTATGGTTTATTATCGGCTTATGTACTGTCTCGCCTGTGTTATATCAAGTTATGTTACTATTATATTTTATTCAATGCGTTGTGAGATATACTACAGGTTCTTGGTGATTAATCGTTCCAACCCTTTTTTTTTACGACTGTTCCGTGCTAGTCGGGCATCGACAACGCATTTCGAGGGAAATGTCGGCTGGTGCGGGGTGGGCCGTCACAAATTCAAATCGCGAAAATCTTAACTTATCCATCTTGAGCTTATTATTAAATTTTATAATATATATATATATAAGAATATTTAACTTTGAAAATATATATATAAGTTTATAAAATTCTAAAACTAATTAGAAAATAGATTATAAACATACACAAGTTTTAAAATAATATAGAAACAAGTTTAAAAGAAATATTTATTATAATAAAAAAATACTTATATGATTAAATTATATGGTTTAAAATAAATAAAATTATAAGTAAAATCTTAAATAAGTGTTTAAATCCATATTTACTCATAAAATCATTTTATAACATATAATTTAAAATTTACAAAATTTAAGTTTAGATAACTTTAATTTATATATATATATATATATATATATATAGATATATAGATATAAAACCTTAGGTTATTATTTTAAAATCAAAATTTCTAAATCACTTTACTTCGAAAACATTACCAACGATGTCTAAATATAGTTTTCTACCCTATGGCCAAGCGATACGGATATTTATCATTTCAATCCGTAATTTATAAAAACTACGGGTATATATCATTTCAACCCGTAATCCCGAATTCAGTAAAAATCGTTCAGGTCTATCATTTCAACCCATAACGATTTTTCTCTATCTAATGTCCGTTCGGGTATGTATCAGTTCAACCCTTGGTAATTTTTCCTAAAACTAGGGAAATTGGTAATATTAACAAATCATCACATAGCATTAATCACATCATAAGTCATATAAGTGCACCTACGTGTCATATGAATATCGTGTCATATGAATATCGTGTCATATATGAAAGGTGTACATATCAAGTAAACAATTACTACTAGCAATCCTATACATTTCACAACAGTTCATTTATGCTGATCTAACATCCATGAAACAATGTAGGTCAAGTGTGAAATAAACTCACCTTTCGTGGCACAGATTGGGGACGGTAGACGGATTGACATAGAACGGAACGACGACTTCCAGGTCTGACTAAGATTGGATTCAATTCGATGATCACTCAATATTTGTTATTTTAATAAGAGGAGGTTAGGGGGTTCCTCAATGGATCAATATGGTTATTTGGGTTTTGGAATGGGTTTCGAACTCAACACCAAATTCAATTCAAAATAAACACAACAAATTCCATTTCAAAAACAATTTATATTTAAAATATCGATGCACACCCAATATATATATATATAATATAAATTATACAAATATAAATAAACAATGCAAACACACCAATCAAAACTGTATATATTATAAATTATATAAACACCCAAAACAAATTTTATTAATATATATATATATATATATATTCGTTATAAATTACATATAAAAACACTCACAAATGTACACAATCACATACATATACCAAGTATACACATTACACGCTATGCAAGAAACTCGCGCAGCAAACAGGAAGACACGCACAAACCTCAACCATA
Organism: Allium sativum; assembly: GCA_030737875.1. Taxonomy (NCBI): domain Eukaryota; kingdom Viridiplantae; phylum Streptophyta; class Magnoliopsida; order Asparagales; family Amaryllidaceae; genus Allium; species Allium sativum. The sequence goes on along the minus strand of CM060913.1, from coordinate 5,724,051 downwards.
TACTAACGCGAAAATCACACACACGCACAACACCACTTACACACACACCCTCACTCAACAACAGGCTCTAAAATCACGTATATAGGAGGAGGCAGGGTACAACATGGAAAGGAGGAGGGCGAGGCAAAGTGGGGATGGGTTATCAGCTCTAGGTGGAGGCAAGCTTTACGGTGATGCAGAAGGGTGCTTCCAGGTAGACTCGGGTGAACACATTGGAGGCTCAGGCGCTGGAGAAGGCGACTCAGAGGGGTCAGTTAAGGTCAGAGAGCAGTGAAGAGTTGCGATGGGGTTTGGGTTGGAGCTCAGTAGGCGTCATGGTGGCTCAGGGTGGTGCAAACGGAAGGGAGAGAGGTGGTTTTCACGGGATCAGGTGGTTGGTGGGGACGGAGCTGATGGGAGAAAGGAACTCGCGATGGGATGAGAGAAAATGGGAGAGATGTTGTTTATTATTCATTTTCGGTCAAGAAGAACTAAAGAAGCATGGGATTCGATCCCCTTTATATATATATGATTAAATGGAAAGTTGCATCGGAACCACGGGTACGGTTTGGGACAGTAAACTATGGCATTGGAAATGGTTTCGTTCACGTGTCCGTTCATATGTTAATTTTTTCTCTATTTACATTACGTTCCGAAAATAGAATGAATGGTAACGAAGAAATGAAGGGTTACAAAATAAAAAAAGCATACTTTGGAATGAAAAATAAAAGGGACACATGCCTTGTAAATTGGAAATGAAAGTGGCGTGCATGCATAGTTTACACACACACACACACACACACAGATATATATGTCCCTAGAAATAAATAAAACAATTGGATGGTTTAGTAAACTAAAAAAACGAGTTTGCAGACCCAAAATGTCTAAAAAAATATGCGAGACCCAAATAGGGACACATCGAACTCAAATGACTTTGTTTCAAAAATGAACAGTGCAAGCCTTTTTGCAGTTTCAGCGCGAACCGAGCTCCAAAACTGACAAATGAAAATATTATGGTAATCAACGCAATGAGATGAACACAATGGTATATAGTTTGCAATGTCAGGATGTTCCGATCAAAAATGCGTTACGGACCCTTTTAAATGTAAAATTCGGATAGGAAAACAATTAAACGAAGGTCAAAACGTCCAATTTTCACGAAACGAATTTCGTTGTTGGATTCATGACAATGAATAGAATATTTTTCATGTTTGTCCGAACTGGTTTCAGAGAGATTTTAAAATTGCTAAAATTTGTACTGTCATGCGCGGCTTTGCACTGGAAATTGCGTGATCGACAAACATTCAAATTTTCCGATGAAATTTTCACAGCTGCTACATCTCACTGAACGTATTCCAAATTCCCATTACAAGAAATTATAGAATATTATGAAATTAAATCAAGGATATAAATTTCATTAATATTGAAAACAAAATATATGATACGAGTTTACTATTTAAATTAAAATATAAGAATAAATTCAAATTCAAATAAATAAACTCGATTTAATTTTATTCAACAAGTAAAATTGAAATTGCAAATATCAATTTGTATTATTAAATTATATTCATACCAATAAAATCCAAAATAATTTTGGCTTTAAATCAAAATCAAAATATTTTTCTTATGGAATCCAAACAAATTGAGTTTTAAACAAATAAAAAAAATCAAAAATTAAATTAAAACACTAAATAAAAATACACTTGAAATTTCGGTCGTTACACGAGTGGATCTCCCAGAGCGTCTATCGAGAATCCATAATGTTCTTCATGTATCTCATCTATGGGAATGCCTTCATGATTCTGCTATCAGACTCGAGCTTGATGAAATTGGGGACATAGAAAAGCTTGAGTTGGAGTTCACGGTTCCTAGCGCAACTGCAAGGATCGTAGAGCACGGAATCAAGAGACTCTGCAACAAAACCGTTCACCTCGATCGAGTACAATAGGGAAATGACCCTGCAGAAAGCACATGGGAGACCGAGGATAATATGAGACAGACTCACCCAGATCTTTTCACGGGTAACCTTTCCTCAAAATATCGTTTATGGATGCATCATGAGTGCTAGATTGGATGTTAGGAAATGGATGAAACACCATTACACCGAGCACTAATGTAGAAATATATGCATATCTAGGTTGTTTGCATACATATTGCATCACTTATTACACCTACATGCTAGGATAGAGCCCACTTTAGTGAGTCTGCAGTTCATAATCACTACGAGTCATGGATACTTATGGATGAATTATAAATAACATGGGTGTACAACATGAATGTTTTGAGTGAGTTGTAATTTTCACCCCTTAAACAGATTTCGGGACGAAATCTATTTTAAGGGGGGAAGAATGTAACACCTCATAAAATTCATAAGTATTAATAATAAATAAAAAAATAAAAATAAGTAATTAAATGATACGGATGGAAAATGAAAATTTGCAGCTTTAGGAATTTGGCTACGAAATTATTTTATTTGGATTCGTGGCAAAATTTTACACCATTTTCATATATAATATGCTGAAAACGGTCAATGTATGAAGAAGTTACGAACAAATGAATTTGGACAGTGAACACGGAAAAAATATTTATAATTATATGAATATTTTATATTGACAAAATTATAAATTAAATATAAAGAGGGAAAATTCAAATTTTGAATTAGAGATAAGATATATGGGACAACGTATATTGCATATTTGGAATAACATAAGGAGATTAAGGAATGTATTAAGTAAAATAAATAGCTTAGCAATGCAGCCTTATTAGGCGTTCCAGTCCCGAAGGGGTCGACCGCCGGTCGATCGCTAGGGGTCGACTGCTCGGCGGCTGGACGGCCCAATAAAGCTTGTTGGTTAGGGTTTTTCTTAGAGGATATATATATATATATATATCAAAAGCTTGGATTAATTCTAATTAATCCAACGGCCTATGCTCACACGGGCAACTATATACCTCCTATCACTCTATGAAAACCCTAATCATTCTCCATCTCTGGCTCCATGCTACTTCTCCACCATTGTTAAATTGCAGAGAGAAAATAAAAGAATAGGTTAAGGTTTCTTCTAATTCTCTATCTCTATTCTAATTCTTTACCTACTCTAATTTACATAAGTTTAGAATTTTGGAATTTAGCATAAACTTATGTGTATAAGATTCTAATGTATGTCCCTTATATGTATATTGTTAGGAGGATTATTGGAGTTTGCCTGAACGTAAATAATTATTGAGGATGTTGTAATTCTACCACATATTTCTCTCTATTCCGCCTAAATCTGTGGGTGGAATATGGTTTACTTAAGGCATATTCATGTTTTTAATAGTTTGTCATGTGAATAGATATGCCTAAGGGGATTTGGATATTCGGTAATGTAAACATGAAAACTCACAAATCCTCTATCTTGTAATTGCGTATAAATTGTCATGAATGATTGGGTTTTGTGGATTTTTGGTTTTTGTATTGGATTAAATTGAATATGAGTGTTGCTATCATTATTCCTATTTCATGTAATTCACTTTTATTTACCATTGAGTGTAACCTAAAAAGGTTTAGATTTGATTATTTCATGGTTTGGTTTGGGTTTGGACCCTAATTTGAATCCAAATGCATTCAAAGGTGAAATAGATCAAATGTAAGCATTTATGTGTACATAAAGCCAAAAGTGGTGAATTAGGTGAAATAGGGATTATAAACATACAAGTATAAGTGTATGTAATAATCTATATTAATCTAATATTGGAATCATTCCAAGAAGCCTAGGATGCAAGTTGAAATTGTTATGTATATATATTTTCCATTCACTGCTATTTGTTTTATTGTCATTATGCCATCATGCCTAAGTTGTAGCGGTAAAAGTATGGAAAATCTAACTTGTATGCCTTGAATTGGACAAATTGGCAATCACCGCCTCTTTAGAACGTTTCCCCGTTTATACGAATGTTTACGTTAATCAGGCGCAATCATTATTTTACTTATATAAACATAATCAATGTAATTAACATTGTATTAGCGTAATAAATACGTTTAGATTAGAATTCGAATTTGAAATGTCCCCTTAACAAATATATATTTGTTTGCTTGTGTGTGCGTATACAGAATGGCTTAAATATATATAAATAAGTGACACATAGACATGAGGTTAGTTGCCATTTGTGGTAGAAGCCTGCCCGGAACTGACCGACAAATCCAACAACCACAAGTAGGCCTAACTAATGTGAGATGTCTAGGTGCCATGGGCCATTCATAAACTTAGTACACTAAACACGAGGTTAAACCAATTTGTAGTAGAAGTCTGCCCGGAACCGACCGGCATATCCGGCATCTACATGTGTACGGTTTAATGTAAGAGGTCTAGTGTGTGTGTGTGTATATATAACTATATATATATAAGTCTATTGTGTGTGAAAATAAGTAAGTTTACTACGCCTTGAGAAAGTCTTAAGTGGCTGACTCTCTTTTTATCTAGTTTGGGTCTTAAGTGGTTAGGACTAGGATCCCTTTGAAGATTTATTCCTTGGAGAGGAACCAAAGTCATGGGACCCACCCTTACTAGATTTAAAGTACGTCTTCGAGTCCTCCTCCTCTAAATGTGGTTAGCCATAAAATGGTAACGGAGTAGGGTAGTTCACGGAGATGTCCACTTCTTATGGAAGCTTGTAATGGCTCAACTAGGGATAGATTGGTAATTGAAGGATATATGGCCATTTCATGCTCACCAACTGTCTAAGGGAAGTCTTAAGCGACATAGGTGTTCTACCAGGTAATATCATTTAAGTAGTAATGTTCACAATACTACTTCTCATATTACAAATGAGAGAATAGATTTAAGAATGCTAATGTACTAGGACGGGGTTTGAAAGGGCTAGGGGTTTGCCTTAGGGTAATAAGAGATTGTAAGAATCCACCTTTAATAAGGCCAAAAGTGACCGAGAATGCCACCCCATTGGGTTTTTCCCTAAAAACACTAATGGACGATTGACTTGGATATCCACCTCATTTGTTAGATACTTATGTTTGTGTGGATCTTGTGTGCTGCATAGACATACCTTGAGATATGTAACCTGCTAAAAATATAGGTTATGGACATTAAGTAACACTATATTTCAATCATACCGAACTTTATGTCCTGACCCCTCTCTTTAACATCCAACAGGTCAGTAGATGGTGTAAAAGCCATGGATGAAGTTATGATTGAAGCCGATGAAGGAGACGAAGTTGTTATGTTATTATTAGTAATTATTGCTTCAGTTCTTTTGGAATCTTATGAGAATGAACTATTTGATATACCTATTGAACAGATGTAACTATGACTGTTGTATTTCTGAGATTTTGAAATAAATGGTACATCTTATTTGAATAATATATTTTCTCTTTCCGCTGTGTGAGATTTCCATTCGAAGTATATGTTATTATTATCTATGCAAATGAAATCCTAATAGGAACCAACAACCCGTTTAGAATGGCTCTAAGTTTTGATGGGCCTTTTCTAGGTCGAAATTTAGGCCCATTCCGGGCGGGTTGTTACATTCTCGATGTAGGCTTACTTCACACAATTACTTATTACATTTGATATCTCACATTGACCCGACTTCTTGTAGTTGCTGGATAAGCCGGGAGGTTCCGGGCAGACTTCTACTACAAGTAAGGGTTAACCTCAAGTCGCATGTATTTATTATAAATGACCCATGGCACTAGACATCCCACATTAACCCAATTTCTTGTAGATGTGGGATATGCCGGTCGGTTCCGGGTAGACTTCTACTACAAGTAGGGGTTAACCTTGTGTCATGTGTCATTAATATTATCAAAAGCCATTAATACACACACAAAATACAAAATTTCCTACGGGGACATTTTAAATTTGAATTTCTAATTAAATGCATTTAATACGCATTTATGATACATTAATTATGCTATTAATATACATAAATAAGAGCCTGACTAATCACATGCGTAAAGGAAATGTTCTAAATGTAGAAATGTCAATCCTAACTTAAAATCAAAGTTTACAAATATATTTCCCAAGCTTTCACAATATAACATATAATATCTCATTCTAAATCAATTATAGGGAAATAACATAAGACAAATAAAATAACTTGCAACCTAGGTTCTTAGGATTGTTTAAATAATAAAAGAAAAAAGCATGATGTAATACAACAACATGTGTATTTTCATTTAATACTGCTTTACTTTCATATAAGATATTTACATAAAAACTAAGATTTTGGTAATAAGTGTCTTACTAAATTTAAACCATCTGGTTTATAAAAATAAAGATTTAAACATATATAAATTACATTACCCAAATACATGCTTTTGCATAAATAAGATTTACAATAAAATGAAAGGAAAGTAAACTGGACCAAATGGTAAAATTACACAAACACCCAAAAATAAAATCTTTCCTTACATCCATAATCCAAAACCAATTAAATACATCATTAACCATTTCTGGTATTATTTGGAGATTTAGGTGATTTATCAGTGTTTGTTTTCGTAAGAATTCCAAATCTCTATAGGAATGAGCAATCTAGTTTCTACACTAACAATTACATAAAATAGTAAAGTTGAGTAATTTCCACTCACAAAATAACAAGAAGGAGAAGGAGAAAACTATGTATAATCAAACTATGCATTGTAACCTTGAAATTGCGTACTCCAAATCTTTCTCCTAAATTATTGTACATATATAAGAATCAGTTTAGATTCTTATATGTATACATTTATATATATAGTTCTAGAATTCTATAAAGAAATCAGAATAGAGGAGATAGAAGTTGGTTAGATTTAAGAAGAAAAAACTAACCGGATCAAATTTGGAACTTAGAAAGGTTGGAGGAGAGACATAATGGAGGTGAAATTGGTAAGAGAATGTGGATTTTGGAGGGGAGGCTAGGGTCTTATTGAAGTCCGTGTGAATCATTGTATTCTAATTATAAAATATCAATCGTTTGTATCAACAACTTATATACAAAAACCTATCTAAACCTAGTTGCCACCTCAATATTCTCTTAAAGGTGGTCAACACCCTACCTAGAAGGGTGGTCGATTCCCAGGTTTACCCCCTTAAAGAGAGGCGGTTGTGGAGAATTTATTTGTGACAATCCCAAAACCCTGTACGATGGTGTTAAGGATAATCATTGGAATATAACACATTAATCATCATTAGCAGAGTACAGATAATAGCAAAAAATGAAAATAGAATAATTTGCATCAATATGACAGCGGAATCATAAACATGTAATAAACATCAGAGAGCACAGTGTAGGATACAACTTAGTTCATGAAAGTAAATGATCAGTCTACATCGCCATAAGCGGTACATATACATAAGAGAGTACATAAAAGAAATAACAGTCTACATCGCCAGAGGCGGAATCATATACATAGATAATAATGGCGGAATATCAACATCAACACTGAGAAGTCAAGCCTCGCCATGAGCCAAAATATGCACTCCTGCTGTAGTGCAAAGCCAAAGTATGTCTTGCTACCTGGTACTAGGCTGCCCATGTGAAAATAAGGGCACCCGAGTTTGCAAGGTGAAACAAACTACGAGTCAGTCATGGGACTGGTATGAGAAATCTACTTAACTAATTAAACAACAATAATAAGGCAAATCATAGGACCACGCCACTTTCGTGGAACGGGTTCATTCCAACGATTGCCAGTGCATGGAATAAAGTAAATTATTAAATCATCGCAATGCTTTTTATAAAAATGAAGCCATTATAAGACTCAGGTCCCATCACACAATGCAACACAAGCCGGAGGATAGAGTTTTACCTTATAATGGCCAAGAAATGCTTGATACGTATAAAACAAAAGTGTTTGATATTATTACTAGTGCATATATGTTTCAAAAACAAATTCAATCATAAATATCAATCCTAGACGGCATAACTACCATCTACTATGTCGCCATACTAGTAATACCATCAAATCCATGATTTCGTATTGGAAATTGGATTCCATCATGAGTCGAGGCAAGGGGCAAGCTCCTCTCTGATTCGAGACACTCTAGCAAATGTCTCAGGACCACACACAGCGATACTTGGATGCTTCAGGGCCGGTCCTCTCCTACTTTTGAGGATTAATTATTCCTGAACACACGTTTCCCGGTCCTATAGGACCTATATCCGAGGCGCCTCGCATTCCAACAACCACACAGGTAAAAATAATATAAATGTCAGGGCTGGTAGGTCACTGACATCACCCCTAGCTAGAAAGAAACGTCATGCTCTCCCTGCAGTCACTATTCCGTTTTTGACTCATACCGAGGTGTGAGGCTCGCGAATCAATGCTATACACAAAACTATGCCACTTAGGCTGTGCTTTGATCATCAACCACAAGACTTTGCTTTTCAACAGAAGCCTTGATCATCTGCCACTTAGGCATGCCACACAGGCAATTCACTCCGTGCGACTGATTTCTATCGATATATAACCTCTGAGCTCGTACGTCTCAAAGAAGGGCGTTAAGCAAGAGAATAAATTCTCCGCCGCCAAACAGATATATATTTAATAGAGATCAATCAGCACAGAACAAAATCCAATGTCAGACACAGTCCATTTACAAGCTCGTTCTGGGTCTGAACGAAACCGGAGGCACCATATTCCTCGCGTATCCGTACAATCAACAAATACGTTCGAACGGCTACCACTTCAGCCCCCTCAAGGTAGCTACTCCAATCACGAGCATCAGTAGCACCTATCCATCCGATGTGAAGATCATCGGTCTTGAACCGTCTTCATATCTTCGACTTCTAATCGTTGATCAATTATTTGAAATGAGAATTAACTTGGCCTTTTCAAATAATTCACGTATATTTAGAATTCAAATCAATTCTTTCCCTAGTTAAATTATTCGACATTCACATTTCAGTTCTTTTAGTATAATTTTCATATCAAACACATTCAACCATCAAATATCAAGCAAACCAAGTAAAATTGGTTTATTTCCATCACATATCGCTTATAATATTTTATAACGATTTTTCGCTATTTTTATTTATTTAAAAATAGCTCATATTAATTAAACGACGTTTCAGGTCGTGCCGTGGCACTGGCGCTGTTTTTCTTCAGATTTGATTTACCCATATCTAAAAATCTAACCGTTGGATCTTAACAAAGTTTATATCGTTGGAAAGATCTCTCAAAATCGAACCTAACGGTTCCAGTTTCGTCAAAATCCGATGGTCGGATCTTTCGCTATAGTCATCTGAAGTTACGATTTCAAAACGCGAACTGCAGGGGATCAATTCGTTTTATTTAATTTATATTTATATATTTATATAAATATAATTCATTCGACGATTTCAATATCGTTTTCACTTCAAATATTTCACTAACGCCTTTAAGTTTCGAAAAATTTCGCCATAACCTCCTTTGTACGGGAAGTGGTTTGGAAATTTATTGGGCCGTATTATGTACCCAATAAATCCTAAAAAGCATGCACATATTTATAGTGATATAATCTAGTGTCCACATGGGAGTGTGTATAGATCATAACTCCAGAGAATAAATTCTCATCACCCTATAAATGGTTTTTTTGTGCCTTACCAACTAGAGAGACGTGTTTATTGTCAACTCCAGACCCGTGTGGTTTTTTTTATTAATCTGGCAATTTTCCTTTACATTTTATATAGTCCATATCAGTCATCAGTTCAACCTGAAAAATATAGTCATCACCATACAAGCCTCTTGCATGTATGGTACATCTTCAACCTCGTCACATCAGCTCCAAGTGCTAATGTGGTATATGATGAAGTATTCTATCTTCAAGAAGTATGCCATGTAGTGTAGTTCAAAATTAATTGTTACTATCCTATGGCGACGTTTATTATTTCACACAGAACAACCAGCACTCCGCATCCAATGGCATTCACAGGAGTTGATATAATAATAATAAAATTGCGCGACCAACTCATTAAGGCTTACCTATTTGTCGGGCACGCAAATAAATTCTTTAATCAACAGCTAATTCATTTTCTTGTTCAACACATGTATATATATATATATATATATGCACATCTAAGCTAAAAATAATATTTCTAGCGAACAAAGGTTTATTTCTATACATGGTTATTTTTAACACTTCCTACACATGTTCAAAAATAATATTTTCAACCCACAAATATTTATTTGAACAAGGGGTTATTTTTAACACTTCCCATTTCATATAAAAATGATATTTTTAGCAAACAAAAATATATTTCAACACATGACAATATTATTTAGTTCATATACATGTTAAAAATAATATTCATAGCAAACAAATATTTATTTCAACACTTGTGTATTTTTAGCGAGTCGTATACATGAAAAAAATGACATTTTTTTCATCAAAAATATTTATTCAACACATGAATGTTTTAGCACTTCATATTCACAATAAAGATGTAGATTTTATTGTTCACTTCATATATTCAACACATGAATGTTTTCGACTTCACACATACGACAAAAATATGATTTTTTATCGTTCTAGTCCTTTATTCAGCACATGACTATTTTATTTAGTTTATGTATATAATAAAAATGTGATTTTTATTGTTAAAACAATTTATTTAAAACACGAATATTTTATATAGTCTACATATGTGATAAAATGTTATTTTTATCTTTCAAGGAATTTATTCAACACATGAATTTCTATCCAACACATGAATATTCTATTCAACACATGAATATTGTTTCAACACATGAATATTTTCTATAGTTTATATATATAATAAAAATGTGATTTTTATTGTTAAAACAATTTATTTAAAAAACGAGTATTTTATATAGTCTACATATGTGATAAAATGTTATTTTTATCTTTCAAAGAATTTATTCAACACATGAATTTCTATTCAACACATGAATAGTCTATTCAACACACGAATATGGTTCCAACACATGAATATAATTTCAACACATGAAAATAATTCTAATACATAAATATTATTGAAAATTTCGGCAGCATAACGGCTGGGTATTTAAAACCGGCACCGTCCCGAGTACGGCTCCTCGTTCTACCTTAAAACCTCGCGGTTTTTGACAATGGGGATTTCATACATCTAGTTCGCACGCAGGCGAGTATGTTTTTCTTTTCCACAATTTATTCTAATTTTGTTTCAAATACAAACGGGTATTTTTCAACCACAATCCAACAATATCAACCACAAACAATCCTATCAACCATTCGCATTATTCACCAAATTTTTCACGCCAATTCACAATCAATAAATGTCGTCTATGGTTTGTGGACGAGGGGAGTATATATATATATTCGTATATAAATATATTTTATTTCCATTCCAACTCAATTTCAATGCATATATGTTTCATACAATGCTTGTATAATTTATACATCACTCATATAACTTATACAACACATGTACATGAGGTATACAACGCGTATATAATTTATACTTCGCTTATATAACTTATACAACACATTTCCATTTACATTTCAGTTTAGAAATCTCACATTGGTTTGTCGCTTTTCTAAAAATCCTAGCGAGCTCAGAAAAATTCCCGGACACTTTAAAGAGCGTCGTCACGGTCTCGATGTCTCCTGTTTCATCGAATTTCGTTAACACACAATAAAGATACGATTTTTCAAAGTTTTCAACACTTAAAAGTGTTATTTTCAGTTTAAATATACCAAAGTCGATACCTTTCTTTGAACCTTCAAAACTAGGTTTCGAAATTACTTTCAAATCGCTGCACCTGGACTCAATCGGGTTTTGACGCCTCGAAGAGGTTCGAATCACGCTCAGGTGTGTGGTGGTGTTGTGCAGTTCGGTGGTCAGACTTTGGCGGGGCGGCACTTCGAAGAACGGAGGTTCAACGAGGTGGGTCTCTCGATTGGAGCGACGAGGGGTGTGGTAGTTGGTGTTGATTTGAAGAGGGAGGAGAGAGCTTCAAAGTTTGGGTGGTGGTGGAGGCTAACGATGACTGTGGCGGTCGGAAAGTGGACGGGAAGGTGGGAGTATCGTGCGTCGTCGGTCAAAGAGGAGAGAGAGCGGGTATGAAAAATAACGATGGAGTGAGGCTAATTCCTATTGGCCCTAGGGTTATATAATTATTTTTAATTTATTTAAATTCAAAAATACTAGTTTCTCCATACGAACTCAAATCCAAACCCAACGACTGTCGCCCCTAGCTAAATACCCCCATCCCGAACACAATGGGATATGTTTCGTAGGCTAATTCGACTGTTACAGTCAGTTATTCTTCAAATTAAAGTATAAAACATTCAATATTTGATCTGAATGTACATTTCAATTTGCGGGGCCACAATCTGATTCTAAAAATTCCCCAAAAATAAATCTAGCTATGTTTTGACGATACGGTCCCAACAAAACAAGTTTCGTCGAATTCTGAGACCGTTTGAAAAATGGCCCTGTTCTGGTCGATCCAATTTAACAAAAATTGACCAAACGTATTTTCCCTTGCCACGCTCACATATTAACTTCAAAAATTATGGAATTTGAAACCTAGAAATAATTTGACATCCCGGATCCAACAAAAGTGGTTTCGTCGAATTCTGAGGTCGTTTGCAAAATGTCTATTTTCAAGGGCTAGATATTCTGTATAGCGACCTTTCTGAAAATTCATTTGCCCATAACTTTTGATTCCCGCTAGGAAACTTCGATTTTTCAGATTCGTTAGAAAGATATTCATAAACAGATTTAAATATTTTTGGTTTCACTAAAATCCGTTTTATTTTGCACCCGGTACAGTCAGTCAAAGTTTGAATTCAAATTTTCAAACTGCCGCACCATTTCTAACCCTTTATTTTATTGAAATCTTCTATTTCAATTGCTCTATCTTCTTTAAAATAACCAATTTAAATTTTTTAAACTGGCTCGTATTTTCTGGGTTGTTACATTATTTCTCATAGATGTTGGTTTTTATATTAATTTGTTATTAATGCTCATTAATTTTTTCCATTCATTACAAACATTATCCTCATCTTATATGTTTATATATATACAAGTTTGAAATTCAAAAAGGAATATTTCATTATGCCATTGGTATTTATTTTTATTTTTATTTTACATTTACAATTTGAAATTCAAATATTGTGTGAAATAATAATTTTTCTTTTTATTTATAACATCGTTTATAAATTTAAAAATAATGGCGGCTGTGCCTTTTTCTTCTTCGCATCAATTTTCTTGTATTGAAAATTCTCGATATTTTCCACCTTTTTCTTCTTCTCTATCAGATCCGACGCAAGTACCTCATCGTTCATACGCTGATATGATTGGACAGTCAAACCCTAATTCGATGGATGCCTCACAATGGAATCCTTCTTTTAGATATCGTATAATTAGATGGAGAATTCCCAGAAACCGATATTGTTTCCGATGTAGTGATGTGAACCATTTAGCAAAAGATTGCAGGAATTTGATTCTTTGTTTTTATTGCGGTAGATATGGTCATCGAGAGAACAAGTGCTCAGTTCTTTATAGAGGCAAATCGAATTTTGATTTAATGATTTTCAACCGTTCGAATCTTTGCCAAAAATTAATTTCTTTCTTGAATATATACGAAATGGAAAAGTCGAATCGGAAAAACAAGGGAGCATATTTGTTACTCTTGACGGGCTGGCACATCGAGGGCCTTGTGGACGGAATCCTGTGGTGGAAGAGAGATTTTGGGGATGCAAGATCATGTATATACCCTCCTTTACCACATCCGCTTGATAGGAAAGAAAGTGCTTTTGCTTGTTGTATCAATTTTCTGAAATTGAGAGGTGTTTTTTCTGATGCGGTATCCAAGAACAAGAGGAAGGGTATATTGCTGTTGAATGAGATTTTGGAGCACTTTCACGTAATCAACTCTGCTGTGAATTGTAAACCCGTTGTAGCAGATTTTCACTTTATTTCAAAATTGGACGAAGGGTTTGTGAGGAGTTCTGATGGGAACAGTAAGCCGTGTGTTGGTGAGTTTCAGTCTGGTTCGAATTTTGGACTGAGTTTGTATCGTGTAGAGGGTTAGCTGATGATTCCAGAATTGTTTAGGAGGAGTTGATGGTTTTAGCAGAGAGGGGTATGGTCATACAGCTGTTTGATTCGATGCTACTTGACCCATGTGTCCAAGGTTGCCTAGACCATTTTAAGTTGTTGTCTTCTGATGTTGAGGGTAATGAGGGGTTAAGTGTTAGAATGAGGAAGGAAGTGATGATAGGTATTGATTGGGTGGATATGCAAAAAGACAAGTATTATGTTTTTTCTCCCCATGTAGAAAAATCAGTTATATATGAGGATGATGGTGTTAGGTGGAGGGTGGCTGAAGACATAAGTCTGTTTAACAGCTTTGAGTTATTGGAGGTTCTTCGAGATGGTGACGAGTACGTCGCAGACAATGTTGATATTGAAATAATTTCCCTGGATAAGGGGTATAGATCTTGGTCGTATTTGGTAGGTGTTGAGCGAGATAATCATAGGAATGTGGTAAAGTGTTTTGTTTCATCTAAGAAGAAGGACAAATATTCAATTTCTGATTTAGATAAGATAGTGCTTGCAGTGGTTAATAGAGTGGATATTTCTAGTAATGCAAAGACCAATGAGTCGAGAAGAGTTTTGTGTGATCAGGTTGGACTGTCTAACAGGGTTCCTGCTATTTATCATGCAAATATAAAAGGAAAGGTTGGGTCGGGATCTAGTGTAATCTCTAGTTTCAGTGGTTATAATCAGGGGAAGTTTTTTCTTTCATTTGTAGGTCTATTGTCTTCGGAATATAAAAGTTATAAAGGAGAAGAGAGTAAATCTGGTTTGAGGCTAAAACGTAGGTTGGCCTGTAATAAGTGGGATATTCTTGGCATCGTAAATGATATAGTTTTTGACAGTAATGCTTTATGTCATCAGATGGTTTTAGGTAGTAAGGCCGTTAGGCTGGAGGAGGTTCGAAGTAGGACTTTTGGAGGTTCTGTTAGTTCTGATGCTGGTTTGTTAGGAGTGTGGGATAGTGGAGAATTATCAGAGTAGCATTTAATGGTTGATGAGATGTTGTGTGATGCTTTTTTGGGTCAGAGCAGTTGTAGGTTCATGTTGGATAATTTTGGTTGCACAATGTTATCGGATAAAATGGGATTGAGAATTTCAATGCAGTTGAGTCCTTATGACTTTTTTCTCAGTCGCGTAGTGAGAGGATTAGGCCAGAGTTGGATCCACTTAGACAAGTTGGAGTCACTGAATTGGGGGATATGGTAGAGGATAGAAGTGAGTAGACTCTCATTTGTGATGTGGGCACTATATCGACTAGGAGGAAGATGATCGAAGGGGACACACTGTACTGGATTGGTCCATCGCAATGCAAGGATTAGGGATAACGCCTCATCTTTTGATGGTAGGTTCTCAAATTCGAGCGCTAGTAGTAGCACTTCGAATTTGGGCTCAGGTATGTCTTCAGTTTTTGGTAGTGATTATTCGCCATTTGCTTTGGGTAGCCTTTCTACTAGTCATCTTTATCATTTTTCCAAGGATACAACTTTTATTTTTTACTGATATTGAGCTAGACGTAGAGTTCATTAGAAGTAGAGAATTAGAGAGAGTTATTTCTTATAGATGTTGGTACCAGTTAGCTAGAATATTAGGGGTTTTAATGTGCCTAAAAAATGTGTTAAAATTAGTTTTTTTTAAATATTATCATATTGATATTGCATTACTGCAGGAAACAAAAATTGATAACCCTGATCTAAGTTTTTATATGAGATTAGGTGGGAATCATTTTCATATTTGGGCGTGCTTTCCGGCCATTGGGAGTGCCGGCAGATTGATGATAGGTTGGAGAGATAACCAATTTAGGCTTATTCAGGAGATTCCAAATATGTATTCTCTGCATATCATGTTAGCCTCCCTAATAGACAATAGTATTTTGGGTATTACTAATGTATATGGGCCTCACAAAAAAATAGAGAGGAGAATTTTGTGGGATGAATGTACTGTTTTTAGAAATCTTGTCCCAAATCAATGGATTGTGGGGAGGGGGGATTTCAATGTGACTAGGTTTGTGGGTGAGAGATCGCCTAGGGAAGGTGATTTCTCGGATATGGAGGAATTCAACGATTTCATATTAGATAATAATATGATTGAAATTCCTATAAATAATAGATTGTTTACATGGTCTAATGTAAGGATATTCCATCTTTTGCTCTATTAGACAGATTTTTTTATTAGTAATGAGGTTGAAGATAGGTACGCTATTTGTAGGGTTAAAGGTTTGCCTTTCTTATATTCAGATCATTGTCTCATCATACATTCTTGTGATTCGAATATAACCATTAGCAATAGTTTCAAATTTGAAAAAATGTCGCTATTTGGATTCTAGCTTTTCTAGTTTAGTTATTGTCAAATGGAATTCCTTGTTTTATTTTAATAATATGTATAATGGTAACTCCGCTAAGGCTTTTGTCGCGAAAAAAGGAAAACTCAGATTATTTCTTAAGCGTTGGAATATATATATTTTTGGTAGCATTAGAATTAGAAATGACAAGATTATGTGTGAGATGTTAGATTTATATAAGATTAGTTAGGCCAGGATTCTTAATTCCTATGAGAAGGATAAACTTTGCAGCCTTGAGAATGATGTTATGTTGATATTGGAAAAAGATGAGGTTATGTGGAAACAAATGGCTCGTGTGCAATGGATTAAGGAAGGGGATAATAATATGAAATTCTTCCATGGTGTGGCTAACAATAGAAGGCGTAATAATATATTTCATTCTATTATTGTTAATGATGTGGAATTGTCTATTCAAAATGATTTAAATGAGGCTTTATCAAGTTATTTTAAACAGATTTTTGGATCTAAGATTAAGAGGAGGATCAATGTTAGATGTAATGACATTTAACCTTCATATTCTAAGATTAATTTAGTAGGGTTAGATAAGCCTTTCTTAGAGCAGGAGATTTGGAAAGCTATCAATGATATGCCTAGTGACAAAGCTCCTGGTCCAGATGGTTTTTCTATTCTATTTTATAAACAATTTTGGGATACTTTGAAATTTGATATTATTAACTTATTTAATGATTTTTATAATGGGAATTTACAATTAGGTAGTTTTAACTTTGCAAATGTTATCTTTATTCATAAGAAGTTAGGTGCTAATACTTTAAAAGATTTTAGGCCTGTATCCCTAATCAACTGCTCTGTTAAAAGTATTACTAAGGTCCTAGCAAATAGACTTTGTGTTAAAATGAATGATCTAATTAATTGTTCCCAAACATCCTTTATAAAAGGCAGGAACATAGTTGATGGGGTGGCCGCTGTTCAAGAATATATAAATGTTTGTTGTAAAAATTATTTTTCTTGTGCTATATTGAAAATAGATTTTGAGAAGGCCTTCGATTCAGTTGACTGGGATTTTATTTGCGAGTTATTTCTAGCTAGGGGCTTTAGTATTAAATGGATCAATTGGATCATGCTTTTACTCAGATCTGGTTGTTATAATATTGTTGTTAATGTGGTTATTGGTAAGAAATTCAATATAAAGGGGCCTTAGACAAGGTGATCCTTTATCACCTCTTCTATTTAATCTCGCTGTTGATGTCTTCTCTAAAATTGTTAAGAGAGCGTGAGTTTAGGTGTTTTAGGAACTGTTGGTAATGAGGTTTTTAACAATGAGGTATCTGTTCTTCAATTTGCAGATGATACACTATTATTTTCCTCCCACTTACCCAATCATATCATAGTTTTGAAGTTTATTCTTTATTGTTTTGAGATGCTTTCTGGTCTCGGAATCAATTTTGATAAGAGTTCGGTTATAATTCTGAATGATTTTGACAACGTCGAGAATCAAGTTGCTAACACCTTAAACTATCCTATTATGAAATTTCCATTTGATTATTTGGGTTTAAAAATTAGACCTTTAAAACTTAAGCATGAAGATTGGCAATTTATTATTGATAAAATTAACAATAGATTATCGAGTTGGAATAGCAATTTTCTATCTAGAGCGGGTAGATTAGTTCTTGTCAACTCTGTGTTGTCTGCAATTCCAACATATTGGATGGCCGTTCATTGATTTCCTCATTGGGTTATTGAGAAAATTGACAGAATTAGGCGAAATTTTCTCTGGAGTGGGGATAACATTTGTAGAGGCTATAAATGTTTAGTTAATTGGGAAGTTTGTTGTACATCCAAGAAGGATGGGGGTCTAGGGATCATTAATTTGTATAATTTTAACTCTTCTTTGTTAGCCAAATGGCTGTGGAATTTTAGGAAACTAGAAGTGTCGGCTACTTGGAAGCAAATAGTTTCTAAATTTTATTATGCTGAGGGCAAATTTATTGTTGATTCTAGTTATAGTTGGAATAATAGATTGTTTTATTTTTGGAATTCTGATTTGAAATGATTTTATTTTTTTAATTTAGGTTGTAAGTTGATTGTAGATTCAGGAAATATTACTTTTTTTTGGCATGATTCTTGGATTTCTCGAGTGCCCCTTAAAATAGAATTTAGAGATATTTTTGAGAATTGCTGCTTTAAGAATGCTTTGATTATTGAAGTTTATAGAGGTAGTTTAGATCCCCCATAGGAATTTACATTTGAAAATATTTCAGAAGGGACCGCATTTAGGCAATTTTCCTTACTACGTGCAAAGTTGTCTATGTATCATTTGGATAATAATGGTGATAACATCTATTGGGGTCTAGATAAGAGCTTACAGTATACTTCTAAATCTATGTATAAGTTTCTTAATTTTTCTGGTATTTCTATGTTAATATTTAAGTTTATTTGGAAGACTAATTCTCCGCCTAAAGCAAGATTTCTTATGTGGTTGATTATTCATAAGAAACTTAACACAATTGAGCAATTAAAAGAGAAAAATATTATTTTTGATGTTAAGTGTTGTTTTTGTAGTTCATTGGATGAGTGTGTTGATCATTTATTTTTCTCTTGTTCAAAAACCTATTACATTTTAAATATGGTTTAAAGTATTTTTGTTTTTAAATGTTTTAACACTTTTAGAAACTGTGATTATTATTGGAATTCTTTTAGATTTGATTTTAATTTCAAACATAGATATGTGCAAGACTCTTTAGTTACCATTGTTTGTTGGTTTATTTGGCTTGAAAGAAATCGGAGAATGATTCAATCAAATTTGGTTCCTATAGATAAATTAATTATTAGGATAGTTTCTTTCAGTCTCGATTGGATGTCAAACCTTCAATATAAGTTGCATAGGGATACAGTTTTTGCGATATATCTGATTAAGGTTAGAAGTAATTTGATATTGCTTATTAGAATAAATAAATATTTTAGTCATAATAGAATGTGCATTTGTTATTGATATCTGAGTAATTGAGTTTTTTTGCTTTGGTTTTTTCTTTTTCACATATATGTATGGATATATATATTTATATATATATATATATATACATTGATATACACACATACATACATACACACACACACATACACACACACACATATATATATGTGTGTGTGTGTGTGTGATGGTAGCTTATGGTTGGCTAGTCTTTTTCAGGTCATAGGTTGTTGACGTAAGTTGTATAGCTTATTGGAGTGATGATTTGGAGTGTAGTTGATATTTGCTTTGGAGCTTTTTTGAGTGCAGTTCTGGAGAGTTTTTGTGTTGTTCTTTTCACTTGTCTTTGTATATGAAATGACCCGAACTTCCCCGTGAAGGAAAGCCCGGATTGAATTGAGGACAAGACAAAATAGAACGCAGACAGAAGAACATTTCATTGTTTATTACAACAATTCCATCAGATACAAGAATATACAAAGTATAAATGAATAAAATACATTCGATGAATATCAGAGATTACAATAAATTACATAGCAGCGGAAAATAATACAAAACACAACTGAAAGTAATACACGGATACAGAGCTTTCCGAGCATCATTCCAGCTGTAAATCAGGATCCTGTGAATATAAATCTGCAAAACCAAAACTACTAGTTGCCCGTGTCGAAAATAGGGGCACCCGGAGTTTAGGTTAAAACAATAAACTCTAGGTCATTCATGTGACTGGTGTGAGAACTAAAACAGTTATTTAAAACTTTACTTTAAAAGAGAGTAATTCAAGGGACCACGCCGTATAACACGGAACGGGTTTCCTCCCAAGAATACCAGTGCATATAATAAAATAACGCAATGCTTTTTTGGAAAAATGAAGCTATTATAATACCCAGGTCCCATCACACAATGCAACGCAAGCCGGAGGATAGGGTTTTCCCTTATAATAGCCAAACATGCTTGGTACGTTTAAAACAAATCATTTGATACTATTATAAGTGTATAGTGTCAAAACAATTTCAATCATAAATATCAATCATAGACGGCATAAGTGCCCCATACCACTATGTCGCCATACTAGGCTCTACAAATAAAACCGAAATATCACGTATTGGAAATTGGATTTCCGTCTTGATTCGAGGCAAGGGGCAAGCTCCTCTCCGCTTCGAGACACTCTAGCAAATGCCTCGGGACTACACACTCTGGGTAACCCCTGGATGCTTCAGGGCCGGTCCTCCCTTACGTTTGAGGATTAATTATTCCTGAATACACGTTTCCCGGTCCTAACAGACCTATATCCGAGGCGCCTCGCATTCCAACAACCACATAGTTAAAAATAATATAAATGTCAGCCAGTTTAAGCACTGACACTACCTCTATCTAGAAAGAAACGTCGTGGTCTACCAGTAGTCCTTATCCCGTTTTTGACTCATACCGAGGTGTGAGGCTCGCGAATCCATGCTATACACAAAGCTATGCCACGTAGGCTATGCTATGCTCATCAACCATAAGACTTTGCTTTTCAAAAGAAGCCTTGATCATTTGCCACTTAGGCATGCCACACCGGCAATTCATGCCATGCGACTGATGTCCATCGATATACAACCTCTGAGCTCGTACGTCTCAGAGAAGGGCGTTAAGCAAGAGAATAAATTCTCCGCTGCCAAACAGATGTATATTTAATAGAGATCAATCAACACAGAATAAAATCCAATGTCAGACACACAGTCCATTTACAAGTTCGTTCTGGGTCTGAACGAAACCGGAGGCACTTTCCTCGCATATCCATCGATCTCCAAGTACGTCTGGACGATCACTAACTGTTTCCCTCATCTTGGGTGTACAGCCCAATCAAGATCATCAGTAATCCCCCTAACGATGTGAAGACTTCTGGTCTTCTACCAATGTCTTCATCTTCGACTTATCGTCGAATCGGTTATTCACAATGGGTATAAACCCGGCCTTTCTGAATGACCCGCGTATATAATAAACAAATGTTACACAAACACAACATACGCCTCATTCCAATTCATCAGTCACTAACCGTAGATTAGCAAGAGAACAATTCCCCAAATATTAACCCCGAAGGCCAAAACCAACATAGATCAATACCCAGGAAACCATCCTTCTTAGCTAACCTACAATTAGTTTCTAAATTTCACATTCTTAGGGAAAGGTTCCCATTAATTTTATCAAAGATAAATTCTTTTAAATTTATTCTTTAATCTTCCTTTGGATATCATTTCAAACCAAATTATGGTTTTCCAAACTAGTCGAGATCAACGAACCACACCAAAGTAATTATTTATTTTATTTCCCAATCCCAACCTATTTATGCCATGAAGCAAAACTGGTAATACTCCATATCTAACACCATAGTGTTGTCGGTAAAATTAATTACCATTTCACGTTTCAAATCTAATTAAAGATTTAACAATCGCTTTGGAGCAAAACTGGTGATACTCCATTCTCGCTCACCTTCCAGATTTGATAATTTAAATTATCAATCCCCATTTCAATCTAATTACAGATTCATTAAAACTCCTTTTACTGGGTTAAAGAACTAATGTCATTTATAACATAGTTCACGATAAACCCAAATCTTATTCTATTTATTATCGGGTTAAAGAACAAGTGTTATTTAAAACACCGTTCATGATAAACCCACAAATCAATTCTAATTCAATTCCAATTAAATATATTAGAAATTCTAGTTATTAAAACCCATTTCAAATCCAATTTATTTATTTAAAAATAATTGGGATTTAATTTTAGTTCAAAACTAGTTCATTTCGATAAAAATCCATTTTTATCTTTACAAATGTGGGATTTTTCTTCCCAGTTCTTCACAAATCATTTCTAATGATTTTACACAAATTATTGATATTTTTAATAATTTTATCAAGGCCCGTACAGTCGATTTCCATCAATGGCCATCGAACTGCACTTACAACGACCTTTTCTGAAATTGATTTGGACATATCTCCAAATCCAACCGTTAGATTTCAAATTTCTAATATTCATTAGAAAGCTATTTTCGATACGAACCCAACAGTTCTGGTTTTAGGAGAATCCGACGGTCGGATCTCCCGTAATGTCCGTTCGAAGCCAATGGTCGAAATTCACGAACTGCCGCGGCGCGGCGCGTTCTATTCAGGCCATTATATTATATATATAATATATATTTCGTCGATTCCCTTTTTAAAACGAAATTTATAAATCGTTCCAAAAACAATTTCACTTTCATTTCAAATTCAAATCAAAATTGAATTTTCCATCATAAATTCTTTTTACATTCATTCCTATTTGATTTCAATTCAAATCGAATTCAATTCAATTTCAGTTCATTTTTAATTCGATTTGAATTCATTTCAATTCGAATTCATTTTCTATTCAATTCAATTCGAATTCGTTTTATATTCAACTCAATTCGAATTCGTTTTATATTCAATTTTCATTATAAAAACGAATATAATCGATATAAATATCGTTCGCGTCAAAATAGTGCATCTTTAATCAACACGGCTTTATATATTTCAATAATTCCGTTATTCTATTCAACAAATGAATATTTATTCTATTTAACACATGAATCTATATTTTTGTCTACACATGACTAATCTCAACAAATGAGTACTGTCCACATGTGACTATTTTTGTTATTCAATATATTTTTTAAAATTATGATTTTTATCGTTTAATTTCTAATCAGACTCCAACCGTAAATTAGTAAGAGAACGATTCCCTAAGCATTAACCCCGAAGGCCGAAACCAACATCAGATCAATACCCAGGAGACCACTCATCTTATCTATTTTCCAGTTAGTTTCTAATTTTATATATGATAAAGATGTAAATTTTATTGTTAAAATATTTCGTCCAACACATGACTAATCTCAACAAATGAGTACTGTCAACACATGAACCTATATTTTAAAATATTCTTTATTGTCACAATTGGAATGAGGCCCAACCAATCACCATATAATGTTAATTATATGGATTCCATACAACACATGTATATAATAGCAACGATAAATAATCAACCATCATCCAAAGTGCACTACACAACTGCATAAGCATCAAATATAAATAATTAACGCTCACACAGTCTGTCGACCAATCGATCGACATACAATTAAATAATTGGGATTAGTGTACATCAAATATCATCCCAACACCCATGTGGGGTTTTCAATCCACAAACACTAAATATTATTTGTGCAGTTGGGAGATGTGTAAAATTTATCGTCCCAATCAATGTCCTTCAAATAGGTGTACATAAACAAACCGTCCGGTTTGTAAATTAAGATTTATTTATTCACATCCACGTTAAAAATTATATTTTTAACAACAAAATATTTTTAACTATATAAATATTTTGTTTCATTTCCCATTACACAATCAATTCAATCAAATTTATCAACCAAACAAATAAATCAATCACCAAACAATTAACTAAACAAACAAGCCGTCCATGGTCTGTGGACGA
Source organism: Allium sativum (assembly GCA_030737875.1). NCBI lineage: Eukaryota > Viridiplantae > Streptophyta > Magnoliopsida > Asparagales > Amaryllidaceae > Allium > Allium sativum. The sequence goes on along the minus strand of CM060913.1, from coordinate 5,700,313 downwards.
CGGGTGTCAGGTGCTGCTAAGCACCGTCTGCATCCTAGTATATATTTTTATAACTAGAAAATAAAATTTAAAGTGAGAAGTTCTCACTGACCAGCTAATCCAAACGCCTCGACTCTTCTTATGTAGAAGTCATCGCAGTTCTTGCCTTTTGTCACTTTTGTTGCCCATAGCCACTACATATATAAAAATCACATTTATATATTCTCTATTGTATAAAAATCATATTTTTATAACTACGCTATATGGATAAAAATTCTATTTTTACAACGGTATTCATATAATAAAGATTATATTTTTATATCGCCACTTATATAAAAATCACACTATGCTCCTTCTACATAATAATGATCAAATCTTTAATACTTCTATAATGTAAAAATCATATTTTTATTATTCCTATAATATAAAATTATATTTTTATATCGCTAAAATTATATTTTCTATAACTCTGTTACATATATAAAAATCGAATTTTTACCACTATGCTATATGGATAAAAATCACATATTTTTGCATTATAAAAATCATTTCTTTCCGCATTTAAAAATAAGATTTCCATAAAATAAAATAAAATATAATCTGAAAACTCACTGTGGTTCGTCGAAGAGGGAGGATGGGGCTGGAATTCGCTGGTCGTCAGAGGTGGAGGGGGTTTGGGGGCGGTTTTGTGGTTAAAGAGGGAGGAGAGGCACGGTGGTGAGTGGGGAGTGTCGCGACCTAGAGGTGGAGCAGCGGCGGGCCCACCCGGCGGTGGCGTAGGCGGTGACTGGAAGAGGGGATGGACGATCTTGATTTGGGCGTTGGGATTCGGGCCAAGGACGCTGGAGAGAGGAGGAGGGGGTGACGAACCGGAGGCCGGGCGACTGGTGGCAGGCGGCGAGGTGCGTGGATGGGGTGGCGACGGGTTTTAGGGCTCCGACGATCTCCTTTTTTTTATTTAAACTGACAGATTCGATTTATATGAGAGAGAGGAGGGAAGTGTGAGGGGATTAATATATAATTTTAATTTCAAAAAGTAACTTTAATTTTGACCTCTAAACGAAATCCACCGCTTGTCGTCCATAGCTAATTACCCCCATTCCGAACACAATGGGATATGTATCGTAAGCTGATTTGATCGTTTCGACCAGTTTTCATCAAAATCAACATATAACTCTATATATTGAATTTGAACGCGCATTTCAACTTACTAGGGTCACATACGAACACTATCGCGCCATTTTCAATTCCTTTTATAATTAAAAGAAAATTTTATATTCTAACGACGATCTATATAAATATATACATTCTAATTCTATTCATAATAAATTTCTCATCGCTATTATTTAAATTAATTCATTTTAAATATTCAAAATTCATTAAAATTTCCAAAATAAAAATTTTAAACTAGCCCAGAATTTCCGGGTTGTTACAGTATATTTTGTTTGGAGTGACTAGGGTATTGTATAGGTGTAGATATACTTCTCTGTCAGGTGGTGGCCTTGCCAGAACTCCATTTTGAAGTATGATGGGCGGTGGTTTATCTGGAGCTCATCTATCTACCATTCTATACATTCATATAGTCATTACTCGAGTAGTTCTGTTTTCCTTGGGTTATTTGTCGGACTTGTTGTGTGTTTCTGTAGACTATTTCTTCTTTATATATACATATATGTGTGTGTGTGTGTGTGTGCGCCCTCTTATTTTTAGAAGACCACACATTTTTGTTTTCAAAAAGAAATTCAAATGTTGTGTATATATTATTCTTGTTCGTCTTCTTTTATTCGTAACTTTTTCATACGAACTCCATTTTAATAAATAAAATATGAAAATGGGCCAGAATCTTGCCATGAATACAATGATAATATTTTCATGACCAAATTCTCAATTATTAAATGTTCTTGTTTTCAGCCTACTATTATTTTATCAATTATTTCTATTATCTTTAATTTAATTATCTATGTCTATTTAGGGTATATTTTATGGGGTCTTACTTGGATTCAGGGACATGTCAAGTATTGTTCATACAATGTGTTCTAGTTGCCTTATAGTGTTTAAGATCTTGACTGCTAGCATCAAACTATTGTCTGACCAGTGGTATTATACATTGCATCCTATTACTCATGGTACTCTCAAATGAGTAGATTAGAGATTGGTTTGATAAGCACGTGGAGTCGTCCTAGTGGTAAGAAGGAGGCTATCACTCGTATTACTATGTTTTCTACCTTTTCTATTTCGAAATGCAACATAGTGAGCCTTAGTAGTGCTTTACGTTGAGTGACGATGTTAGCGCTAAAAGTGGCACTAACACCCCGAGAGAGAGAGAGAGTTATAAGAGATTAATGAAGATTATCAAATGGGAAATGAGTAAAAGTGGTAAAATCACATAACAGTGTTTATAGTGGTTTGGCCATAAAGGGCATATGTCCACTTTCTAGAATATCATTATTTTTCCTTGGTTACAGAGATTTGGATTGGGTAAATCAAGCTCGGTACAAAAAACCAAAAATTTCAAAAAAAATTCAAAAGTGCTTTATCCTTCCTAGATGACACTTATCCATAGAGGGAGGTCTCCTCGGATTAACTGTAGGCATAATGGAGATAGTGGAGTTTGTGAGGGTAGCCATGTTTAGAAAACCGAATCGAGTCAGCTATGATTAGTTTCAGATCGATGTCAATATTGTAATAACCCGGAAATTCTGGGCCAGTTTAAAATTTTTATTTTGGCCATTTTAGCGAATTTTGAATATTTAAAATGAATTATTTTAAATAATATAACGACGAGAAATTTATTTTGAATATAATTCGAACATATATATTATATACGTCGTCGTTAGAATATAAATATTTATATATAATTATAAATAGAATTGAAAATGGCGCGGTAGTTCGATAATTCGATTTCAAACTTCAATTGAATGTACCGGGTGCAAAAAAATCCGGGTTTTAGTGAAACCAAAAATAATGGCATCTAATTGATAATATCTTTCCAACGAATCCGACAAATCAAATTTTCATAACGGGAATCCAAAGATATGTCCAGTTGAAAATTCTGAATAGTCGCTATGGAATTCAGGCCCTTAAAAATGGACATTTTGCAAACGACCTCGGATTTCGACGAAACTAGTTTTGTTGGGTCCGTGATGTTAAATTATTGCTAGATTCCAAATTTCATAATTTTTCGAATCAATATGTGAGCGTGGCAAAGGAAAACGCGTTTGACCAGTTTCATTTGATTTTAATCGACTGGAAAATAGCCATTTTTCTAACGGTCTCAGAATTCGATGAAATTAGTTTTGTTAGGACCGTATCGTCAATACGAAGCTAGAAAATATTTTTCTGGAATTTTTCGTGTTCGTATGTGGCCCCGGTAATTTGAAAGGTATGTTTAAAATTCAATATAAAGATTTAAATGTAAATTCAATGGAAACTGATTCAAACGATCGAATCAACCTACGAAACATATCCCATTGTGTTCGGAATGGGGGTAAAACGCTATGGGCGACAGTCGGTGGGCCTCGTTTAGGGGTCGTTTATGAAAGTCAACTTTTTGCAAAATAAAATAATTAAATTAATTAAAAAAAAAAACCTTATCTCCCCCTTTAACTCTGCCCCCCCCCCCCCACGTTCAAACCAGTAATCGACAGAAAAAAAAATCGGCCTGAAGCCCTAACCGCCAGTCGACGCCCTCGCATCGCGACCCCCCCCCCCCCCCCCCCCCACCGTCGTTCGATCCCCCTCCGTCCATCCACCTCGACAGCGCCTTCCCCTCCTCTATCAAAAACCGCTCCAGCCTCAAAGACCCCGCCGCCAATACAGCACGCCCACCGAGATTACCCCCTGACCCCCTCGCCTCTGTGCGACCACCAACAGCCGAAGTGGACCCCCCCTCTCCGTCGAACAGCGGGCGCAGGTGATGTTCTGAGCGAGGATGGGTTTTGAGGCGTCGGGTATTTTGAACGGGGTCTGCTGATGCCACAAGAATGAATATGAGAGGAGGTAATCCCCTTTGTTAACATAATTAATTATTTTATTTGTAATATATGCAATTGATGTTTAAAGCATTGTTAAAATCTAAATTTCATATATATAGAAAATATAAAAATCCTTGTTTTTCAAAAATAAGCAGAAGAGATTCTAGAAAATATAAATAGAATTGGTTTTTGAAAATATAGAAAAGAAAGAAAAATTGGTTTTAAAAATAAATAATTTTGTATAAAAATATGATTTTTATATTTTTAAAAGTATTAAAAATATAGTCTTTACTATATAGATGATATAAAAATACGATTTTTGTTTATGTAGAGAAGTAAAAACATAATTTTTACATGATAGGAATATTAAAAATATCATCTTTATATAGGTAGCAAAATAAAAATGTGATTTTTATAGTGATGAAATTATAAAGGCGAAAACTTTATTTTTATAAAGGCGAAAACTTTATTTTTATAAAGGCGAAAACTTTATTTTTATAAAGGCGAAGATTTTTATATATTGAATAGCGAAGTCAAAATTCGATTTTTATACATTGAATAGCATCGTAAGAATTCGTTTTTTTTCATATGTAGAGAATACGGGCGAAAGCGACAAAAGGCGAGATTGGCGAAGATTTAAGTAAAGTAAAAATCGTAGTTGGATAGCTATCGGTGAGAATTTCTCACCTTTCAATTTCTTTTTCTAGTTATATATATATACACTAGGATGCAGACGGTGCTTAGTAGCACCCGACACAATCGTCCACAGACCATGGACTTGTTTGTTTGGTTGCATAGATTAGTCAGATTATTTGATTTGAATTTGGTTGTTTGGTGAATTTGATTGATGTGTGAATGGCGTGGGCCTTCACTAGACCGGGGATAAGGCTAGGCCTCGTCCCGTTTCTAGTATCGTGTCGTTATGCCGCCGAAATTTTCTAAAATAAGTTAGAAAAATAAAAATATCATTTTATTTAAAGAATGAACTGAATAGAAATTCATATGTTAGAATAAAATGTTTTATCGTTAAAAATATAATTTTTAACGTGAATGTGAATAAATAAATATTCATTTACAAACCAGACGGTTTGTTTATGTACACCTATTTGAAGGACATTGATTGGGTCGATAAATTTTACACAGCACCCACCTGCACAAATAAAATCTGTGTTTGATTGTTTGAAACCCACACGGGTGTTGGGATGAAATTTGAAGTTCACTCATCCTGATTGATTAAATATGTCGATCGATTGATTGACAGGCTGTTATAAGCGTCGAATATCTATATTTGATGCTTAGGCAGTTTAGTGCACTTTGGTTGATGGTTGATTATTTTTCAATGCTATTATATACATGTGTTGTATGGAAATCCATATAATTAACTTTATATGGTAATTGATTGGGCCTCATTCCAATTTGAAAAATAAAGAATAATATAAAATAAAAGTTCATGTGTTGAACGAAATATTTTGATAATAACAACTATTTTGAAAAAGAAATATTTGAAATAGAATATTTGAAAATAGAAATTTATGAAGCCGTGTTGATTAGTTTGACGCCATTTTGACGTGATCGATATTTATATCGATTTTATTCATGTCGAAATGAATTGAATTGAAAACGATTTCGAAATGAAATGAATTGAAAACGATTTCGAAATGAATTGAATTGAAAACGATTTCGAAATGAATTGAATTGAAAACGATTTCGAAATGAATTGAATTGAAAACGATTTCGAAATGGATTGAATTGAAAACGATTTCGAAATGAATTGAATTGAAAACGATTTCGAAATGAATTGAATTGAAAACGATTTCGAAATGAATTGAATTGAAAACGATTTCGAAATGAATTGAATTGAAAACGATTTCGAAATGGATTGAATTGAAAACGATTTCGAAATGAATTGAATTGAAAACGATTTCGAAATGAATTGAATTGAAAACGATTTCGAAATGAATTGAATTGAAAACGAATTCGAATTGAATTGAAAACGAATTGAAATGAATTCAAATTGAATTGAATAGAAATGAATTTTAAAACGAATTTATAAAGAAGAATTCCATTTTTGCTTTGGATTGAAATGGAAATTGAAATTGCTTTTGAAACGAATTTAAAACTATTTATATAATTCGTTTTAAATAGAAATCGATGAAGTATATATTATATATATTATATATATAATATAATGGCCTGAATAGAACGCGCCGCGCCGCGCCGCGGTAGTTCGTGAATTTCGACCATTTATTTCAAACGGACATTACGGGAGATCCGACCGTCGGATTCTCCTAAAACCGGAACCGTTGGGTTCGTATCGAAAAGAGCTTTCTAACGAATGTGATAAATTAGAAATCTAACAGTTGGATTTGGAATTATGTCCAAATCAAATTTGAAAAAGGTCGCTATACGTGCAGTTCGATGGCCATTGGTGGAAATCGACTGTACGGGCCTTGATAAAATTATTAATAATAGTAATAATTTGTTTAGAATCATAAGAAATGATTTGTGAAGATTTAGGATGAAAAACTCCATATTTGAAAAGGTAAAAATAGATTTTTATCGAAATGAACTAGTTTTGAACTAGGATTATAATTCTATTTATTTTTAAATAAATAAATTGGATTTGAAATGGTTTTAAAAATAACCATAATTTCCAATGATTGCATTGGAGTGGATTTGAATCGAAATTGTCTTCGGAATATTTCGATGTTGGAATTCGTGATTATACAGGTGTTGTTATGGAAATTTGAAAGATATATATTTATATCGTTATTTGCAATACGACATTTGTTAATCGTAGAATTTGATATTGAATATAAGCCGATATATTTTCTATTCAGAGCCTTGTATTGAATATCAAATGTGATTTGGGTTTGTCGTGAATGGTGTCTTCACTAACACTGTTCTTGAACCCAGTTGAGAAAAAAATTAAATCTTTTTATTTAGATTTAATGAAGTGTACCAATTAAACGATATTTAATTGGAATTGAATTGGTATTGATTTTTGGGTTTATCGTGAACAGTGTTTTAAATAACACTTGTTCTTTAACCCGATAATTAATGGAATGTGATTTTGGGTTTATCGTGAACCGTGTTTTAAATGACACTGATTCTTTAACCCAGTTAGCGATTAAAACTAAGTGGAGTTTTAATGAATCTTTAATTAGATTGAAATGATCGAGAATGGAGTATCACCAGTTTGCTCCAGGCGATAGTTAAATCTTTAATTAGATTTGAACGTGAATTGTAATTGAATTTACCGATAACACTGTGGTGTTAGATATGAAGTATTACCAGTTTTACTTCATGGGATGAATAGGTTGGGATTGGGAAATTAAAACAAATGGTTACTTCGGTAAGGTTCGCTAATCCCGACTAGTTTGAATTGATATTCAAAAGTAGATTAAAGAATAAATTCAAGAATTTATCTTTGATAAAATTAATGGGAACCTTTCCCTATGAATGTGAAATTTACGGTTAGTGACTAATGAATTGGAATGAGGCGTATGTTGTGTTTGTGTAACACTTATTTAAAATATACGCGAGTTATTCGGAAAGACCGGGTTTATCCCATTCTGAATAACTGATACGACGATAAGTCGAAGATGAAGACGGTGGTCGAAGACCAGAAGTCTTCACGTCGTTTGGGGGATTACTGATGATCTTGATTGGGCTGTACACCCAAGAAGATGGAAACAGTTGGTGATCGTCCAGACATACTTGGAGATCGATGGATATGCGGGGTACTAGGTGCCTCCGGTTTCGTTCAGACCCAGAACGGACTTGTAAATGGACTGTGTGTCTGACATTGGATTTTAGTCCGTGTGATTGATCTCTATTAAATATATATCTGTTTGGCGGCGGAGAATTTATTCTCTTGCTTAACGCCCTTATCTGAGACGTACGAGCTCAGGGGTTATATATTGATGGATATCAAACGCATGGAGTGAAGTGCCTGTGTGGCATGCCTAAGTGGCAATTGATCGAGGCTTCTGTTGAAAAGCAAAGTCTTGTGGTGATGATCAAAGCACGGCCTTTGTGGCGTAGCTTTGTGTAACGTTTACTTCGCGTGTTTCGCACCTGTTATGAACCAAAAACGGGAGAGGACGTCAGGGAGGGCATGCGTTTCTTTCTAGCTAAAAGGTGGCGTCAGTGGTTTTACACGCCCTGACGAGTTTGACTTATGTGGTTGTTGCTGTTGCGAGGCGCCTCGGTTAGATCGGACGATCCGGGTCCGATGGAGCCATTCGTTGGCTCACTTACGCCCCAAAGGGCGGAGAGACGTAGTGTTCAGGCATAATAATCCACATCGGTGGACCGACCCTGAGGATCTAAAGGGTTGATGCGTTCTGATCCTGAGACATGGGCTAGATTGTCTCGAATCGGTTGAGGACTATCTTTTGCCTCGGTTCATAGACGGAAATCCAATTTCCTAATACGTGACACTTGCGGTTTCATTTGTAAACCTATATATGGCGACATGATATATGGTACCCATGCCGCCTATGATTGATACTTATGATTTGAAGTTGTTTTATACACTATGTACTTATAATAGTATCAAATGATTTGTTTTAAATGTATCAAGCATTCTTTGGCTGTTATAAGGGAAAACCCTATCCCCCGGCTTGCGTTGCATTGTGTGATAGGACCTGGGTCTTATAATAGCTTCATTTTTCTTTATTTAGCATTGCGCTGTTTGTTTTATGCATTGGTATTCTTGGGAGGAAACCCGTTCCGTGTTATACGGCGTGGTCCCTTGATTTACCTAACTTTAAAATAAAGATTAACTGTTTTAGCTCTCACACCAGTCCCATGACTGACCTGGAGTTTATTGTTTTAACCTAAACTCTGGGTGCCCTTATTTTGACACGGGCAGCTAGTAGTTTGGTTTTGCAGATTTATATTCATAGGATCCTGGTTTACAGCTGGAATGATATCCGGAAAGCTTTGTATCCGTATATCTTTTTCTAGTTGTGTATCGTATTATTTTCCGCTGCTATGTATTTAAATGTAATTTAAATCTCTGATATTTCTGTGTAATATTCATTTATACTCTGTATATTCTTGTAATCTGATGCATTGTTGTAATATACGATGAAATGTTCTTCCGTATGCGTTTTGTTGTGGCGTGTTCTCGAACTATCCGACACTTTCCTTTACGGGGAAGTTACGGGTTTTCACAGTTGGTATCAGAGCTTTGGTTTACAAAGCTCAGAGAACAAGGCACATTAGAACTACACGAAAGAATTCATCAGATATTGGATTAGTAATATCCAATGGGAATGACTCGTTAGAGGTAGGATCAGTAGTATCCTAGAACGGGTGTGAAGAGTATATTTTTAAAATGAAAACTAATTTTGTTTTGAAAATTTAAATCAACTATTCGTATTTGATTATTTATTCTATATTGATTAGGACAGTCCAGTATATAAAGATTTTGCATATACGCCTTGCAAACGTGTATTTGAAGTTTTAATATACTGGATAGATATAGAATTATACTCTAGTCGCCCGGGGGTGATTCTGATGATTGATATATCATCATCAGAGTTTATATCCGAGTGACGAACGTGTAATTTCTATATATTTCCTATTGACTGGTGTGAGAACCAAAAATTAGATAGGGCTTATTGTTGTGATTTGGCATCAAAAACATGATTTTTTGTATATATATCAAAGCTATGCATTTGAAAAACTAATCGACTAATTGATTGATGGTTGTATTGTTTGATTATTGTTTGAATAATTAAAATTTGAACCATTTAGTTCATTTGAGTCAAATATTGAATTTTATTGAAAATTGGTCGCATTTGCTTGCATATACATATACTTATATTGAACAGGTCATAGCAAGGAGGCTAGAGCAGAGAATAAAATTTGTTTGCCCGACAAATAGGTACATGTTTACTACATAATTTACTGTTTTGTTTGGGTGATGATGATTTTGTGAGCCTATTGGCTAGCCGCTTGGCTTTTTCTTTTTCTTTTTGAGATCTGAAGGACCGGGGAAGCTATTTGAAATTCCCCGATGCTCCCGGTGCACGGGAGGTTATGGCGAAATTTTTCGAAAATTTAGGGTGTTAGCCAAATTTTTGAAATTTTGAAAATTCTCAGAAACTGAAAAGTTGGAGAATGGAAGCCAGATCGAACGTAGAATTGATTAATCAAACCACTTTCGACTTTGTTCCTTTTCGGGGACGAAAAGTTTTAAGTGGGGGAGATTGTAATAACCCGGAAATTCTGGGCCAGTTTAAAATTTTTATTTTGGCCATTTTAGCGAATTTTGAATATTTAAAATGAATTATTTTAAATAATAAAACGACGAGAAATTTATTTTGAATATAATTCGAACGTATATATTATATACGTCATCGTTAGAATATAAATATTTATATATAATTATAAATAGAATTGAAAATGGCGCGGTAGTTCGATAATTCGATTTCAAACTTCAATTGAATGTACCGGGTGCAAAACAATCCGGGTTTTAGTGAAACCAAAAATAATGGAATCTAATTGATAATATCTTTCCAACGAATCCGACAAATCAAATTTTCATAACGGGAATCCAAAGATATGTCCAGTTGAAAATTCTGAATAGTCGCTATGGAATTCAGGCCCTTAAAAATGTACATTTTGCAAACGACCTCGGATTTCGACGAAACTAGTTTTGTTGGGTCCGTGATGTTAAATTATTGCTAGATTCCAAATTTCATAATTTTTCGAATCAATATGTGAGCGTGGCAAAGGAAAACGCGTTTGACCAGTTTCAGTTGATTTTAATCGACTGGAAAATAGCCATTTTTCTAACGGTCTCAGAATTCGATGAAATTAGTTTTGTTTGGACCGTATCGTCAATACGAAGCTAGAAAATATTTTTCTGGAATTTTTCGTGTTCGTATGTGGCCCCGGTAATTTGAAAGGTACGTTTAAAATTCAATATAAAGATTTAAATGTAAATTCAACGAAAACTGATTCAAACGATCGAATCAACCTACGAAACATATCCCATTGTGTTCGGAATGGGGGTAAAATGCTATGGGCGACAGTCAGTGGGCCTCGTTTAGGGGTCGTTTGTGAAAGTCAACTTTTTGCAAAATAAAATAATTAAATTAATTAAAAAAAACCTTATCTCCCCCTTTAACTCTGCCCCCCCCCCCCCCCCCACGTTCAAACCAGTAATCGACAGAAGAAAAAAAAAATCGGCCTGAAGCCCTAACCGCCAGTCGACGCCCTCGCATCGCGACCCCTCCCCCCACCCCCCCCACCGTCGTTCGATCCCCCTCCGTCCATCCACCTCGACAGCGCCCTCCCCTCCTCTATCAAAAACCGCTCCAGCCTCAAAGACCCCGCCGCCAATACAGCACGCCCATCGAGATTACCCCCTGACCCCCTCGCCTCTGTGCGACCACCAACAGCCGAAGTGGACCCCCCCTCTCCGTCGAACAGCGGGCGCAGGTGATGTTCTGAGCGAGGATGGGTTTTGAGGCGTCGGGTATTTTGAACGGGGTCTGCTGATGCCACAAGAATGAAGATGAGAGGAGGTAATCCCCTTTGTTAACATAATTAATTATTTTATTTGTAATATATGCAATTGATGTTTAAAGCCTTGTTAAAATCTAAAATTCATATATATAGAAAATATAAAAATCCTTGTTTTTCAAAAATAAGCAGAAGAGATTCTAGAAAATATAAATAGAATTGGTTTTTGAAAATATAGAAAAGAAAGAAAAATTGGTTTTAAAAATAAATAATTTTGTATAAAAATATGATTTTTATATTTTTAAAAGTATTAAAAATATAGTCTTTACTATTTGGATGATATAAAAATACGATTTTTGTTTATGTAGAGAAGTAAAAACATAATTTTTACATGATAGGAATATTAAAAATATCATCTTTATATAGGTAGCAAAATAAAAATGTGATTTTTATAGTGATGAAATTATAAAGGCGAAATCTTTATTTTTATAAAGGCGAAAACTTTATTTTTATAAAGGCGAAAACTTTATTTTTATAAAGGCGAAGATTTTTATATATTGAATAGCGAAGTCAAAATTCGATTTTTATATATTGAATAGCATCGTAAGAATTCGTTTTTTTCATATGTAGAGAATACGGGCGAAAGCGACAAAAGGCGAGATTGGCGAAGATTTAAGTAAAGGAAAAATCGTAGTTGGATAGCTATCGGTGAGAATTTCTCACCTTTCAATTTCTTTTTCTAGTTATATATATATATATACTAGGATGCAGACGGTGCTTAGTAGCACCCGACACAATCGTCCACAGACCATGGACTTGTTTGTTTGGTTGCATAGATTAGTCAGATTATTTGATTTGAATTTGGTTGTTTGGTGAATTTGATTGATGTGTGAATGGCGTGGGCCTTCACTAGACCGGGGATAAGGCTAGGCCTCGTCCCGTTTCTAGTATCGTGCCGTTATGCCGCCGAAATTTTCTAAAATAAGTTAGAAAAATAAAAATATCATTTTATTTAAAGAATGAACTGAATAGAAATTCATATGTTAGAATAAAATGTTTTATCGTTAAAAATATAATTTTTAACGTGAATGTGAATAAATAAATATTCATTTACAAACCAGACGGTTTGTTTATGTACACCTATTTGAAGGACATTGATTGGGTCGATAAATTTTACACATCACCCACCTGCACAAATAAAATCTGTGTTTGATTGTTTGAAACCCCACACGGGTGTTGGGATGAAATTTGAAGTTCACTCATCCTGATTGATTAAATATGTCGATCGATTGATTGACAGGCTGTTATAAGCGTCGAATATCTATATTTGATGCTTAGGCAGTTTAGTGCACTTTGGTTGATGGTTGATTATTTTTCAATGCTATTATATACATGTGTTGTATGGAAATCCATATAATTAACTTTATATGGTAATTGATTGGGCCTCATTCCAATTTGAAAAATAAAGAATAATATAAAATAAAAGTTCATGTGTTGAACGAAATATTTTGATAATAACAACTATTTTGAAAAAGAAATATTTGAAATAGAATATTTGAAAATAGAAATTTATGAAGCCGTGTTGATTAGTTTGACGCCATTTTGACGTGATCGATATTTATATCGATTTTATTCATTTCGAAATGAATTGAATAGAAAACGATTTCGAAATGAATTGAATAGAAAACGATTTCGAAATGAATTGAATTGAAAACGATTTCGAAATGAATTGAATTGAAAACGATTTCGAAATGAATTGAATTGAAAACGATTTCGAAATGGATTGAATTGAAAACGATTTCGAAATGAATTGAATTGAAAACGATTTCGAAATGAATTGAATTGAAAACGATTTCGAAATGAATTGAATTGAAAACGATTTCGAAATGAATTGAATTGAAAACGATTTCGAAATGGATTGAATTGAAAACGATTTCGAAATGGATTGAATTGAAAATGATTTCGAAATGAATTGAATTGAAAACGATTTCGTAATGAATTGAATTGAAAACGATTTCGAAATGGATTGAATTGAAAACGAATTCGAATTGAATTGAAAACGAATTGAAATGAATTCAAATTGAATTGAAATTTGAATTGAATAGAAATGAATTTTAAAACGAATTTATAAAGAAGAATTCCATTTTTGCTTTGGATTGAAATGGAAATTGAAATTGCTTTTGAAACGAATTTAAAACTATTTATATAATTCGTTTTAAATAGAAATCGATGAAGTATATATTATATATATAATATAATGGCCTGAATAGAACGCGCCGCGCCGCGGCAGTTCGTGAATTTCGACCATTTATTTCAAACGGACATTACGGGAGATCCGACCGTCAGATTCTCCTAAAACCGGAACCGTTGGGTTCGTATCGAAAAGAGCTTTCTAACGAATGTGATAAATTAGAAATCTAACGGTTGGATTTGGAATTATGTCCAAATCAAATTTGAAAAAGGTCGCTATACGTGCAGTTCGATGGTCATTGGTGGAAATCGACTGTACGGGCCTTGATAAAATTATTAAAAATAGTAATAATTTGTGTAAAATCATAAGAAATGATTTGTGAAGATTTAGGATGAAAAACTCCATATTTGAAAAGGTAAAAATAGATTTTTATCGAAATGAACTAGTTTTGAACTAGGATTATAATTCTATTTATTTTTAAATAAATAAATTGGATTTGAAATGGTTTTAAAAATAACCATAATTTCCAATGATTGCTTTGGAGTGGATTTGAATCGAAATTGTCTTCGGAATATTTCGATGTTGGAATTCGTGATTATACAGGTGTTGTTATGGAAATTTGAAAGATATATATTTATATCGTTATTTGCAATACGACATTTGTTAATCGTAGAATTTGATATTGAATATAAGCCGATATATTTTCTATTCATAGCCTTGTATTGAATATCAAATGTGATTTGGGTTTGTCGTGAATGGTGTCTTCACTAACACTGTTCTTGAACCCAGTTGAGAAAAAAATTAAATCTTTTTATTTAGATTTAATGAAGTGTACCAATTAAACGATATTTAATTGGAATTGAATTGGTATTGATTTTTGGGTTTATCGTGAACAGTGTTTTAAATAACACTTGTTCTTTAACCCGATAATTAATGGAATGTGATTTTGGGTTTATCGTGAACCGTGTTTTAAATGACACTGATTCTTTAACCCAGTTAGCGATTAAAACTAAGTGGAGTTTTAATGAATATTAAATTAGATTGAAATGATCGAGAATGGAGTATCACCAGTTTGCTCCAGGCGATAGTTAAATCTTTAATTAGATTTGAACGTGAAATGGTAATTGAATTTACCGATAACACTGTGGTGTTAGATATGAAGTATTACCAGTTTTACTTCATGGGATGAATAGGTTGGGATTGGGAAATTAAAACAAATGGTTACTTCGGTAAGGTTCGCTAATCCCGACTAGTTTGAATTGATATTCAAAAGTAGATTAAAGAATAAATTCAAGAATTTATCTTTGATAAAATTAATGGGAACCTTTCCCTATGAATGTGAAATTTACGGTTAGTGACTAATGAATTGGAATGAGGCGTATGTTGTGTTTGTGTAACACTTATTTAAAATATACGCGAGTTATTCGGAAAGACCGGGTTTATCCCATTCTGAATAACTGATACGACGATAAGTCGAAGATGAAGACGGTGGTCGAAGACCAGAAGTCTTCACGTCGTTTGGGGGATTACTGATGATCTTGATTGGGCTGTACACCCAAGAAGATGGAAACAGTTGGTGATCGTCCAGACGTACTTGGAGATCGATGGATATGCGGGGTACTAGGTGCCTCCGGTTTCGTTCAGACCCAGAACGGACTTGTAAATGGACTGTGTGTCTGACATTGGATTTTAGTCCGTGTGATTGATCTCTATTAAATATATATCTGTTTGGCGGCGGAGAATTTATTCTCTTGCTTAACGCCCTTCTCTGAGACGTACGAGCTCAGGGGTTATATATTGATGGATATCAAATGCATGGAGTGAAGTGCCTGTGTGGCATGCCTAAGTGGCAATTAATCGAGGCTTCTGTTGAAAAGCAAAGTCTTGTGGTGATGATCAAAGCACGGCCTTTGTGGCGTAGCTTTGTGTAACGTTTACTTCGCGTGTTTCGCACCCGGTATGAACCAAAAACGGGAGAGGACGTCAGGGAGGGCATGCGTTTCTTTCTAGCTAAAAGGTGGCGTCAGTGGTTTTACACGCCCTGACGAGTTTGACTTATGTGGTTGTTGCTGTTGCGAGGCGCCTCGGTTAGATCGGACGATCCGGGTCCGATGGAGCCATTCGTTGGCTCACTTACGCCCCAAAGGGCGGAGAGACGTAGTGTTCAGTCATAATAAACCACATCGGTGGACCGGCCCTGAGGATCTAAAGGGTTGATGCGTTCTGATCCTGAGACATGAGCTAGATTGTCTCGAATCGGTTGAGGACTATCTTTTGCCTCGGTTCATAGAAGGAAATCCAATTTCCAAATACGTGACACTTGCGGTTTCATTTGTAAACCTATATATGGCGACATGATATATGGTACCCATGCCGCCTATGATTGATACTTATGATTTGAAGTTGTTTTATACACTATGTACTTATAATAGTATCAAATGATTTGTTTTAAACGTATCAAGCATTCTTTGGCTGTTATAAGGGAAAACCCTATCCCCCGGCTTGCGTTGCATTGTGTGATAGGACCTGGGTCTTATAACAGCTTCATTTTTCTTTATTTAGCATTGCGCTGTTTGTTTTATGCACTGGTATTCTTGGGAGGAAACCCGTTCCGTGTTATACGGCGTGGTCCCTTGATTTACCTAACTTTAAAATAAAGATTAACTGTTTTAGCTCTCACACCAGTCCCATGACTGACCTGGAGTTTATTGTTTTAACCTAAACTCTGGGTGCCCTTATTTTGACACGGGCAGCTAGTAGTTTGGTTTTGCAGATTTATATTCACAGGATCCTGGTTTACAGCTGGAATGATATCCGGAAAGCTTTGTATCCGTATATCTCTTTCTAGTTGTGTATCGTATTATTTTCCGCTGCTATGTATTTAAATGTAATTTAAATCTCTGATATTTCTGTGTAATATTCATTTATACTCTGTATATTCTTGTAATCTGATGCATTGTTGTAATATACGATGAAATGTTCTTCCGTATGCGTTTTGTTGTGGCGTGTTCTCGAACTATCCGACACTTTCCTTTACGGGGAAGTTACGGGTTTTCACAAATATGTTCACTGCCAATATGCATTTATCTAGTTATATGTTAATATGAACTTTCTAATCTTCTCCCATTGACATTTCCTCTACTCTTCCTTTCAATTCAAGGTTCTTGAGTTAGTTTCTCCTTTTTATTAATCAGACATGATAATTAGAATATGCAACGGGATGATCTGACCGATGTAATATGCATTTAATAAAGTATTGGAAGAGGCCGACCTAGATCCATGAAAATAAATCGTTAGTGGGTTGACCTGGATTCCTATAGGATGTCAACCTAGGTTTGTGACCACCCCAAATCCCGTACTGGCGGTGACAAGGGTAATTTTTGGAATATAACACATTAACAGATAATAGCAGAACAGAAATAAACAAATACACCAGATAATGAACAAATAATACACTGGATAACTTAATCATTAGAGTTACACAGTATACAGGATCTTACTTAGTACAAATACAGTTCAGTTATACATAAATGTCTACAGCGGAAAACAAACATAATGTATAATAGGAGCCGAACAGCATAAAAAGAGATAAATGATAGAATCCGTCTTCAGCTCCAGCCATCCAGAAAAAGCCTGATAAAACCTGAATACAACACTGCCCGTGTAGAAAAAGGGGCACCCGAGTTTGCAAGTGGAACAAACTACGAGTCAGTCATGGGACTGGTATGAGAAATCTACTTAACACATTATACAATATGGCTAATCACATGACCACGCCACTTTCGTGGAACGGGTTTACTCCATTGGATTGCCAGTGCTTTAAAACAATTCATTCTTTTAAACATCGCAATGCTTTTTATAAAGATGAAGCCATTATAAGACTCAGTTCCCATCGCACAATGCAACGCAAACCGGAGGATAGAGTTTTTACCTTATAATGGCCAAGATATGCTTGATACGAATAAAACAAAAGAATTTGATATTATTACTAGTGTTTATACGTTTCAAAGACAATTTCAAATCATAAGTATGAATCATAGACGGCATTAATGCCCCATACCACTGTGTCGCCATATATAGGTATACAATCAGAACCGCACAGTCACGTATTTGGAAATTGGATTTCTGTCATGAACCAAGCCAAAAGATAGTCCTTACCGACTTCGAGACGCTCTAGCCCGCCCCTCAGGAAAGTACTCAGTCAAGCCTTTGGATCGTCAGGGCCGGTCCACCGATGTGGATTAAAATTCCTGAACAATGCGTTTCCCCGCCCTTTGGGGCGTAAGTGAGCCAACAAATGACTCCATCGGTCCCGGATCGACCGATATAACCGAGGCGCCTCGCAACAGCAACAACCACATAAGTCAAACTCGTCAGGGCGTGTAAAACCACTGACGCCACTTCTAACTAGAAGGAAACGCATGCCCTCCCTGTTGTCATCTCCCGTTTCTGGTTCATACCAGGGTGTGAGGTTCGCGAATTCACGTTATACACAAAGCTACACCACACAGGCGGTGCTTTGATCATCAACCACAAAACTTTGCTTTTCAACAGAAGCCCTGATTACTGCATCTTAGCATGCCACACAGGCAATTTACACCATGCAACTGATGGCTATCAATCACACAGAATAAATTCAAATGTCAGACACACAGTTCATTTACAAGTCCGTCCTGGGTTTGAACGAAACCGGAGGCACTATATACCTCGCAAACCCATCGATCTTCACGTACGTCTGGACGATCACCACTCATTATCCATATTTCAGGATGCCTCCCAATCAGGACATCAGTTACCATCCAAACAAGGTGAAGATCTACGGTCTTCGACCACCGTCTTCATCTTCGATTTCTTATCGTCGATTTAGTTATTCAGAATGGGATAAACCCGGTCTTTCTGAGCAACTCGCGTATATAATAAACAAGTGCAACACAAACACACATACGCGTCATTTCAATTCATTAGTCACTAACCGTAAATCAGAAAGAGAACGATTTCCCAAATATTAACCCCGAAGGCCGAAACCAACATCAGATCAACACCCAAGAAACCATTCGACTTAGCCAACCTTCAGTTAGTTTCTAAATTTCACATCCATATCATTTATAATATTTTATAATGATTTATCGCTATTTTTATTTATTTTAAAATAGCCAATTTATTAAAGACGACGCTTCGGGCCATAACGCGGCCGTGGCGCTGTTTTTCTCCAGATTTGATTTACACATATCAGAAAATCTAACTGTTGGATCTTCACAAAATTTACATCATTAGAAAGATCTTTTCAAAACGAATCCAACAGTTCCAGTTTCGGGAAAATCCGACGGTCGGATCTCCCGGTATAATCGTTTGAAGTTTTGATTTCAAAATACGAACTGCAGCATCGTTATTCGATTTAATATAATTATATATATATATATAATCCATTCTGGCGCTGTTTTTCTTCAGATTTGAATTAAACATTCCAGACAATTCAACCGTTGGATTTTTACAAAGTTGGTGCCGTTGGAAAGATATTTTCAAAGCGAACCCAACGATTGCAATTTCGGGAAAATCCGATGGTCGGATCTCCCGCACTAATCGTTTGAAATCACGGTTTCAAAATACGAACTGTAGCTTTGTTATTCGATATATTTCAATTCTATTTATATATATATATATATATATATATATATCGATTCTTCGATTTCAAAACTGTGTGATTTTCATACATTTGATAAAAATGATATTTTTATCTAACTGCCTTCTATTTCAACACTTCACTATTTTTAACAATTCATGTGTATAGTAGAAAGGTGATTTTTATTGTAAAACAATTTATTTTAAAACGCGATTATTTTATATAGTTCTTATAGGTAATAAAAATATGATTTTTATTATAAAACAATTTATTTAAAAGCAAGAGTATTTTATATAGTTCATATTGATGACAAAAATAGGATTTTTATTATAAAACAATTTCTTTCCAGATATGAATACCACTCAACACATGAATTTCAATTCAACGAATGAATTTCGATTCAACACATGAAGGTTTTCTATAGTTTATATATATATAGATAAAAAGGTGATTTTTATATTTAAAACACGAATACCATTCAACACATGAATTCTATTCAACGAATGAATTTCAATTCAACACATGAAGTTTTCTATAGTTTATATATATATAGATAAAAAGGTGATTTTTATATTTAAAACACGAATACCATTCAACACATGAATTCTATTCAACGAATGAATTTCAATTCAACACATGAAGGTTTTCTATAGTTTATATATATATAGATAAAAAGGTGATTTTTATTGCAAAACAATTTATTTAAAACACGAATACCTTTCAACACATGAATTCTATTCAACGAATGAATTTCAATTCAACACAAGAAAATAATTCTAACACATGAATATTATTCAAAATTTCGGCAGCACGACGGCAGGGTAGTTAAAACCGGGGCCGTCTCTAGTACGGCTCCTCTCTCTACCTTAAAGCCTCGCAGCTTATGACAATGGGGAATCATGCATCTAGTTCGCACGCATGTGGCATGTATATATTTTTCATTTCCACAAACTAATCCTATGTGGTTTCAACCAAATAATTCTCAACCACAAACGGGTATTTTTCAACCACAATCAATCAATTTCAACCACAAACAATTATAATCAACCATTCGTAATCAATCAATTTTCACACCAATCACAATCAATAAATATCATTCATGGTTTGTGGACGAGGGACATATATATATATATATATTATATAAGCATTTCACTTCTATTCAACACAAATATAATTTTTACAATGCATATATAACTTATACATCGAACGTACGACCTATACAACGCTTATACATGAGGTGTACAACGCCTATACAAGTCATACATCGACTATATAATTTATACATCGTCATTTTCCATATCATTTATAAATTAGAAATCTCACATTGGCTTCCACTCCACCAAAAATAGCAGAAGGCTCAGAAAAATATGCGGTCTCTTCTAGAATGTAGAAGACGTCCACACGAGTCCACTGTCTCTTGTTTCACTGAATTTCGATCACACACGAAAAAGATATGATTTTTCAAAGTTTGCAACACTTAAAAGTGTAAAAACAGTTCAAATCTATACACAGCCGTACCTCTCTATTTTTGCTCAAAACTAGGTCTTCGATTCTTGCAAAAACCGTTGAACTTTGTTGAAATCAGGTGGTGCCACGGCCTGGAGCCTGGCGAGGCACGCACGACGAGGTAGGTGGGGCCCCACTCGATGGCAGTACGGCGGAGTAGGACGGCGCGATGCGGGTGAACTTCCCGGAGGTGATTCCGGCGCTACAGGTGACGATAGGAGGTGTTCTTGCTATGGATTTGTAGAGGGGAGGAAGATCTACCAGAAGTTGCAAAGGAGAGGGTTCAACGACGAGCGGTTTGGCCGGAAAGTGGATGGGAAGTGGCGAAGGGGGTTTCCGCCGTCGAGAGCAGCTGATATGGGGGTTTTTGATTTTTAAAATAATTATGAAAGAAAATTTCCTATTGGTTCATACTTTATTAAATTTTAAAATAGGGTTTTTGTACACGAACTCGAAATTAAACCTAACGACAGTCGCCCCTCGCTAACTACCCCCATCCCGAACACAATGGGATATGTTTCGTAACCCATTTCGGCTATTACGATCAATTATTCTTCAAAATAAAATATAAAACATTCAATTTCTGATTTGAACGTACATTTTAATTTGCCGGGCCCACACACTGACTCTAAAAATTCTAGGAAAATTATTTCTAGCATCGTATCGACGATACGGTCCTAACAAAACTGATTTCGTCGAATTCTGAGACCGTTTGAAAAGTGGCCATTTTCTGGTCGATCAGATTTAACTAAAACTGATAAAACACGTTTTCCTTTGCCACGCTCGCATACTAGCTTCAAAAATTATGAAATTTGAAACCTAGCAGTAACTTCACATCTCGGATCTAACAAAAGTGGTTTCGTCGAATTCCGAGGTCGTATGCAAAATGGCCATTTTCACGGGCTATATAATTTCTATAGCTACCTTTCTGAAAATTCATTTGGCCATAACTTTTGCTTCCTACTATGAAACTTAGATTTTTCAGATTCGTTAGAAAGATACTCACTGACAGATTTAAATATTTTTGGATTCGCTCAAATCCGTTTTGTTTTGCACCTGGTACAGTCGGTCAAAGTTTGAAATGAAAATTTGAAACTATCGCGCCATTTTAGGCCTTGTTTATAATTAGAATTAATTATATTCGTTTTCAAATGTCGATTCAAACTTACTTTTCATCTTTATTGTTTAAAATATATATTTTAAATATTTAAAATCCACTAAAATATCCAATTTAAAAATTTTAAATTGGTTCAGATTTTTTGGGTCGTTACAAGGTTTGATGTAGTTTTTTTTAGAGTGGGCTTACCCGAACTTTGTGTATCTCCTGGATGGACTCTAAGCACTACATCTCACTATTCTTCCTTGTCCAATATTTTGTGATGCTTAGGCCTTTGGATTATCATTTTAGGTTGTTTAACCAATAATCAATGGGTTAACTTCGTCTGAATTATCTAAAGCAGCTAGTCCGAAATGCCAAGTAACATTCTTCCTTATAAAGTACGTTACGTTGCCAATATAGTATGCTTTGAATTGAATCAAGCATTGTTGTCCAAAAATATCGTTATGTCTCTGGAATAATCACTATCTTCTTGTGAGTTTCCTGGGAGAACAATCATGTCTCTCGAAATCGTCGCGACTTTTGATTAGCTTTTATTTTTATAAATATCTAGGTGAGATTTATTGGTTATTTATCCTCGCTCGGTTCGATCAAATCAGGCACTCTTAATTATGAACTATTGACAATCCAAGTTATGTCTCTCTTCGGGGTCTATAGGTGAGTTATTCAACCTCCTTGAGTCAAGAGATTGAATAATGAACACACAGACACATTTAGCGCGTGTGTTTAAACTATCGACACCTATATTCATTGAGGTTCAATTAGGTAGACTTCAGGTGAACTTAACCACGTCTGCATATATAGTTAAACATATGCACAAATTATGGTTGTTCTCCTTTCCTTCCCTTGATGTCAAAGAGATTACCTCATCGAATAAGGGTCTAATAACTTATTCTTTAAGGGAACTAGGACATTCACAACGCAAAAATTGCACTTCATAACATTATTCTTCTATTTGTTTTATCAGATCGACACCCTTTTTCAATTACATGTACAATAGGCAGAAAGTGTCATCATCATTACAATTAGGATGACTGTGTTTACAAGCCTCACAAGCAACACTTTGACTTCGAATATAGACATCAACGGTCATGATCATGGGTGACAAGTGACGTATTTTTGACAATGAGAAGCATTCTATATCTAGTTTGCCATCTCCAAGAGGTTATGAACCGTCATTCCGTGATAGTGGCCAATCGGGGGAGCCCATTCAAGCTCCTCTTCTAGTTCTTACCCTTAAATCACACAAAATCGAAGGTACTTTGAAGGAACGGTGGAAAAAATTAAAACGACTTCAACATGTTTTGAACCGTCCAAGCGTAAGACAACTCAAATTGTTATAGCCCCAGAACTCAGTCCTTCCAAACAGAAGCAGAAGCGCTAACTTCAATCCTTATTATACAATTTCCATTTTTGGTAGATTTATATTTGTTCTAAGGATCCGTTCAGTTCTATGTGAAACTGATAAAGATATCATGGGTAAGTTTTTTAATGCATACAAGTAAAATTGATAAATGAACAAGTTGATTGAGAAATATTATATCATCATAATTGGATCTCAACAATGCCAAGTAAGAGGCTGGTTTTGATAAATATAATATTAATCATCTCGATGTCAATGTGGCCGATTATAAGGCGAAACTAGCTGAGACCGAGAAGGTAATTGAAAACACTAAGAAAGAGGTCAGCGATAGTAACAGAGTAGTTCCGAAGCGAACTAGATAGATCACTGCCTTAGAAGGTGATAGTAAGGTCCTTACACTTGAAAATCATAAGTTGAAGAGTAAAGTAACCGATCTTAAAGCTAAGCTCGACGAGGCTGAAAAAGAAAAAGAATCGACTCAGTAGATTGTTAAAACTATGTGTGAAGAAGCCATCGAGGCAAGTCTTAAATATGGAAGTGACATAGTAGAGTTCAAAACCAGGTTCTACGAGGCAAAGGAGAAAGAAGATTGCGATCCTCTTATCCTTGGATTTTATGCAAAAGTTCTTTGTCATTGGGACTTGTCATGGGTTTATAGGTATCCAATGATACTCGCTAAAGTCTGTGATTATTTGAGTAAGGAAAACATTTCTTGACCCAAAAAGGCACGGTTGGTGAGGAAGGATTGATTAAGCAGTATTTAAGAAGAGACAAACCAAGTGTGCTCCAAGAAATTTGTTGCATACTTTCAGAGGAGGAAGCTGAAGTAGATTAAGAAAAAGTAAAAAAGTCTTTGCCGAGAGTTATGGTGCCACACTTGATGTCAGTTCTATGGGAAAATCATTAGGTTGAGATAATCCCGCTACCTCAGCTTCCTAACCATCATCTACTGAGCCTGGATATGACCTTGAGAGTCCAAGTCTATTAACTCGATCAACTTATCACCTATAAAAAGGATGTGACTTCTCAAAGGGTGAAGAGAAAGGAGATGAAGGTATTTCGATGCTTTCTCCAGCATTTGAAAGAAATCTTCCTGCATGTCAGAAGGCCAGAAGGCTTCCTTTTGGATCTATTGAGAGAAACAAAAGCTTAATAGTGATAGACCTTCCTGCAGTAAGTGGTGGGAAATCTATTGATTGCAGCTCCAACCTCATCAGCCTCTGTTTCCTAGGTGCTCCCGATGATCGCTCTTGGCAGCTAGATTGAATGGAATAATGATATGATTGATGCCTTCATAAACACTGATACAAGAGTTTTAGAGCTGTAGAAAGAGATGAAGGATGTTGTAGTTATAGGAGAAAGTGAAGAAACTAATGAGCTTAGTCTAGAGGAGATGTTTAAAAACCATGAAAATAGATTATATATTTATATATAAGTTACAATAATAAAATATTCCAAACAAGGAATTGGGTTTCAAATAGATTTTGAAATGGAACTTGTTTTAATGTATAAAACAAAGAAGTTGAATTTATAAACGATGTACATAAATCTAGTGAAATAGTTTTTATCATTAGAGAATTTAGAAATTTAAATTCAGGTATGAATTTAAAAGTGAATTGGAAAACATTTTGGAAAAGGAACGATAGATTTTATTTCGGAATTCGAAATATAAACTGAATTGAGAAAAATCCAACAGATTTATAATTAAAATTCGATTATATCGAATTTTATAAAATAATTTATTTCAAATGAAATTGGAATTTAGTATAGAATATTAAATTATAAATAAATTTATAACTGAATTATGAAATAATCAGCGATTAGGGATAACCAGAAATATTAAGTTGGATTAGGAAAATTGGTTTAATATATATTAAAATATATAAGAATGGAGTTGAAATTTATTAATAAACGAAGCTTAAACGATTATATTGAAATTTAACTAAAACGAGCTCATCGCAGTGCGGTAGTTCGTAATTTGACGTTTCGAGCTTCAACTACGTATACATAACTCAATTTAAGTTGGAATTCTTTGAAACAAGAATCGTCTGGACCAATTGAGTAATAATTTTCTAATGAGATAGAAAAATATTGATTTCATATTATAGATTTTGAGTTATGTCAAAATCAAATCTCCAAAAAAATAGCATTATAATCATTTATAAATTATAATGATTAAATAAATAAAATCAAATCATTTTAAGTTATAAAAATTTGGATTTTCATTATAAAAACCTAGACGTGAGATATGAAATGAATATGAACTCAAGTGAAGTAAATGGAATAATTTTTATATAAAAATCATATTTTTAATCATTAAATAGAATTAACTAAGTAGAAGAGTAATTAGTTAATCGAGTTTTGGATCGAAATAAGACCTCAGATAAGTGAATGAGATTTGTGAATTTATATTCGAAATCAAATATAAAACTTGAATTAAAAATGGAATTCGATTGGGTGTAAGAAAATTGAAAAAATATGTATGAATGTGATATGTTAAAATAAAAAGTGAAATAGGCAAAAGAGCTAATTAGCGAATTAATTAATGAATTGAGTTAAAACGACTGGATTGAGTTGGAATAAGTTGGGAATGTTTGAATATATATTAGACAGGTATGGAATTAAGTGTATGAAGAGAAATAAACTGAATGCTCAAGAAAGAGGTATGTATTTCAACTGAATATGAGATTTTATAAGCCTATTTGGTAAGCCACTTGGCTTTTTGATTTTCTTTTTGAATGGAAAGGGCCTAGAGAGACGATTCGTAGTTGTACCGATTGACCCGTACAAAGGAGACGCTGGCGAAATTTTCCGAAAATTTAAGGAGATAGAAAATTTTAAGAAAGTTTGATAACTAGAAATTGACCTATCAATTATATATGAAATTTAATAAGAGAATAAATGTATAATGGAACTTTATAAGAAGAAGAAAAAAATTTATAAAATTAAATCTTGAGAGGTTGGAAGGAGAAACGTATACATGTTTTAAAATAATGATGGTTTAAAAGCAAACGTTTTGTGGATTGAAATGATTTTGTTGATAAGAAGTTAAGAAATGAAGTTAAGGAAATTAGAAACTGACTGAAGATTAGTCGAGTTGAATGACTTCTGGAGTGTCGATCTAATGGTTGTTTCAGTCGTCGGTGTTGAAACCTGGGGAGTTGTTCTCTTACTAGTTTACGGTTAGGGACTGATGAATGTGGAAGAATAGTGATTTGTGGATATATGAAAATGTTTTCCGATATTAAAAAGAGATATTTTCTTGAATATAGAATATAAAAATTTGCTAGATGGAAATGTTTATCCAAGAATCGTGAGAGGTTAAACGGGTTGGGAGAAATATCTAGGTAAAGATATTAAAGAGAAGTTGGGAAATGATAAATTTAATTAATAAGAAATTACTTTAAAAGGGCTCAGTTTTGCTTGATGTCTGATCTGTAGAATTTTCGTTTGGAAATAGGATCTTTGATTGTATGGATTTTTTCCTTTGATAGTTAAATAACCGACTATCAAAGTTTTTGGACCATTTACGTTGTCAATATGGAGAGACCGGTTGGATTTATTATCCGAAAACCACTCCGTATAGGCATAAGCATTGCAAATCTAATTATATTGAAGATAATCGAAGACGGAGAAAGTGCAAGGGTTGTTTTGTTAATCTTAGGTAGAAATTGCCTAAGATGGATTGATGAAATAGTGCCTTTGGTTTGTCCACTCCCCGGACAATTTGTACGGACAAATGTCTGACAGAGTAAGCCTAACAGATCTCTATATTGATCTCTTCAAGCGTATTACAATGGTGATGGAGGAATTCGTTTCTCTTAGCTTTATGGCCATGATGTTTTTGGGGAAATCAATAAATGATTTTGGCAGGTTTGACAATGTGGCATTCAAAGTAAATGAAGATGTGGCATGTCAAAAAGATAAGTGTGGCCTCAAGCCTCACAACCGGGAAACGGTATAAAATCGGGTAGGTCGCATTGTTAAGTGGGTAGCTCCCAATTAAGGTGTATTGTCACCTAATCTAGAGAAATTACATTTTCTCCTTTATTCTTTCGACGTTGTCCGATTCGGGAAACGGTAGCTGATCCCAACCATTGGTGACAATACATTCGGAACACTCAAGCAAAGTGAGTGGCCGATCATATTTAGCCGGGGTAGCAAGATGTTCTTCTTGTACCTGGTGTATTCCTCTCTAGAGATACATTGCTAGAATATTGTCCCATACCCTGTCAGTTGGAATCCATACTCCAATAAGCTCCCGTGATTTTCATTGTATACTATGTATGTAGAGCGTGAGTTGCAAGCGTTCTACTAGATTGCTATTTATTTGATTTAGGCACTATTATAATAGCAGAAAAGTATTGATTTTAAAGAATGTTTTGGGTTATTGAAAGGTAAAAACCATTCGTGTTTATGTGTGGATCGGTCTTACGATTATCCTTTCTTTTAAAAGGATTTTTAAAAGTTAAACCAAGTGGTTGGAGTTTACTCACACCAGTCCTTGTTGCTTGCTCCAACTGTAATGGCCCGCAATTTCGTACTATTTGAGTTGACTAATACACCACACGTCTAACCCAAATTGCACAGAGATACGAATTATTATGAAATAAAGAAGAAGAAAAAAGATAGAAGAAGAACAGAAACAACAACACAGAATCTCACATCGCAACAGAATATAATATAATATATATATAACAGCTTTTGGAATACAAAATTTTAACTATATGTACATACGCTTATCAGAGTACATTACATATGCAATATAGCAGAAAATAACGGTAGATAACTAACAGTGAAGCCTCCATCTCCAAGCTCCTCCAAGTATATCTGTAAACACCTAAACTTCTTGACTGCCCGTACAAATTTGGGCACCATGACTTTAGGGTTAAACAAAACAAAATAAACTCTGGGTCAGTCATGGGACTGGTGTGAGTAAAATCCAACCACTTGGTTTAACTTTTAAAAATCTTTTTAAAAGAAAGGATAATCGTAAGACCGATCCACACATAAACACGAATGATTTTTACCTTACAATAACACAAAACATTTCATTAAAATTAATACTATTCTGATATTATAATAGTTTCTAAATCAAGTAAATAACAATCTAGCAGAATGCTTGCATCTCACGCTCCACATACATAGTATACAATCAAAACCGCGGGCTCTTATTGGGTAATGGATTTCCAACTATGACAGTGTATGGAACCACTCTCCGATAGTGTATATCTAAAGGGGAATACACTAGGTTCATTGTAACAACCCGAGGAATTCGTCGCCCGAATTTTGACAATAATACTTAAACTCCTATTACTTGCCAAACCCAAGTATCGAAAATACCAGATAATTAATAGAAAGAAATTAGAGGGTGAGATAAGAAGAAAGATATATTAGAATATAAGAAAAAGAAGAATAATAACAACACAACACAATCAGAGTCTCACATCGCAGTGGAATAAAATATGATACGGAAATAAATCTTTATTGAGAGCTTGAAATAATACTTATAATAATCAGAGTACACTAATACATATGGACAGTTATAACAATCTGTCCTTATATATAATACACAAAGGAAAACACACTAAATATATCATACGTCTGAACTCTTCCAGCGCGTCTTCGGAAGTTCGCAGCATCCAAACCTCAACCAGCAAAACTCGGTCTATAAATTTTGTATTTCAAATGTTGTTATATATATATATTGTATTTTATTCCGTTACGATGCGAGATTCTGTGTTGTTATTTATGTTCTTCTTCTATTCTAATATTTCTTTCTTTCTATTTCTTACCCTCTAACTTCTTTCTACTATTAATTCAGTGATTTTTGGTGTTTGGTTAGTCGATATGGTATTTGTATCGATAATCAGGATCGAGAAAATGTCGGTTCGTTACAGTGGTATCAGAGCTTAGGTTGAGTGAATACCTAGGCTTTGATGGGGGTGTACTCATTAAAGATAGGGTCAGTATTATCCTAAAATGAGTTGAGTGTATATATACGAGAGCGTATTTGTTAGTCGTTATAAAAAAATTGTTTTATATTGTGTTGATTGGTTTAGCGAGTGGTTTATGAATTATGGTCGATAGAGAAAGTACAACTGTATCGATAGGTGTTTCTGAACATTTGAGCAGAGCAATTCGACATGATATTGTCTTAAAGTGGGTAGATAAAATTTTTTTACCAAAAATTATAATTTGATATGAAAAGAATAACTTTCTGAAATTATTATAGTATCTGGATGTGTTGACTGTAATTATTATAATCAAATGAGATTATAAAATTGGAATGGTTATATATAACCAAATATAATTTGTATATGGTTGAAATATATACAAATGAGATGAACTAAAATTAAATTTGAAACAAGAATTCGAAATTTAATCCTAGAAAATTTGAAAATATTTTCTGAAGTATATTAAAATAATATAGCTTTGTTTTGGAAGGATTTTTGAATAAAAATCATTTTAGATGTATTTTTAAAGTAATAAAGCACTGAACTCGCTTCAGTAGTTGGAAAATAATTCTGATGATGACTGCAGCATCAATATTATTCATTTTCGAGTTTCTAAGTGATGGATTACTACCTTAGAAAAGTTTCTGATGGTAATTTATTTGAGAAAAGAAGTTCGGTTTGAAAACTCAAATGTTTTGAATTTGAGATGGTTATAAATATATGTATATATTTATGTGATTTCAAAAGGGATTTGCAATAAAAACCCAGGAATTTGAATGTTGGAATTTAAATTTAACTTAAACAAGTTAAATGGATCAAAGTATATAAATTGAATTAAAATCAATTTGAATGAATTTAAATGCATATGAATGAAATGTTGAGTTTCAACATAAGCGGATTTCGAAAAGTTAATGGGGTTATTGCATTTTTCTACCTTAGTAATTTCGGGGATGAAATTCTTTTAAGGGGGAAGAACGTAACGACCTAGATTTTTGGTCGATTTATTTTAAACATTTAATATTGTTCTAAGTGTTGATTTGATAATATAAGTGGATTTTTATATGGAGTTTATCGATTTAATAATCGATATACGATTTAATTTCAAGTATATTGAATTATTGTATTACTGAAAACAACTTATAATTGAATTCAAAGTTAGAACTGGATCGAAACAATTCAGATGATTAATATAAATTCTATTTGAATATAAATGATAATAACAATAATTTATTATCGAGGGATTGATTGTTTTGAATTTAAATTATATTATATCGATTTCATATGGTTATTTTATATATACGTTCGAATTAATTTTTAGAATTTATTCTGTTGAGTTCAGAATAATGTTATAACATTTAAACATCAGTCGTTATGTTAAAATAGGGGTTCACGATTTCAAATTATGAACTCCTAGATATTTTAATGGATAAGTTCAAAATCAAATCAAATCTTTTTGAAATCACAACGCAAAAAAATACTCAAATCACATTAAAAATTATGTACTTCAGCCACCCTAAAAAATGTACCTACACCAACCTATACACGTACTTCTTTTCCTTTATATACGCGACTACCCATCCCTTCCTATTTTCTATTCCCTTCAGACAATGAAATTAAATCTATCTTCCTTCGTTTATTCATAGCCTCTTCTAATTTGAACTCTTCAACCAAAATAAAAAATCCAAAATGAAAGAGCTTAAAAAAAGAGAGAAGAATCGTGAATTGAATCAACATCACTGGGCCATCGCAAAGATCAACGCATTCAACCAACTAAGGTGGAGGCGTGCGACGTTGAGATGAAGGTGGTTTGTTAGGACGTAGGCTCGCGAATCAAAGGGAATTGAAATCTGGGTATGGAGGAGTTCGAGTGGGTGGAAATAAGTGAGATTTGGTGTGTGCGATGATTATTTCGGCTACTGTCGGTTTTTGACATAGGGTTAGGGATTGGGTGGCGAGCTATGAGAGGGAGGCCGGAGGGTAAGAAGGTGGCATATGTGATCTCGAGGCGGTGCAGGTAGTCGAATTGGGAAGGGGTAGCGATGCCCGGTGAAGGCTAGTAAAAAGCATAAGTAATTCGAAATTAACTGTTGCCTGGTCGTTTTTTTCTCTCTAGCAATAACGGAGGCTGACTTGTTGATGGCCATGAACTCAGGGGGAACGCTAGGAGTGTTTGGGTAGAAGGGGCGCATGGTGGTTTCTGGATATTGAATAATGGTTGATGGAAGGTGATTTGTACAATGGAAGGTCGGCCATGACTTTGGGTTTTCATGGAAAGGTGCCTGCGATTTTAGATGACAGAAGTAAGGGATGGAATTCGGTTTTGTACAGCAGGCATGCATCGAGAGTTGAAGGAAGAAGGGTTCAGAGTTAAGTAAGGTAACTAATTTTTAATGAAGTTTAAAATTTAATTTAATACAAATAGAAACTATAAAATAAATTATAACTATATCATACGATATCAGATGTTTCAGAAACGTTGGATTCGTAAGGATATATGTTATGCTTTCGAAGTGATTTGAAAAATTTGGGGTCTATTCAAATCGATTAAAATCGTATCGGATCTACAAATAAAAAATCAATGTGAGTAAACTCACTCTCTGGTTCATTTATAATTTTATTATAATTGAAATTTTATTTTAAATAATCTTTATATGTTGTTTGCGATGAATTATGGCTATAATATATATTAGTTATATTTAAGCTTGGTGGTTGTGGCTATTACATATATATATATATATATATATATATATATATATATATATATATATATATATATATATCCCGCAGTACCATTAGCGGATGACCCTATGCGCCCCATATTATATATAGTGGATGACCTTCTGTACCGTGATATCCTTCCTTGAAGAAGGATGAGTATTAATTATGTTATCTAACATCTGTGGATGCAGGAAAAACAGGTTGAAGGGATCCAACTGGATTCCTCAAATTTATTATTGTTTGTTTTCATATATATTATCATATATGATGTGTTAGAAAACCTGCGATTAATGATTCTTTGTTTTGGATGTTTGAATAGTACCAGCCCTAGGTATTGGTAATCAAAATACCGTAAAAATATATTCGAGCAAAAAGATAACGGATTCGAGTTTTAAAAAGGAAAATTTATTTTTTTGAATATAGAATTTGAATTTCGAATGGGATAGAAAATATAAACTTGTTTGATAATAATAACAAGTAGCTGAATTTATAAACGATGATTATAAATGAAGGCAAATAAATTATCATTGGATAATTTGAATATTTAAATCCAAATGTTAATTTAAAATGGGAATTGGGAATCGTTTTAATAGTAAACGATGAAATTTATTCCGACGTTCGAAATGTAAGAAGAATTAAAATAAATCCATATGGAATTATGATTTGAACTCGACTATGTCGAATTAATAAATACAAATTAATTCCAGAAAGGATATTGGAATTTTATTAAATAGAAACAAGATACATATTTAATATGAAAAAAGATTCTATATTTATATATAAGTGACAATAATAAAATATTCCAAAGAAGAAATTGGGTTTCAAATAGATTTTGAAATGGAACTTGTTTTAATGTATATAACAAAGAAGTTGAATTTATAAACGATGTTTATAAATCTAGCGAAATAAATTATCATTATATAATTTAGAGATTTAATTTCAAATATGAATTTAAAAGTGAATTGGAAAACGTTTTGAAAAAGGAACGATAGATTTTATTTTGGAATGCGGAATATAAACTGAACTGAGAAAATAATAACGGATTTTTAATTGAAATTCAATTATATCATATTTTATAAAATAATTTATCTCAAAGGGAATTGGAATTCGGTATGGAATATTGAATTATAAATAAATTTATAACTGAATTGTGAAATAATCGACGATTAAGGATAATCTAAAATATTAAGTTGGCTTGGGAAAATTGGTTTAATATATATTAAAATATATAAGAATGGAGTTGAAATTTATTAATAAATGAAGTTTAAATGTTTATATTTAAATTTAATTAAAATGAGCTTGCCGCAACACAGTAGTTCGTAATTTGATGTTTCGAACTTTAATTGAGTATATAGAACTCATTTTAATTAGGAATTCTTTGAAACAAGAATCTTCTGGACCTATTGAGTAATAATTGTCTTATGAAAGAGAAAAATATTGATTTTGTATTATTGATTTTGAGTTACGTCAAAATCAAATTTCGAGAAAAACAACGCTATAATCATTTATAAATTATAACAATTAAATAAATAAAATTGAATCGTTTTAAGTTAATAAAATTTGGATTTACAGTATAAAAACCCAGACTTGAGATATTAAATGAATATGAACTCGAGTGAAGTAAATGGAATGTTTTTTGATACAAAAGTCATATTTTTAATAATTAAATAGAAAAGATTAGTTAGTTAATCGATTTTTGGATCAAAATACGACCTCAGATAAGTGAATGAGATTTGTTAATTTATATTCGAAATCGAATATGAAACTTGAGTTAAAAATGGAATTCGATTGGTTGTAAGCAAATTAAAAATATATGTATGAACGTGATATGCTCAAATAAAAAGTGAAATAGGCAAAAGAGCTAACTAGCGAATTGATTAACGAATTGAGTTAAAACGACTGGATTGAGTTGGAATAATGGGAATATTTGATTATATATTAGACAGGTATGGAATGAAGTGTATGATGAGAAATAAATTGAATGCTAGACAAAGAGGTATGTTGTAACAATCCGGAAATTCTAAGCCAATTTAGATTTTTTTTATTTTGGCGATTTTAATGAATTTTGATTATTTAAAATGATTTATTTTAAATAATAACGACGGAAAATTTATTTTCGACAGAGTTAAAACGAATAAATTTATTTTAATTATATAACGAGCCTGAAATGACGCGGCAGATTGAAAATTTGATTTCGAATTTCAATTGAATATATAGAATTCAATATAAGTCAGAATTGAACGAAACAAGAAATATTTGAATCTGTTTGATGATATCTTTCCAACAAAGTTCAGAAACTAAGATTTCACTTTATTGAGTGTAAGATATGTCCAGTTTAAAATTCAGAAAAGTCGTTGTGGAATTTATATATATTTTAATATATATATAAAGGCCCTTAAAAATGGAAATTTTGCAAACTACCTTTGTTTTCGATGAAACCACTTTTGTTGGATCCGGGATGTCAAATTATTGCTAGATTCCAAAATTTGTAATTTTCTGAATCAATATGTGAGCGTGGTGAAGTTAAACGTGTTTTAACAGTTTTAGTCAATTTCGATCGACCGGAAAATGACCATTTTTCAAACGGTCCCAGAATTTGACGAAATTAGTTTTGTTAGGACCATATCATCAATACGAAGCTAGAAAATATTTTTTGGGAATTTTCAGAGCCATACGTGGGCCCGGTAAATTAAAACGTGCGTTAAAGTCAAGTTTGACTATAATATTAATTTATATTTTAAATTTAACGAAAACTGATCGAAACAGTTGAATGGGGGCAATTAGCTATGGACGACAGGCGGTGAGTTCGATTTTGAGTTCGAATAAAAAGGTGCCTTTTTGGAAATAATTAGAAAATATAAATAAAATATATAAAATGGGTCCACTCCCTTTTTCTCCTTATACGGTCAACCCTTCCCCCAAATGGCTCGTTCAAATCAAAATAGAAAAGAAAGAAAAACTAACGACGGATCCCGTTCATCCTCCGCGACGCCCTCCGCTCCAACGTCGGTCGCCGCCAGAGGCGAAGACCCACACCAGACCGCGACTCCCCTCTTCCCCTCCGATTCTTCTTCGCTTCCTCCTCTGTAGAAGTCCCATTGCAACCCCAAAGCTCCGAAACCCAGCGCCGGCCGCGCTCAACCCTCCGTCGCCACCTGACGAGACCGCCACCCCCTTGACCCATCGCCAGACCTCGAGCTTCTCCTCCTCCCTCTGTTAGACGCAGAAAACCCCACTTCCCCTCTTTCTTTTGGATCGATTCCTCCCCTTTTTCGAAAAGTGAGTTTTATTGTTAACATTTATTTTATTTCCAGTTCATAAATAACATAGTTAAATCTGATTCATGTATAATAGCGGTTTAAAAAGAATAGATTTTTAAAAATAGAAAGATAGATTTTTAGAAAAGGAAAGAAAGATTATATTTTTAATTTAGAATAGAGTATATTTTTGAATTAGAATAGATTATATTTTTGAATTAGAAAGATTATATTTTTGAACTAGAAAAGATTATATTTTTATAATGAGAAAGATTATATTTTTATAATGAAAAAGATTATATTTTTATAATCGAAAGGATTAGATTTTTATAATAGTAAAGATACGATTTTTATTATGAAATTAGCAAAGTAAAGACAAGATTTTTATAATGAAGAAGTGATATAAAAATATAATCTTTTATGTACTTGTAGCGTTGTAAGAATATGAACTTTATTTTATATGTAACGATATAAGAATATGAACTTTATTTTATATGTAGCAAGATAAAAAATATAATCTTCACATATGAAGTAGCAATGTTAAAAATGTGATTTTTATACTCGAAGTGATATTATAAAAATATGATTTTTATAAAGAAAGCGTTGAAACAAAAATGTGATTTTATTTTCTAAAATCGTCGTTTAAAAATGTGGTTTTTGACATATACCGCGTGAAATAGATCTCATTGGAAACGCAGCGAAGATTTTCTACATAAGAAGAGTCGAGGCGTTTGGTTTAGCTTCTAGGTGAGAACTTCTCACTTTAATTCTTGTTTTCTAGTTAAAAATATATATTAGGATGCAGACGGTGCTTAGCAGCACCCGACACCTGTTGTCCACAGACCATGGACGACTTGGTTGATTTTGTTGTGTGGTGAAAATTGATTGTGATGTGGAATGAATGGAAATATATTCATGTGTTGAAATAAATTATTTATTGTTAAAAATATAAATTTAACATGAATGTGAATAAATAAATATTCATTTACAAATCGAACGATTTGTTTATGTACACCCATTTGAAGGATATTGATTGGGACGATAAATTTTACACATCGCCCAACTGCACAAATAATATTCAGTGTTTGTTGGTTTGAAACCCCACATGGGTGTTGGGATGATATTTGGCGTACACTAATCCCAATTATTTAGTTGTGTGTCAATCGATAGGTTGACAGACAGTTGTGTGGTGCACCCTGGATGATGGTTGATTATTTATCGTTGCTAATATATACATGTGTTGTATAGAATCCATATAAATAACATTATATGGTAATTGATTGGGTCTCATTCCAATTTGGAATATAAAGAATATTTTGAATTAATATTCAGAAAAGGAATAAATATTCATGTGTTGAATAAAAATAAATATTCATGTGTTGAATAAGAAAATATTCATGTGTTGAATAAAATAAATATTCATGCGTTGAATAGAATAAACATTCATGTGTTGGGTAAAATCCGTGTTGAATAGATACGCACCATTTTGATGTGAACGATAGTTATATCGATTCTTTTCGTTATTTATAATGAATAGCAAAAAAGAAGTGATTTCAAAATCTGAGGTTTGAAAATATTATCATTTATATATTAATGATATGGAATATTCAATTTTGATTCGAAATTGAATATGAAGTTGAAATTGTTTTGAAAACGAATTTAAAATGATTTACAAAATACGTTTTGAATTGAAATCGACGAAATATATATATATATATATATATATATTTAAAGGCCTGAATAGAAAGCGCTGCGCTGCGGCAGTTCGCGAATTTAGACCATTGACATAAAATTGACATTACGGGAGACCCGACCGTCGGATTCTCCTGAAATCGGGACCGTTGGGTTCGTATCGAAAAGAGCTTTCCAAGAATGTTAGAAATTTGAAATCTAACGGTTGGATTTGGAATTATGTTCAAATCAAATTTGGAAAAGGTCGCTGTAAGTGCAGTTCGATGACCGTTTATGGAAATCGACCGTACAGGCCTTGATAAAATTATTAAAAATATTAATAATTTATGAAAAATCATAATAAATGATTTGGAAAGAAGTGGGATGAAAAATTCCATATTTGAAAGGATAAAAATATATTTTTATCAGAATGAACTAGCTATTAACTAGAGAAATAAATCCAATATTTTTAAATAAATAAATTGGATTAGAAATGGTTTTAAATATAACCAGAATTTCCAATATACGAATTGGACTGGATTTGAATCAAAATTATCTTCGGAATATTTCGATGTTGGATTTTGTGATTATACGAATATGGTTATGGGAATTGTAAAGATATATTTATATCGTTATTTCCAATACGATACTTGTTGGTTTCAGAATTTGATATTGAATATAAGTTGATATATTTTCTATTCAGAGCCTTATATTTAATATCAAATGGGATTTTGGGTTTGTCGTGAACAGTATCTTTAATAATACTGTTCTTAAACCCAAATTGAGTTAAGAAAATTAGAAACTAACTGCAAATCAGTTAAGATGAATAGTTTCCTGAATATTGATCTGATGTTGGTTTCGGCCTTCGGGGTTAATATTTAGGGAATTGTTCTCTTACTAATTTACGGTTAGAGACTGATAGAATGGGACGTGTTTTTGGGTTTATCGTGAACCGTGTTTAAATGACATTGGTTCTTTAACCCAGTTAAAAACAAAATATGATTTTCCAAGTTATATAATCAATAATATTGATTTTTGGGAAGATTAATACTAAGTGGAGTTTTAATGAATCTTTAATTAGATTAAAATGAGCGAGAATGGAGTATCACCAGTTTTGCTCCAAGCGATAGTTAAATCTTTAATTAGATTTGAACGTGTAATGGTAATTAAATTTACCGATAACACCGTGGTGTTAGATATGAAGTATTACCAGTTTTACTTCATGGGATGTAAAGGTTGAGATTGGGAAATTTAACAAATAATTACTTCAGTAAGGATCGCTAATCCCGACTAGTTTGGAAAACCATAATATGGTTTGAAATGATATTCCAAGGAAAATTAAAGAATATATTTTAAAGAATTTATCTTTGATAAAATTAATGGGAACCTTTCCCTAGTGATGTGAATATTTGAATAAAAGAATATTCTGAATTGGAATGAGGAGTCATTCTGAATAACTGATACAACGATAAGTCGAAGATGAAGACAGTGGTTGAAGACCGGAGGTCTTCACATCGTTTGGATGATTACTGATGATCTTGATTGGGTTTTACACCCAAGAGGAGGGAATCAGTTGGTGATCGTCCAGATGTACTTGGAGATCGATGGATATGCGAGGAATAAAGTTCCTACGGTTTCGTTCAGATCCAGAACGAA
Source organism: Allium sativum (assembly GCA_030737875.1). Lineage (NCBI taxonomy): Eukaryota > Viridiplantae > Streptophyta > Magnoliopsida > Asparagales > Amaryllidaceae > Allium > Allium sativum. Next base: position 5,661,819 of record CM060913.1, on the reverse strand, counting down.
CTTGTAAATGGACTGTGTGTCTGACATTGGATTTTGCTCTGTGTTGATTGATCTCTATTAAATATACATTTGCCTGGTGAAGGAGAATTTATTCTCTTACGTACTTCACCCTTCTCTGAGACGTACGGGATCAGAGGTTGTATATCGATAGACATCAGTCGCATGGAGTGGATTGCCTATGTGGCATGCCTAAGTGGCAAATGATCAAGGCTTCTGTTGAAAAGCGAAGTCTTGTGGTTGATGATCAAAGCACGGTCTTTGTGGCATCGCTTTGTGTAGCATTAATTCGCGAGCCTCACACCCCGGTATGAACCAGAAATGGGAGAGGACAACAGGGAGGGCATTGAGTTTCCTTCTAGCTAGAAGTGGCGTTAGTGGTTTTACATGCCCTGACAAATTTGACTTATGTGGTTGTTGGAATGCGAGGCACCTCGGTTATATCGGACGATCCGGGTCCGATGGAGTCATTTGGCTCATTTATGCCCCATAGGGCGGGGAAACGCATGCTCAGGAATTATTAATTCACCATTGCACTTAGTGTGGACCGGCCCTGCATGTTGCCTAGGTACAGTAAGACTCGGGCTAGACAGTCTCGAAACTGTTAGGATTGCGCCCTGCCTTAGTTCATGATGGAAATCCAACTTCCAATACTACATTTTGCGGTTTTAATTGTAGAACTAGTATGGCAACATGATATATGGTACCCATGCCGTCTATGATTGATACATTTATATTTGAAGTTGTTTTCTTCACTTATAGTAATAATAAAAGATTAAATTTTGCGTATCAAGCGTTATTTGGCTATTATAAGGTAAAACCCTATCCTCCGGCTTGCACTGCATTGTGTGATGGGACCTGGGTCTTATAATAGCTTCATTGTTTTTTATTTAGCATTGCGCTATTTGTTTTATGCACTGGTATTCTTGGAAGGAAACCCATTCTGTGTTATACGGCGTGGTCCCTTGATTTACCTAACTTTAAAATAAAGATTAATAACTGTTTCAGTTCTCACACCAGTCACATGATTGACCTGGAGTTTATTGTTTTAACCTAAACTCTGGGTGCCCTTATTTTCCACATAGGCATCTATGAGTTTTGGTTTTGCAGATTTGTATTCACAGGATCCTAATTTATAGCTGAAATGATATTCGGAAAGCTCTGTATCCGTGTATCTGTTTCAGTTGTGTTTTATATTAATTTTCCGCTGCATTGTAATTTGTAATCTCTGATGTTTATCAAATGTGTAATATTTATTCATACTCTGTATATTCTTGTATTCTGATGGAAGTTGTAACAAGCAATGAAATGTTCTTCTGTTTGTGTTCTGATTTGTCATGTTCTCAAAGCAATCCGTGCTTTCCTTCACGGGGAAGTTTGGGTCGTGTCAGCTTGGTATCGGAGCTTTGGTTTACAGAGTTCGAGAACAAGACACATTAGAACCAAACGAAAGAATTCATTAGAGATTGGATTAGAAATATCCAATGGGAATGACTCGTTAGAGATAGGATCAGTAGTATCCTAGAATGAGGGTGAAGAGTATAATTTTAAAATAAAATTGGAAAACAAACTTTGTTTTGAAAGTTTAAACCTTATCATACGTATTTGAATATTTTATTTGATATTGATTTGGACAATCTAGTATATGAAGATCTTGCATATACGCCTAACTAGCATGTATACGAAGTCCCAAATTTACTGGATAGATATAGAATCACACTCTAGTCGCTCGGAGATGATTCTGATGATTGTAGCTACATCAACATAATTTATGTTTGAGTTTCGAAAGTGGGATATCTATATATTTCCAATTGACTGGTGTGACAACCAAGACTTATATAGGATTATTTGTTGTGATTTGGCATCAAAAACATGATTTTGACTATATATGTAAAAGATACATGTTTGAAAAACTAATCAACTAATTGATTGCTGGCTGTGTTGTTTGATTATTCGTTCACTAATTAAATTATTCAAACCCATATGTTAATATAACGTGAACTTAGTCAAATTTGAACTGAATTGAAATTTGTTTGAAATTGCATGCATATACAAATATATACATTGAACAGGTCATAGCAAGGAGGCTAGAGAAGAAGAATAAAATTGTATGCCCGACAAATAGGTACATGTTTATTGTATTTCTTGGGGTTTTGACGATTTTATGAGCCGATTAGCTGTATCTTTTTCTTTTTGAGATGAGAAGGCCTGTATGGCGATTTCGGGATTTTCCCAGTGCTCCGGTACAAGTGAGGTTATGGCGAAATTTTTCAAAAATTTAGGGTGTTAGCCAAATTTTTGAAAAATTCGAAAAGTTTTTAGAAACTGAAGAGTTGAAAAACTTAAGCCATAATTAAAATAAAGAAAGTTGAATTGATTTATTAAACAACTTTTAGCTTCGTTCCTTTTCGAGGACGAAAAGATTTTAAGTTGGGGAGATTGTAACAACCCAGAAATTCTGAGCCAATTTAATTTTTTTATTTTGGCGATTTTAATGAATTTTCAGTATTTAAAATGATTTATTTTAAATAATAACGACGGAAAATTTATTTTCGATGAAGTTAGAACGAATAAATTTATTTTAATTATATAACGAGCCTGAAATGATGCGGTAGTTTGAAAATTCGATTTCGAATTTCAATTGAATATACAGAATTCAATGTAAGTCAGAATTGAACGAAACAAGAAATATTTGAATTTGTTTGATGGTATCTTTCTAACGAAGTTAAGAAACTGAGATATCACTTTATAGAGTGTAAGACATGTCCAGTTTAAAATTTAGAAAAGTCGCTGTGGAATTTATATATATTTTAATATATATATATATAAAGGCCCTTAAAATGGAAATTTTGCAAACGACCTCTGTTTTCGACGAAACCACTTTTGTTGGATCCGGGATGTCAAATTATTGCTAGATTCCAAAATTTGTAATTTTCTGAATCAATATGTGAGCGTGGCGAAGTTAAACGTGTTTTAATAGTTTCAGTCTATTTCGATCGACCGGAAAATGGTCATTTTTCAAACGGTCTCAGAATTTGACGAAATCAGTTTTGTTAGGATCGTATCATCAATACGAATCTAGAAAATATTTTTCAGGAATTTCCAAAGCCCATACGTGGGCCCGGTAAATTAAAACGTGCGTTAAAGTCAATTTTGACTATAATATTAATTTATATTTTAAATTTAACGAAAACTGATCGAAAAATCGAATCATCTTGTGATACATATCCCATTGTGTTCAGAATGGGGGCAATTAGCTATGGACAATAGGCGGTGAGTTCGATTTTGAGTCCGAATAAAAAAGGTGACTTTTTGGAAATAATTAGAAAATATAAATAAAATATATAAAATGGGTCCACTCCCTTTTTCTCCTTATACGGTCAACCCTTCCCCCAAATGGCTCGTTCAAATCAAAAGAGAAAAGAAGAAAAAAAACTAAAGACGGAACCCGTTCACCCTCCGCGACGCCCTCCGCTCCAGCGTCGGTCGCCGCCGGAGGCGAAGACCCCCACCAGACCGCGGCTCCCCTCTTCCCCTCCGATTCTTCTTCGCTTCCTCCTCTGTAGAAGTCCCACTGCAACCCAAAAGCCCCTAAACCAAGCGCCGGCCGCAATCAACCCTCCACCGCCACCTGACGAGACCGCCACCCCACTGACCCATCGCCAGACCTCGAACTTCTCCTCCTCCCTCTGTTAGACGCAGAAAACCCCACTTCCCCTCTTTCTTTTAGATCGATTCCTCCCCTTTGTCGAAAAGTGAGTTTTATTGTTAACATTTATTTTATTTCCAGTTCATAAATAACATAGTTAAATCCGATTCATGTATAATAGCGGTTTAAAAAGAATAGATTTTTTAAAATAGAAAGATAGATTTTTAGAAAAGGAAAGAAAGATTATATTTTTGATTTAGAATAGAATATATTTTTGAATTAGAATAGATTATATTTTTGAATTAGAAAGATTATATTTTTGAACTAGAAAAGATTATATTTTTATAACGAGAAAGATTATATTTTTATAATGAAAAAGATTATATTTTTATAATGGAAAGGAATAGATTTTTATAATAGTAAAGATACAATTTTTATTATGAAATTAGTAAAGTAGAGATAAGATTTTTATAATGAAGAAGCGATATAAAAATATAATCTTTTATGTACTTGTAGCGTTGTAAAAATATGAACTTTATTTTATATGTAACGATATAAGAATATGAACTTTATTTTATATGTAGCGAGATAAAAAATTTAATCTTCATATGAAGTAGCGATGTTAAAAATGTGATTTTTATACTTGAAGTGATATTATAAAAATATGAATTTTATAAAGAAAGCGTTGAAACAAAAATGTGATTTTATTTACTAAAATCGTTGTTTAAAAATGTGGTTTTTGACATATACCGCGTGAAACAGATCTCAATGGAAACGCGGCGAAGATTTTCTACATAAGAAGAGTCGAGGCGTTTGGTTTAGCTTCTAAGTGAGAACTTCTCACTTTAATTCTTGTTTTCTAGTTAAAAATATATACTAGGATGCAGACGGTGCTTAGCAGCACTCGACACCCGTTGTCCACAGATCATGGACGACTTGGTTGATTTTGTTGTGTAGTGAAAATTGATTGTGATGTGGAATGAATGGAAATATATTCATGTGTTGAAATAAATTATTTATCGTTAAAAATATAAATTTAACATGAATGTGAATAAATAAATATTCATATACAAATCGAAAGATTTGTTTATGTACACCCATTTGAAGGATATTGATTGGGACGATAAATTTTACACATCGCCCAACTGCACAAATAATATTCAGTGTTTGTTGGTTTGGAACCCCACACGGGTGTTGGGATGATATTTGGCGTCCACTAATCCCAATTATTTAGTTGTATGTCAATCGATAGGTTGACAAACAGTTGTGTGGTGCACCCTGGATGATGGTTGATTATTTATCGTTGCTTATATATACATGTGTTGTATAGAATCCATATAAATAACATTATATGTTAATTGATTGGGTCTCATTCCAATTTGGAAGATAAAGAATATTTTGAATTAATATTCAGAAAAGGAATAAATATTCATGTGTTGAATAAAAATAAATATTCATGTGTTGAATAAGAAAATATTCATGTGTTGAATAAAATAAATATTCATGTGTTGAATAGAATAAACATTCATGTGTTGAGCAAAAGCCGTGTTGAATAGACATGTGCCATTTTGATGTGAACGATAGTTATATCCATTTTATTCGTTATTTATAATGAATTGCGAAAAATAAGTGAGGTTTGAAAATATTATCATTTATATATTAATGATATGGAATATTCAATTTTGATTCGAAATTGAATATGAAGTTGAAATTGTTTTGAAAACGAATTTAAAATGATTTATAAAATATGTTTTGAATTGAAATCGACCTAATATATATAATATATATTATATATATTTAATGGCCTGAATAGAACGCGCCGCACTGCGGCAGTTCGCGAATTTCGACCATTGACTTCGAATTGACGTTACGGGAGATCCGACCGTCGGATTCTCCTAAAACCTGGACCGTTGGGTTCATATCAAAAAGTGCTTTCCAACTAATATTAGAAATTTGAAATCTAATGGTTGGATTTGGAATTATGCCCAAATCAAATTTGGAAAAGGACGCTGTAAGTGCAGTTCGATGACCGTTTATGGAAATCGACCGTACGGGCCTTGATAAAATTATTAAAAATATTAATAATTTGTGAAAAATCATAATAAATGATTTGGAAAGAATTGGGATGAAAAATTCCATATTTGAAAGGATAAAAATATATTTTTATCAGAATGAACTAGCTATTAACTAGAGAAATAAATCCAATATTTTTAAATAAATAAATTGGATTAGAAATGGTTTTAAATATAACCAAAATTTCCAATATACGAACTGGAATGGATTTGAATCGAAATTATCTTCAGAATATTTCAATGTTGGATTTCGTGATTATACGAATATGGTTATCGGAATTTGAAAGATATATTTATATCGTTATTTCCAATACGATATTTGTTGGTTTCAGAATTTGATATTGAATATAAGCCGATATATTTTTATTCAGAGCCTTGTATTTAATATCAAATGGGATTTTGGGTTTGTCGTGAACAGTATCTTTAATAATACTGTTCTTAAACCCAAACTGAGTTAAGAAAATTAGAAACTAACTGCAAATCAGTTAAGATGAATAGTTTCCTGGGTATTGATCTGATGTTGGTTTCGGCTTTCGGGGTTAATATTTAGGGAATTGTTCTCTTACTAATTTACGGTTAGAGACTGATAGAATGGGACGTGTTTTTGGGTTTATCATGAACCGTATTTTAAATGACATTGGTTCTTTAACCCAGTTAAAAACAGAATATGACTTCCCAAGTTATATAATCATTAATATTGATTTTTGGGAAGATTAAAACTAAGAGGAGTTTTAATGAATCTTTAATTAGATTAAAATGAGCGAGATTGGAGTATCACCAGTTCTGCTCCAAGCGATAGTTAAATCTTTAATTAGATTTGAACGTGTAATGGTAATTAAATTTACCGATAACACCGTGGTGTGAGATATGAAGTATTACTAGTTTTGCTTCATGGGATGTATAGGTTGGGATTGGGAAATTTAACAAATAATTACTTCGGTAAGGATCGCTAATCCCGACAAGTTTGGAAAACCATAATATGGTTTGAAATGATATTCCAAGGAAAATTAAGGAATAAATTTTAAAGAATTTATCTTTGATAAAATTAATGGGAACCTTTCCCTAGTGATGTGAATATTTGAATAAATGATATTCCGAATTGGAGTGAGGCGCATGTTGTGTTTGTGTAACACTTGTTTATAAAATACGCGAGTTATTCGGAAAGACCGGGTTTATCCCATTCTGAATAACTGATACGACGATAAGTCGAAGATGAAGACAGTGGTTGAAGACCGGAGGTCTTCACATCGTTTGGATGATTACTGATGATCTTGATTGGGCTGTACACCCAAGAAGAGGGAATCAGTTAGTGATCGTCCAGATGTACTTGGAGATCGATGGATATGCGAGGAATAAAGTTCCTCTGGTTTCGTTCAGACCCAGAACGAACTTGTAAATGGACTGTGTGTCTGACATTGGATTTTGCTCTGTGTTTGTATTAAATATGCATCTGCCTGGTGAAGGAGAATTTATTCTCTTACTTCACCCTTCTCTGAGATGTACGGGATCAGAGGTTGTATATCGATAGACATCAGTCGCGTGGAGTGTATTGCCTGTATGGCATGCCTAAGTGGAAAATGATCAAGGCTTATGTTGAAAAGCAAAGTCTTGTGGTTGATGATCAAAGCATGACCTTTGTGGCATCGCTTTGTGTAGCGTTAATTCGCGAGCCTCACACCCCGGTATGAACCAGAAGCGGGAGAGGACAACAGGGAGGGCATTGCGTTTCCTTCTAGCTAGAAGTGGCGTCAGTGGTTTTACACGCCCTGACGAGTTTGACTTATGTGGTTGTTGGAATGCCAGGCGCCTTGGTTATATCGGACGATCCAGGTCCGATGGAGTCATTTGGCTCATTTACGCCCCATAGGGCGGGGAAACGAATGCTCAGGAATTATTAATTCACCATTGAACTTAGTGTGGACCGGCCCTGCATGTTGCCTAGGTACAGTTGCGACTGAGTCCTGAGACTCGGGCTAGACAGTCTCGAAACGATTAGGATTGCGCCTTGCCTTGGTTCATGATGGAAATCCAACTTCTAATACGACATTTTGCGGTTTTAATTGTAGAACTAGTATGGCGACATGACATATGGTACCCATGCCGTCTATGATTGATACATTTATATTTGAAGTTGTTTTCTTCACTTATAGTAATAATAAAAGATTAAATTTCGCGTATCAAGCATTATTTGTCTATTATAAGGTAAAACCCTATCCTCCGGCTTGCGTTGCATTGTGTGATGGGACCTGGGTCTTATAATAGCTTCATTGTTCTTTATTTAGCATTGCGCTGTTTGTTTTATGCACTGGTATTCTTGGGAGGAAACCCGTTCCGTGTTATACGGCGTGGTCCCTTGATTTACCTAACTTTAAAATAAAGATTAATAACTATTTTAGTTCTCACACCAGTCACATGACTGACCTGGAGTTTATTGTTTTAACCTAAACTCTGGGTGCCCTTATTTTCCACACGAGCAGCTATGAGTTTTGGTTTTGCAGATTTGTATTCACAGGATTTTGATTTATGGCTGAAGTGATATTCAGAAAGCTCTGTATCCGTGTATCTGTTTCAGTTGTGTTTTATATTAATTTTCCGCTGCATTGTAATTTGTAATCTCTGATGTTTATCAAATGTGTAATATTTATTCATACTCTGTATATTCTTGTATTTTGATGGAATTGTTGTAATAAGCAATGAAATGTTCTTCTGTTTGTGTTCTGATTTGTCATGTTCTCAAAGCAATCCGTGCTTTCCTTAACGGTGAAGTTTGGGTCGTGTCATATGTATTTCAATTGAATATGAGATTTTATGAGCCTATTTGGCAAGCCACTTGGCTTTTTGATTTTCTTTTTGAATGGAAAGGGCCTAGAGAGGCGATTTGTAGCTGTACCGATTGACCTGTACAAAGGAGACGTTGGTGAAATTTTCCAGAAATTTAAGGAAACAGAAAATTTTAAGAAAGTTTGATAACTAGAAATCGACCTATCAATTATATATGAAATTTAATAAGAGAATTAATGTATAATGGAATTTTATAAGAAGAAAAAAAGAATTTATAAAATTAAATCTTGAGAGGTTGGAAGGAGAAATATATACACGTTTTAAAATGAATGATGGTTTAAAAGCAAATGTTTTGTAGATTGAAATGATTTTGTTGATAAGAATTTAAGAAATGAAGTTAAGGAAATTAGAAACTGACTAGATATTAGTCGAGTTGAATGACTTCCTGAGTGTCGATCTGATAATGGTTTCGGCCTTCAGCGTTGATAACTAGGGATTAGTTCTCTTACTAGTTTACGGTTAGGGACTGCTGAATGTGGAAGAATAGTGATTTGTGGATATATGAAAATGTTTTCTGATATTAAAAAGAGAAAATTTCTGGGACATAGAAAATAAATAGTTATGATAGATGGAAATGTTTTTCCAAAAATTGTGAGGGGAAAAATGGGTTAGGAGATATCTGGGTAAAGATATTGAAGAAAAATTGGGAAATGATAAATTTAATTAATAATAAATTAATTTAAAAGGGCTCAATATTGCTTCATGTCTAATCAGTACAATTCCCTTTGGAAATAGGATCGTTGATTGTATGGATGTTTTCCTTTGATAGTTAAATAACCGACTATAAAAGTTTTTGGACCATTTCTGTTGTCATTACGGAGAGAATGGTTGGATTTATTATTCGAAAACCACTCCATATAGTCATAAGCGTTATAAATCAGGTTATATTGAAGATAATCGAAGACGGAGAAAGTGCAAGGGTTATTTTGTTTATCCTATGTTGAAATAGCCTAAGATGGATTAATGAAATAGTGCCTTTGGTTAGTCCGGTCTCAGGACAGCTTGTATGGACGAATGTCTGACAGAGTAAGCCTAAAGATCATCCATATTGATCTCTTCATGTATTACATTGGTGGAAGAGGAATTTGTTTCTCTTAGCTTTATGCCCGTGATATTTTTGGGGAAATCAATAAATGATTTTGGCGGGTTTGACGATGTGACATTCAAAGTAAATGAAGACTTGGCATGGAAAAAAGATAAGTGTGGTGTAACGACCCAGGTTTTTGAACGATTAGTTTTAAATATTTAATATGGTTTTAAATATTGAATTTTAATATAAATGGTATTTTATTTGGTTATCGATTAAATAATCGAAATATGATTTATTTTGATAATTATCGAAATTGGAGAACTGAAATAATTTAATTCAAAGATAAAACTGAATAAAACGGTTCAGATGATCAATATATATACTATTTAAATATGAACGATGATAATAGAAATTTATTATTGAAAAATTTATTTGTTTTGAATCTAAATCGATTTAATATGGCTATTTTAAATATACGTTCAAATTAAATTGTGTAATCTATTTCGTTGAATTCAAAATAGCATTATAACATTATAACGATGGTCGATATGCTAAAATAGCGGTTCGTAATTTCAATTAACGAACCCTGAGATTTTTGATAAGCTTGAAATCAAATCAGAATCCGTTTAGATTAAATGAAAATCACTTTATATCGAATCAAATTAATTATAAATCAAATCAGTAATAAATTTGCTATGTACTTCACCCTGCATTCATTTAATAGCCGTATACTGTGGATCTCCTTTTCGCTTCCTTATAAATCGCGTCTACCACTGTTATTTCCCATTTCGTTCTTCAGTTGAAAGAAAAATATCAAAGTCCCTCATTTGAATCTCAAATAAATTTGCAATGAAATAAAATAAAATTGGAAGCTTCGTTCTTCCTCAAATCCACTCGTGAGCTCCACGTTTACACCCTCAAAATTAGGTGTGATACCTTGTCGATGTTGGAACCAGTAGGGTTAGTGGTGTCGCGATGAGCTATCACAGAGGATCGAAATCCGACACCGCGGCGTGAAATCCTGGAAGACGCAGAAGCTCGATGTTAGCAGAAAGCCCTCACGATTAGGGAAGAAAGAGGCATGACAGTTGCTCGAGTTCTCATTTTTGCTGCGACGTTAGGGCACGGTTTTGGGAGCCAGTGATGTCAGAGATGAAATCGATAGGGTGTGTCGATCAATAGCTGGTGTCGCATGCCTGTACTGGAGGAGTTGGAGTCGTGAAGACTGGGTGTGTGCGATGCGTTTCAGAGTACGAAGGTGATGTAAGGACGAGTTGATTTCATGGGTTCTGGTTTTCGATGGGTCTTCGAGAATTGGAGCTCATGTATTTGTTCGTGAGGGAAGGTTGTTGTGGTATGCGGCCATATTGTTTTTACTGGAGAAGTCCTGTATGATTTAAAACGAGGAAGAAGTAAGGGGTAAGGTAAGTTAATTGGGCATTCATGAATTATTTTAAAAATCAATAGCATATAAATTTGTTACTCCTTTATATGATGTTAGATTGGAACAAATCAAATTATGTTAGATTCAAAAGGACGGGGCTCTATACAAATGAACTAGATTGAAGTGTGTTGGAGTCAGCAGGATTTTTCTAGTTTAGTTGGGACGATCAGTTTAAATTCAAATTTGGAATGGATCGCAAATTAAAAACCCCGGTGAGTAAATATCACTCACCTTTTATTTGTAATTATATTTTATTTCATAAAAATAATTGTTTGTTGCTTGTGTGAATGTTTTCTGATTATTTTATATATATTAGTTATTTAGGCTATATATATATATTGGGTTGATTGATTGGTTGGATTCCCGCAGTCTCATTAGCGGATGCCCGCGGTACCATAGCGGATGATTACCCTATACGCCCCACGCTATGATTAGTGGATGGCCTTCTATACCGCGATATTCTGCCATGAAGCAGAATGGGTATTATTTATGTGCTAACGTCTGTGGATGCAGGGAAACAGGTTGGAGGAATCCAACATGATTCCTCAAAAATATATTATCTGTTTGCTGTTTGTTTGATTTCATATATATTCATATATGATGTGTTAAAAATCAAATGAATGAAAATTGGTTGATTTGATTGTTTAAAATATCACTGGGGCTTGAATATTGATTTATAAAAATATCGCGGAAGGGATATTTGAGATTTAAAAGAGAAAATTCTATTTTTCTAAAATAGAATTTGAATTTTAAACGGAATAAAACTATTTAACTTGTTTTAAAAGGAATAAAACAAGTAGTTCATTTATACACAAAGTTTTAAATGAAGTGAAAAGAATTACCATTGGACAATTCAAAAGTAAATTATAAGTGTGAATTTGTTAAGGGGAAATCTATTTTTCCAAAGTAGAAAATATTTATTTCAAAGGAAATTGGAAGTGATACTTTGTTTAAAAATATAAACAAGTAAAATAAAAGGGAATTTGAATAAGGAGAAATTTGAAAAGAAGTTTGAATATTTGAATTCAAATAGAAATTAAAATGGAATTTAAATCAAGAAAATAAAGTATGGTATTTGAATTCAACGAGGTATAAATATGGTATTTAAATTCAAAAAGAATTTAAATATGGCATTTGAATTCAAGGAAAATTTAAATATGGAATTTGAGTCCAAGGAGAATCAATATGGAAATTGAGTTAAAAGGAGTTTTAAATACTTGGAATTCAAAAAGAGTTGGAATATTTGGGAATTCAAATAAAAGTAGAAATAAGGTTTGAATAATAGGAATTGGAAGAGAATTTGAGAATTTGAATTATATAATTCAAATGGAATTTAAAACATAGAATTTGAAATAGAATTCAAATAGAATTCAAATATGGGATTTGAATATAGCAATTCAAATAGAATTTGAGTAAATGAATTTGAATATAGAATTTCAAGGTAGAATTGTAATGAAATTTGAAATATCGAATTCAAGAGAATTGATTATGGTTTTGAATTTAGAATTCAAAGAAGAATTGAATATAAACTTCAAATATAATCGAAATAGAGTTTGAATATATAACTCAAATAGAATTGAATATGAAGTTTGAATAGAGATTTGAAATAGAAATTCAAGTATTGAATTTGAATATCAAATAGAAAAGGAATTGGGATTTGAAAATAGAATTCAAAAGTGAGATTGGAATTTGAATCAAAAAATTCAAATAGAGGAAAATGAAGTTTGAATATTAGAAATTCAAATGGAGTTAAAATGGAGTTGGATTCATTTTAACGAAAGTTTAAAAGTTTATATATATAAATATAAATAAAACGAACTCGCCGCAGCGCTGCAGTTCGTAAATTGGCGATTCGAACTTCAATTGAATATACATAACTCAATTGAAGTCAAAATTCTTTGAAACAAGAAACGTCAGGACCGATTTGATAATAGCTTTCTAATGAAGGATAAAAATCTGGATTTCATCGAATAGATTTTGAGTTATGTCAAAAATCAAATTTTCAGAAAAGCAGCGCCAAAACCATTATAAAACCATAACGGTTTGTTAAAATAAACTAAAGGATTTTAAAGAAATAAAAATCCGAATTTGCCATGAGAAAAATCCAGACTTGAGTTGTAAATTAAATACGAACTCAAGTGGTGTAAATGAGATGATTGTTGAAACAAAAAATCAGATTTTTAATTATTGATTAGAATTGACTAATTTAAAGAAATTAGTAATGGAATTTTGGAATCGAAATTTGGGTTTTGAATCAGACAAGGGGTGTGTAACTTCATATTCGAAATCGAATATGAAACTTGAATTAGAAATGACATTCGATTATTGTATCAACAAATTAATATATATATATTTGAACATGATATGTTCAAATAACAAGTGAAATAGGCTAAGAAGCTAATTAAAGAATAAATGGGCGGAACTGAATTCAAACGATTGGTTTGAGTTGAATTGCAAACAGGTGAACATGTGTAAGCAGGTTTGATATGAAGTATATGAAGATTTAAATTTATGTGCTCGACAAAAAGGTACATGTTTAATTCATATATGAGATTTTATGCGCCGTATCGGCAAGCTGCTTGGCTTTTTCTTTTTCTTTTTGAGATGAGAAGTTACCGGGAAGCTATTTGAAATTTCCCGATGCTCCCGATCCAGGGGAGGTTATGGCGAAATTTTCTGGAAATTTAAGGAGTTAGAATATTTTTAAGATATTTTGATAGTTAGAAATCATTGTATCGACATATAGAATTCGACAGGTAAATGAATATAAAAATCGAATATTGTAAACAAAAAGGGAAATCTATAAATTAGAAATAGAAAGCGAACTTTATACATGTTTTAAAAATGAACAATTGGATTGTATAGTATGTTTATTCGAGGTAAGTGGTTTTGCTTTTTTGAAGTTGAGGATGTTTTCAGTTAAGGTCTGAGAGGTAATTTTACCCCAACTTGATTGATTTCATTTTTAATGGATAAATAGCAAGATCCAGTCTCGAAGAGAAGTGTTTGAAAAAGAGTTAGTTGAATAAAATATTTTGGGTTGTTGTAACGATGTTTTACACAACATTCATTTTAAACCCAAGTGATGGAATTTTGGAAATATAACAAGTAAATATTTCCTGAGTATAATCAAAATAGTCGGGATAGAGATAAGTGATTGGAATTGTTTCCAATTGCAAATAGAGATATTTTCTAATATATAGAAAATAAAAGAAGTTGATATTGGGAAATGCTTTCCAAATAGCGTAAAGGGCCAATATGGTTATTGAAAATATTTGGTTAACAAATATTGATAAGGAAATGGAGAAGAGATTTAATTAATGAAATATTAATTAAAGAGCCCAGTGATTTGTTTGATATGTTGGATGAACACTTGTTTTTATTCGATAGTTAAATCACAGACTATCGAAGTTTTGACCATCGTTGTCAATATGGAGAGACCGGTTGGATTATTATCCGAAGAACCACTCCGTATCGGCATAAGCGTTGTGAACCAAGTATGCTGAATATATTGAAGACGGAGTAAAGTGCAAGGGCTTTTCTATTTATAGAAATTGTGCCTTCGGTTTCGTTCAGTCCCAGAACGAACGTAAATGGACGAATGTCTGACAAAGTATTTCCAATGATCAAAAGGGTTGGTCTGTATAAATATATATGGTTGCAACGGATTTATTCCCTTAGCATAACATCCAGAATATTTGTGCAAACTCAACTAGTGATTAACGGATCTGACAATGTGGCATTCAAAGTGATTGTGCTATCAATGAATGGTAAGTATTCGTAGCCTCAGGCCTCAACAACCGGGAAAGGACAAAAATCGGGCAGGCAGCGTGGCTATGTGGGTCGCACCCATTAGGATGTATAATCACCTATCTAGAGGTTCATTTAATTTCTTATTCTATTCGATGATATCCCAGTCGGGAGGCGGTTGCTGATCCCAACCGTTGGTGATATACATTCGATACACTCAAGCGAAATGAGTGGTCGGTCATGTGTGGGCCGGGTTACAAGATGTTCTTGTTGAACCCAGTGTATTCCTCTCTAGAGATACACTAGCGGAAGGTGGTTCCATACCTTGTCATGTTGGAAATTCAATCTCCAATAAGCGCCATGCGGTTTTTGATTTTATACTATATATGTGGAGCGTGAGATGCAAGCGTTCGGCTATTTGGTTATTTACTTGATGTAGACATTATTATAATATCACTGGATTTTCGTATCAAAGTGTTTTGGGTTATAGTAAGGTAAAAACCATCCATGTTTATGTGTGGGCTGGTCTTACTATTATCTTTTCTTTTGAAAGAATTTTTTTAAAGTTAAACAAGTGGTTGGAGTTTACTCACACCAGTCCCATGACTGACCCAGAGTTTATTTTGTTTTGTTTTCCCTAAACTCTTGGGTGCCCAAATTTGTACGGGCAGTCAAGTAGTCGGGATTTCACAGATTCAATTGGAGGAGCTGGAAGCAGGAGGCTTCACCAGTTAGCTGTAGATTATCGTATTTCCGCTGTGTACTATGTTGTATCTGGAAACAGGTGTTTATAACTGTTCCAGAAATGACTGTTGTGCTCTGATGATGGTATGTATATAAAGTTACTGATTTGCATTTCAAAAGTTATGTTATATAATATATTTTATTCATTCCGCTGTGAGTTTGTGATCTACGTTTTTCTTCTATTCTAATATTTCTTTCTTTCTATTTCTCATCCTCTAACTTCTTTCTAATAATGATTCGTATTTCTGTGCAATTTGGGTTGGACGTATGGTGTTATTAGTCAACTCAGGTAGTACGGAAAATGTGGGTCGTTACAGTTTGGTATCAGAGCTTAGGTTGAGCGAATACCTAGGCTTTGGTGGAATGTGCTCATTAGAGATAGGGTCAGTAGTACCCTAGAATGAGTTGAGTATATATATATATATATATATATATATATATATATATACGAGAGAGTGTATTTGTTAATTGATATAAAAATTCGTTTTATATTGTGTTGACTTGTCTGTTGAGTGGTTTATGAATTCTGATCGAATCGTGGGACGCCACGACGTCGATAAGAGTTTGTAAATACTTGAACAGAAGATTGAACACGATATTGTTTTTAAGTGGGTAAATGAAATAATTTTACCCAAAATTCTATTTTCGATATAGAAAAGAATAATTTTCTAAAATCACTATCATATATGGATGAGTTGGTTGTTGTTATAATCAAATTAGATTATAAAATTGAAATAGATACGTAGAACCAAAATAGAATTTGTATATGAATTAGATATACAAAGGAGATGAACTAAAATTGAATTCAAACCAGAATTCAGAATTTAAAATCCTGGGAGTTTGGAAAAAAAATATTTTCCAAAGTGTATTAAATAATATAGCTTGGTTTGAAAGGATTTTTGAATAAAAATCATTTTTAAATGGATTTTGAAAGTAAATAAGCACTGAAGTCATTCAGTAGCTGGAAAATAATTCTGATGATGACTGCAGCATCATCAGTGTTCATTTTCAAGTTTCTAAGTGATGGATTGCTACCTTAAAAATAAAAAAAGTTTCGATGGGAATTTGTTTAAAAGAAAACAAGTTTAGTTGGAAAATTCAAATATTTTGAATTTGAAAGATTATAAATATATGTACATGTTTAAGTGATTTCAAAAGGATTTGAAATGAAAACCCTGGGATTTGGATTCTAGAATTGGAATTTAACTTAAGTAAGTTAAATAGTTCAAGGTGAATAAATTGACCAGAATCAATTTGAATGTGAATAAATGGAAACCAAATGTTTTGGTAGAACTTAAATTGTAGAAATATGAAGAGTTAAGTTCAACTATAATTGAGCTTTGAAAAGTTAATGGGTTTGAAGCACTTTTTCTACCTTAGCAATTTCGAGGACGAAATTATTTTAAGGGGGGAAGAATGTAACGACCTAGGTTTTTGAACGATTAGTTTTAAATATTTAATATGGTTTTAAATATTGAATTTTAATATAAATGGTATTTTATTTGGTTATCGATTAAATAATCGAAATACGATTTATTTTGATAATTATCGAAATTGGAGAACTGAAATAATTTAATTCAAAGATAAAACTGAATCAAAACGGTTCAGATGATCAATATACATACTATTTAAATATGAACGATGATAATAGAAATTTATTATTGAAAAATTTATTTGTTTTGAATCTAAATCGATTTAATATGGCTATTTTAAATATACGTTCAAATTAAATTGTGTAATCTATTTCGTTGAATTCAAAATAGCATTATAACATTATAACGATGGTCGGTATGCTAAAATAGCGGTTCGTAATTTCAATTAACGAACCCTGAGATTTTTGATTGTTGATAAGCTTGAAATCAAATCAGAATCCATTTAGATTAAATGAAAATCACTTTATATCGAATCAAATTAATTATAAATCAAATCAGTAATAAATTTGCTATGTACTTCACCCTGCATTCATTTAATAGCCGTATACTGTGGATCTCCTTTTCGCTTCCTTATAAATCGCGTCTACCACTGTTATTTCCCATTTCGTTCTTCAGTTGAAAGAAAAATATCAAAGTCCCTCATTTGAATCTCAAATAAATTTGCAATGAAATAAAATAAAATTGGAAGCTTCGTTCTTCCTCAAATCCACTCGTGAGCTCCACGTTTACACCCTCAAAATTAGGTGTGATACCTTGTCAATGTTGGAACCAGTAGGGTTAGTGGTGTCGCGATGAGCTATCACAGAGGATCGAAATCCGACACCGCGGCGTGAAATCATGGAAGACGCAGAAGCTCGATGTTAGCAGAAAGCCCTCACGATTAGGGAAGAAAGAGGCATGACAGTTGCTCGAGTTCTCATTTTTGCTGCGACGTTAGGGCACGGTTTTGGGAGCCAGTGATGTCGGAGATGAAATCGATAGGGTGTGTCGATCAATAGCTGGTGTCGCATGCCTGTACTGGAGGAGTTGGAGTCGTGAAGACTGGGTGTGTGCGATGCGTTTCAGAGTACGAAGGTGATGTAAGGACGAGTTGATTTCATGGGTTCTGGTTTTCGATGGGTCTTCGAGAATTGGAGCTCATGTATTTGTTCGTGAGGGAAGGTTGTTGTGGTATGCGGCCATATTGTTTTTACTGGAGAAGTCCTGTATGATTTAAAACGAGGAAGAAGTAAGGGGTAAGGTAAGTTGATTGGGCATTCATGAATTATTTTAAAAATCAATAGCATATAAATTTGTTACTCCTTTATATGATGTTAGATTGGAACAAATCAAATTATGTTAGATTCAAAAGGACGGGGCTCTATACAAATGAACTAGATTGAATGTGTTGGAGTCAGCAGGATTTTTCTAGTTTAGTTGGGACGATCAGTTTAAATTCAAATTTGGAATGGATCGCAAATTAAAAACCCCGGTGAGTAAATCTCACTCACCTTTTATTTGTAATTATATTTTATTTCATAAAAATAATTGTTTGTTGCTTGTGTGAATGTTTTCTGATTATTTTATATATATTAGTTATTTAGGCTATATATATATATATATTGGGTTGATTGATTGGTTGGATTCCCGCAGTCTCATTAGCGGATGCCCACGGTACCATAGCGGATGATTACCCTATACGCCCCACGCTATGATTAGTGGATGACCTTCTATACCGCGATATTCTGCCACGAAGCAGAATGGGTATTATTTATGTGCTAACGTCTGTGGATGCAGGGAAACAGGTTGGAGGAATCCAACAGGATTCCTCAAAAATATATTATCTGTTTGCTGTTTGTTTGATTTCATATATATTCATATATGATGTGTTAAAAATCAAATGAATGAAAATTGGTTGATTTGATTGTTTAAAATATCACTGGGGCTTGAATATTGATTTATAAAAATATCGCGGAAGGGATATTTGAGATTTAAAAGAGAAAATTCTATTTTTCTAAAATAGAATTTGAATTTTAAACGGAATAAAAATATTTAACTTGTTTTAAAAGGAATAAAACAAGTAGTTCATTTATACACAAAGTTTTAAATGAAGTGAAAAGAATTATCATTGGACAATTCAAAAGTAAATTATAAGTGTGAATTTGTTAAGGGGAAATCTATTTTTCCAAAGTAGAAAATATTTATTTCAAAGGAAATTGGAAGTGATACTTTGTTTAAAAATATAAACAAGTAAAATAAAAGGGAATTTGAATAAGGAGAAATTTGAAAAGAAGTTTGAATATTTGAATTCAAATAGAAATTAAAGTGGATTAAATCAAGAAAATAAAGTATGGTATTTGAATTCAACGAGGTATAAATATGGTATTTAAATTCAAAAAGAATTTAAATATGGCATTTGAATTCAAGGAAAATTTAAATATGGAATTTGAGTCCAAGGAGAATCAATATGGAATTCGAGTTAAAAGGAGTTTTAAATACTTGGAATTCAAAAAGAGTTGGAATATTTGGGAATTCAAATAAAAGTAGAAATAAGGTTTGAATAATAGGAATTGGAAGAGAATTTGAGAATTTGAATTATATAATTCAAATGGAATTTAAAACATAGAATTTGAAATAGAATTCAAATAGAATTCAAATATGGGATTTGAATATAGCAATTCAAATAGAATTTGAACAAATGAATTTGAATATATAATTTCAAGGTAGAATTGTAATGAAATTTGAAATATCGAATTCAAGAGAATTGAATATGGTTTTGAATTTAGAATTCAAAGAAGAATTGAATATAAACTTCAAATATAATCGAAATAGAGTTTGAATATATAACTCAAATAGAATTGAATATGAAGTTTGAATAGAGATTTGAAATAGAAATTCAAGTATTGAATTTGAATATCAAATAGAAAAGGAATTGGGATTTGAAAATAGAATTCAAAAGTGAGATTGGAATTTGAATCAAAAAATTCAAATAGAGGAAAATGAAGTTTGAATATTAGAAATTCAAATGGAGTTAAAATGGAGTTGGATTCATTTTAACGAAAGTTTAAAAGTTTATATATATAAATATAAATAAAACGAACTCGCCGCAGCGCTGCAGTTCGTAAATTAGCGATTCGAACTTCAATTGAATATACAGAACTCAATTGAAGTCAAAATTCTTTGAAACAAGAAACGTCAGGACCGATTTGATAATAGCTTTCTAATGAAGGAGAAAAATCTGGATTTCATCGAATAGATTTTGAGTTATGTCAAAAATCAAATTTTCAGAAAAGCAGCGCCAAAACCATTATAAAACCATAACGGTTTGTTAAAATAAACTAAAGGATTTTAAAGAAATAAAAATCCGAATTTGCCATGAGAAAAATCCAGACTTGAGTTGTAAATTAAATACGAACTCAAGTGGTGTAAATGAGATGATTGTTGAAACAAAAAATCAGATTTTTAATTATTGATTAGAATTGACTAATTTAAAGAAATTAGTAATGGAATTTTGGAATCGAAATTTGGGTTTTGAATCAGACAAGGGGTGTGTAAATTCATATTCGAAATCGAATATGAAACTTGAATTAGAAATGACATTCGATTATTGTATCAACAAATTAATATATATATTTGAACGTGATATGTTCAAATAACAAGTGAAATAGGCTAAGAAGCTAATTAAAGAATAAATGGGCGGAACTGAATTCAAACGATTGGTTTGAGTTAAATTGCAAACAGGTAAACATGTGTAAGCAGGTTTGATATGAAGTATATGAAGATTTAAATTTATGTGCTCGACAAAAAGGTACATGTTTAATTCATATATGAGATTTTATGCACCGTATCGGCAAGCCGCTTGGCTTTTTCTTTTTCTTTTTGAGATGAGAAGTTACCGGGAAGCTATTTGAAATTTCCCGATGCTCCCGATACAGGGGAGGTTATGGCGAAATTTTCTGGAAATTTAAGGAGTTAGAATATTTTTAAGATATTTTGATAGTTAGAAATCATTGTATCGACATATAGAATTCGATAGGTAAATGAATACAAAAATCGAATATTGTAAACAAAAAGGGAAATCTATAAATTAGAAATAGAAAGCGAACTTTATACGTGTTTTAAAAATGAACAATTGGATTGTATAGTATGTTTATTCGAGGTAAGTGGTTTTGCTTTTTTGAAGTTGAGGATGTTTTCAGTTAAGGTCTGAGAGGTAATTTTACCCCAACTTGATTGATTTCATTTTTAATGGATAAATAGCAAGATCCAGTCTCGAAGAGAAGTGTTTGAAAAAGAGTTAGTTGAATAAAATATTTTGGGTTGTTGTAACGATGTTTTACACAACATTCATTTTAAACCCAAGTGATGGAATTTTGGAAATATAACAAGTAAATATTTCCTGAGTATAATCAAAATGGTCGGGATAGAGATAAGTGATTGGAATTGTTTCTAATTGCAAATAGAGATATTTTCTAATATATAGAAAATAAAAGAAGTTGATATTGGGAAATGCTTTCCAAATAGCGTAAAGGGCCAATATGGTTATTGAAAATATTTGGTTAACAAATATTGATAAGGAAATGAAGAAGAGATTTAATTAATGAAATATTAATTAAAGAGCCCAGTGATTTGTTTGATATGTTGGATGAACACTTGTTTTTATTCGATAGTTAAATCACAGACTATCGAAGTTTTGACCATCGTTGTCAATATGGAGAGACCGGTTGGATTATTATCCGAAGAACCACTCCGTATCGGCATAAGCGTTGCGAACCAAGTATGCTGAATATATTGAAGACGGAGTAAAGTGCAAGGGCTTTTCTATTTATAGAAATTGTGCCTTCGGTTTCGTTCAGTCCCAGAACGAACGTAAATGGACGAATGTCTGACA
Source organism: Allium sativum (assembly GCA_030737875.1). Lineage (NCBI taxonomy): Eukaryota > Viridiplantae > Streptophyta > Magnoliopsida > Asparagales > Amaryllidaceae > Allium > Allium sativum. The sequence goes on along the minus strand of CM060913.1, from coordinate 5,639,989 downwards.
AAGTATTTCCAATGATCAAAAGGGTTGGTCTGTATAAATATATATGGTTGCAACGGATTTATTCCCTTAGCATAACATCCAGAATATTTGTGCAAACTCAACTAGTGATTAACGGATCTGACAATGTGGCATTCAAAGTGATTGTGCTATCAATGAATGGTAAGTATTCGTAGCCTCAGGCCTCAACAACCGGGAAAGGACAAAAATCGGGCAGGCAGCATGGCTATGTGGGTCGCACCCATTAGGATGTATAATCACCTATCTAGAGGTTCATTTAATTTCTTATTCTATTCGATGGGTTCCCAGTCGGGAGGCGGTTGCTGATCCCAACCGTTGGTGATATACATTCGATACACTCAAGCGAAATGAGTGGTCGGTCATGTGTGGGCCGGGTTACAAGATGTTCTTGTTGAACCCAGTGTATTCCTCTCTAGAGATACACTAGCGGAAGGTGGTTCCATACCTTGTCATGTTGGAAATCCAATCTCCAATAAGCGCCATGCGGTTTTTGATTTTATACTATATATGTGGAGCGTGAGATGCAAGCGTTCGGCTATTTGGTTATTTACTTGATGTAGACATTATTATAATATCACTGGATTTTCGTATCAAAGTGTTTTGGGTTATAGTAAGGTAAAAACCGTCCATGTTTATGTGTGGGCTGGTCTTACTATTATCTTTTCTTTTGAAATAATTTTTTTAAAGTTAAACAAGTGGTTGGAGTTTACTCACACCAGTCCCATGACTGACCCAGAGTTTATTTTGTTTTGTTTTCCCTAAACTCTTGGGTGCCCAAATTTGTACGGGCAGTCAAGTAGTCGGGATTTCACAGATTCAATTGGAGGAGCTGGAAGCAGGAGGCTTCACCAGTTAGCTGTAGATTATCGTATTTCCGCTGTGTACTATGTTGTATCTGGAAACAGGTGTTTATAACTGTTCCAGAAATGACTGTTGTGCTTTGATGATGGTATGTATCTAAAGTTACTGATTTGTATTTCATAAGTTATGTTATATAATATATTTTATTCATTCCGCTATGAGTTTGTGATCTTCGTTTTTCTTCTATTCTAATATTTCTTTCTTTCTATTTCTCATCCTATAACTTCTTTCTAATAATGATTCGTATTTCTGTGCAATTTGGGTTGGACGTATGGTGTTATTAGTCAACTCAGGTAGTACGGAAAATGTGGGTCGTTACATGTGGCCTCAAGCCTCACAACTGGGAAATGGTATAAAATTGGGTAGGTCGCATGGATAAGTGGGTAGCTCCCAATTAGGGTGTATCATCACCTGAACTAGAGAAATTCCATTTGCTTCTTTATTCTTTCGATGTTGTCCCTTTTGGGAAACGGTTGTTGATCCCAACCGTTAGTGACAATACATTTGGAACACTCAAGCGAAGTGAGTGGTCGGTTATGTTTAGCCTGGGTTGCAAGATTTTCATATTGGACCTGATGTATTCCTCTCTAGAGATACACTGTCGGATGGTGGTCCCATACCTTGCCAATTGGAATTCATACTCCAATAAGCTCCCATGGTTTTGATTGTATACTATGTATGTATAGCATGGGATGCAAGCGTTCTGTTAGATTGCTATTTATTTGATTTAGACAATATGTAATAGTATAAAAGTATTGATTTTAAAGAATGTTTTGGGTAATCATAAGGTAAAAACCATCCGTGTTTATGTGTGGATCGGTTTTACGATTATCCTTTATTTTAAAAGGATTTTTAAAAGTTAAACCAAGTGGTTGTAGTTTACTCACACCAGTCCCATGACCGACCCAGAGTTTATTTTGTTTTATTTTACCCTCAACTCTTGGATGCCCAAATTTGTACTGGCAGTCAAGTAATTCAGGTGTTTCCAGATATCTTTGGAGGAGCTTGAAGCAGGAGGTTTCAGCGTTAGCTATTTACTGTTTATTTTCCATTGTGTTATATATGTGATGTATTCTAATGATGTATGTAAGTACATATTTTGTATTTTAAAATTTGTTATATATATTATATTTTATTACGTTGCGATGTGAGATTCTGTGTTGTTATTTATGTTCTTCTTATATTCTAATATTTCTTTCTTTCTATTTCTCACCCTCTAACTTCTTTATATTAATGATCTGGTAATTTCTGGTGTTTGGTTAGTTGATATGGTATTTTTATCGATAATCAAGATCGGGAAAATATCAGTTTGTTACATTTGTACTCATACCCTATGTCTTTGTTTTTCATATTTAGTCGGAGCATCGATTTTTGATCCAGAGCTTCTTGTTGGGTTTTGAGTACGAGTAAGAGGACGTTGTGGGTTCATCTTTTATACTCTCCTGTTAGATTTCAAGTTAAGGTTGGTGAATCGTACATTATGCACTCTCATTGTTTCTTCGAGTTTTAGTTGAGGAGAATCAAGTGATCATTATTCTTGGCACACCTATCACACTCGTCCTTGGTGTATACTCCAATTCAAGCTCTAAAGATTAGAGTTAGACTGAAAAATGGTCTAATCACATCTGCCTTGATGTCATTCCCTTACTTGTAAATATTGTAATAAGGTAGGAATTAGGATATGTCGATATCATTTTCATCTTCGATAAGGCTCTTGGTCACCTTATGATTGTGACTTAACATGTAGATCAGTAGCTGTGATATGACTAATTAACATCTACATATATTAATAAGAGCATGATCCGACCACTCACTTATTCACTCTTGCTTATGACTTAATAAGAAAAGTATGGATCTACCAAACACAGATGTGAATTGACCATCTATGATACCAAGTAATCTCTCAAAACACAGCGAGACACAATAGCTGAGGCAAGTGGTTACTTTAGTTATTTAAGAATGTATAACTTGTTTACTCTATAATATACTGTTTTGGATCTATTACTCAAATGTTGAGTTTCTGTAACACCCCGAAAATTCTATAACTGTGAAATTAACAAATTAAAGCATAATTAATTTGAAATCAAAGAACTAAGGGAAACGGGATACGCCATTGCGTTCGTCTCGGAAAAATACGCGAAATAGAGTCCGAGTTTTCGAGAAACTGAGTCCGTATGAAGAAGATATGGCCTTCGGAAGTTTTGAATTAAATTTGAAATTCAAACAGAATAAAATAATAATTAAAAATCGGGCCCAGTGGGCCAGGGCGGATAAACACCCGCCTAGGCCACCCAGGTCGACTGGGCTGTCGACCTGGGCTACCCATGTCGACAGGGCTGTCGACAGCCCTGTCGACAGGGGTATCGACCTAGTCGAGCCCAGTCAACCTGGCTGGCCAGGTCGGTGTGTGGTCGAATTTCTGTGGTCTGCTTTGTCATTAGGGCTAGGTGGCGGATTTTTATTGGTCTCTCTTCCTAATGAATGGCTACGATCTATCCAAGCAACATCAATGGTCCTAATCAATTCCTAACCTCTATATAAACAACCCTAGACTAAACCCTAATCTATTCATTCAAATTAAGAACATAGCCGCCATGTTGCTGAGGAACGACTAAGAGTAGCCGCCAACTAGAGAGAGAATTAGGGAGAAAGTTCTAAAGCCTAAAGCAATTCAAGCAACCTAAAGCCAATCAATTCAACATAGGAATCATATCTCTTAAATTAGAGAATTCGCCGCAACCATTGTAAGTAGAGTATTACTTTGGTATGAATAAACAATTGTGTTGATGTGTATGCTTGAATTGTGGCAGTAAAAGTAATTCATACTGATGCGATCTTATCAATTTGTATACGTTTGGATATTCTTGAATTATGTTATAAAGAACTACATGCGGTAGTTCTATGCAAGTAAACGTTTGGAATATTTCGCAAATTATGTAATCTATGTTGAAGCTACATGTATGTAGTTGATTGAAATTCATGCAAGTTTGGGGCTTTGTTATTATGCCATCATGATGTATATTTGTATGTAATTAAAACAAGTTTGGTTATAGTTCATATGAAATTATGTTGAGAATTAGGCATCATGTATTAGGCCATGCTTTTGTACTAGAAAACCTATTTGCAAACTTATGAATATGGCTAGGCTATTTGGCATAATTGAAATCCATGTTAGTTCTATATTGTTAAAATAACATATGTGAGACATGGCTAGGTTAGACTCAAAAATCCCCTTTTTGTAAGTTTAAAGCAAACACCATGATTAGGAATATTTATGCATAAGTATGTTTATACCGTTGTTATGTGATTAGACTTAAATCATGATTAAGTTGAACTATACTTTTGTGTTAATAACAAAGTATCCCCTTTGTAAACATGTAGAAACCTTATGAACATGACTTGTTTATGTTTATGCCATGTTTATGCTAAAAGTATTTATGTCATGCTTGTGTTTGACATTATGCTATGCTTATGCTAGGAATATTTATGACATGCTTATGTTTGACATTATGCCTAAATAAGAATATAGGTTCATGTTGTAGTTAAACCTATGCAAGTTCACATGCTTTGATTCATGTCACCTATGTTACCACTATGCAAGTACACCAATTTCTATTTTGTATTTCCAACGTCGTATTGCAAGTTCATGCGCTCACCTTCCCCTCTTTGTGTATACGCCATAAGCCTCCCCTTTTCGCATGGCTAAATTGGGCTTTAAAAGGCTAAGCCCAATATATATAAACGGACGTGTAAAACGGGGGAAAATAACGTTGGGTTAAAAATTAATTAATGAATGAAAATATAAAATAGAAGGGCCCAAATTCAAGCATGGGTAGGGCCCGTGATTGGTGTAACCTTTACATCATTAACTTAATAATGGGCCGCAAATATTTACATATAAGAAATAAAGAAGAATGACAAGATATGTAAATATAGAACATACGATGTGTTTAACCCGAGGTTGGATTGAGTTGTGATGTAAACCTGCCCGGAACCGCCCGGCTGTCCAGTAGTCACAACAATACCTATCCAATGTGGGAGGTTAAACATGGAGCCCAGCAAGGACCCGAGGTTAGACTGAGTTGTGGTGTAAGACTGCCCGGAACCAACCGGCAACAGGCAGCCACAACAATACCTGTCTAATGTGAGAGATCAGGGCCTTAATAAGACAATTAAGGCTGAGTCAGGATTGTCAGGATTAAGTGGACTAAAGACTTAATCAAAATGGAACATGCTAAACTAAACGGACTGGTGGGGGTTAGGTTAGAAACACTTAACCAACTTAGCATGTTGGCTAGAGATAGAAAACCTAGTAACGGGGGACCCTTTTCAGCAGTAACCCTAAAAGGTGTATCAGGATACCCTGAAACTAGGCAGGGTGGGGCACGATTACTGGGCTGATTGTAAGAGGTCAAAGCGACGGCGGTGGTGTAGCAGTGTAGGTTCTAACGGAGTGCGGGCGTGCACACACTCCGGCGCAGAAAAATAAGGCACTGGACACCAGTAGCATACCTGTGCACTCTAAGGTTGTGTCGGGTTGCCACTATGGGACTTGATACACCCCATGGTGGGACCAGCATAGGTAACTACAGACATCGGGGGCCGTAAGACACATGTAACTTTGCGAGTAGGAGCCGATCATTATTGAATGGATCACATCACCCTGATCATGGGGTGCCAGTGGGAAACTAGTTTATATGGGTTCAGAGATTAACATGGGGTACGATAGTATATTCGACCCTAGACAACTTAACCAAGTTTATAGCGCTTGCCCACTTCCTGTATATACTTATCATACCCAGTTCTTTATTCATAGACAAAGTAGTACTAGACTTACTCAGGCTTTATGTCTGACTCTATTTTTCTTTCGTCTTCTTTCTTCCGTTTCCCCCCCCCCCCCCCAGGTCCTCAGGGAGGGAACACAGCAGCTTGATCAGCCTCAACATCCAGCTTGAAGAAGAGAAATGTATTGCTTGGACTTTCCTGTTTTGAACTATGGATTTGGACAATCCACTATGGGGCTTTTGCAGTTTATCTATGTTTTATTTATGCTTCTTTAAATCATGTACTCAAGACAGATTATGAAAGTGTTATGCTATGTTTTTGGAAAGGATATTGTTGTAACACGTATTTGACTTTATGAAATAAAAGTTTGTTGTTCTTCCGCTGTTTACAAATATGTGTTCTTATATCTGTCTTGTATATCTGTGACTTGTACTTATAAACATCCACCAAAATTAGGGCATTCCCTTTGAGAGTGACCCTAACGGAGGTGGGGTGTTTTAGTTTCTCTTCAATTATTAATTGTCTTGACTGTTTTTCACTAGTTATGTTTATATTATATTGTATTCCATGCGACGTGAGATATATAAAAGGTTAAGTTTTTTGTTCTTTCTTTAACCTTGATAATCGCGTCACGTTGTCCAAGCATCATAGCAACACACATTTCTTGTATCTTGGATGTCGATAGTGTAGGGAAATCATTACATTCACACTAATAATATATACGTACATGCGATATATTTCTTTGATTTTGAAATAAGTACAGTGTCAAACTTAGGGCATAACCTTGCATGTAACACGATATCATCATATTCTCTGTATTACTAGGTAGTATTTCCTGGTAGTACTCATTGCTAGTATGGATATAAAGGTAGAATGTTTCGACTAACCCAACAACATCAGTAATGTGAACATCTATCATTAAATCAACCAAATAACCAATCAACCACCCATTTTCATCTCATAATAGTGGCAGTATCAAATACCACTTTGTCATTATACTATTTAAACATGTGATAATTATAATCAATAGTTAATCACGTATTATTCAATCATAATATATTTTCAACCATTATCCTTTTATGTATAAAATCATTTCACATCGTTTATTGTAAAAGCACCTTTACATATTTCATCTAAAAAGAGCAATTTTTCTACAAAATCGATAACATACTTCAAAAAATTCTTTATTACTTCACATTCCACTAACATCATTTTTTATATCGAAATAGTAACTCATATCAGATCACATTCTCGAACACCATTATTACTATTTTACTTTGAAATAATACTATAATTAAAAACTACTTTAATATTTCCCAAAGCCTTTTATTACTATTAATCTCAAAAATCAAAGTACTTTGTATATAGTTTAATCTCCTTTTCATTGTTATTGTCGATAAAATAGTAATAATTTAACCGAAAACACGTCTAGAAATATGTATATATATTTCTATTATTATTATCCTAAAATTGTCCTTTATCTAATTATTCGAATAATAAACTAGAAATGGTAATAATAATAATTTCTTCTATAGCCACTATAAAGTCAATCATTTATCATTTGGGGAAGATAAAGTTGAAAATAACAATAACAATAAACTTTACAAAAATTATACCTAAATAATAATAAAGATAATAATAAATCTTCATGAAAATATATTATTATTTATGAAATCATACTTTATTTTATAAGTAATTATAAACTTTCCAAATTTGTTTTAAAATATTTTATTATTATTACTTATAAATCTTCTAAAAATTATTTTCTAAAAATTCATAAATAATAACTTTATTAGATTATATTCATTAAATCACTATTGTTTACAAATGTCACTCAAAATAGGTAAATAATTTCCTTTCTGTTCCACTACATGTTTTTTCCATTACTGCATAATTTCGTCCAGTTACTTCAATTAACTATTTTTATACTATTAAAATTTATAATGTTTACAATTAGGTTTCCAATTATATAACAGACAACAGTAAATAGTTTAGTCATGGCACAACATAACCAAAACTTAATAATAAGCGAAATACTCGTCAATATATTGCAATGCACATAGACAAATATAAGTTTTCATCACGAGTATTAATTCAATAATTTTCGACCCAGACTTACAAACATGCGTTGTGACAACCCGCCTTTTCTGAATAATCCAAGTTGACAATAAAACCACACAAGTCCAACTCGAACTATTCAAAACTGACAGATAATCAATTTGGGGTGTATAATAGAATTTGAACATAGAATCACATATACAGAATAACACAGAATCTCGCAGCGGAAATGAAATAATATACATAAGTAGTTCATGAAGCTACTTAAACAGTTACAATTTAATTTTTACAATATAGCGACTCATAAAGTTAGCAAATACAAGCCAAACGGAAATAGGAACTAATACTGGATAGGATGGAGTCTTCGACTAGGTCTTCGGCTCCATATAAAGTGCTCCTCGAGAACACTGCAATACTCAGTCTGACCCGAGCGAAATGGGAAAAACACAAAACACTCGAGTCAGGTCCAAACATACTAATGTGATTAGATCTAAAGTCAAATGCAAATAACTCAAGAGATATTACGGTATTTTCCATCTCTTAAGGATCCGTTAAACTATCTATATATAGTATGATACGCTATTATATGTAATGTCTATCAGTAATATAAAATATTAAAAATAGCGTTAAGGCTTTACATTGATCCCCCTTAACACGTTTTTAAACAATGCGGTCTATGCAGGTCCTGTAACACAACCAGTAGAACGTCGGTAGCCAGTGAGTCCCCTATAGGCACATGTTAAAAAGAAACTCGTAGTGGTCGCGCATAAGGATAAAACGTATGATAAGGCACGTGAGGCAATGCCCAAGGTAGGATACTTCCAGTTTGCTTGATCCGGACTGATGGTAACCCCTAACGGCCCACCGCAACACAACACTTCCAAAATCATGGGTGATCACCAAATAACAAAAATAAAATACACGAAGAAGTGTGTTTGCTAGAGGTAGCTAGCCTCAATGGCCCGGCACGGCTCCTGTTTTAGTCATTTCAAATTTGACACAAGTGTCGGTCATCCATAATCGTTCACTTTCTTTAATCCAATAAACGTACACCAAAAACAACCACTTCATTTTGTATCATCACTTCACGAACATAGTTATCAAAGTGGTTCCAGTATCGATAGAGAATGTGTCCATAACTGGCTCCGGTCTCCTTGACAACTAACGTCATTTATTCTTTCTTTTTTTTTCATTGATTAATTTGTCGAATGGATCAAACATAATTGTATTTCAACCTCCTTATATAAACTTGAACTATCAAATATTCTACTTTGAAATATTAACGATATTTTATCATTTACAATTTACACTTAACTTTTTTGTCTAATTTCAAAGTTCCAAATCAATAAACTAAAGGTGTATTTTTCTTTTATAAAATTTACATTTTTCAAATATTGAACATTTCACTTAAGTTCGCTTTCAAATTTCATAATTTTACTTCATTTATCAAATTTGTTTTTCTCAACTAAATTTGTATCCAAAATTTACAATTTTGAAATTTATTCCCTCAAATATTTAGGCTAACGTTTTTTTTCAATAAGAGGTTCAACAATGGTTATTTCAATAAGTTTAAAATAAAATTTAAATCACTCAATATTTCATTCATCAATTTAGATCAAATTTTCATACATATAATTTAAACCAAAGTTTAATGTTTGAAATTTGAAAATATTCTATGAATTTCATAATGGGAATTTCAAATTTGAAATACGTATAGTGAATTGTAGCAGCTGTGAAAATTTCGTTGGAAAATTTTGATGTCGCCGGTCGCGCAAAATTTCAGTGCAAAGCTGCGCATATCAGTTCAAATTTTTGGCAATTTTAAAATCTCTTCAAAACAAGTTCGGACAAACATGAAAAATATTCTATTCGTTGACAGTAATCTAATGGTGAAATTCATTTTGCAAAAATCGGATGTTTTGACCTCCGTTTCACATCCGCATTTTTACGTCAAAGGGGTCCGTAACGCGTTTTTGAACGGAGCATGCAGACACTGCAAATTATATACCGTTGTGTCCGTCTCGTCGCGGTGATTACCAAAATATATTCATTTGTCAGTTTCGGTGTCCGATTTGCGCTGAAACTGTGAAAAATCTTGCATATTTCATTTTTGAAACAAAGCCATTTGAGTTCAATGTGTCCCTTTTACGATCTTACATATCTTTCTAAATATTTTGGGTATGCAAAAGATGTATTTTTACTTTATTAAATTACCTAATTTATTTTTTGTTTTTTTTTTCAAAGCTTATGCATGGATGAAACATGCATGCTTTTGGTTAATAAACATGCGCATGGTCCATTATTTTGTGAACTTTGAGCCACCCACGTTTCGGCCATGTCCAATGTTCATGCATGCATTCTTTTGTGTCCATGCATTCATGTAAGCGTTCTTTTGTGTGCATGTCCAACAGCAAGTCATATTTCCAAAAGTTTTTTTTTTTTTTTGGAATAGAAATGAATCGTGCTTTTTGAAACCAAAATGAATTAACCCCCTTAACACACTCATCGCACAAGCATATACTCACGCCATGAAGATAACACACATGCACCGAGCATATGCACCACACGCCACACTCACACACTTATATATATTCAACATACATACACTCATACATGCAGCAAATATGCACACACAACACTTCATACATGCAGCAAATATGCACACACAACACTTCATACATGCAGCAAATATGCACACACAAACAGCAAGTTTTTTTTCTTTCTTTCTTTTTATACATGTACTATATTTCATGTAAAGCAAATAGGAAAAAGAAGGTCTCCAGAGAAGAGAAAGTGAACCCCTTTCCATCCCCTGATGCTTGCATTTTTTTTTTATGCACACATGTTAATAAGCTAGTTATTAAACAAGATACTGATAAAGAAAATTTTTACAGCTTAGATACAATCAGATGTATGGGTTTAGAAGCACATCTTGGTTGAATTGCATTATGAGGATCATACACTTATGCTCATGACAAAGTGATAAATTTACTGGAAGATAGCAGTAGCAGAGGCCCATTTTATCTTATCCTTTGACTAAACCGTGATTAACTTTTAATGCATGGGCTTTTATAAGCACTTTAACCCAGTTCATTTTTTACTTTACACTTAATCAGTGATAATTCCATTTTGTTACAATGAAAATTATGCTGCTTTATGTGCATGCTACATGTTCCTAACTTGCGACGAAGATTCAAAATTTGTGAATTGGCTGTGAAATTTTAGTTATAACATGTACGCATAGTATTTGGTTCAAGCACAAAAACATCCAAGATGATTTTTCGTAACTACTACTACAGAAACTATCATTGAGTTTGATTATTCAATTATTAATTGTTTTATGTTAGGTTCACTGGTTATAGTTCTGTTGCCAATCAACCTTTCTGCTCATGGTCACAGTATCATACACGCATGAATATAGAAGGTAAGCAAAGTTGAGCTGATTCATACATGCATTGCATAGGGGATAAAATAACTTATTTTGGACAAAATAATTGTTTTGTTTTCCTAACGAACACATTAAAAAAATGTTTAGACGTGAGTAATAACTTACTTTCAGTTCCGAGAGCTAAACGTCGAGATGGACACGGCGAGAGAACAGAGCTACTATCGCGGTTGTTGTCGAGGTTGCCGGAGCTTGAGACTATGGCTGTCGGACTCGGAGCGGACTGTCGGAACTCGGTGCGGACTGTCGGAACTCGCTACGTTGGTGCGAAGAGGAGAGTGGCTGCTAAACATGGTGGAAAGAGAGAGGCGGGAGCAAGAAGGGATGGGTTTGGGTTGAGAGGAGTGTTGGCTGTAAAAAGAAAGAAAGAGAGAGGTCGAATGCAAGAGGGGAGCTGCTACTTCATTTTTCACCTTCTGTCTTGTCTTTTTCTCTTTGTTTTTTTGTTTATATGAAGCAAAAAAATTTCCTGAAGCAAGAAAAAAGGAGAAAAGGAGAAGAGAAAATGAAGATGGAGCAGAGCAAGTTTTGGGACCTTTATGTATATAAGATGGGGGTAGGTGAAATATGCGCGGTGTCGTTAGGTAGAAAAATGATGCCTTGCACACGTCTCATTAAATGCTCCGAAGAAAAAAATGTGGCCTCCATCACTTTTCATTTAATGCTTCATACTTTCTTGGACCCTTGTTGGATTTGTGGAGAGATTTAATATTTTTTTTCTTGTCTGTTGCACTCCTTTGGTTCCGGATTTATAATTTAGCTTTAAACAGGGTTACCTGTATGGGAATAACTATCTACTTATATTGCATTTACGGACCCCAAAATACCAGTATAAATATACCGTTGGAATCAGGACGTCGAGACAAACTCAACGGCATACAGTTATCAGTGATTTGAATGTTTTATAAAATTCTATTTTTTTTTCACTGAGTTTAATGAACGGTCATTTATATTTATTCAGTTTAAATTTATCAGAATTATACAGAACAAACTTATAACATTTTAATTACAAATTTGATTTCAAATTCTTTTCATACAAATATTTATTTTTATTTTAAATTCAACCAGCTTTGAATATATTCATTCTAATAACTAAATTTAATCGTTTTATTTTATTTGCTTGTTTATTTCTAGGAATTTATTTAAATTTTTTTTTTCCGATTTGAAAACTCAGGTCGTTACATTCTCCCCTACTCAAGTCTTTTCGTCCTCGAAAATAACGGAACAAGGAAAAATAAAGAAATAAGCAAAAACATATGAATGATTAATGACGAATTTGGTACCTTATGCAAATAATTCAGGATTTGAGGCACGGATACTCTCCTCAGTTTCCCAAGTGCAATCTCGGTCATCTCTACTCCACTGAACTTTGACGAGATTAACTATCTTCCTTCTAAGCTGCTTCGTATCTTTATCGACTATACAAAGTGGTCTTCTTTCGATAGTAAGATTTGGCTCAACATCCATATCTTCAAATAAAGCAGGTTGGACTATAGCTAACGGGTCACGTACATATCTGCGAATATGTGAAACATGGAATACATTATGCACACCCGATAGTTTCTCCGGTAAATCAACTCCATAAGCCAAACTGCCATTCTTTTCTAAGATAGGAAAAGGACCAACAAATCTCGGAGCAAGCTTTCCTTTCTTTCCAAAATGAATCACGTTCTTCAAAGGTGAAATTTTCAGAAATACAAGATCACCAACAACAAATTCCAAATGTCTCCTCTTTCCATCAGCATACTTCTTTTGCCTATCCTGGGCAATCTTCATCCTCCTTCTGATTTCTCCAACTTTTTCAGAAGCTTCCAAAATCATTTCGGGGCCTAGAACAAGTCGATTCCCAGATTTAATCAAACAAGATGGAGATTTACATAGCCGTCCATACAGAGCGTCGAACGGTACCATTTTAATACTCTCCTGAATTTCAAAGATTTATTCAAGATTTATATTTATTTAAATATGACTTTTAAATTGAATTAAATTACCTGATAGCTATTATTATAGGTGAATTCAACGAGATGGAGACGATCTTCCCAAGATCCTCCAAAATCTAAAGCACAAGCACGAAGCAAATCCTCCAGAATCTGATTTACTCTTTCGGTCTAACCGTCTGTTTGAGGGTGATTGGAGGTGCTTAGATTCAATTGAGTTCCCAAAGTTATATGGAAAGCTTTCTAGAATTTGCAAGTAAAAATGGGATCTTTATCACATACTATGCTAGACGGAACACCATGAAGTCGGATTATATGCTTCATATAGAGCTTGGCTAAACTTGAAGCAGTTCGAGTTGTCTTCACAGGAATAAAGTGGGCTGATTTGGTTAGTCTATCAACAATAACCCAGATGCTTTCATTTCCCCTTCTGGTCCTTGGTAATCCATCTATGAAATCCATAGAAATCTGATCCCATTTCCAGTTAGGAATCTCTAAAGGCTGTAATAACCCTGCAGTCTTCTGATGGTCGACTTTTACTTGCTGGCAAGTGGCGCATCTACTGATATGAATAGAAATATCTCTCTTCATTCCACTCCACCAATAAAGCTTCTTCGTATTCTGATACATCTTGGTGACCCCGGGATGAATAGAAAGTTTGGATTGATGATTCTCACTAAGTACTTCCTGTCTTAGACCATCCACATTCGGAACACAAATACGATTGTTGATCCTCAAAATTCCATTAGTATCAATTTTAGCGCCCCATCCCTTCTGCACATTTACAACTTCTCTATTGAGAATGCTTTCCTTTATTCGCCTAAGCATTTCATCTTCTTCTTGCTTAGCAATAATGCGATCCAGAAGAGCCGGAGAAGCAGTAATTTGGAATAACATTGCTTTGTTTCTACTCAAAGCGTCGGCTACCACATTAGCCTTTCCGGGGGTATAGTTGATGTCGAGGTCATAGGATGCTAAGAACTCGAGCCATCTGACTTGCCTCTGATTTAGATCCTTCTGAGAAAAGATATACTTCAATGATTTGTGGTCAGTGAAGAGTTCAAATTTAATTCCCAAAAGATCGTGCCTCCACAACTTAAGAGCAAAAACTACATCAAGTAGTTCTAAGTCATGCGCTGCATAATTAACTTCATGAACTCTGAGTTGTCTACCAACATAAGCAATATCTTTACCATGTTGCATAAGAACAACTCCCAAACCTTCCCCGCAAGCATCAGTATAAACAGTCAAACCTTCACTTCCACCCAGAACAGTAAAAACGGGAGCAGAAGTCAACTTGCGTTTAAGTTCGTTAAATGCTTTTATACACTTATCGCTCCAATCGAACTTAACATTCTTTCCAGTCAAAGTTGTGAGTGGTGAAGAAATTCAAGCAAAATTCTCGATGAATCTCCTATAATAACCAGCTAAGCCGAGGAAACTACGAATATCAGTTGGAGTTTCAGGAGTTTTCCAATCCTAAAAGTTAAAGAATTATGAATACCTATGCAAGAGAGATAAGATAAATCGAATAAGAATGAATGGATGTTTTAAATAAAGGGCTTACTTTGATTACGACGATCTTAGCTGGATCGACCGAAATCCCATTCTCCGAAACAATATGTCCAAGAAATCTAACTTCATCTCTCCAGAAATGACACTTAGAAAACTTGGCATTCAGTTGATGATCCCTCAAAGTTTCAAGAACAAACTTGAGATGCTCCTCATGTTCTTCTTTAGTCTTAGAAAAGACTAGAATATCATCAATAAAGATAAGGACAAACCTATTCAGAACATCCCGGAATACTCTGTTCATAAGGTCAACAAAGTAAGCTGGGGCATTAGTTAAACCAAATGGCATAACTAACCATTCATAGAAACCGTCTTCTGTTCGAAAAGCTGTTTTGGGAATACTATCTTCAGAAATTCGAAGTTGGTGAAAACCTGTGGCAAAGATGAGTTGAGAAAATATCTTGGCTCCGTGCAATTGATCAAATAGGTCATTAATGCGAAGCATTGGATATCGGTTCTTGTGAGTAAGCTTATTCAGTTCTCGATAGTCAATGCACATTCTCAGAGAACCGTCTGACTTAGTAACAAATACAACTGCAGCTCCCCATTCTGAATGACTTCGGCGAATTAGATCTTTAGAGAATAGATCTTCGATTAGCACCTTTAATTCAATCTTCTCCTTAGATGCCATTCTTCTTGGAGCAAGTACAATGGGTCTAGCTCTTTGAATAAGATCAATACGGAATTCAATTTCACGATGAGGTGGTAAGGAAATTACCTCTTCCTCGATTCATCCGAAAAAGTCCAGGATAAGATAAGGACAAAATTTGAGAAATTTAAACTGAAGAGAATCCTAATTAAAGAAAATAGGCTAAAGTTAAAAAAAAGATTCTGAAAATAGGTTTGATTTTTTTTATTTTTAAAACATTCTATAATTTCAAAATACGCTCTCTCGTAAATGATTCTACTCATTCTAGGGTATTTCTAACCCTATCTATAATGAGTTTTACCCCCAGGCTAAGGTGTTTCTAAAACTTGGCTCCGATACCAACTGTGACAACCCCCCTTTTCTGAATAATCCAAGTTGACAATAAAACCACACAAGTCCAACTCGAACTATTCAAAACTGACAGATAATCAATTTGGGGTGTATAATAGAATTTGAACATAGAATCACATATACAGAATAACACAGAATCTCGCAGCGGAAATGAAATAATATACATAAGTAGTTCATGAAGCTACTTAAACAGTTACAATTTAATTTTTACAATATAGCGACTCATAAAGTTCGCAAATACAAGCCAAACAGAAATAGGAACTAATACTGGATAGGATGGAGTCTTCGACTAGGTCTTCAGCTCCATATAAAGTGCTCCTCGAGAACACTGCAATACTCAGTCTGACCCGAGCGAAATGGGAAAAACACAAAACACTCGAGTCAGGTCTAAACATTCTAATGTGATTAGATCTAAAGTCAAATGCAAATAACTCAAGAGATGTTACGGTATTTTCCATTTCTAAGGATCCGTTAAACTATCTATATATAGTATGATACGCTATTATATGTAATGTCTATCAGTAATATAAAATATTAAAAATAGCGTTAAGGCTTTACATTGATCCCCCTTAACACGTTTTTAAACAATGCGGTCTATGCAGGTCCTGTAACACAACCAGTAGAACGTCGGTAGCCAGTGAGTCCCCTATAGGCACATGTTAAACAGAAACTCGTAGTGGTCGCGCATAAGGATAAAACGCATGACAAGGCACGTGAGGCAATGCCCAAGGTAGGATACTACCAGTTTGCTTGATCCGGACTGATGGTAACCCCTAACGACCCACCACAACACAACACTTCCAAAATTAAGGGTGATCACCAAATAACAAAAATAAAATACACGAAGAAGTGTGTTTGCTAGAGGTAGCTAGCCTCAATGGCCCGGCACGGCTCCTGTTTTAGTCATTTCAAATTTGACACAAGTGTCGGTCATCCATAATCGTTCACTTTCTTCAATCCAATAAACGTACACCAAAAACAACCACTTCATTTTGTATCATCACTTCACGAACATAGTTATCAAAGTGGTTCCTGTATCGATAGAGAATGTGTCCATAACTGGCTCCGGTCTCCTTGACAACTAACGTCATTTATTCTTTTTTTTTCATTGATTAATTTGTCGAATGGATCAAACATAATTGTATTTCAACCTCCTTATATAAACTTGAACTATCAAATATTCTACTTTGAAATATTAACGATATTTTATCATTTACAATTTACACTTAACTTTTTTGTCTAATTTCAAAGTTCCAAATCAATAAACTAAAGGTGTATTTTTCTTTTATAAAATTTACATTTTTCAAATATTGAACATTTCACTTTAGTTCTCTTTTAAATTTCATAATTTTACTTCATTTATCAAATTTGTTTTTCTCAACTAAATTTGTATCCAAAATTTACAATTTTGAAATTTATTCCCTCAAATATTTAGGCTAACGTTTTTTTTTCAATAAGAGGTTCAACAATGGTTATTTCAATAAGTTTAAAATAAAATTTAAATCACTCAATATTTCATTCATCAATTTAGATCAAATTTTCATACATGTAATTTAAACCAAAGTTTAATGTTTGAAATTTGAAAATATTCTATGAATTTCATAACGGGAATTTCAAATTTGAAATACGTATAGTGAATTGTAGCAGCTGTGAAAATTTTGTTGGAAAATTTTGATGTCGCCGGTCGCGCAAAATTTCAGTGCAAAGCTGCGCATATCAGTTCAAATTTTTAGCAATTTTAAAATCTCTTCAAAACAAGTTCGGACAAACATGAAAGATATTCTATTCGTTGACAGTAATCTAATGGCGAAATTCGTTTCGCAAAAATCGGATGTTTGGACCTCCGTTTCACATCTGCATTTTTACGTCAAAGGGGTCCGTAACGCGTTTTTGAACGGAGCATCCAGACACTGCAAATTATATACCGTTGTGTCTGTCTCGTCGCGGTGATTACCAAAATATATTCATTTGTCAGTTTCGGTGTCCGATTTGCGTTGAAACTGTGAAAAAGCTTGCATAGTTCATTTTTGAAACAAAGCCATTTGAGTTCAATGTGTCCCTTTTACGATCTTACATATCTTTCTAAATATTTTGGGTCTGCAAAAGATGTATTTTTACTTTATTAAACTACCTAATTATTTTTTTGTTTTTTTTCCAAAGCTTATGCATGGATGAAACATGCATGCTTTTGGTTTATAAACATGCGCATGGTCCATTATTTTGTGAACTTTGAGCCACCCACGTTTTGGCCATGTCCAACGTTCATGCATGCATTCTTTTGTGTCCATGCATTCATGTAAGCGTTCTTTTGTGTGAATGTCCAACAGCAAGTCATATTTCCAAAAGTTTTTTTTTTTGGAATAGAAATGAATCGTGCTTTTTGAAACCAAAATGAATTAACCCCCTTAACACACTCATCGCACAAGCATACACTCACGCCATGCAGATAACACACATGCACCGAGCATATGCACCACACGCCACACTCACACACTTATATATATTCAACATACATACACTCATACATGCAGCAAATATGCACACACAACACTTCATACATGCAGCAAATATGCACACACAACACTTCATACATGCAGCAAATATGCACACACAAACAACAAGTTTTTTTTCTTTCTTTCTTTTTATACATGTACTATATTTCATGCAAAGCAAATGGGAAAAAGAAGGTCTCCAGAGAAGAGAAAGTGAACCCCTTTCCATCCCCTGTTGCTTGCATTTTTTTTATGCACACATGTTAATAAGCTAGTTGTTAAACAAGATAATGATAAAGAAATTTTTTACAGCTTAGATACAATCAGATGTATGGGCTTAGAAGCACATCTTGGTTGAATTGCATTATGAGGATCATACACTTATGCTCATGACAAAGTGATAAATTTACTGGAAGATAGCAGTAGCAGAGGCCCATTTTATCTTATCCTTTGACTAAACCGTGATTAACTTTTAATGCATGGGCTTTTATAAGCACTTTAACCCAGTTCATTTTTTACTTTACACTTAATCAGTGATAATTCCATTTTGTTACAATGAAACTTATGCTGCTTTATGTGCATGCTACATGTTCCTAACTTGCGATGAAGATTCAAAATTTGTGAATTGGCTGTGAAATTTTAGTTATAACATGTACGCATAGTATTTGGTTCAAGCACAAAAACATCCAAGTTGATTTTTCGTAACTACTACTACAGAAACTATCATTGAGTTTGATTATTCAATTATTAATTGTTTTATGTTAGGTTCACTGGTTATAGTTCTGTTGCCAATCAACCTTTCTGCTCATGGTCACAGTATCATACACGCATGAATATAGAAGGTAAGCAAAGTTGAGCTGATTCATACATGCATTGCATAGGGGATAAAATAACTTATTTTGGACAAAATAATTATTTTGTTTTCCTAACGAACACATTAAAAAAATGTTTAGACGTGAGTAATAACTTACTTTCAGTTCCGAGAGCTAAACGTCGAGATGGACACGGCGAGAGAACAGAGCTACTATCGCGGTTGTTGTCGAGGTTGTCGGAGCTTGAGACTATGGCTGTCGGACTCGGAGCGGACTGTCGGAACTCGGTGCGGACTGTCGGAACTCGCTACGTTGGTGCGAAGAGGAGAGTGGCTGCTAAACATGGTGGAAAGAGAGAGGCGGGAGCAAGAAGGGATGGGTTTGGGCTGAGAGGAGTGTTGGCTGTAAAAAGAAAGAAAGAGAGAGGGCGAATGCAAGAGGGGAGCTGCTACTTCATTTTTCACCTTCTGTCTTTTCTTTTTCTCTTTGTTTTTTGTTTATATGAAGCAAAAAAATTTCCTGAAGCAAGAAAAAAGGAGAAAAGGAGAAGAGAAAATGAAGATGGAGCAGAGCAAGTTTTGGGACCTTTATGTATATAAGATGGGGGTAGGTGAAATATGCGCGGTGTCGTTAGGTAGAAAAATGATGCCTTGCACACGTCTCATTAAATGCTCCGAAGAAAAAAATGTGGCCTCCATCACTTTTCATTTAATGCTTCATACTTTCTTGGACCCTTGTTGGATTTGCGGAGAGATTTAATATTTTTTTCTTGTCGGTTGCACTCCTTTGGTTCCGGATTTATAATTTAGCTTTAAACAGGGTTACCTGTAGGGGAATAACTATCTACTTATATTGCATTTACGGACCCCAAAATACCAGTATAAATATACCGTTGGAATCAGGACGTCGAGACAAACTCAACGGCATACAGTTATCAGTGATTTGAATGTTTTATAAAATTTTATTTTTTTCTTCACTGAGTTTAATGAACGGTCATTTAAATTTATTCATTTTAAATTTATCAGAATTATACAGAACAAACTTATAACGTTTTAATTACAAATTTGATTTCAAATTCTTTTCATACAAATATTTATTTTTATTTTAAATTCAATCAGCTTTGAATATATTCATTCTAATAACTAAATTTAATCGTTTTATTTTATTTGCTTGTTTATTTCTAGGAATTTATTTAAATTTTTTTTTTCGATTTGAAAACTCAGGTCGTTACATGCGTCTACATACAAAAACATAACTCAACAGATCAAGTGCCAAATTGTCTGTAATTTTGTCAAAAGTCCTACAGAATAATCCGACATCAATTGGAGTTCATATGAAAGAGATATTGAGATAGGAAATTGTTGGAGAATGGAATTTTGATGACAAAAACCTTGTTTCAATTATTTACATTATTGATTATAAAATATATACTAATATCTTTGTCCAGAATATATATATATATATATATATATATATATATATATATATACAGGAAATAAATATTGAAGACTGTACAGTTTCAGAGATTCAAGATACCAAGGAATTCAAGACTCATGAGTATCAAGATTTCAAGAGCTCAAGATTATCAAAGTAATAGAGTCTAGATTATATATAAAACTCCAGTTAGCACTTTCAAATTTTGTTTTCAAATTCTATTTTAAAATTCCTTTTCACATTGATTTGAAAATTGTTTTCAAAATTCCTTTTCTAAATGATTTCAAATTATTAAGTTTTTTATGATGATTTCAAACATATATATACACACATGCATGTTTATAATATACATTTTAATTATTTATATCATATTACCTTATAAAAATATTTATTTGTTTTAAAGTTATATATTACTATGTTTTTAAACTTTAGAAAATTCATTTGAAACACTATTTTTCGATTCAAGAATTTCCATAATATACATTGCTTTTGACACTTGAAAAATGATTTTAAATTCAAAAATAACACACGTATGTCGACATACATTATTGCACATGCCGACATATAACTGTCATTTTTTTTATTTTTCAAAGGAAGTTTCTTTTCATTATTTGAAACGCTTCAGAAACGTTGCAACCTTTCAAACATTATAAATATGGGTTAATTTAGAATTTTTATTACCTTTTCATCTCCTTCTTCATCCCTTCTCTTACCACCATTATTATACTTTAATTTCTTGATTTCTACACCTATACTCTGCCAATTTCAAAAAAAAATATTCCAATCTTCTTCTTTTCTCAATCTCTATCAAATACTCTCAGATTGGAAGTGTTATTCAAGATTTCTAAGGCTACTGTAATTGTTTGGGAATTGTTTTGGAAAATGTGTGTTCCTTGTAGCCCGTAAATCAAGGAAAGAGAGCAGTGTTATGCTTGTAGCCGTGAAATCAAGGGTGGTGGAATCGATGTTAACCTTGTATCCATGAAATCAAGGGTGTTGTAATTGGATTCTGATATTAATAAAACTCTGTGCAATCCAGCGTTGCATGGTACTGGACGTAAGAGTAATTTGAACCAGTATAAAATCCGGTGTGTTCTTTCTTTTTCTGCATTTTATATTTACTTATATCTGTGATTGTTTCTGTGTTTGTGATCATTTCTGGTGTGATAATCATTGTGTGATTCATATAGTAATTCAAGTTTGTTAAAGATTTCTTTAAATTCCTCATAAATAATATTCACCCTTCCCCCTCTAGTGTTAATTCTGCCTTAAGATTCTTATTCCTCATTCTTAACAGAAATTATAGATTTAAATTAAATTTTACTGAGACATATGGGCTAATTATAATTTTCCTCACCATCCAACCTTTATCTACGCATATCCTTCCTCTAAATGTCGGTTTGAATAGCCAATCATCAAATCCAAGCCCACCTTCCTTCGTCAACATTGCCAGGTAATAAGGCATCATCCTTGGCCTTTTGAGCACCTAGAACTAAAGCCTTTCCCATAATGAACTCACTTTGCAATAAAAAATCCAGGACTTAGAAGATGCTTCCACCTTTATCGTCCAATGGTATGGATCAACTCTTGTTGATGTTCTTTTCACTATTGTATATTGGAATATTTCGACAAATGGGCCACATGTGTAAAATAAATTGTGTTGCGCTATTTTGGTGTAAAGCCTAATTGAAGTGATCTAATTTTAGATTAGAGTTATTAGGCTTAAAGTTTATATTATCATGGGCATAATGCAAAGATACCGGGGTATTTTAATTTGCTGAAGGGCCAAATTACAAAATGCTAGTTTTATAAATAAGGGGTTACCCAAATCTTAGCTACTCTCTAACCCTCTTCAATGGATAGCTAATTTCAGATCTATTGTTTGTGTCAATTTCGAAAATTGAACCAAACTTATCTTCTCAGTAACAACAATTATAAAATTCAGGTGCTAAAAAACCAAGTATGAACTTAGGTACGCTTCCGCAAATTTATTTATCAGTTCAATGGTTTATTCTCAATTAAATA
This sequence comes from Allium sativum, assembly GCA_030737875.1. Classification (NCBI taxonomy): domain Eukaryota; kingdom Viridiplantae; phylum Streptophyta; class Magnoliopsida; order Asparagales; family Amaryllidaceae; genus Allium; species Allium sativum. Next base: position 5,617,550 of record CM060913.1, on the reverse strand, counting down.
AATATGTGTGGATCTAGTTTTTCTTGCTTTTTTTTGGAAAAGTCGATGGGGGTTGAATGACCACCTACCATTTTATTGATATATCGAAGATGATTACAAAGGTTTGCAAAGAGAGAAAGAAATAAAAAGAGGAAAACAGGGGCAACATGGCATACCAATGTCTAACAAATCTAACACACAACACATATATGCAATAGAAAAGCAGAGTGCCCATTCCAAATGTCATGCCAAACACATTGCTTCAACAACCCAAAATTCATGCTTTTGTTAGCTTCAAAAACTCTCACACTACATTGCTTCCAAATGTTATTGTCAATCTTCTTCAGAACATAACAAAAGAATCTAGATCTTGCACTCTTGCCACGAATTCTCTTATGGATTCTCTCCCATTCATTATTGCTAGAACTTCTACCGCTACTTTCATTAATTTGTTGCAAGGCATCATTCCACAAGCTGCTAGTCACTGTGCATTTGAAGAAAAGGTGTTGGATGCTTTCATATTGAATTCGGTAGAAGAGGCAACATTAGGGTTTCATGCTTGAATATTGCTAAAGTATATTGAAATTCTAACAAGTAGTATCAGAGCAAACCATGATTTATTTATTTCAGAAATTATGAATTTAACTGTTAAAAATATTTTTTGAAACTATGATTGTAACATCTGAGATTTTTGACGTTCAAATCGACAATGATCCTCAATGTCGACATAAACAAATCAAAAATACGAATAGTTACTGGGATTTATAAAAGAAAAAGAAAAGAAGAAGAAAAACAAACACATAATCTCGCAGCGGAAGGACAAAATATAATAATTAAATAACCGTTCATGAAGTTGTTAAAATATACATTTGATTATATTTTACAACAATTATCAGAGTTAACTATCATAAACATACCAATATTTGCAGCAGAATAATAATAATAATACGTCTATCGAGCTCCATCTTCATCTTCACAATGCCATCTTCAATAACTGAAAACTCAGGCTGACCCGAGCGTATTACACAAACAGAAACACAACAAACACTCGGATCAGAACTAAAATATTTTCATGTTAGTTAAATCAAATTCATATGATAATATGAGTGCAATCACTTAAGAGATGTTACGGGAATTTCCATCTCCTAAGGATCCGTTAAACTAGATACTATATAATATAATACGCTATTATAATAGTGTCTATGGTTAAATATAAAATACTAAAATAGTGTAAGAAGGATTACCATTATTACCCTTACACCGTTTATACCGTTGCCATACAGTTTGCATATAACACACCAGTACGTTGGCGGATAGGGATGCGCCGTGATACGACAATGTTAAATCAAAATCGTAGGGGGCTCTGTGACAACCCCAAACTTCCGTAGTATGAAAGCAAAGATAATCACTGGAATATAACATAATTACAACAATAGCAGATCTCAGATAACATCATAACAAATAAATCATTGCAGCGGAAATGGAAATGTCATAAAACATCACAACAACCGAACATCAGAGTAAGCAGTTACAGGATACACATAGCAAATAGAAAGTCTGAACGGAAAGAAAATAAGTCTGAAACTCCGTCAAGTACATCATAAATAAAGGATGTCTAAATGTCTCAAAGAAGAAATAAAAAGATAAAAATGATCTTCATCTTCAGTCCAATAGCATGCTCCAATCCAGCATATGTGCATAAATACCTGAACCTGTCACTTGGCTACCCGTGTGAAAAAGAGGGCACCCGAGTTTGCAAAGTGAAACAAACTACGAGTCAGTTATGAGACTGGTATGAGAATCTTCTATAACCTATTTAATAATAAGGAAAATCACAGGACCACGCCGCTAACGTGGAACAGGTTTACTCCATTGGATTGCCAATGCATAAATAAATTAAATCGTCAAACAACGTAATGCTTTTAGAGAAATGAAACCATTATAAGAATCAAGTCCCATCACACAATACAACGCAAACCAGTGGATAGAGTTTTACCTTATAATGGTCAAAAATGCTTGATACGATAAATACGGATTGATATTATTATTAGTGTATATATTTTCAAAACATTTCAATCATAATATATCAATAATAGACGGCATAACTACCATATACTATGTCGCCAAATATAGGTTTACAATCAAAACCGCGAGGGTCGTATTGGAATTTTGATTTTCATCATGAACAAGGCAAGAGATAGTCCTTATCGAATTCGAGACAATCTAGCTCATGTCTCAGGTCAGAGCTCGAGTGACCTTGGGAGCCACAGGGCCGGTCCACAACTAATGTTAGTGGATTATAAATAATTCCTGAACAATACGTCTCTTCGCCCTATGGGCGTAAAATAGAGCCACTAGGGACTCAAATCCGAGATACCTCTCTTTCCAACATCCATATAAGTAAAAATATCTGGGCGTGTAAAACCCAGACACCACTTCTAGCTAAAAAGAAACGCATGTTCTCCCTGGATCCTTCTCCCATTTCTGGTTCATACCGGGGTGTGAGGCTCGCGAAGTAACGCTATACACAAAGCTATGCTACAATAAAGCTGTGCTTTGATCATCAACCATAAGGCTCTGCTTTTCAATAATAAGCCTTGGTCATTTGCATCTTGGCATGCCATACTGGCAATTCACGCCATGCGATCGATAACTATCCATATATACCTTCTTAGCTCATGCGTCTCAGAGAAGGGTATTAAGCAAGAGAATAAATTCTCTGCCACCACAGATATATATTAAATAGAAATCAATTTAATTTACATGGAATGAAATCCAATGTCAGACACATATCCATTTACAAGTCCGTTCTGGGTCTGAACGAAACTGGAGACACCTTATTCCTCGTCCCGTATGTCCAATACGGAAGAGAGGTGCTCGCTAATCCGGGCAATCAACAAGTACGTCCGGACAACTACCAATGTAACCCTTTCAAGGCAACAACTCCTATCAAAGGCATTAGTAGCAGTCCATTCGATGTGAAGATCGCCTGTCTTCAAACACCGTCTTCTATATCTTCGATTTAAATCGTTGTATAATTATTTGAAATGAGTTTGACTCGGTCTTTTAAAATAATTATAATTTAAATCATTTCATGTCGTTAATATTTAATTATAATTATTTATCGCTATTTTTATTTATATAAAAATAGCTCAAATTAATTTAAAGACGCTTCAGGTCGCTATGCGGCCCTAGCGCTGTTTTTATCAAAATTTGATTTATACATATCTCAAAATCTAACCGTTGAAATTTAACAAGATTTATATCGTTGGAAAGATCTTCCCAAAGTGGTACTAACGGTTCCAGTTTTGGGAAAATCCGACGGTCGGATCTTTCGGCATAACCGTTTAAAGTTACGATTCCGAAACGCGAACTACCACGCAATTCATTTAATTTTAATTTTAATTTATATTTATATAAATAATATTATATATATAAATCATTCGATGATTCCACAAACGTGTTTAACATGCCAAATAAATTATAATTAATTTATATTACATTTTCTACATTTTCCTAGTGTATGTTTTGGCGATAAAAATGTCACTAGATTTATATACAAATCCTAATGTATATTTTGATGGTTTCATTTTGTTAACAATTCTATGTTGACAAAATGTATATGAAAGCGATGTTTTCATTTTGTTCTTTTCTAGCATGTTAAAAATAATGTTTTTAACATAAAAACATTTTCTAATATGTATTTTCTAGAAATGTTAAAAATAATGTTTTTACACCTTTATATTTTTTAACATATGTTTTCTAATAAATCACTCTTACATTAGAAATGGAATTTTTAATGTTTCAACATTTTTATTTAAAACAGTCAATATTTCTATCACATCAAACTTTACATTAAAAATATAATTTTTAATGTTTCAACACTTTTATTTTAAAATGAACAATTTTCATATGAATTATTCTTTTTATAAAAATGAGATTTTTACTGTTAACATGCTTTTATGTTAAAATGAACCTTTTCTAGTGATTCATTTGTTACATTAAAAATTAGATTTTTAATGTTACCATGTTCCTATATTTAACATTAACATTTTTCCTAGTTTTCTAACATTACATTAAAAAGTGAATTTTTAATGTAATCATGTTTTTATTTTAAAACATGAATCTTTCCACCAATTTCTAACATTACATTAAAAATGTTAATTTCAATGTAATCATTTTTTTATCCTAAACATGAACATTTTCTTAATTTCTATTCTTGATATTAAAAATACGAATTTTTAATGTTATCATGTTTTTAATTAAAACATGAACATTTTCTATATTTCATTTTTGACATTAAAATGTAATTTTTTAACGTTAATATGTTTTTAGTCAAAACATGAACATTTTCTATATTTCTATTTTAACTCAACAAAATGTATAAAATTTGATATTTCCTTTTTAGTGGCAATTCTAATGGAACAAAATGATTAAAAGTGATATTTCATTTTTGTTGAAAATACTAGTTCAACAAAATGACAAAAATTGATGTTTCATTTTTGTTGAAAATTCTAATTCAACAAATTGACAAAAATTGGTATTTCATTTTGATTGAAAATTCTAATTCAACTAAATTGGCAAAAAGTGATATTTCATTTTGATTGAAAATTCTAGTTCAATCAAATTGCCAAAAAGTGATATTTCATTTTTATTGAAAATTCTAGTTCAATCAAATTGGCAAAAAGTGATATTTCATTTTTATTGAAAATTCTAGTTCAATCAAATTGGCAAAAAGTGATATTTCATTTTTATTGAAAATTCTAGTTCAATCAAATTGGAAAAAAGCGATATTCCATTTTTATTGAAAATTCTAGTTCAATTAAAATGACAAAACTGATGTTTAATATTTGTTGAAATTTCTAATTTAACAAATTGACAAAAATTGATGTTTCCTATTTGTTGAAAATTCCAATTCAACAAATAGACAAAAATTGGTGTTTCATATTTGTTGAAAATTCTGATTCAACAAGTTGACAAAATTTTGATGCGTTGAAAATTCTAATTCAACAAATAGACCAAAAATTGATGTTTCATATTTTTCCTTTATAACAATTTGATTTAAACAAAATATTCATTTTTGTTTTGACCACCTTAATTTAAACAAAAATGATAATTCCAATGCAACTATTCTAGTTTTGACAAAAATGAATTTTTTTATCCAATAGTTCTAATTTTGTAAAAATGACAAGTTTTGTCCAATTATTCCAAATAAAAAAATGATAATTTTTTTAAATCAACTATTCTAATAAACCCAAAAAGGATAATTCTTGGTTCCACTATTTTAACTAACATAATGATGAATTTTGCCCAATTATTCTAATTTGATCATTTTATCTAAACAAAATTATATATTTTTGTTTCACTCAATTTATTACAACAAAATGATTTATATGTGTTTAACTATTTCATCACAACACAATATATGCTTTAACAATTTTATCACCACAAAATATCACCAAACAACCAGATCTAAATACTACATCCAACACATATCAAATCATGAATCATAACAAATAGGAATTAACTATAGACTGGTGATAATAAAATTAGAATTATTTCTTATTATTTAAAAAGAAGAAATAAATATATTTCTCATAGTTGTTTAAATCTGAATGATTCCGATCTGAAATTTGACCAAACTTCGATCTGCTCCGAATTGGTTCCAGACAGTCTAGAAACGCAGATCTCGGGCTCACGATCACAACACTTCGAAAATCGTTCAATTCTGATTCAGTATGAGCGAGTTATGATTTAATTTGTGATGATAAAAATTTAAATTTAAATAAATAAATAATTTAATTACATTAATACCCTTCTTCCTCTTCACAGATAACATGACCGTATGTTTTCCTATGGGTTCAATTCTTGGGTTAGATTTTGCGTCCAAACTGAGAAGCTTCGTCACGATCAGAGATCACCACGCCGGAGAGGAGCAAGAGGTGCCTTTAGGAGGTCCTACTTCGGCCAACTTGAACGCGGCTATATGGGTGTAACACCCCACATCCGTTAGTGTCACTCACAAAGGGAATGCACTAAGTTCTGTGGAGCATTATGGGTAAAAGATGCAGATAAATTACAAGACAGACAAACATTAAACAGCGGAAAATAAAACTTTGCTTTATTGACAAAATAATTTGTACAAGGTTCCTTTACAATATCAGAGTATCAACTGTCTTTACAAAATAAAGAAGCATAAAATACATTTATATTCCCCAATGTAACAAAAGCCAGCCATAGCAATCCAAAGCCGATGCATCCAAGATTCTCCAAGCTTGGAAAGAGAAATCATCCCAAAACAAATCTGAGCTATCCTATTTCCTACTTAACAACCTGGGGGGGGGGGGGGGGGGGAGAACGGAAGAAAGAAGACGAAAGAAAAACAGAGTCAGACATAAAGCCTGAGTAAGTTCAGTAACTTCTAGCATATGAACATGGAAAACAAAACGACATGAATTAACTGAATACAAGATTACACCATGACGATAGGGTCAACAAGATTAGACAAGGTAGTCACAAGATATGCTAAGATAAACTGGATACGCTCTAATACTTTCGCTGCTTCGCTATTTACTTGTTATACTGGTTTCTATATCTCTGCACCGCCTAACTAGTGTTTCAACTAGTAACGATAACGTGATCCCAATCCCTGTATTTTCCATCGCCTTCAGGCATCCATTTATTAGTTGTTACCTAGATCTAATCTAGGGTTTTCTATCCACTGCTTTCTAGATTTAACTATAGTTTTACGCTATCTGCTGAACGCTTTTCGAGTTCAGGGTTTATGCCACCTAGTCCAACTAGGGATTACGCTACCTGTCGAACAATGCCCCCAAGTCTAGGACACACTACCTAGAGTGGTATATGTTCCTAGGCTTCCCCACGCATGTATCGCGAATCGTTATCGCTTGTCTAGATGCACATGTCCTGTAATGTGCGATCCGAGTCCTGTGACAGGGCAAATCAAGAAATACAGAACTCGGTCGGGAGCTTTCAGATATCTGCCGATGCAGATGCTAAGGTCTGTTTTAATTCCAGTGGCTATGGTCCCACTTGACCCCTCCCTCAGCTAATGAAAGGCACACCTTGTAAAATGAGAACTATACGCCGGCCCCCGGTGCCCCACTATCATATGGCCATCCGCAACCATAACTAGATAGCAAGTATATGGTCTTTTGGAGTTCTCCTCCTTTCCGCTTCACGTATCTCGATTGACTCAAGATGGATGGTAGACGACGAGTTGCTATCACAGGGCTACCGTCTTCTCGCCGAATCACGCTGGTCCATCCTAGTCTTTAGGTTGCCACATATATATATTGCAACCAAGGCATACCCTCGGTTCTTCTAACGCAGACCTTAACCTCTGTGAGCCCAGGATGATCATCTGCAGCCTCACAGAGGGATACCAAGAGTACCCTCACGTCCCCTCGAAGCCTCGGGCTTCGTAACCCAATTCGTTGGAGCCTTCTTAAAACCAGATGGATGTCCGCTCCTTCGTGTTATACTAAGAATTACTACTTAGTTCTACTAACTAAGGTTTACCACTTAGTTTCCAAATTCCTTGTTTTCTTAACTAAGTTTTATTACTTAGTCCCTTTTTCAACTGAGGTTTACTATTTAGTTTTCTTTCTCGCCAGGTTGGGTTGGTTAAGTGTCTTTAATCGATTCAAGCTATCTTAACCCTCTTCCCTTATCCTATTACACTGGTTAAGTGTTATCCCTTTATGCTTTTTACTTAACCCTATTCATTTATCATATTCTGATGGTTAAGCATTCAAGTTTACTTAACCCTATGGTCTAGTCCAGCTAACATATTAATTTGGCTAAGTGTATTACTTAACCCCAACCTCTAGTCTAATTAACATGTTAAATTGGCTAAGTGTATTAACTTTACTTAACCCCACCTTCTAGTCTAGTCAACATGTTAATTTGGCTAAGTATTCCCATGGACTTAACCCTCCCATTCTAGCTTTAACTGTGCTAAGTTGGTTAAGTGTTCCTTAACCTTCCCATTCTAGCTTAACCGTGTTAGGTTGGTTAAGTGTTCCTATGGACTTAACTCTCCCATTCTTGTTCTAGCTTTAATTAATAAATTAAAGCCACAACCTCTCACATTAGACAGATATTGCTGCGGTTACTGGATGTGCCGGTCGGTTCCGGGCAGGTTTACACCGCAACTCAGTCTAACCTCGGGTTAGGCATATTCATGTTTTCTAAGTTCAAAGGGTTTTTGATTAATTTCCAAATCTGGTTTTGAAAACAACCATCCCGTCCTTTGGATCAGTTAGGGATAGCCAGGGAGGGCAGGAAACTTGTATTTTCCAAACCCAAGCCTAGACACTATCCTCTCTGTCACCCTAGAACCTTCTGGTCTATGTGTTATAAAAAGGGATGTTATCAAAATACTTTTCTTTTGTTTATAAATTGTTAACAATTTATTTCAAAAGCCCATTTCCCCTTTTTAGACAAATTTGGCCTATATTTATTTGTCAAGCCTACTAGTATACTTATATTCTAGGCCCAAGTCCTAACCCAACATGCAGTTTAGGCCATTTCCTATTTCTAATCAACCTTAATTAACCCAATCTTGGTTTAACATCCTAATTCACAATTTATGGCAAAACTAGAATTATTTTTCTAGTTTACATTTTATGCCTAAAATTTAGCTTACTTACTAACGCTAAATTTAATATGTCAAAATCACATATTCCCTAATCCATGTCAAATTTCCCCGTTTTCATTTTAATATGCATGTCATAATACATATTCCAAATTATGCCAATTTCCAAGTTTACAATTACGTTCATATTCATTTCCATGTTTTTCCCCAAATCGCATTCCCACCGTTCGAATAATCGTGATTCAACCTAGATTATAAATAAATCTAGATTCGTAGATAAAAAGGGAATGAATCAAAATGACAAGAAGGAATAATTGGCATAAAAAGGTTTGGATAACAATGTAGGTTCAAGAATATGGGTAGACCTAACTAAATAGGTAAATTCCCACTGTCTTAAAACCAAAGAATGGGCAAAATAGGTTCAAGAACGTGGGTAGACCTAACTTAATAGGTAAATTCCCACTGTCTTAAAACCAAAGAAAAAACCAAGGAACAGGTAGAATAAATAATTGGGTTTAGACCCAATTTCACAATCCCCAAACTAAAGCAATATTTTCCTAATCATGAATCATGGGTGTCAAAATCACAATTGTCCTCATTATGTCACAAGCAATAGTTTATGTCCAATTCAAAGGCTTATGTTCTTAGTCATAAGTAATGTCCATGGTCATAGGCAATATAGGCGATGTTCATAGTCCAAAAGGGAAAATAATTCCCATAGTCCTAAGTCATTGTCATAGGCAATGTTTATATGTCCCAAAATCAAAGGCTTATGTCATAGTCCAAAGGCATATGCTTTCAAAGGCCACAGTTCTATAGTCATAGTCACGGTTACAGTCTTATTTGTCCTCGAATCATAACAGTTCTTAATTCAGTCCAAGAGTATAAACACAGATTCGAAGAGAGAGAGAGAGATTTGGCATATTCCTTTATTCCTTTAATTTCATGTCACAAATAAAACAAAATATTCAGATCTAGAAATAACCAACTTACAGAAAATAGATCTAGAAAAGAAGGAAAGCGTGGCTATGATTCGTGCGTCGTTGCTTGAAACTTGTTTGAGCTAGCCTTTGAATTCTTCACTTGAAACTTTGATTTGAATCTCTCCTTAAAAGTCTTTTAGCAGCATCTCCTCGTCTTGAATCATATTTTATTTTATTTATTTATTTAATTAAAGAGGAGAGGCAGAGGCCATGAATCTAAGCAGCATAAGGATAGAAGAGAGAGAGGTGCAAAGAGGAATGGAGACTAGGGCTGTTTATATAGCTGCTCAAGACCTTATCGTACACGCAGCGCTGAGTCAGCATTGAACCCAGTTAAGAAAATAGTCCAGGTACGTAGATGAATCTAGCCAAACCTTATCATACACGCAGCGCTGAGTCAGCATTGGGTCCCACAAGCTATTTTGGCGTAGAAATTTGAATTTCGAATGAATTGTTTTGGCGTAGAAGTTTGATTTTCGAACTTTTGAATCTCTGGAATTTATTTAACTATTTTATTCACATGAAATATTCTTATATGTATACAATTCCTCTAACGACCATTTTACGCGTATATATATACGCACAACTTTCATTTTATTTTCAAAATTCAAATGATGTTGCCATATTTCATTGACTGTAGCCTTATCATGAATTTTATCTTTCGTATACATATATTTTTGCATATATATATATATATATATTTATATTCTCATATGTATATATATATTTTCTTTATTTCCTTATGTGTACATTCTTATCCTTTCAAATTTTGAATTTGTATACGTACATATATTTGCATGTTCAGTTGGCTCTCTCTAAAACAAAGATAAAAAATCATGCCGCCGCCGGGGTTCGAACCCCCGACCTCCATGCTACAAATCCAATGCCTTAACCAACTGAGCTACATAGGCTTTTGTTAATAAGTCTTAGAACAATAATAATTATTGTCCTCTCCTTACTTCTCTTTTTCATGTTAGTTACAATACTTAAATTAAACAACTGCATGGATCTTTTTCTTTGAATTTTTCTTTTAAAAAAATAACTATACTTTAATTTGTGAATCTTAATGTCACAGAATTACGGGGTGTTACAATGGGTGGGCGGCGCTCGAAACGATGGCACTTCAGGTGCAAAATCCGATCCCAATATGCCACGAAACTTGATCACTTCCGTAAGGAATTGTCGAGGAGAGCAATCTCTTCAAAATTGTCTAAAGGAGTGAAGGATTTTAAGGGTGTTGTTAATGACACTCCCTTTTTGGTTAAAGGGTGTCATATTTTAAGGCGACACCGGTCTATAAAAAAATTGTTAAGGGGCAACACCAGTTATACTTTTAAGGGACAAAAATAACCTTGTTGTATTTCAATGCTCGCGCTCGAACCAGAAAAACCGGTAAGAGTATACCGTTTTTATTTAATAAAAATGGTAGCATTAGAACATCCTTTCTATCTCTGTAACAAACTTAACAAAAGCAACAGAAACGGTTATACTCTACCATGTTTGCACACTAAAAACAGTCATAATTTTCTATCTTTATAATGATTATTCGGTGTTTGCAGGTCGTTTTTCGTATTTTCACATCTACATCGTGCTTCGGAAAACGGTGACTCGCAATCGAATTTCACCACATCGTGATTCTTCTTCAGATTAAGGGCAATTTTGTCTTATTATTGTGTATTGTTAAGGGGTGTCTAGACTGTAGTGTACTCCCCTTAACAAAATTTTAAAAACTGAAATTTGTGTCACCCCTTAACCAAAAAGGGAGTGTCATTAACAATCCCCGATTTTAATGTGTGGATCGATGGAAATTAGTGGTAGGAAGAATTTCGGCCATTGGAAAGAGAGGGCGACGGCTGTATACAGTATATTAGGGTTTGGAAGAATACTATTTATAATATTTTAATATTAATTTTCTTGATTAATGAATTTTAGCCCATTACTCCTTAACGGTTCCAATTTCAGCCCAGCAGATGTTGTACCTACATATTGCCCCCGTTCCGGAACTAATGGGCTAGCTCCCGTCATCCCAAACCATTGTTTTCAGCCTGATTCTTCAATTTAAAATTTAAATCATTTATTTAATTAATTCGATCGTACATTTAAATTCATCGGGGCCACATACGGACTCCGAAAATTCCCGAAAATTAAATATAGCTATGATTTGACGATACTGTCCTAACAAAAATAATTTCGTCGGATTTAGAGACCGTTTGAAAAAATGGCCATTTTCAAGTCGATTAAATTTGACTGAAATTAACAAAACATGTTTTCTTTTGCCACGCTCACATATTGATTCTAAAAATTATGAAAATTTAAACCTAGCAGTAATTTGACATTCCGTTTCCAACAAAAGTGGTTTCATCGAAAACGGAGGTCGATTGTAAAATGACTATTTTTAATGGCTTTAATATTATTTAAAAATGGAATTTTTAAATTCCGGTACATTTTCCAACAAAATTTCTTAAAATAAAAATTTTAAATTGGTTCGGATTTTTTGGGTTGTTACAATCTCCCCCACTTAAAAGCTTTTCGTCCCCGAAAAAGAAACAAAAGTAAAGTAGGAAACAAAACGGAAAAATATTGGAATCGTACCTCAACACAAGAGTTACTCAGAGAGGTCCATTCTGCACTTGGGATGCGCCTTCTCCTTCAGAAGAAGCTGGCGCACTCGCCCCATCGTACACGTGAGCCACTTGGGCCTTTTTAAGCAATGGACAGTTTGGCCTGATGTGCCCCCTCTTATGGCAATTATGGCATTCCCTAGTATCTTGAGGCCTCTTTGGAGCCTTGCATTTGCAAGAATCATGTCCGAACTGCTGGCAGTTGAAGCATTGGACCTTGGCCTTTTTATCCCCTTGAAGCTTAGCGGCTGCGGAGTTGCTCGCCTCTGGTTTCTTATGAGGCTACTTCCTCTTGTTATTAGTCTGATTCCTTTCTCGATCTTGCTCAGAATTCTTGTCAATCTCCTCATATCTACAAGCCATCTCAATCACTTTAGCAAATGGGCGCTCAATGTGTGCCGTCACCCTATTCTGATACTTCCTCGCCAGACCATTAATGAATCTCTTATTTTTCCGATGCAAGTGTTGAACCAACTCAGGGGCATATCTGGAGAGCTCGTCGAATTTCTTCACATATTCGGCAATCATCATACCTCCTTGTTGGAGGTTGGCAAACTCCTCATGAAGGCACTCCTCTTCGTGCTACGGAATAAACTTCTCATTGAAGAGCTCCTTGAATTTCTCCTAAGTTATATCAGCTTCATTACCACCAATCATAGCCGTCTCCCACCAAATCTGAGCCTGGTCCTTAAGCGGCCATGTCGCCATAAATCGCTTCCGACGGTCTTCTAACTCCAATCCCCCAAAGATCTTCTCAATTGTCTTAAGCCACGCTTCATCCTCTGTCACTGTTTCTCGGCCCGTGAAATGCACGCCTCCTATATTCTTGATTTTCTTTGCTACTTGTCTAGATCAAAAGCCCGTGGAGGTGGTGGTGGTGGCACTTCAGCAACCAAATTAGGTTGGTCATGAGCAATTGGGACTCCACCTCTTCCTCCGCCCCTGCCTGGTACTCCACCTCGATCTCTTCCTCTAGTTCTGTCTCTCGTACTTATTTTTCAGTCAGTTCTGTACCAACAAGGAAAGAGTTAGACCAACAGAAGTGATAGTTTTCAAGGAAAGGTAAAGGTAAGGACAAATGGAAAGATGATGATGTAATGACAGATTAGTATGTGCTATTCTACTGTGCTCACTCTAGGATATTACTAATCCTATCTCTAATGAGCTACTCGCCTTAGAATATTGTTGATTCAATCTAGACGAATTGTTTTAAATAAGTTATACTCCAAAGCTAAGGTTAACCATTAGCTCTGATACCAACTGTGATGACCCCAAACTTCCGTAGTACGAAAGCAAGGATAATCATTGGAATATAACATAATTACAACAATAGCAGATCCCAAATAACATCATAACACATAAATCATTGCAGCGGAAATGGAAATGTCATAAAACATCACAACAACTGAACATCAGAGTACGCAGTTACAGGATACACTTAGCAAATAGAAAGTCTCAACGGAAAGAAAATAAGTCTGAAACTCCATCAAGTACATCATAAATAAAGGATGTCAAAATGTCTCAAAGAAGAAATAAAAAGATAAAAATGATCTTCATCTTCAATCCAATAGCATGCTCCAATCAAGCATATGTGCACAAATACCTGAACCTGTCACTTGGCTGCCCGTGTGAAAAAGAGGGCATCCGAGTTTGCAAAGTGAAACAAACTATGAGTCAATCATGGGACTTGTACGAGAATCTTCTATAACCTATTTAATAATAAGGCTAATCACAGGACCACGCCACTAACGCGGAACGGGTTTACTCCATTGGATTGCCAGTGCATAAATAAAGTAAATCGTCAAAAAACGCAATGCTTTTAGAGAAATGAAACCATTATAAGACTCAAGTCCCATCACACAATGCAACGCAGACCGGAGGATAGAGTTTTACCTTATAATGGTCAAAAATGCTTGATACGATAAAAACGGATAGATATTATTATTAGTGTATATATTTTCAAAACATTTTAATTATAATATATCAATCATAGACGGCATAGCTACCATATACTATGTCGCCAAATATAGGTTTACAATCAAAACCGCAAGGGTCGTATTGGAAGTTGGATTTTCATCATGAACCAAGGCAAGAGATAGTCCTTAACGAATTCGAGACAATCTAGCCTATGTCTCAGGTCAGAGCTCGAGTGACCTTAGGAGCCACAGGGCCGGTCCACAACTAATGTTAGTGGATTATATACAATTCCTAAACAATACATCTCTACGCCCTATGCGGCGTAAAATAGAGCCACTAGGGACTCAAATGCGAGGTACCTCGCTTTCCAACATCCACATAAGTAAAAATATCTAGGCGTGTAAAACCAAAACACCACTTCTAGCTAGAAAGAAACGAATGTTCTCCCTGGATCCTTCTCCCGTTTCTGGTTCATACCGGGGTGTGAGGCACGCGAAGTAACGCTATACACAAAGCTATGCTACAATAAAGCTATGCTTTGATCATCAACCACAAGGCTCTGCTTTTCAATAATAAGCCTCGATCATTAGTATCTTGACATGCCACACTGGCAATTCACGCCATGCGATCGATAACTATCCATATATACCCTTTGAGCTCGTGTGTCTCAGAGAAGGGTGTTAAGCAAGAGAATAAATTCTCCGCCACCACTGATATATATTAAATAGAAATCAATTTAATTTACTTGGAATGAAATCCAATGTCAGACACACATCCATTTACAAGTCCGTTCTGGGTCTGAACGAAATCGGAGACACCTTATTCCTCGTCCCATGTGTCCAATACGGAAGAGAGGTGCTCGCTAATCCGGACAATCAACAAGTACGTCCAGACAACTACCACTGTAACCCTTTCAAGGCAGCAACTCCTGTCAAAGGCATCAGTAGCCGTCCATTCGATGTGAAGATCGCCGGTCTTCAAACACCGTCTTCTATATCTTCGATTTAAATCGTCGTATAATTATTTGAAATGAGTTTGACTCGGTCTTTTCAAATAATTCTCGAATAATTATAATTTAAATCATTTCATGTCGTTAATATTTAATTATAACGATTTATAGCTATTTTTATTTATATAAAAATAGCTCAAATTAATTAAACGACGCTTCAGGTCGCTATGCGGCCCTAGCGCTGTTTTTATCAAAATTTGATTTACACATATCTCTAAATCTAACCGTTGGATTTTGACAAGATTCATATCATTGGAAAGATCTTCCCAAAGTGGTCCTAACGGTTCCAGTTTTGCGAAAATCCAACAGTCGGATCTTTCGGTATAACCGTTTAAAGTTACAATTCCGAAACGTGAACTACCGCGCGATTCGTTTAATTTATATTTATATTTATATATATATATATAATATTATATATAAATATAAATCATTCGATGATTCCACAAACGTGTTTCACATGCCAAATAAATTATAACTCATTTATATGACATTTTTTGCATTTTTCTAGCGTATGTTTTGGCGATAAAAATGTCACTAGATTTATATACAAATCATAATGTATATTTTGATGGTTTCATTTTGTTAACAATTCTATGTTGACAAAATGTATATGGAAGCGATGTTTTCATTTTGTTCTTTTCTAGCATGTTAAAAATAATGTTTTTAACATACAGACATTTTCTAATATGTATTTTCTAGAAATGTTTAAAATAATGTTTTTAACACCTTTATATATTCTAACATATATTTCTTAATAAATCACTCTTACATTAAAAATGGAATTTTTAATGTTTCAACATTTTTATTCAAAACATTCAATATTTCTATCACATCAAACTTTACATTAAAATTATAATTTTTAATGTTTCAACACTTTTATTTTAATATGAACAATTTTCATATGAGTCATTCTTTTTATAAAAATGAGATTTTAGTGTTAACATGCTTTTATTTTAAAATGAACCTTTTCTAGTGATTCATTTGCTACATTAAAAATTAGATTTTTAATGTTACCGTGTTCCTATATTTAACATGAACATTTTTCCTAGTTTTCTAACATTACATTAAAAAGTACATTGCGGGTGAAACACATTGCGTTTTGTTACGTTTTTCAAAAGACATTGCGTTTTGTTACGTTTTACTTATCTGTATTGACACTATAGTTATGCACGGCAATCCATTGGTACAACCCGTTCCGCGTTAGCGGCGTGGTCTTTGGATTTTCCTTATTAGTATAAGTTATTTAAGATTTCTCACACCAGTCCCACGACTGACCCATAGTTTGTTTCACCTTTTTGCAAACTTGGGTGCCCTCTCTTCTACACGGGCAGCCAAGTAGACAGGTTCATTCTTTGCTTGGAGCTTTTCATTGAAGCTGCTTATTTTCTCTCTCTTGGATTCTGCTTGGGAGAAGAGGTGATGACTTGGAGCTTGAAGACTTTTTGTTTCTATTGGCATCTATTCTTTTCTTTTTAGACATCAAACTTATTTCTTTTCTGCAAACTTGTTGTAATAGCTTAGATTCTGTGACTGTGGATTTTCTGTGATTGATGACATTATATTTTTCCGCTGCTATAATGTTATTACTCTATGAATCGCCTTTGCTATATTGTATCTGTGTTCTATTTTATTGTATTTATGTTGTATTCCATATGATTTCTCCTTGCTTTCACTTGTGGAAGTTTGGGGTTATCACAGTTGGTATCAGAGCTTTGGTTTACAAAGCGGAGTACAACATATCTATAATAATTCGTTTACATAGAATCACTATATTCTATGGCGAACAGTTCATGAGATACATAATAGCCAGTCACTTTATCGTCATCTTTTCATTCATCCTTCGATCTTTTAGAATCACCTTTTCTGTTGTTTTGACTCTTTCCTTGATCATACGTTCGAAGAAGACTAAGAGAAGTGGCGATGCTCAATTGGCACATGTGTACGAAGGAGCGAAAGGACCAACTTCTTCGGTGGAAGGCCTGATGTTATAGGCGGTACTATTTCTGTTAAAACGTTTCAACATTCTCTGTGTTTATTCTTCCTCTTCTCCTCTTTTATTTTCTTTTTCCTTTTCGGGGACGAAAAGTTCTTAAGTGGGGGAGATTGTAATGACCCAGGATTTTAGGGCCAATTTAAAATTTTTATTTTAATGAATTTAAAGTATTTTTAATGATTTATTTATTTTAATCGAAGTTAAAACGAATAAATTTAATTTATATATAAAAGGAATTGAAAACAAGCGCTGCAGTTTGAAATTTTGACTTTAAACTTTGACTGAATGTACAGGATTCAAAATAAAATGAATTTTAGTGAAACCAAAAATATTTAAATCTGTTTCAGAATATCTTTCTAATGAATCCGAAAAATTGAAATTTCACTTTATAATTTATAAGTTATGTCAAAATTAAAATTTAGAAAAGTCGCTATGAAATGAATATATATAATATATAAAGGTCAGAATGGCCACTATTTACATACGAAGGAATCGGAACTCGAAACCACTTCCATTGAGTTCAGAATGACGTTTCTGCATTGAAAAACAGGAAACACTTATATATTTTGAGTTTCAGAAAATATTGTTTTCAAATTGTATTTTTGATATTAAATATATTCGCCCTGAAAATAGCCATTTTTTAAAAAGTCTCAGAATTGAACGAAACGAATTTTGTTGTGATCGTATCGGCATAAGAAAGCCAAAAATAATTTTTCCGGATTTTTCTGACTTCGTATGTGGCCCCGGCAAAATTATATTTACGTTCGAATTTAAAATAAAGGATTTATTTGAAAATAAAAGAAAACCATACTGTAACTTCAGAATTGGACCATGGGGATAGCGCCATCGCGTTCAGAAGACGTCAAAACATTAAGTTCGACAGTCGTTGAGCGCGAATCGGAGGTCGTATGTGAAAACGGTATTTTCTTGAATTAAATAATTAATTAAATAATTAAAATAAAACCCTAAATACTAGTATATATACCCGTATACAGTACGTATACCTCTTCTTCTTCCTTCGTGTTTAACAGCCGCCGTAACCCATAGAGCATCGAATTTTCAAACTCCATTATCTCACTCGTTTCTCGACGGAATTTAGCAAACTTTGGCACGTATCGAAGAGAAAATCGAGGCCTTCAATCTCCGACCAGTTTCACCCGTCCTCGTCCACCGTCGAAGCCGCCACGTCGCCAAGAACGTGCGCCGTACGCACCTGAACTGGGCCCTACCTCGTCCGTCG
Organism: Allium sativum; assembly: GCA_030737875.1. Lineage (NCBI taxonomy): Eukaryota > Viridiplantae > Streptophyta > Magnoliopsida > Asparagales > Amaryllidaceae > Allium > Allium sativum. The sequence continues at coordinate 5,599,188 of CM060913.1, read as the reverse complement.
CACCCCCTCCGCCTCTGGCCGCCGATAGCCCTCTCCAAGCCGGTCGCTGTCCAACAAACGGCTCGCCAATCCGTCGATCGTAGCTCGCGAAAATCGAAGTTGAATTTCTGAACCAAATCTGAACTATAAAGGTAATTTTAATTTCAGATTTTGTAACGCTTTTAAGCGTGACAGAAGCAGTTGTTAAAAGTCTGGTTAATTAAAACATTGATAACTTATTCGTATGAACTCGGATTCTGAAAATTTCAGATCCGACATGACCGTGAGGACGAGTAGTATTTGCTGAGACCGATTGGGGCGTTCTGAAAATTAATTGGATTTATTATACCTTTTATCCAATCAAGGTGAGAATTCACTGGACTTGAATTGATTTAATTTATACAACTGTATGTGAATCAGCTATGATTTAAACTGTATGTGAATCTGCTATGACTTAATCTGTATGTGTATGCTAGGACTAAAACCACTATATGTGATTGACAATTTTTGTCAATATTAGAATAAGAAAATTTTCACTGTATGTTGATTGACATATTTGTCAATATTTAATAGGAATATTTCACCATATGTTAATGGACAATTTTGTTCAATAGAAGAGGAAAAAAAAAAGTTGAAAATGTTCATTGTATGATAATTAACACTGTAATATGTTTAAGATAGAAAATTATTCATTGTATGTTCAATGACATTTTGTATGTTTAAAATAGAAAATTACTCACTGTATGTTAATTGAAAAATTTTGTCAATATTAAAATAGAGATTGCCATCGTATGTTAATTGACAAAATTTTTGTATATTAATATAGAAATTATTCATCGCATGTGAAATTAATATTTTTATGTTAATAATAGAATATGTCACCGTATGAAGTGAACTATTTTTGTTCATATTAAAATAGAAAGCATCGTATGTTGATGTCACTATTTTTGTTCATATTAAAATAGAAAGCATCGTATGTTGATGTCACTATTTTTGTTCATATTAAAATAGAAAGCATCGTATGTTGATGTCACTATTTTTGTTCATATTAAAATAGAAAGCATCGTATGTTGATGTCACTATTTTTGTTCATATTAAAATAGAAAGCACTGTATGTTGATGTCACTATTTTTGTTCATATTAAAATAGAATTTACACACCGTATGTTAATGAACAATTTTTGTTCATATTTGAATAGAATTTACACACCGTATGTTAATGAACAATTTTTGTTCATATTTGAATAGAATTTACACACCGTATGTTAATGAACAATTTTTGTTCATATTTGAATAGAATTTACACACCGTATGTTAATGAACAATTTTTGTTCATATTTGAATAGAATTTACACACCGTATGTTAATGAACAATATTTTGTTCATTATTAAAATAAGAAAAGCACCGTATGTTAATGAATAATATTTTGTTCATTATTAAAATAAGAAAAGCACCGTATGTTAATGAATAATATTTTGTTCATTATTAAAAATAAGAATATGGCACTATATGAAATGAACTAATTTTTGCTCATTATAAATTATAGAATATGCCACCGTATGTTGATGAACGCTATTTTTGTATCATTATTAAAATAGTATTATACACCGTAGGTTGATGAACGCTATTTTGTTCATTATTAAATTAGTATTACACACTGTATGTAAGAATGACAAATTTTGTCAATATTAAAAGTAAAATTTGCCACTGTAGGTTAATTGACAAATTTTGTCAATATTAAAAATAGGATTTGTCACTATATGTTAAATGACAAATTTTGTCAATATTGAAATAGAAATTATTCACCGTATGTTAATGAGCAACTTTGTTAATATAATGTTCACCGTATGAAATTAACATTTTTATCTAATGTTATTATAAAGAATGGTCATCTTATGATAATGACATTTGTGTCAAATGTTGATAGGTAAGAATATAAAATGATATTGTATGTAAATAGTATTTTTGGCAAATAAAAATACAAAATGGTCATTGTATGAAAATATTATACTTGTCATGTTAGAAAATAAGGAAATGCATGGTATGTAAAAATAGTATTTTTGTTATTGTAAATAAATAGAAAGAGTTAAAATGTGGCATTATGTAAACTTACATTTTCTAAATGTGAAGTGAAGAAAACAGAGATTTACATTTTCTAATGCAAAAGATATAGTAATGATATTGGGAAATCTATATTTTCTAATGATATTGGGAAATCTATATTTTCTAATAATATTGGGAAAAATATATTTTCTAATAATATATTTTCAATGTTATAAAAGGGAAAATGAAGTGTATGTACAATTTAACATCATTCACAATGTTAAATAAAAGGAAAATTCCACCGTATGATAGTTACACTATTTTATAATGTTAAGAGTTAAAGAACTTGACCGTAGGAAGTATATACATTATTTATAATGTAAAATAAAAGGAGAATTTGCATTGTAAGATCATATACATTATTTATAATGTAAAATAAAAAGAGAATTTACATTGTAAGATAATAAACATTTTTTTTTATGTATATAAAAAGGGAATTTACCTCGTAGGAAAAGAATTAACATTATTTATAATGTTAAATATAAAAGAAATGAAACTGTATGTAAGAATTAACATTATTTATAATGTTTAATAAAAGAAATGAAACTGTATGTAAGGTTTAACATTATTTATAATGTTAAATAAAAGAAATGAAACGTATGTAAGAATAACATTATTTATAATGTTAAATGAAAGGTTAGGAACTGTATTGAAACATTAACATTATTTATAATGTAGGTGAAAGGGAACTTACACCATAGGAAAGTGTTCATTATTCATAATGAAATTGGAAAAGAAATATATAAAGAAATGAATGGGATGGCACATTATAATTTACATTCTTAAATGAAAATTATAAAGTAAAATAAATAATAATGAATTAAAAAGGGAAGAATTATCGTCTAATCCTAAACTACATTGTCATGTAAGTAGAAAGGTGAAAGTTAAGAGAAATGTAAGCTGCACGTAGGGACGATAAACTAAACGAATTGTTTATATATATTTATATATATATAATTATAATATAACGAATTGAGCGCGGTAGTTCGCGTTTTGAAATCGAACTTTTAAACGAATATACCGGAAGATCCGACCGTCGGATTTTCCCAAAACTGAAACCGCTAGGACCGTCTTGGAAAAATCTTTCCAACGATATAAGCTACGTTAAAATCCAAGGGTTAGATTTTGAGAAAAGTGAAAATCAAAATTGATTGAAAACAGCGCCAAGGTCGCCCTTGACCTGAAGCGTCGTTAAATAAGGAATTAATTATATTAAATAATTAAGGCAAGAATTAATCGTTATAAAATAAAATAACGATATGAAATATGTTATTCTCAAAATATATGAATGCGAGATTATTTGGAAAGACCGGGTTAATCCCATTCCAAATGATCGTACGATTTCAAGAATTCAAGTATGAAGACGGCGTATGAAGACCGTAAATCTCCCCTCGAATGGACAACGATCAAGACTCTGAATTGGTTTGATCCCAATTCAAGGGTCGGGGTAATTGCCCAAACGTACGTGTTGATTTCACGGGTTTGACCCTAGTTCAGACCTAGAGCATGGGTATAAATGGATAGTGTGTCTGACATCGTACCCCACAAAATATTATGTTGTTGATATTCAGTTAATATATAAACGATTGGTGGCAGAGAATTTATTCTCTACTTAACACCCGTTTATATAGTGACGGAAGATCAATAGTACGGTATGGAGTGACGGTGTGGCATACTAAGATGCAATGATCAGGGTTTCTTGTTGAAAAGCAGAACCTTGTGGTATGAAGAACATGACTTCACGAGCCTCACAAACCGGTAGAGTCTAAAAAGGGGGAAGGGAACACAGGGAAAGTAGCACGTTTCTTTCTAGTTAGTAGTCATTTTACTTTTGGAGGATGATGAAATGAGGCGCCTCGGATAGGTCCTATAGGACCGGGGAACGTGTGCTTAGGAATTGCCAATCCTCTAAACTGTATGTGAGGATCGGCCCTGCAGGATCCAAGGGTTAACTGCGGGTAATCCTGAGACGTTAACTAGAGCGTCTCGAATCGGTAAGGAGTCCTCCCTAGCCTGGACTCATGATGGAAACCCAAATTTCCAATACGACCCCGACGGATTTGATTGTATTACTAGTATTGGAGGCATAATATATGGTACCTATGCTTCCTAGGATTAATACATTGCTTTGAATTGTTTTAAAACATATACACCCTAATAATAGTATTAGTTTCGTATTTGGTGTATTTAGCATGTTTAACCACCATAAGGTAAAACTCTATCCTCTTGGTTTGCGTTGCATTGTGTGATGGGACCTGAGTCTTATGGTGGTTCCATTTTTCAAAAGACATTGCGTTTTGTTACGTTTTACTTATCTGTATTGACACTATAGTTATGCACGGCAATCCATTGGTACAACCCGTTCCGCGTTAGCGGCGTGGTCTTTGGATTTGCCTTATTAGTATAAGTTATTTAAGATTTCTCACACCAGTCCCACGACTGACCCATAGTTTGTTTCACCTTTTTGCAAACTTGGGTGCCCTCTCTTCTACACGGGCAGCCAAGTAGACAGGTTCATTCTTTGCTTGGAGCTTTTCATTGAAGCTGCTTATTTTCTCTCTCTTGGATTCTGCTTGGGAGAAGAGGTGATGACTTGGAGCTTGAAGACTTTTTGTTTCTATTGGCATCTATTCTTTTCTTTTTAGACATCAAACTTATTTCTTTTCTGCAAACTTGTTGTAATAGCTTAGATTCTGTGACTGTGGATTTTCTGTGATTGATGACATTATATTTTTCCGCTGCTATAATGTTATTACTCTATGAATCTCCTTTGCTATATTGTATCTGTGTTCTATTTTATTGTATTTATGTTGTATTCCATATGATTTCTCCTTGCTTTCACTTGTGGAAGTTTGGGGTTATCACAGTTGGTATCAGAGCTTTGGTTTACAAAGCGGAGTACAACATATCTATAATAATTCATTTACATAGAATCACTATATTCTATGGCGAACAGTTCATGAGATACATAATAGCCAGTCACTTTATCGTCATCTTTTCATTCATCCTTCGATCTTTTAGAATCACCTTTTCTGTTGTTTTGACTCTTTCCTTGATCATACGTTCGAAGAAGACTAAGAGAAGTGGCGATGCTCAATTGGCACATGTGTACGAAGGAGCGAAAGGACCAACTTCTTCGGTGGAAGGCCTGATGTTATAGGCGGTACTATTTCTGTTAAAACGTTTCAACATTCTCTGTGTTTATTCTTCCTCTTCTCCTCTTTTATTTTCTTTTTCCTTTTCGGGGACGAAAAGTTCTTAAGTGGGGGAGATTGTAACGACCCAGGATTTTAGGGCCAATTTAAAATTTTTATTTTAATGAATTTAAAGTATTTTTAATGATTTATTTATTTTAATTGAAGTTAAAACGAATAAATTTAATTTATATATAAAAGGAATTGAAAACAAGCGCTGCAGTTTGAAATTTTGACTTTAAACTTTGACTGAATGTACATGATTCAAAATAAAACGAATTTTAGTGAAACCAAAAATATTTAAATCTGTTTCAGAATATCTTTCTAATGAATCCGAAAAATTGAAATTTCACTTTATAATTTATAAGTTATGTCAAAATTAAAATTTAGAAAAGTCGCTATGAAATGAATATATATAATATATAAAGGTCAGAATGGCCACTTTTTACATACGAAGGAATCTGAACTCGAAACCACTTCCATTGAGTTCAGAATGACGTTTCTGCATTGAAAAACAGTAAACACTTATATATTTTGAGTTTCAGAAAATATTGTTTTCAAATTGTATTTTTGATATTAAATATATTCGCCCTGAAAATAGCCATTTTTCAAAAAGTCTTAGAATTGAACGAAACGAATTTTGTTGTGATCGTATCGGCATAAGAAAGCCAAAAATAATTTTTCCGGATTTTTCTGACTTCGTATGTGGCCCCGGCAAAATTATATTTACGTTCGAATTTAAAATAAAGGATTTATTTGAAAATAAAAGAAAACCATACTGTAACTTCAGAATTGGACCATGGGGATAGCGCCATCGCGTTCAGAAGACGTCAAAACATTAAGTTCGACAGTCGTTGAGCGCGAATCGGAGGTCGTATGTGAAAACGGTATTTTCTTGAATTAAATAATTAAAATAAAACCCTAAATACTAGTATATATACCCGTATACAGTACGTATACCTCTTCTTCTTCCTTTGTGTTTAACAGCCGCCGTAACCCATAGAGCATCGAATTTTCAAACTCCATTATCTCACTCATTTCTCGACGGAATTTAGCAAACTTTGGCACGTATCGAAGAGAAAATCGAGGCCTTCAATCTCCGACCAGTTTCACCCGTCCTCGTCCACCGTCGAAGCCGCCACGTCGCCAAGAACATGCGCCGCACGCACCTGAACTGGGCCCCACCTCGTCCGTCGCACCCCCTCCGCCTCTGGCCGCCGATAGCCCTCTCCAAGCCGGTCGCTGTCCAACAAACGGCTCGCCAATCCGTCGATCGTAGCTCGCGAAAATCGAAGTTGAATTTCTGAACCAAATCTGAACTATAAAGGTAATTTTAATTTCAGATTTTGTAACGCTTTTAAGCGTGACAGAAGTAGTTGTTAAAAGTATGGTTAATTAAAACATTGATAACTTATTCGTATGAACTCGGATTCTGAAAATTTCAGATCCGACATGACCGTGAGGACGAGTAGTATTTGCTGAGACCGATTGGGGCGTTCTGAAAATTAATTGGATTTATTATACCTTTTATCCAATCAAGGTGAGAATTCACTGGACTTGAATTGATTTAATTTATACAACTGTATGTGAATCTGCTATGATTTAAACTGTATGTGAATCTGCTATGACTTAATCTGTATGTGTATGCTAGGACTAAAACCACTGTATGTGATTGACAATTTTTGTCAATATTATAATAAGAAAATTTTCACTGTATGTTGATTGACATATTTGTCAATATTTAATAGGAATATTTCACCATATGTTAATGGACAATTTTGTTCAATAGAAGAGGAAAAAAAAAAAGTTGAAAATGTTCATTGTATGATAATTAACACTGTAATATGTTTAAGATAGAAAATTATTCATTGTATGTTCAATGACATTTTGTATGTTTAAAATAGAAAATTACTCACTGTATGTTAATTGAAAATTTTTGTCAATATTAAAATAGAGATTGCCATCGTATGTTAATTGACAAAATTTTTGTATATTAATATAGAAATTATTCATCGCATGTGAAATTAATATTTTTATGTTAATAATAGAATATGTCACCGTATGAAGTGAACTATTTTTGTTCATATTAAAATAGAAAGCATCGTATGTTGATGTCACTATTTTTGTTCATATTAAAATAGAAAGCATCGTATGTTGATGTCACTATTTTTGTTCATATTAAAATAGAAAGCATCGTATGTTGATGTCACTATTTATGTTCATATTAAAATAGAAAGCATCGTATGTTGATGTCACTATTTTTGTTCATATTAAAATAGAAAGCATCGTATGTTGATGTCACTATTTTTGTTCATATTAAAATAGAAAGCACCGTATGTTGATGTCACTATTTTTGTTCATATTAAAATAGAATTTACACACCGTATGTTAATGAACAATTTTTGTTCATATTTGAATAGAATTTACACATCGTATGTTAATGAACAATTTTTGTTCATATTTGAATAGAATTTACACACCGTATGTTAATGAACAATTTTTGTTCATATTTGAATAGAATTTACACACCGTATGTTAATGAACAATATTTTGTTCATTATTAAAATAAGAAAAGCACCGTATGTTAATGAATAATATTTTGTTCATTATTAAAATAAGAAAAGCACCGTATGTTAATGAATAATATTTTGTTCATTATTAAAAATAAGAATATGGCACTATATGAAATGAACTAATTTTTGCTCATTATAAATTATAGAATATGCCACCGTATGTTGATGAACGCTATTTTTGTATCATTATTAAAATAGTATTATACACCGTAGGTTGATGAACGCTATTTTGTTCATTATTAAATTAGTATTACACACTGTATGTAAGAATGACAAATTTTGTCAATATTAAAAGTAAAATTTGCCACTGTAGGTTAATTGACAAATTTTGTCAATATTAAAAATAGGATTTGTCACTATATGTTAAATGACAAATTTTGTCAATATTGAAATAGAAATTATTCACCGTATGTTAATGAGCAACTTTGTTAATATAATGTTCACCGTATGAAATTAACATTTTTATCTAATGTTATTATAAAGAATGGTCATCTTATGATAATGACATTTGTGTCAAATGTTGATAGGTAAGAATATAAAATGATATTGTATGTAAATAGTATTTTTGGCAAATAAAAATACAAAATGGCCATTGTATGAAAATATTATACTTGTCATGTTAGAAAATAAGGAAATGCATGGTATGTAAAAATAGTATTTTTGTTATTGTAAATAAATAGAAAGAGTTAAAATGTGCCATTATGTAAACTTACATTTTCTAAATGTGAAGTGAAGAAAACAGAGATTTACATTTTCTAATGCAAAAGATATAGTAATGATATTGGGAAATCTATATTTTCTAATGATATTGGGAAATCTATATTTTCTAATAATATTGGGAAAAATATATTTTCTAATAATATATTTTCAATGTTATAAAAGGGAAAATGAAGTGTATGTACAATTTAACATCATTCACAATGTTAAATAAAAGGAAAATTCCACCGTATGATAGTTACACTATTTTATAATGTTAAGAGTTAAAGAACTTGACCGTAGGAAGTATATACATTATTTATAATGTAAAATAAAAGGAGAATTTGAATTGTAAGATCATATACATTATTTATAATGTAAAATAAAAAGAGAATTTACATTGTAAGATAATAAACATTTTTTTTTTATGTATATAAAAAGGGAATTTACCTCGTAGGAAAAGAATTAACATTATTTATAATGTTAAATATAAAAGAAATGAAACTGTATGTAAGAATTAACATTATTTATAATGTTTAATAAAAGAAATGAAACTGTATGTAAGGTTTAACATTATTTATAATGTTAAATAAAAGAAATGAAACGTATGTAAGAATAACATTATTTATAATGTTAAATGAAAGGTTAGGAACTGTATTGAAACATTAACATTATTTATAATGTAGGTGAAAGGGAACTTACACCATAGGAAAGTTTTCATTATTCATAATGAAATTGGAAAAGAAATATATAAAGAAATGAATGGGATGGCACATTATAATTTACATTCTTAAATGAAAATTATAAAGTAAAATAAATAATAATGAATTAAAAAGGGAAGAATTATCGTCTAATCCTAAACTACATTGTCATGTAAGTAGAAAGGTGAAAGTTAAGAGAAATGTAAGCTGCACGTAGGGACGATAAACTAAACGAATTGTTTATATATATTTATATATATATATATATATATATATATATATATATATATAATTATAATATAACGAATTGAGCGCGGTAGTTCGCGTTTTGAAATCGAACTTTTAAACGAATATACCGGAAGATCCGACCGTCGGATTTTCCCAAAACTGAAACCGCTAGGACCGTCTTGGAAAAATCTTTCCAACGATATAAGCTACGTTAAAATCCAACGGTTAGATTTTGAGAAAAGTGAAAATCAAAATTGATTGAAAACAGCGCCAAGGTCGCCCTTGACCTGAAGCGTCGTTAAATAAGGAATTAATTATATTAAATAATTAAGGCAAGAATTAATCGTTATAAAATAAAATAACGATATGAAATATGTTTTTCTCAAAATATATGAATGCGAGATTATTTGGAAAGACCGGGTTAATCCCATTCCAAATGATCGTACGATTTCAAGAATTCAAGTATGAAGACGGCGTATGAAGACCGTAAATCTCCCCTCGAATGGACAACGATCAAGACTCTGAATTGGTTTGATCCCAATTCAAGGGTCGGGGTAATTGCCCAAACGTACGTGTTGATTTCACGGGTTTGACCCTAGTTCAGACCTAGAGCATGGGTATAAATGGATAGTGTGTCTGACATCGTACCTCACAAAATATTATGTTGTTGATATTCAGTTAATATATAAACGATTGGTGGCAGAGAATTTATTCTCTACTTAACACCCGTTTATATAGTGACGGAAGATCAATAGTACGGTATGGAGTGACGGTGTGGCATACTAAGATGCAATGATCAGGGTTTCTTGTTGAAAAGCAGAACCTTGTGGTATGAAGAACATGACTTCACGAGCCTCACAAACCGGTAGAGTCTAAAAAGGGGGAAGGGAACGCAGGGAAAGTAGCACGTTTCTTTCTAGTTAGTAGTCATTTTACTTTTGGAGGATGATGAAATGAGGCGCCTCGGATAGGTCCTATAGGACCGGGGAACGTGTGCTTAGGAATTTCCAATCCTCTAAGCTGTATGTAAGGACCGGCCCTGCAGGATCCAAGGGTTAACTGCGGGTAATCCTGAGACGTTAACTAGAGCGTCTCGAATCGGTAAGGAGTCCTCCCTAGCCTGGACTCATGATGGAAACCCAAATTTCCAATACGACCCCGACGGATTTGATTGTATTACTAGTATTGGAGGCATAATATATGGTACCTATGCTTCCTAGGATTAATACATTGCTTTGAATTGTTTTAAAACATATACACCCTAATAATAGTATTAGTTTCGTATTTGGCGTATTTAGCATGTTTAACCACCATAAGGTAAAACTCTATCCTCTTGGTGTGCGTTGCATTGTGTGATGGGACCTGAGTCTTATGGTGGTTCCATTTTTCAAAAGACATTACGTTTTGTTACGTTTTACTTATCTGTATTGACACTATAGTTATGCACGGCAATCCATTGGTACAACCCGTTCCGCGTTAGCGGCGTGGTCTTTGGATTTGCCTTATTAGTATAAGTTATTTAAGATTTCTCACACCAGTCCCACGACTGACCCATAGTTTGTTTCACCTTTTTGCAAACTTGGGTGCCCTCTCTTCTACACGGGCAGCCAAGTAGACAGGTTCATTCTTTGCTTGGAGCTTTTCATTGAAGCTGCTTATTTTCTCTCTCTTGGATTCTGCTTGGGAGAAGAGGTGATGACTTGGAGCTTGAAGACTTTTTGTTTCTATTGGCATCTATTCTTTTCTTTTTAGACATCAAACTTATTTCTTTTCTGCAAACTTGTTGTAATAGCTTAGATTCTGTGACTGTGGATTTTCTGTGATTGATGACATTATATTTTTCCGCTGCTATAATGTTATTACTCTATGAATCTCCTTTGCTATATTGTATCTGTGTTCTGTTTTATTGTATTTATGTTGTATTCCATATGATTTCTCCTTGCTTTCACTTGTGGAAGTTTGTGGTTATCACATAATATATATATATAAATATTATCTTTTATATCAAACCATAATTTAAAAGATTTAAATGAAATCCAAATTTCCAAACAAAGTATAAAAATTCTAAGTGGTCTCTCCCCACTTAGTCTTATGAAAATAATGTCGATAATGTGTGCACTCATTACCGAGATCATTTTCCAAGGCAAGGGGCAAAGTATACACTTATTTCAAAATTCATTTTAAAACAATTTATATATAAGGAACAACCCTTAAATATATACACTATTTCAAAACCATTTTTAAATCAATATTACAAAACCACCCGAAATTAAATTCTTAAATTCATATTTAACTTATTCTTATATATTTCATTACCAATTAATTTTGACCGTAACATATGATGGAAATATAATATTATCAACAACAAAATCAAAATTAATTTATTTTCAAATAATTCTTTATATATAGAAAAATATAATTCAAACAATATTATGTCAATAAGCCCTATTCGACTGTTTAGAAATCCCTATCGATGCTTTGGCGTCCCAAGTACCGACCAGAATTCATAAAAATTCAACAGAACGAATCAACACAATACAAAATCATTTTATATGAAAATTACAAATACGCTCTCTCATATGCGCTCAAACTCATTCTAGAGTATTACTACCCAATTTCTAATGAGTTAATCCCAAATAGAGCCAAGGTTTTCGCTAAACCAAAGCTCTGATACCAAATGTAACATTCGAGCTTTTGACGTTCAAATCGACAATGATCCTCAATGTCGATACAAACAAATCAAAAATATGGATAGTTATTGGGATTTATAAAAGAAAAGGAAGAGAAGAAGGAAAACAAACACAGAATCTCGCAGCGGAAGGACAAAATATAATAATTAAATAACAGTTCATGAAGTTGTTAAAATATACATTTGATTATATTTTACAACAATTATCAGAGTTGACTATCATACACTAACAACCCGGAAAATCAGAACCAATTAAAATTTTTTATTTTAGCAATTTTAATGTATTTTGAATATTTAAAATGATTTATTTTAAATAATAACGACTATAAATTTATTTTCGATGAAGTTAAAACGAATAATTTTATTTTAATTATATAACCAGCCTGAAATGGCGCGGCAGTTTGAAAATTCGATTTCGAATTTCAATTGAATATACATAATTCAATATAAGTCAGAATTGGACGAAACAAGAAATATTTGAATCTGGTTAATCATATATTTCTAATGGATGTAAGAAACTGAGATTTCGTTTTATAATTTGAAAGTTATGTCCAGTTGAAAACTCTAAAAAGTCGCTGTGGAATTTATATATATTAATATATATATATATGGCCCTTAAAAATAGTCATTTTGCTAATGACCTCCATTTTCGACGAAACCACTTCTGTTGGATCCGGGATGTCGAATTATTACTAGGTTCCAATTTTCGTAATTATTGGAATCAATATGTGAGCGTGGCAAAAGAAAACGTGTTTTGACTGTTTATTTCAATTTGGATCGACCAGAAAATGGCCATTTTTCAAACGATCTTCAAATTTGACGAAATTAGCTTTGTTACGACCGTATCTTCAATACGAAGCTAGAAATAATTTTCCGGAATTTTTAGAGTCTGTATGTGGCCCCGGTAAATTAAAATGTACGTTTAAATTAAATATATATTAATTTATATTTTAATTTAAATAAAAAATAGTCGAAACAATTGAATTGGCTTACGAAACATATCCCATTGTGTTCGGAATGGGTGTATTTGGCTAGGGGTGACAGTCGTTGGGTTTTGTTTGGAGTTTGTAGCGATAAATAAAATTAAATGGAATTAAATAATAAAAAAGGGGTATATATAAGTTTTGACCAGTCAAAGAAACCCTAACTCCCATTTCTCACGGTCAAACTCCTGAAATGCGCCTCTACATTATTTCGACGGCCAAAATTCTTCGATATTTCCCTACCCAAAATCGCTCAAACCAGACAGAATTAGAACCCAACTTTACACAAAAATCAAAGAGCTTTTTGCGATCTTTAAATCTATATAGGAATGACGATTTCTGGTGGCTCGAATCGTTCAGATTTAGTCCCCAAATTGACTGCCGTCGCAGGCGTTTTCCCGGCCAAGGAGGCGATCGAACGAAGGGAGGTGGGTATCCGTGGAAAGCCCTCTCGGAGGCGCTTGTGGTGGCAGGGGTTGATCATCGCCGCGGTGGCAATAGGCGGCGCAAAAAGTCAACCCTTGTTTGGAACAAAGGGGAATCGATGCGGCCTGTGGTTTTTGTTGAAGAGGAAAGGTGTTATTTTTATTTAATTAATTTAAAAATGTCATGAACTTTTGTAAAATCATAACTCGCTCATACGAAGTCGAAATCACATGAAATAGGATCCGTTGCGACCAAGGGGACGACAGCTTCACAACAAGACTAACCGCATTCAATATGGAGCAAGCTAGAATTTTAGACAAATTCATACCCGAACGGCGGTGAAATTCAGAAATAAAGGAACCAAAGTGAGAACTTCTCACTATTATTTTTGTACAGTTATTTAATTTATTTTATAACTGCAAATATGAACTGCTCCCCGTCGTCCACAGACCATGGACGACTTGTTTGATTGTATTGATTGTGTGGATTGTGATTGGGATTGTAATTGATTGTATTGATTGTATTGTTGTATATATGAAATTGTTTATATAATATATATATATATATATATATATATAAATTATCATGAAATAAAATAAATACATATTTACATACCGGACAGTTTGTTTATGTACACTTATTTATCTGATGTGGATTAGGACGATAAATTTTACACATCGCTCAACTGCACAAATAATAAACAGTATTTGTTGTTTGAAAACCCCACACGGGTATTGGGATAATATTTGACATACACTGATCCCAATAATTAGTGGTATGCCAATCGATGGGTTGACAGACTGTATAAGCGTGATTTAATTATTTATTTCAATGCTTATACAGTTGTAGAATGCACTCTGGATGTTGTATGAATTTTTAATGATTGTTTATCGTTATTATTGTATACATGCGATGTATGAAATCCATATAACAGAAAATTATATGGTAATTGTTTGAGTCTGATTCCAGTTCAGAATTAACGAATATTTTAAAATAATATCCAGTAATTATTGAAATGTGAAGTCGTGTTAAGTAGTTAAACGCCATTTTAACACGAACGAGAATTTGGTCGATTTTATTCATTTTGTAATGAATATCGAAAAGTGATTTCAAAATTTGATATTTTGAAAATGTTATCATTTTAATATTATAATGATACGGAATATTCAATTTTGATTTGAATTTGAAAATGGAATTGAAATCATTTTAAAAATGAATTTAAAACGAAGTTATAAAGAATATTCAATTTTGATTTGAATTTGAAAATTAAATTGAAATCGTTTTAAAAATGAATTTAAAACGAAGTTATAAAGAATATTCAATTTTGATTTGAATTTGAAAATGAAATTGAAATTTTTTTAAAAATGAATTTAAAATGAAGTTATAAATAATATTCAATTTTGATTTGAATTCGAAAATGGAATTGAAATCGTTTTAAAAATGAATTTAAAACGAAGTTATAAAGAATATTCAATTCGGGTTTGAATTTGAAAATCAAATCGAAATCGTTTTTGAAACAAATTTAAATTTTTTTATAAAATTTGTTTTAAATGGAAATCGACGAAATATATATTATATTTATTATAATGGCCTGAATAGAACGCGCCGCGCAGCGACCGTTCATGAATTTCGACCAATAACTTCGAATTGACGTTACGGGAGATCCGACCGTCGGATTCTCCTAAAACCGGAACCTTGGGTTCGTATCGAAAAGAGCTATCCAACGAAGATAAGAAATTTGAAATCTAACGGTTGTATTTGGAATTATGTCCAAATCAAATAAGGAAAAGGTCGCTATAAGTGCAGTTCGATGACCGTTCATGGAAATCGACTGTACGGGCCTAGATAAAATTATTAAAAATATCAATAATTTGTGTAAAATCATAATAAATGATTTGGAAAGAATTAGGATGGAAAATTCCATATTTGAAAAGATAAAAATATATTTTTATCGAAATGAACTAGTTATGAACTAGAATTATAATCCAATATTTTTAAATAAATAAATTGGATTTGAAATAGTTTTAAAAATAACTGGAATTTCCAATATATGAATTGGAACGGATTTGAATTGAAATTATTTTCGGAATATTTCTATATTGGATTCCATGATTATAAGGACATTGTGGAGGAATTTGGAAGATATAATTATCATTATTCCGATACGATATTTGTTGATTTCAAAATTTGATATTGAATATAAGTCGAGATATTTTCTATTCAGAGCCTTGTATTTAATATCAAATGGGATTTTGGGTTTGTCGTAAACGGTGTCTCATTAACACTGTTCTTAAACCCAGTTGAGAAAATATTAAATCATTTAATTAAGATTTAATGTAGAAGTTTACCAATTAATTAATATTTAATTGGAATTGAATTGAAATTTGTTTTTTTGGGTTTATCGTGAACAGTGTTTAAAATAACACTTGTTCTTTAACCCGACTAATAATGGAAATGAGATTTTGGGTTTGTCGTGAATGGTATCTTTAAAAATATTGTTCTTAAACCCAACGGAGTTAAGAAAATTAGAAACTAACTGGAGATTAGCTAAGTTGAATGGTTTCCTGGGTATTGATCTGATGTTGGTTTCGGCCTTCGAGATTAATACTTAGGGAATTGTTCTCTTACTAATTTACGGTTAGAGACTGATGGAATGGAATGTGATTTTGGGTTTATCGTGAACCATGTTTTAAATGACATTGGTTCTTTAACCCAGTTAAAGATAAGATTAATTTCTTAGCTTTGAATAATCATTAATATTGATTTTTGGGAAGATTAAAACTAAATGGAGTTTTAATGAATCTTTGATTACATTGAAAAGTGAATGTGATAATTAAAATTATCAATTCAAGAAGATGATCGAAAATGGAGTACCACCAGTTTTACTCCAGGCGATAGCTATATCTTTAATTAGATTTGAACATGAAATGGTAATTAATATTTACCGATAACACTGTGGTGTTAGATATGGAGTATTACCAGTTTTTCTCCCTGGGATGAATAGGTTGGGATTAGGAAATAAAATAAATGATTACTTCAGTGTAGTTCGCTAATCCCGACTAGTTTGGAAAACCTTAATATGGTTTGATATCCAAAGGAAGATTAAAGAATAAATTTTAAAGAATTTATCTTTGATAAAATTAATGGGAACCTTTCCCAAAGGATATGAATATTTAAATAAAAGAATATTCAGAATTGGAATGAGGCGTATGTTGCGTTTTATAGCACTTGTTTATTACATACGTGAGTTATTCGGAAAGGCCGAGTTTATACCCATTCTGAATAACTGATTCGACGATAAGTCAAAGAGATTGAAGATGGTGCAAGACCGACGATCTTCATATAGAATGGATGGTGCTACTGATGCTCATGATTGGAGTAGCTACCTTGAAGGGGCTAAAGTGGTAGCCGTCCGGACGTACATGCTGATTATACGGATATGCGAGGGCCTCTCTCCTGTATTGTACATACGGGACGAGGAATAAGGTGCCTCCGGTTTCGTTCAGACCTAAACGAACTTGTAAATGGATGGTGTGTCTGACATTGCATTCCTTTATACTGTATTCGTTGATCTCTGCTAAATATATATCTGTTTGGTGGTAGAGAATTTATTCTCTTGCTTAACCCCTTCTTTGAGACGTACGAGCTCAGAGGTTATATATCGGCAGAAATCAGTGGTACGATATGGATTAACAATGTGGCATGCTGAGATGCAGTGATCCAAACTTTTGTTGGAAAGAAATGTTTAGTGGATGATAATCAAAGCGCAGCTTTAATATAGCACAGCTTTGTGTATCGTTAATTCGCGAGCCTCACACACCGGTATGGTGGCAAACTGATGGTTAGATTAGTATGCTTTTGAGATGAGGTTAAACATCCTGTGGGTTGTCATGGATTCGTTCAACCGAGGTGATACTAGGTGTGGTCGGCCCACACCAGTAGGGATAGGGGCACACCCCCCAATTCCCAGATGGATAGAGTTAGCGATGTTTTCCAATGCTTGGACATAAGCCACGGTAACTTGTTTCATGGATAGTGCGGATGTGAATTACGGCGTTTTCGCATGCCCGCGATGTAAGACATTGGGAATTGTACTACGCGATAGATCTTTCGGATCAGGAGCCACCAATATGGAAATCCAACTTCCAAATATGACATTTTGCGGTTTTAATTGTAGAACTAGTATGGCGACATGATACATGGTACCCATGTCGTCTATGATTGATACATTTATATTTGAAGTTGTTTTCTTCACTTATAGTAATAATAAAAGATTAAATTTCGCGTATCAAGCATTACTTGGCTATTATAAGGTAAAACCCTATCCTTTGGCTTGCATTGCATTGTGTGATGGGACCTGGGTCTTATAATAGCTTCATTTTCTTTAATTAGCATTGCATTGTTTGGTTTAGGCACTGGTATTCTTGGGGGTAAACCCGTTCCGTGTTATACGGCATGGTCTCTTGATTTACCTTATTCTAAAGTAAAGTATTAAATAATTGTTTTATTTCTCACACCAGTCACATGACTGACCTGGAGTTTATTGTTTTAACCTAAACTCTGGGTGCCCCTATTTTCCACACGGGCAGCTAGTAGTTTTGGTTTTGCAGATTTACATTCACAGGATCCTGATTTATAGCTGGAATGATATTCGGAAAGCTCTGTATCCGTGTATCTCTTTCAGTTGTGTTTTGTATTATTTTCCGCTGCATTGTAAATTTGTAAATCTCTGATATTTATCAAATGTATTTTATTTGTTCATACTCTGTATATTCTTGTACTCTGATGTAAATTGTTGTAATAAGCAATGAAATGTTCTTCTGTCTATGTTCTGATTTGTCGTGTTCTCAACTCAATCCGGGCTTTCCTTCAGGGGGACGTTCGGGTCGTCACATTTGGTGTCAGAGCTTTGGTTTTACAGAGCTCGAGAACAAGGCATATTAGAATGAAACGAAAGAATTCATCAGAGATTGGAGTAGTAATATCCAATAAGAATGACTCGTTAGAGATGGCATCAGTAGTATCCTAGAATGAGTTTAAAGAGTGTTGTTTTTAAAAATAAAAATGAAAACAAACTTTATTTTGAAAATTTAAACCTTATTATATGTATTTGAATATTTTATTTTAAATTGATTTGGACAATCGAGTATATTAAGATTTTGAATATACGCGAAATTAACGTGTATTTGAAGCCTCAAATATACTAGATGGATATAGAATCACACTCTAGTCGCCCGGAGATGACTCTGATGATACTGGTGATTGACATGTCAGCATCAGTAGTAAGTGTTCGAGTTTCGAAAGTGGGATATCTATATTTCCAATTGACTGGTGTGAGAACCAAAACTAGATAGGGTATGTTGTAGTGAATTGGCATCAAAAATATGATTTTTGACTAGGTATTAAAGTTATGTGTTTGAAATTTAATCAACTAATTGATTGCTGGTTGTGTTGTTTGATTAATTAAAATTTTGAACCATTTAGCCAAATTGAACAAAAATTGAACTGAATGGAAAATTGTGTGAAATTGCATGCATATACATGTATATACATTGAACATGTCATAGCAAGGAGGCTAGAGCAGAGGAATAAAATTGTATGCCCGACAAATAGGTACATATTTACTGTTTTGTTTGGGTTTGGATGATTTTATGAGCCAATTGTCTAGCCGCTTGCCTTTTTCTTTTTTTCTTTTTTTGAGATGAGAGGGCTTGTGTGGCGGTTTGGGGATTTTCCTGATGCTCCCCGTACAAAGGAGGTTATGGCGAAATTTTAGGGTGTTAGCCAAATTTTTGAAAAATTATAAATTCTTAGAAACTGAAAAGTTGAAGAATGAAAGTTGAGTTGATTAGTTAAACAACTTTCAGCTCCATTCCTTTTCGAGGACGAATAAATTTTAAGTAGGGGAGATTGTAACAACCCGGAAAATTAGAACAAATTTGAAATTTCTATTTTAGCAATTTTAATGTATTTTGAATATTTAAAATGATTTATTTTAAATAATAACGACTAGAAATTTATTTTCGATGAAGTTAAAATGAATAATTTTATTTTAATTGTATAACGAGCCTGAAATGGCGCAGCAGTTTGAAAATTGGATTTCAAATTTCAATTGAATATACAAATTCAATATAAGTCAGAATTGGATGAAACAAGAAATATTTGAATCTGTTTAATCATATCTTTCAAACGGATGTAAGAAACTGAGATTTCGTTTTATAAATCGAAAGTTATGTCCAGTTGAAAATTCTGAAAAGTCGTTGTGGAATTTATAAATATTTTAATATATATATGACCCTTAAAAATAGTCATTTTGCAAACGACCTTCGTTTTCGACGAAACCACTTTTGTAGGATCCGGGATGTCGAATTATTGCTAAGTTCCAATTTTTATAACAATTGGAATCAATATGTGAGCGTGGCAAAAGAAAACTTGTTTTGATAGTTTTAGTCAATTTGGATCAACCAGAAAATGGCCATTTTTCAAACGGTCTTCAAATTTGACGAAATTAGTTTTGTTAGGACCGTATCGTCAATAAGAAGCTAGAAATAAGTTTTCGGGAAATTTTAGAGTCAGTATGTGGCCTCGGTAAATTAAAATGTACGTTTAAATTAAATATTTATTGATTTATATTTTAATTTAAAGAAAAACTGGTCGAAACAATTGATGAATTGCCTTATGAAACATATCCCATTGTGTTCGGATAGGGGCGACAGTCATTGGGTTTTGTTTGGAGTTCGTAGCAATAGATAAAATAAAATGGAATTAAATAATAAAAAAGGGGTACATATAAGTTTTGACCAGTCAAAGAAACCCTAACTCGCATTTCTCACGGTCAAACTCCTGAAACGCGCCTCCACATTGTTTCGACAGCCAAAATTTCTCAATATTTCCCAACCAAAAATCGCTCAATCCAGACAGAATTAGAACCCAACTTTACACAAAAAACAAAGAGCTTTTTGCGCTCTTTAAATCCATATAGGAATGACGATTTCTGGTGGCTCGAATCGTTCAGATTTGGTCCCCAAATTGACCGTCGTCGCAAGCGTTTTCCCAGCCAAGGAGGCGATCGAACGGAGGGAGGTGGGTGTCGTTGGAAAGCCCTCTCGGAGGCGCTCATGGTGGCAGGGGTTGATCTTCACCGCGGTGGCTATAGGCGGCGCAAAAAGTCAACCCTAGTTTGGAACAAAGGGGAATCGACGCGGCCTGTGGTTTTTGTTGAAGAGGAAAGGTGTTATTTTTATTTAATTAACTTATTAACTAATTTAAAAATGTCATTAACTTTTGTAAAATCATAACTCGCTCATACGAAGTCAAAATCACATGAAATAGGATCCGTTGCGACCGAGGGGACGACAGCTTCACAACAAGACTAACTGCGCTCAATTTGGAGCACGCTAGAATTTTAGACAAATTCATACCAAAACAGCGGTGAAATTCAGAAATAAAGGAAACAAAGTGAGAACTTCTCACTATTATTTTTGTATAGTTATTTAATTTATTTTATAACTACAAATATGAACTGCTCCCCGTCGTCTACAGACCATGGACGACTTGTTTGATTGTATTGTTTGTGTGGATTGTGATTGGGATTGTAATTGGTTGTATTGATTGTTTTGTTCTATATATGAAATTATTTATATAAAATATATAAATATATATATATATATATATATATTATCATGAAATAAAATAAATATTCATTTACAAACCAGATGGTTTGTTTATGTACACTTATTTATCTGATATGGATTGGGACGATAAATTTTACACATCGCCCAACTGCACAAATAATAAACAGTATTTGTTGTTTGAAAACCCCACATGGGTATTGGGATAATATTTGACATACACTGATCCCAATAATTAGTGGTATGTCAATCGATGGGTTGACAGACTGTATAAGCATGATTTATTTATTTTAATGCTTATACAGTTGTAGAATGCACTATGGATGTTGTATGAATTTTTAATGAGTGTTTATCGTTATTATATTATACATGCCATGTATGAAATCCATATAACTGAAAATTATATGGTAATTGTTTGAGTCTGCTTCCAGTTCAGAATTAACGAATATTTTAAAATAATATTCAGTAATTATTGAAATGTGAAGCCGTGTTAAGTAGTTAAATGCCATTTTAACACGAACGGGAATTTGGTCGATTTCATTCATTTTATAATGAATATCGAAAAGTGATTTCAAAATCTGATATTTTGAAAATATTATCATTTTAATATTATAATGATATGGAATATTCAATTTTGATTTGAATTTGAAAATGGAATTGAAATCGTTTTAAAAATGAATTTAAAACGAAGTTATAAAGAATATTCAATTTTGATTTGAATTTGAAAATGAAATTGAAATCGTTTTAAAAATGAATTTAAAACGAAGTTATAAAGAATATTCAATTTTGATTTGAATTTGAAAATGAAATTGAAATTGTTTTAAAAATGAATTTAAAATGAAGTTATAAATAATATTCAATTTTGATTTGAATTCGAAAATGGAATTGAAATCGGTTTAAAAATGAATTTAAAACGAAGTTATAAAGAATATTCAATTCGGATTTGAATTTGAAAATCAAATCGAAATCGTTTTTGAAACAAATTTAAATTTTTTTATAAAATTTGTTTTAAATGGAAATCGACGAAATATATATTATATTTATTATAATGGCCTGAATAGAACGCGCCGCGCAGCGACCGTTCATGAATTTCGACCAATAACTTCGAATTGACGTTACGGGAGATCCGACCGTCGGATTCTCCTAAAACCGGAACCTTGGGTTCGTATCGAAAAGAGCTATCCAACGAATATAAGAAATTTGAAATCTAACAGTTGGATTTGGAATTATGTCCAAATTAAATATGGAAAAGGTCATTGCAAGTGAAGTTCGATGACCTTTTATGGAAATCGAATGTACGGGCCTTGATAAAATTATTAAAAATATCAATAATTTGTGTAAAATCATAATAAATGATTTGGAAAGAACTGGGATGGAAATTTCCATATTTGAAAAGATAAAAATATATTTTTATCGAAATGAACTAGATATGAACTAGAATTATAATCCAATATTTTTAAATAAATAAATTGGATTTGAAATGGTTATAAAAATAACCAAAATTTCTAATATATGAATTGGAATGGATTTGAATCGAAATTATCTTCGGGATATTTCGATATTGGAATCTGTGATTATACGGACATTGTGGAGGAATTTGGAAGATATATATATATATATATATATATATATATATATCGTTATTCCGATACGATATTTGTTGATTTCAGAATTTGATATTGAATATAAGCCGAGATATTTTCTATTCAGAGCCTTGTATTTAATATCAAATGGGATTTTGGATTTGTCGTGAACGGTGTCTTCATTAACACTGTTCTTAAACCCAGTTGAGAAAAGATTAAATCTTTTAATTAAGATTTAATGTAGAAGTTTACCAATTAATTAATATTTAATTGGAATTGAATTGAAATTTGTTTTTTTTGGTTTATCGTGAACAGTGTTTTAAATAACACTTGTTCTTTAACCCGATTAACAATGGAAATGGGATTTTGGGTTTGTCGTGAATGTTATCTTCAAAAATACTGTTCTTAAACCCAATGGTTAAGAAAATTAGAAACTAACTGGAGGTTAGCTAAGTTTAATGGTTTCCTGGGTATTGATCTGATGTTGGTTTCGGCCTTCTGGATTAATACTTAGGGAATTGTTCTCTTACTAATTTACGGTTAGAGACTAATGGAATGGAATGTGATTTTGGATTTATCGCGAACCATGTTTTAAATGACATTGGTTCTTTAACCCAGTTAAAGATAAGATTAATTTCTTAGCTTTGAATAATCATTAATATTTATTTTTGGGAAGATTAAAACTAAATGGAGTTTGAATGAATCTTTGATTAGATTGAAAAGTGAATGTGATAATTAAAATTATCAATTCAAGAAGATGATCGAAAATGGAGTTTCACCAGTTTTACTCCAGGCGATAGCTAAATCTTTAATTAGATTTGAACGTGAAATGGTAATTAATAAATACCGATAACATCGTGGTGTTAGATATGGAGTATTACCAGTTTTGCTCCATGGGATGAATAGGTTGGGATTGGGAAATAAAATAAATGATTACTTCGGTCTAGTTTGCTAATCCCGATTAGTTTGGAAAACCTTAATGTGGTTTGATATCCAAAGTAAGATTAAAGAATAAATTTTAAACAATTTATCTTTGATAAAATTAATAGGGACCTTTCTCAAAGGATATGAATATTTAAATAAAAGAATATTCAGAATTGGAATGAGATGTATGTTGTGTTTTATAACACTTGTTTATTATATACGCGAGTTATTCAGAAAGGTCGGGTTTATACCCATTCTGAATAACTGATTCAACGATAAGTCGAAGAGAATGAAGACGATTCAAGACTGACGATCTTCACATCGAATGGATGGGTGCTACTGATGCTCATGATTGGAGTAGCTACCTTGAAGGGGCTAAAGTGGTAGCCATCCGGACGTACTTGTTGACTGTACGGATATGCGAGGGCCTCTCTCCTATATTGGACATATGTGACGAGGAATAAGGTACCTCTGGTTTTGTTCAGACCTAAAACGGACTTGTAAATGGATGGTGTGTCTGACATTGTATTCCTTTATACTGTATTCGTTGATCTCTGCTAAATATATATCTGTTTGGTGGCGGAGAATTTATTCTCTTGCTTAACACCCTTCTCTGAGACGTATGAGCTCAGAGGTTATATATAGGCAGAAATCAGTGGTACGGTATGGATTGACAGTGTGGCATGCTGAGATGCAGTGATCCAAACTTTTGTTGAAAAGAAAATTTTGGTGGATGATGATCAAAGCGCAGCTTTAATATAGCACAGCTTTGTGTAGCGTTAATTCGCGAGCCTCACACACCAGTATGGTGGCAAACTGATGGTTAGATCAGTATGCTTTAGAGATGAGGATAAACATCCTACAGGTTGTCATGGATTCGGTCGACCGAGGTGATACTGGGTGTGGTCGCCCCACACCAGTAGAGATAGGGGCACACACCCCCGATTCCCAAATGGATTGAGTTAGCGGTGGTTTCCAATGCTTGGACGTAAGCCGCGGTAACATGTTTCCTGGATAGTGCGGATGTGTATTACAGCGTTTTCGCATGCCTGCGACGTAAGCCGTTGGGAATTGTACTACGCGATAGATCTTTCGGATCAGGAGCCACCAATATGGAAATCCAACTTCCAAATATGACATTTTGCGGTTTTAATTGTAGAACTAGTATGGCGACATGATATATGGTACCCATGCCATCTATGATTTATACATTTATATTTGAAGTTGTTTTCCTTCACTTATAGTAATAATAAAAGATTAAATTTCGCATATAAAGCATTATTTGGCTATTATAAGGTAAAACCCTATCCTTCGGTTTGCGTTGCATTGTGTGATGGGACCTGGGTCTTATAATAGCTTCATTTTCTTTAATTAGCATTGCGATGTTTGTTTTAGGCACTGGTATTCTTGGGGGTAAACCCATTCCGTGTTATACGACGTGGTCCCTTGATTTACCTTATTCTAAAGTAAAGTATTAAATAATTGTTTTAGTTCTCACACCAGTCACATGACTGACCTGGAGTTTATTGTTTTAACCTAAACTCTGGGTGCCCCTATTTTCCACACGGGCAGCTAGTAGTTTTGGTTTTGTAGATTTATATTCACATGATCCTGATTTACAACTGGAATGATATTCGGAAAGCTCTGTGTCCGTGTATCTCTTTCAGTTGTGTTTTGTATTATTTTCCGCTGCATTGTAAATTTGTAAATCTCTAATATTTATCAAATGTATTTTATTTGTTCACACTCTGTATATTCTTGTACTCTGATGTAAATTGTTGTAATAAGCAATGAAATGTTCTTCTGTCTGTGTTCTGATTTGTCGTGTTCTTAACTCAATTCGGGCTTTCCTTCACGGGGAAGTTTGGGTTGTCACATAAACATACCAGTTTGTAGCGGAATAATAATAATAATACATCTGTCGAGCTCCATCTTTATCTTCATAATGCCGTCTTCAATAACTGAAAACTCAGGCTGACCCGAGCGTATTACATAAACAGAAACACAACAAACACTCGGATCATAACTAAAATATTTTCATGTTAGTTAAATCAAATTCATATGATAATATGAGTGCAATAACTTAAGAGATGTTACGGGAATTTCCATCTCCAAAGGATCCGTTAAACTAGATATTATATAATATAATACGCTATTATATTAGTGTCTGTGGTTAAATATAAAATACTAAAATAGTGTAAGCAGGATTACCATTATTACCCTTACACCGTTTATACCGTTGCCTTACAGTTTCCATATAACACACCAGTACGTGGGTGGATAGGGATGCGCCGTGATACAACAACGTTAAATCAAAATCGTAGGGGGCCCGATCAGGATAATATGACAAGGCACACGAGGAATGCCCAGAGTATGAATATACTAGTTGCACGCCCGGACTAGTGGTAACGCATAGCCGCAACTGCCGCTCACCTCGGACAACACTCCAAAATCATAGATGTGCATCAAATCAAATCAATCAAACCGAGGGCCGATAGTAATAAAGGAAGAAGTGTTGCCGATGGAGGTAGCTAACCCCACTTGGTCACGGTATAGCCCTGTTTTAGTCATTTTAATTATGACCCAAAGGTTAAGGATATCCATCATCATTCTCTTTCTTCGAATCCAGTAATCGCCTCCAAATCAACCTACTTCATTCTGGAACTCCACCGCGTACACAGTTGTTAAAATGTTTTTCGGTATTGGCGGAGAGTATGACAGTATCTGATCCCGGTCTCTTTAACAACTAATCGTTTACATTTTTCACACCGGATAATTCTTTTACATTTCAAAGAGGTTCGTACTTTGTATCGAAAATATCATATTTTCTTAAAATCATTTCAATATTCAAGATAGAATATTATTCACAGTAAAATCTCCATTTAAACCAATTTAAAATCTTGAAACGATTCCAATCTTAAAATAATTTGAATATTTAAAATTGTTTTAAAATATATTTGAATAGTTTATATATATGTTTTTGAAAAGTTTGAAATAAATAACTTGTATGTAAAATAAAATTTAGTAAAATCTATAGAAATATATATATACATTAAAGTAATTTATAAAATAAATAATTGATTACTAAAATAGTTTATTAAAGATAATTAATATATATAAGAAAATAATAGTTATAAAGTAAAACCGTTTGTAAAGTAAAATAGTTAACTACTAAAATAGTTTCTAAAATGGTTTAAAATAATATAGTTGAGATTATAATCGTTTCGACAAAATTTCAATTAGACTTGAAGTCATATTCCAATTTCAAATCAAATTAACTCAAATTCAATATTTCAGTCGATTAAATTTCCATTTTACATTCATTTCAATTCAAATCAATTTAATTCAAATAGTTAAATTCCAAATCGGAATCTCATTTTCAATGATTTCCATTTATAACAAATATTGAGTTCACAATTCATATATCGTTTAAATCAATGTTGATTTAAAATAAATTTCAAAGGTGGATAATATAATTCAATTTCAATAGATTCGATTCACATTCAATTTCATTTTCATCTTCAGTTACAACATTAAATTATTTCCCTTTTTATTTTATATTTCAAACCTCAAAGTTCAAGTTCAAAGGAAATCAATTTATAAAACATTGTTTATATTTTCTTTAAGCAATACTCCAAAGTTCAAAGTTAAAACAAACTGGATTTAACCAACCGGCGTCCGTATATAATTTCCTATCCTATGGCCAAGTGATACTTAAATTTCCATTTCAGTATTTTGGGAAAGGATATATCATTTCAATCCAAATCAGTGTCATAGGTATTTATCATTTCAACCTACGTTTTTAATTCCTTTTAATGATTAATTACGGGTTTATTTGTTGCCTGTAACATCTAGGGTAATGGTTGGGATTAATCAACAAAATCAATAAACATATATAAACAATGTCAATAACAAGATGAATTACATACTGATACATTAAATATATAAATCCAAGGGATCCATCAAAATCAACACATCTAAACAGTTCAATATAATATCAACTTACTAGTCATCAGGTATGAGGTTTTTAAATAAGAAGCTAATTTATAACCGTACAACTTATATCAACAGTTAAGTTTAATTATACAGACTATGCAGATTTAACATAAATAATAATTTTAACAGTCAAACAACATCCAAAGCAATCATATCATAACATGAATTTAATTTAACTAACAATCGAATATTTTAGTTAGGTGTGAGTTGAACTCACCTTCAGTGGCACAGAAATAGTGACGATAACAGAGAGGCGCAAAAATGAATGGCATAGAAATTTCAACGAACTGGACAAAAAAATTACTGTCAAGACCATTACAAACGTAGCGAAGTTTTATTTCACAAACAAAAAAAGAAAAAAAGTTTTTTTATTGCGTATGGAAGTCTAACCCAGCTAAACAAATTATGCATGTCTAGTTTATAATTCCTATAGATTACATGTCACAGCAACCTTTCATGCTTACTACTTCATTTATATTGTAATAATGGTCTCACGTTGACAAAATGTCTGGGTATAGTTTACATTCCTATCCAATATTATATGTTCAAGCAAAGCTTAGAAAAATGTCCTCTTTTTTTTAGTATATACAAAACGCATATGCCCAAGTACTAAAAAAACTTTGTTTCCTACTCTTCAAAAGTTTCAACACGCAAGTGTAAATGTACAACATAACTTAACAACATGTTCTTACACGCATGATGTTGTGCAGTTAAAGCGCTTAGCGGTTCTATAGCGGCAGAGGTGCAAAAAGGTGTACAGAGGAAATAGCGGGGATATAGCAGAAGCGCAAAAAGGTTCATTAGATGTAAAACCAAATATTTGAAAATTAATTAATTATCATTCTCACAATATATTTGTACAAGAAACTAATATTAATTAATCTTATATAAGAAAATCAAGGAATATCATAGTTATGCATACTGAATTTGATGAGGGTAATTAATTGTTAGCATATTTTAGGCACATATGCCTTAAATTTAGCCATTTACGCTAAATTTACTTAATTTTTAAAAAGAAAACTAGTCAAATCATGCTTTATATATTAATATTTCTAAAGCGGACACTAAAAAGCGTTGATTTAGCGGATGCAGCGGAAAATAGCGGGGCTAGAAGCGGATCTACTGTTCATCAGCGCTAAATTGAAAAAGCGTAGCGGTTGAAGAGCGCTATGGGCTATAGTGGGGATATTGCGGGGCTTTAGCGGGGCTTTAACTGCATAGGCATGATGTATATTATTATAAGATCAACAAATGAATCCACGTTACAGCAAAACTATAATCCTTTTTTTTATAAAACGCAAATATGAAATACCTGGTACTAATTTTCTTTATTTTTCCCAAAAGTTCACATGCATGTACAACATGTTTCTATCTCTTAACTTGCTTCCACTACTTATAAAAAAAATTATACCCATGATTGTACATGTATTAATGCATGGGGAAGGATGATATTTCCATGCTACAACAAACTTAGAAAAATTCAAAGTGTCCATTTTTTTTATTTAACAAAACATTTAGAACAATATTGGTAATCAAAATGTTTTTTTTTTTTTTTGAAAAAAACATGGCAATTCGAATTGTAAGGGAAAAGAGGAGCGTTTCAGAATGGGAAAGATAGGAAAATTTTTGTTCAAGGTTTCATAAACAAACAAAAGGAACAAAGTGAAGAAAAGAAGGGGAAAAAAACAAACAGTAAGACATGAGTTCTTTCGGAATTTGTTCACGAATTTTTCAAAGATATATATTTCGACGCGACAAAAACAAATAGATTAAAGATAAATAATACTTGTAAATCAGTGTATTACCAAAAGACGCAGATTTGCAAACAAGAATTTAGATGGAGAAGAGAAGTTTGGAGGAAAAGAACGAATAGTCTTTTCTCGGTAAAAGAGGAAAACAATATACAAAGAGGAACCATCATGTAAATAGTTTCTTAAGGCGTTTCAAATTTATTCCTCTTTTAAGGTCAATAAATGGCTTTTCAAATTTATTCCCCTTTTAACGTCAATAAATGGCTTTTCCAATTTATTCCCCTTTTAACGTCAATAAATGGCTTTTCAAATGTATTCCCCTTTTAACGTCAATAAATGGCTTTTCAAATTTATTCCCCTTTTAACGTCAATAAATGGCTTTTCAAATTAAAAAGAGGCGGCCATTTTCATAGCAATGAACATGAAGAGATCTAAATTAGGTTAATACCTAAGATAATTTATAAGCAGTGACATTCTAAAGGTTAATTAATTTATTAAAATTTCAATTTCCTTTTATTCACATAAAATTTAATACTAAACATCAATAAATTAATCCTAATCTAAATAGGACTTAAATTATTTATGGAATAAATGGCATATATTATAAATCTCAAATTAAATTACAACAATCACGATTGAGCATTTAATTCTAAAACAACCAATTCATTTTATTTTAGTCTTACAATTTCACTATAAATTTCCAATTTATAAATTATATTTTAAATTCACAAACGACACTTACTACCGGTTGACCTTCATTATACAAACAATGAATGTAAATTATTACCATATCAATTAATTTAAAATTTTCAACATATATGAAATTCCAAAATCAGTTAATTCATTAATTTTAGTATTTAAAGCAATTTATCAAAAACACATTAAATTTAAATATTTAAATTATCGCAAAATATTGGGATGTTACAATGATCTAAGATTTAAAGGTGGAGTTTCGTTTTCCTGCATAAACATGTCCCATTATCTGGCTTCGCAGCTGTATGAAGCAAACAAAAGATTTTTATCTTACTTACTAACTCTGGTATGTAATGATTAAAAAAAGGAATTGGAAAATCGTAGCTTTCAAAGGCGATCAGTTTTAAATGGCAAGTCAAATTCAACACTGTCTTGTTCCTTACTTCGTTGCTAACTATCATACAAATCAATGGACTAACTTTTACATAAAAGAATGGAAACGTAGCATATTCTATTATTTAATACCTTAACATCCTTTGCCCTTTGTCACGCGCATTGCTAGCTATGCTATAATGTGGACAAGACACGATATTTTATTTTAATATATGAATTAGTTATTTTTATCAAATTTGATTTAGTCAAAATTACATTACTATTTTTTATGCTAGCACATTTGAAAGAGTAAGAAATTGAAATAGTGATCCTAATTTAATTCAAGTTATATTCCGATATTTAATGCTAGTTTGTTTCATACATTGTTTTCAGATATTATATATATAATGATTTCAGGTTACCATTTTAATGTTTGAGTGGTAAGTAACACTAAACCTATAGGTTTTGTTTTCAACTGTATCTAATATAACTAGGCACAGATATAAGCTGTATCAAAACGTGGCGTGTTAAATTACTAGATACGGCTACAAACCATATCTCACTAGTAATAACATAGGGCTCTTAGTTGTATCTAAATGATTACTAGATACAAATATAAACTGTATCTAAATAATTTGTAGATGTATATGGTGTAATTTATACACGGTCTTAAACCGTATCTAATTATATGTGTGTGTGTGTAACAACCCGAAAAATCAGAACCAATTTAAAATTTTATTTTAAGGAAATTTTGTTAAAAAAATGTGTTTGAATTTAAATTTTTCATTATTAATTATTAAAGTTAAAAAAAATGTACAATAAAATTCCTCTTTATTTTTATATGTGAAACATAGAAATTGTGTCCACGATAAATTCTTAATGTGAATTTAAATTCTCAATGTAAGCATCTAATTTTGCCACAATAAATTCTTAGTGGGGTAATTTAATCCTTAAAACCCAGTGTAATATGGTAAAGACTATCATACTGATCCTAACATCGTTTTTACATAAATGAACAAATTGATTGGAAAGGATAATTAATTAAATCTTATATATAGTCACTTTGCCCTCTCCCTTTAATGTAGATTTTAAAAACAGCTCCCTTTCTTAAATCCATTTAATCCATGATACTACAAAAATATCTGAAAATGGTAAGTTGCCTATGTTGCACTATAAAATCAAAATTAATGGCGCTAAAATGGAACGAACTGACTTTTGTTAGAAACATCTTTTCAAGTAAAAATTATTGCACCTAAAAACAGAAAGAAATAATTATAGGATGAACTCATGTCAATTAAAATAATCTTTTTCTAGATTATCAATATGAAAGGAAAAGAAAAAATATTAGCTATAAAACATTAATACTAATCAATCACTCCACTATTAAAAGTACATGTAAATGTAGAGTAATGAGTTTGTCGCCATGTCAAAAGTTTTCCTAATATAATAAACTAATCACATATTATGCAACACTTTTTTTCCATCCCTGCCTACTTTACTATTCTAAAAGAAGTATATTTTCTTCACTAACTTATTCATTATATTTAGACACATTCTTAATTCTTTATCGGTCAAACATGGCAAAACATCCTTTTATGCAAACGCTGCAAGAACTTGATATAATGCTACAAAGTCAAGCACACGTTGTAATATTGATTTGGAATTTAGTATGCTTATATTAATTTATAAATGGAAATTATGTCATATAATATATTTATACGCTACTTTATTCCATTGGTCTTTCATTTTCAGGCACGTTTTTTTAAAATGCAATACATTCATTCCTTTGTTAACAATTTAATGCATGTGGTCCATGTCCAAAATGAATGCAAGCCACGTTTTATATATTTTCCATTTATGTGAAAACTTTTACCCTTTTAAATCTAGAAACACACGTCACATATTTATTTATTTATATAAAAGGATTAAGTAAATTAAATGAATAATTAAAGACGTATGAAATGGTTCAAATTCATTTAGAAACAAAACTATGCCACTTATTCTCCTTTTCTTCTCTTTGTTATTTACTTTTGAAATTTGAATGAAAAATGATTAAATAGAATAAAACATAAGGGGTTAAAAAGAGAATTAAATAAATTTATAAATACCCTAAAATTAATCCATAACCCTAATTTCAGAAAACAAACATAACCGCCGCCCCTTCTCTTTTCAATGGCTGAAATGCTCTCTCGTTCTTCCTCATTTTCTTTTAATCTAGTTGATGGTTTCCAAAATTTCTAAAGGGAAAGGTGTAGAGCTAGGGGAGCTCATCACAACCAACGGTTGAGATCAATTCTTGTGCGCTAATTTATGGGAAATCAAGCTTCAAATGGCAGCGTTCACATCGATTTTCATGGAGACGGGGAGCAATTGGGTTCACGGTGACACGCAATTCATGTAGAAGAGGAAGAAGAAGATTGCGGCCTTGTTTTCCAAATCCATGTATTAATGTTTTATTTAAAATTAATTACTTAATTAAACTGTGTAAGTTTATAAAATAAACAACTTATTCATATATCCTCAGAACAGAGTGCCGTTCGATCCGTTGGAATCGTGAAATCCAGATCTACATGATGGAACAGACCAGATCTGAAACGGGGCACCTTGAAAAATTCAGACAAATCTATGTGAGATCTTTTTTTTTAATTATTAAAAATAATTTATTATCGCATCTTAGAAATATTTGAAATCATGTAATTCTGTTGTTGTTATTCATGATTTGTTGCATTAATTGATGTTATTGTATAAATCTGCTGACTCGATGAAACAACTGTGTTGAAAACAATAGGAACAAAAATAGAATTTTGTTCATATGATTTTAGTTTAAAAAAATAAAAACTAGAATCTTGTTCAAATGATAATTGTGATGAAACAAAATAGAAAACAAATATCATTTTTGGTCGTTATGATTTTGCCATAATAAAAATGTCACCTTTGTTGTTATGATTTGGTCATAATAAAAATGCCACTTTGGCTGTAATCATTTTTGGTCACAATAAAATATCACTTTTGTTGATAGGAATTATTGTCAAAACAAAAGTAGAATTTTGTTAATATGATTTTTTAGTAAACAAAAATAGAATTTTTGTTGATATGATTTTTATTAGAAAACAAAAATAAAATTTTGTTCATATGAATTTTTGCTTGAAAATAAAATTTGATTTTTGTTCATATGATTTGTATTGGAAAAGAGAATACACTTTTATTTCATGTCATTTTGTTGTAATAAAAATGAGACCTTTATTTATATCCCTTTTGTGGTAATAAAAATGAAAACCTTTATTCATGTTATTTTTGTTGTAGCAAAAATGGTTCTTATTTTCATGGTGTTTTTGTTGAAAACAAAAATGAAACTTATTTTCATGTTATTTTTGTTGTAACAAAATGAAACTTACTTTCATATGATTTATGTTGCAAACAAAAATCACACGTTTATCATTCTCATTTTGTTGTAACAAAAATATACTTTTGTTTATCTCATTTTTGTTGTAACAAAAATATACACTTGTTCACTTCATTTTAGTGGAAAATAAAAAATACCCTTTTATCAAAACATGTTAGTTAAATAAAAATAGTCATTTTTGTAAAACATGACATTTAGTTAGAATCATACTTTGTAAATAAAATATAACATTTAGTTAGAATCATAGGTTGTAAATAGAAATGTCTTTTTTGTTAAAAATGCTATATCAGAAATAATGATCACATTTTGTTATAAAATGTTACAGTAGAATAAAATTGACATTCTAGTTAAAAATGTTATCATTATAAAAGAAATAACATTTTTGTTATAAAAGGTGCATTAGGATAAAAATAACAATTTATTATAAAATGTTGCATTAGTTTAAAAATACCATTTTGTTTATAAAATGTTGTATTAGAATAAAAATATCATTATTGGACATGTTAGATTGAAAATATCATTCTTGTTATAGAATGTTATGTGAAACAAATATTTTACTTTTGTCAAAACCATCTAGTTGAAACAAATATTTTACTTTTGTCAAAACCATCTAGTTGAAACAAATATTTTACTTTTGTCAAAACCATCTAATTAAAAAGTATAGATTTTAAAGAAACATTTTTATGGTCAGATTAGAGACAATAAAAAAAAGGAATAGATTTTAGAGTTGCATTTTTATTGTAATTTTAAATACAATCAAAAGAGTAGAATTGAAAATATGTTTTTATTGTCATTTTAGATTATAATAAAAAGAATAGTTATAAAAGTTCATATTTTTATTTGTCGATCTGTTACAATAAAAAGAAAGAATTTAAAGATTACATTTTTGTTGTCATTTGTTTTGCAATAAAAAGATTGGACAATAACACTTCATTTTATTGTAAGTCGTTTTCATTAAAAGGATTTGATAATGGAAATTATATTTCCATTATAGGCATTAAAAAGAATTATATATTAAAATGAAATAGGTTAACAATAAAAATTTACATTTTTATTTCGTATGTAGGAATCATTAAACTTTCTCATTGTTGAAATGAAATATGTTAGCAATAAAGTTTACATTTTATTGTAGGAAGGATTAAAACATTTTCATTTGTATGTTAGCGATGGTAGTGAAAATATTCATATGTTAAAATATGATGTTAGCGATGTCTTGAAAAATATGTTTGTAATATTGGAATGTTTGACGTATTAAAGATAATGTTAATATATTAATGATAATTCAAATTTAATATTACACTTCTATTTACAAGTTATCCGACTTGTTTATGTGATTGGGACGATAATTTTTACACATCGCCCAAGTGCACAAATAATCTATTATTTGTTTGTTGGGTGAAATCCCACACAGGTGTTGGGATGACATTTGACCTACACTAATCCCGATATTTAGTTATATGTTAATCGATGGATTGACAGTCTGTGATGAGCGTTATTTATTTATTTTAAATCTCACACAGTTATAAATTTCACTCTGAATGTGAATGGATTGTTTAATGAATATTTATCATTACTGTTATATACATATGCAATGTATAAAACCCATATAACTTAAAATATATGGTAATTGATTGAATCGCATTCCGATTCAGAATATCTTTTAAATAAATAATATTTGAAAATAAAGAACATTTCTATATAAAGAATAGTTTGAAAATAATGAATATTTTTCAGTGTAATAATTACAATTAAAAATTTTAATTGCACTTTTGACATGAGGTTAGGTTGCATTTGTGGTGGAAGTCTGCCCGGACCCGACCGGCATATCCAGCAGCCACTAATGTTGAACCTAATGTGAGACGTCTAAGTGCGCAAATACAAAGCGGGCTATGTCACGAGGTTAAGCCCAACTTGTGGGATAAGTCTGCGTGGACCCGACCGGCATGTCCAGCATCCGCAAGTTATAGGCCTAACGTGGGAGGTCTAGCCCATCATAAACCATAAATGGACATGGTAATGAATGAGACTATTTAGCCCATTATATGTTAAAACGCCATTTTAACCCGAACGGGTTTATCGATCATTTTTATTCATTTTATAATGAATCGAATAAAAAGTAGTAATTTCCAAAATCTAATATTTTGAAAACATTATTTTAACAAAGAAATAGGATAAATCTTTAATCAAGATTTAATGGAGTTTTCCAATTAATTAATATTTATTTAAAATAAAAACAAATTGGATTTTTGGGTTTGTCGTGAATAGTGTTTTAAATAGCACTGTTCTTAAAACCCAATTGAGAAAAGAATAAATCTTTAATTTAAGGTTATTAGAGTTTCCAATTATATTTAGTAATTAGAAATGTGAATTGGGTTTATTGTGAACTATGTTTTAAATGACATTTATTCTTTAACCCAGTTATAGATAAGATTAATTTCTTAAATTTAAATAATTAGAAATGTGAATTGGGTTTATTATGAACTATGTTTTATAACACCCGATTTTTAATTATAAAATACGCGAGTTATTCGGAAAGACTGGGTTTAACCCATTCTGAATAATTACTACGACGATTAAGAGTCGAAGATGAAGACGGTGGTTGAAGACCGGCGTTCTTCACATCAAATGGACGACTACTGATGCCCGGCATTGGCTAGCTACTGGTAAAGGGTTAAAGTGTTAGTTTGTCCGGACGTACTTGTTGATTGTCCAGATATGCGAGCACCTCACTTCCGTATTGGACATACGGGAGGCAGAATAAGGTGTCTCCAGTTTCATTCAGACCCAAAACGGACTTGTAAATGGATGTGTGTCTGACATTGAATTTCAAACCATGTAAATTAAATTGATTTCTATTTAATATGTATCTGTGGTGGCGGAGAATTTATTCTCTTGCTTAACACCCTTCTCTGAGACATACGAGCTCAGAGGTTATATATTGGTAGTTATCGATCGCATGGCGTGAATTGTCAATGTGGCATGCCAAGATGCAAATGATCGAGGCTTTTGTTGAAAAGCAGAACCTTATGGGATGATCAAAGCATAGCCTATTTTGGCGTAGCTTTGTGTATAGCGTTACCTCGTGAGCCTCACACCCCGGTAAGAGTCTGAAACGGAGCAAGGGAACGTAGGGAGTGCGCACGTTTCTTTAGCTAGAAGTGGTGCTAGCGACTTACCAGCCCTGACATTTTACTTATGTGGATGATGGAATTTTTTATGCCTCGGATTTTTTTTATCGGTCGCCAATGGCCGTATTATAGGTTCAATAGGACCGGGAAGCATGTGTTCAGGCATAATGAATCCACTAAAGTATTTGTGGACCGGCCCTTCTGTATCCAAGGGTTCGCCAGCGTCCGAATCCTGAGACATTGCTAGAGTGTCTCGAATCGGTTAGGAGATCGTTCCTAGCCTTGACTCTAGATGGAAACTCAACTTCCAATACGACATCATGCGGTTTTGATTGTAGAACTAGTATGTTGACATAGTAGGATAGGGTACTATGCCGTCTATGATTGATACATTATGATTGAAATGTTTTTGAAACATATATACACTAATAATAATATCAAATCCGTTTTTATCGTATCAAGCATTTTTAACCATTATAAGGTAAAACTTTATCCTCCGGCTTGCGTTGCATTGTGTGATGGGATCTGAGTCTTATAATGGTTTCATTTTTCTAAAAATCATTGCATTGTTTTATTTCATGCACTGGCAATCCAATGGAGTAAACCCGTTCCGCGTTAGCGGCGTGGTCCTGTGATTAGCCTTATTATTAGATAAGTTAGATAAGATTTCTCACACCAATCCCATGACTGACCCGTAGTTTGTTTCACTTTGCAAACTCGGGTGCCCTCTTTTCCACACGGGTAGTCAAGTAGTTTATTTTGCAGATATATTGAGCAGGATTCTGGATCGAAGCTTAGAGCTATGTCCAGAGCATTGATAATCTTTCGCTGTGTTAATTTAATTGTTCTGCTACAGTGTATTACATTTATTGTAATTTAATTCCGCTGTAATATAATTTGATGTACTCTGATATTATGTACTCTGATGTAACATTATTATAATATTTATAAAAGTCTTCTGTTTATCTGTTCTAATGTATTGTATTCCCAAAGTTAACGTATTCGGGTTTTGAACGGTCTTGGCCGATCTTGCGATCGATTAGGTCCGGGCAAAATCCGAGTCGTTACAGTGTATATATATAAACAGAAACTGCAGCATATATTTTTCATAACACAAAGCATATATAACACGATTTATACAAATGATAACACAATTTATATATACTCAAAGCATAACAAGATTTTTCATAACACTAACACAATGTATACAAAGCATATACAATAAAAGGAAAGTATCAAAAAAATCATCAAATTACAAAGTAACAAACATAAAGAAAAAAGCAGATCAGCCTGATAAAACTGCAGGAGGCCGGGAAGATTGAGCGTACGTGCTGATCATGCTGACGAAGTCCACGTTGTTGTAAATCAAAGCAGTGATGAGCATAAGCTAGATGCTGATATACAGAATGTACACAATTTATATGTTTCAAAGCAGTGATGAGCATAATTAAGCTAACTGTTGATGTGTGCATGAATCATATGCACAGTTTGTGCATATTCATGAAATTACCAAACCACTCATTACACAAAATTCAAGTTCAAAATGGTAATGGCGACAAATCAGGTCAGTAATGGCGACAAAGATACAAGGCTAGCAACATATACATGGGTAAGTAAGCATATGGCTAATCAATAGGTCCAGGGCAGTCAAAACAGTGGGTACAAATATATGTGCAAGTTTAAGGGCATCATTGTTATTATGGTGGTAAGTCGAGTCGAGTCGACAGAGGTCCAGTTAATTGACTAGTCGATTAGTCATAGACTAGTCAACAAATATATTGCTGCCACCAAAAAGTTGTTAATTCTAATATATTGCTACTGAACAAAGGAAATAAACAACATGAAACTTGGGTTCGAAGCTTGGGTTCAGGGTATCGATCAACTTTTCATAACACAAAGCATGGAATTTAATAAAGTGCAAGTGCAAGTTTCAAGATGGCAGTGAAAAGACGGTGCTGCAGGTTCAAAGAATGATCGACTTTCGATCGAAGCTTGGGTTCGAAGTTTTTTTTTGTTCGATAATCGATACTCGATCTTTTACAATTCGAAAATTGTATATCTACTTTCAATCAATTTGTTTTTTTGATCGATAATAGATATCGATCCCTTTCTACTGTTTTTTTATTATTGATACAGGTATCAATAACTTTCAGTTTTTTTCCTGTTTGATGTATCGATAACAGTAGGGGGTTCAGATTCTTTTTCTTTTCTAAAATGCGCCAATACCAAACTAGTCGACACCAATAACAACCTAGTTGACTCGACTAGTTGATTAGTCGACTAATTTCTACCCATGCACCCTAAATTCCTACAAAAAGCAAGTTGAGACTTCATGTCGATGGTTTGATCTCGATTAGTCGACTAGTCGAGCGCCATACTGATAATAGTGAAGGGTATGGTTATAGGCCACAACACGAAACAATTCCATATATAACATGAATTAGCAGTAAAACAATGGAAGCATATACAAGTGAATAGGTGCACGAAATTTCAAACAAACCCTCATGCCGAACCCACACTAAACTGACTCGACGTAGGTATTGTGGCTTTGTGTTCATGTGTGCATATCGTGTCGCGTTGAAACTAAAATACTAAATATAACTAAAGCAAAAAATTAGTATGTGGTTTAAGTATAAGTACCACATCATGCTTGTGTATGAGAGGTTGCAGTAGAGAATGATATTAAACGCTGAGCTATTTATACCGTTGGAAAGGACTTCCATCCATTTTATGATCCTACTTCCCAAAAAAAACGTAAAAAAATTGATATGACAAATTCCAAGTAAGCAAAGGCACACAAAGAATGATCGTTCTAACTGTTCATGTTGTTTCCTGCAACTGTTAGTCAATTGTATCTATCTTAACATGTTTATGATGCTAATGACATGATTTCATGAACTTACATAGACAACCTAGAAACATACCAGCATCTCACATGCTTTGTTGTTTAACATGACCTCCAACATCGTATATAACACCTCCCCAATTTTTCTGTTTTCTCCAATAGGACTACATATAAATTCATAGTACAAGTTATAAGTACTTCGGTAATAACCCGAAAATCCGAGCCAATTTAAAAATTTTATTTTGGCAATTTTAGTGAATTTTGAATATTTAAAATGAATTATTATAAATATAACAACGAGAAATTTATTTCGAATAGAATTAGAACATATATATTTATATACGTCGTTGTTAGAATATAAAATATTTTATTTTAATTATAAAAGGAATTGAAAATGGCGCGGTAGTTCGATAATTCGATTTTAAAATTCAATTGAATGTACCGGGTGCAAAATAAACCCGATTTTAGTGAAACCAAAAATATTTGAATCTATTTGAGAATACCTTTCCAACGAATCTGAAAAATTGAAAATTTCAAGCGGGAATCAAAAGATATGTCCCGTTGAGATTTCAGAATAGTCGCTATGGAATTCTAGCCCTTAAAAATGGAAGTTTTGCAAACGACCTCGGATTTCGACGAAACCACTTTTGTTGGATCCGCGATGTCAAGTTATTGCTAGGTTTCAAATTTCGTAATTTTTCGAATCAATATGTGAGCGTGGCAAAGGAAAATGCGTTTGACCAGTTTTAGTTGATTTTAATCGACTGGAAAATGGCCATTTTTCAAACAGTCTCAGAATTCGATGAAATTAGTTTTGTTAGGACCATATCATCAATACGAAGTTAGAAAATATTTTTCGGGAATTTTTCTAGTTAGTATGTGGCCCCGGTAAATTGAAATGTGCGTTCAAATTCAATATATAGAGATATATCTTGATTTTGAGGGAAACTGATCGAAACGATCGAATCAGCTTACGATACATATTCCATTGTGTTCGGAATGGGGGTAATTAGCTATGGACGACAGTCGGTGGGTTCGATTTCGAGTTTGAAATAAAAAGTTGCTTTTTGAATTTAAATAGAATTAAATATAATATTTTTATAATTCCCCCTCTCTCCTTCTCCTTAGTCAACGCGAGCCCCCCCTTTTCTTCATTCGAGATTCAGATAAAAAAAAATTAAAAAAAAATCGAACACACCCTAACCCACGACCCTCAGCCCTCGCCGTTGACCCCGTCGAGCCCCCCTCAACGCCGCCACCAGCCATCGACCCGCCTCCTCCTTCAGTCGCCTCCTTCTCCCTCCGCGAATCCAAGAACCGGTGCACCCATCTCTAGCGACGAAGAAGCCGCCGCCGCCCCTATTGGCTCGCCGCCGACCACCAATACAACCCCCTTCCTCCAGCGAGCTGCGCAAGACCCCCCCCTCCATCAACACTGTAAGTTCTAATTTTTCTTCATAAGCAAAAACTGATTTTCTTCATAAGCAAAAACTGATTTGTTTTTATATATAAAATGATTATATTTTTCTAAGTAGAAAAGTTTATATTTTTAATGTAGAACGGTGTATATTTTTTTTATGAAAAGTGTGTATTTTTATTTGTAAAAAGAATAGATTTTTAATGGGTTAAAGACGTGATTTTTATAAAGTAAAAAAGATTGGTTTTTCTTATAGTTTGGAAGACGGTATTTTTAAACATGAAAAGGCGATATTTTTATTTTATAGGAGCATTAAAAATATAATTTTTATTATATGTAAAGGTTAAAAATATAATTTTTATTATATGTAAAGGTTAAAAATATAATTTTTATGCTAATGGCATATTAAAAATATGATTTTTATAAAGTAGAAGTAATAAAAATACGATTTTTATATTATATAGATAGTAAAAATTTGATCTTTATATATGAAGTAGAAATATAAAAATATAATTTTTATATAGAAAGAAGCGTTGTAAAAATAGATGAAGTAGAAATAAAAATACGATTTTTATTTATTGAATGAAGTGACAAAAATATAATTTTTATTTGAACAGCGTGAAAAGAACTGCATTGGAATATCAAGCAGATCCAGATAGTTCAGCAGTTCAAATGCAAAGCACGGCGGAGTGGAACCCTCTGTGAGAACTTCTCACCTACTAATTTTGTTTTCTAGTTAATAATATATACTAGGATGCAGACGGTGTTTAGTAGCACCCAACACCCGTCGTCCACAGACCATGGACGGCTTGTATGCTTGTTTGTTTGATTTTGATGTGTAGTTGATTGCGTGATGTGATGTGAAATGAAATAAAATATTTATATAGTTAAAAATATTTTATGGTTGAAAATAGAATTTTTAACGTGTATATAAAATAAATATTTATAAACAAATCGGAGATTTGTTTATATACACTGATTTGATTGATATTGATTGGGACAATAAATTTTACACATCGCCCAACTACACAAATAAAATCTGTGTTTGATTGTTTGAAACCCCACACGGGTATTGGGATGATATTTGGCGTACACTAATCCCAATTATTTAGCTGTATGTCGATCGATTGGTCGACAGACTGTGTAAGCGTTAATTATTTATATTTAATGCTTATGCAGTTGTGTGGTGCACTCTAGATGATGGTTGATTATTTATCGTTGTTATTTTATACATGTGTTGTAGAAAATCCATATAATTAACATTATATGGTAATTGATTGGGCCTCATTCCAGTTTTGAAATAGAATATCCGAATAGAAATATTTGAAAAGAGATATTTGAA
Organism: Allium sativum; assembly: GCA_030737875.1. Taxonomy (NCBI): domain Eukaryota; kingdom Viridiplantae; phylum Streptophyta; class Magnoliopsida; order Asparagales; family Amaryllidaceae; genus Allium; species Allium sativum. Next base: position 5,556,531 of record CM060913.1, on the reverse strand, counting down.
TGAGAATATTGGAAAATAAAAATATACGAAGCCATACTGATTAGATTGACGCCATTTTGATGTGAACGATATTTATATCGATTTTATTCATTTTTAAATGAATATTGAAAAGTGATTTCAATAATCGAATATTTTTGAAATTGAATTGAATAGAATTCAAATCGAATTGAAATTGAATTGAATAGATTTGAAATTCGAATTAGATTGAAATAGAATTGAAATCATTTTGAATTGAATTTAAAACGTATTGAAATGGAACTGAAAATCGATTTGAATTGAAGTCAATTTGAAATGAATTTAAAACGAATTTATGAGGAAAAATTCAATTTTTGATTTGTATTTGAAATGAAGTTGAAATCGTTTTGAAAACGAATTTAAAACGATTTATAAAATACGTTTTAAAAAGGAAATCGACGGAGTATGTATTATATATATAATATAATGGCCTGAATAGAACGCGCCGCGCCGCGGCAGTTCGCTAATTTAGACCATTGACTTCGAATGGATATTACGGGAGATCCGACCGTCGGATTCTCCTAAAACCAGAACCGTTGGGTTCGTATCGAAAAGAGATTTCTAACGAATATTAGAAATTAGAAATCTAACGGTTGGATTTGAAATTATGTCGAACTCAAATTGGGAAAAGGTCGTTGTAAGTGCAGTTCGATGGCCGTTGATGGAAATCGACTGTACAGGCCATGATAAAATTATTAAAAATAATAATAATTTGTGTAAAATCATAAGAAATGATTTGTGAAGAATTGGGATGAAAAACTCCATATTTGAAAAGATAAAAATAGATTTTTATCGAAATGAACTAGTTTTGAACTAGAATAATAATTTATTTATTTTTAAAATAAATAAATTGGATTTGAAATGGTTTTGAAAATAACCAGAATTTCCAATAATTGAATTGGAATGGATTTGAATCGAAATTGTCTGTGGAATATTTCGATGTTGGATTTAGTGATTATACAGATGTTGTTATGGAAATTTGAAAGATATATATATATATATATACACATATCGTTATTTCCAATACGATATTTGTTGGTCGTAGAATTTGATATTGAATATAAGCCGATATATTTTCTATTTTGAGCCTTGTATTTAATATCAAATGTGATTTGGGTTTGTCGTGAATGGTGTCTTCATTAACACTGTTCTTAAGCCGAGTTGAGAAAAAGATTAAATCTTTTTATTTAGATTTAATGAAGTGTACCAATTAAATAATATTTAATTGGAATTGAATTGGTGTTGTTTCTTGGGTTTATCGAGAACAGTGTTTTAAATAACACTTGTTCTTTAACCCGATAATTAATGTGATGTGATTTTGGGTTTATCGTGAACCGTGTTTCAAATGACACTGATTCTTTAACCCAGTTAAAGATTAAAACTAAGTGGAGTTTTAATGAATCTTTAATTAGATTGAAAAGATCGAGAATGGAGTATCACCAGTTTTACTCCAAACGGTAGTTAAATCTTTAATTAGATTTGAATGTGAAATGGTAATTGAATTTACCGATAACACCGTGGTGTTAGATATGAAGTATGACCAGTTTTACTTCATGTGATAAATAGGTTGGGATTGGGAAATAAAATAAATAATTACTTCGGTGTGGTTCACTAATCCCGACTAGTTTGAAGTGATATTCAAAGGAAGATTAAAAGAATAAATTAAAAAAAATTATCTTGGATAAAATTAATGGGAACCTTTCCCTATGAATGTGAAATTTAGAAACTAACTGTAGGTTGGCTAAGATGAATTGTAACAACCCGTAAAATGCGAGCCAGTTTGAAATTTTTATTTTGACAATTTTAGCGAATTTTGAATATTTAAAATAGATTATTTTAAATAATATCGACGAAAACTTTATTTTGAATAGAATTCGAACGTATATACTATATAGATCGTCGTTAGAATATAAATAATTATATATAACTATAAAAGGAATTGAAAATGGCGCGGTAGTTCGATAATTCGATTTCAAACTTCAATTGAATGTACCGGGTGCAAAACAATCCGGATTTTAGTGAAACCAAAAACATTAGGATCTAATTGATGATATCTTTCCATCGAATCCGGATATTCAAAATTTCATGGCGGGGGTCAAAAGATATGTCCAGTTGAAAATTCTGAATAGTCGCTATGGAATTCTGGCCCTTAAAAATAGCCATTTTGCAAACGACCTCGGATTTCGACGAAACCACTTTTGTTGGATCCGCAGTGTCAAATTATTGCTAGATTCCAAATTTCATAATTTTTTTCGAATCAATATGTGAGCGTGGCAAAGGAAAACGCGTTTGACCAGTTTCAGTGGATTTTAATCGACTGGAAAATGGCCATTTTTCCAACGGTCTCAGAATTCGACGAAATTAGTTTTGTTAGGACCGTATCGTCAATACGAAGCTAGAAATAATTTTTCTGGAATTTTTCTAGTTAGTATGTGACCCTAGTAAATTGAAATGCGCATTCAAATTCAATATATAGAGTTATATGTTGATTTTGACGAAAACTGATCGAAACGATCGAATCAGCCAACGATACATATCCCATTGTGTTCGGAATGGGGGTAATTAGCTATGGACGGCAGTCGGTGGATTCAGTTTGGGGTTCAAATGTAAAGGGCACTTTATATGGAACAATAAATTAAATAAATAAAATAATAATTATATAAATATACACCCCATCCCCCTTTATACTCCCGTAACCCTCGTTTCCCCAAAGGAAACCTAAATCGCGATCAGCCACCACTTTCACCCGGCCACCACACTTGCGCCGCCGACTCCTGCCGCCAGCCACCGCCATGTCGGACCCCCAACGACCGATCGCCGCCCCCACCCCTCTCCCCTCCATCTGAAGTGAAACCCTAACTCCCATACACGAAACCCACCGCGCTTGTCATTGTGGACCCCCACCTGGCCGCCACGGGCCATTGCGCCTTCGCCCCTGACCCTCCGACGAACCACACGCTGCCCCATCTCTCCATTTCGATTAGCAGCACCCTTTCCTCCTCCTTAATCCGCACAACATCCCTTCTCCACATTCGAACCAGCACACTTCCCCCCACCTCGAGCCAGCAGCAAGCTCCAGCCTACGCTAGCATCCTCCGATAAAAAAATGTGAGTCCTTTTTCCTTTCTTGATGATTTTTAGTTTAGAAGAAAACATGATTTTTAATTTGAAAAGGGTTTGATTTTTTTTTATAAATATAAAGCTTAGATTTTTATACACTATAAAGACGAGATTTTTAAATGGTAATGTTTAAAATGAATAACATATAAAGTCTAGATTGTTTATAGAATAAAAAGATTAGATTTTTTACATAGCTAAAAGTACGATCTTTAATTACGCAAGCTTATAAATTTTTAGCTATAAAAGGTTATGGTTTTAGTTATATAAAAATATGGTTTTTGAAAGTAATGTAATTGTAAAAGAACCGATTTTTATATATTGAATAGCATAGTAAAAGAACCGATTTTTATATATTGAATAGCATAGTAAAAGAACCGATTTTTATATATTGAATAGCATAGTAAAAATTCGATTTTTATATATTGAATAGCATAGTAAAAATTCGATTTTTATATATTGAATAGCATAGTAAAAATTTGATTTTTATATATTGAATAGCAAAGTAAAAATTCGATTTTTACATAGGTAGAGAATACGGGCAAAGAAAGTGACAAAAGGCGAAAACAGTGAAGGATTCTACAAAAGAAGTGTCGTGAAGTTAGGATAGCTATTGGTGAGAACTTCTCACTCTATTTTTATTTTTCTAGTTATATATATATACTAGGATGTAGACGGTGTTTAGTAGCACCCGACACCCGTCATCCACAGACCATGGATGAATTGTTTGTTAAATTGTTTGGTTGTGTAGTTGGTTAGTTTATTTAGTTCGAATTGAATTGTTTGGTGAAATAAAATTGATTTGATTGAAGTGTGAATGGCGTGGGCCTTCACTAGACCGGGGATAAGGCTAGGCCTTGTCCCGTATCTAGTATCGTGCCGTTATGCCGCCAAAATTTTCTAAAATAAGTTAGAAAAATAAAAATATCATTTTATTGAATAAATGAACTGAATAAAAATTCATGAGTTAAAATAAAATATTTTATCGTTAAAAATATAATTTTTAACGTGAAGGTGAATAAATGAATAGTTATAAACAAATCGGCCGATTTGTTTATATATACACTGATTTGACTGATATTGATTGGGTCGATAAATTTTACACATCACCCAACTGCACAAATAAAATCTGTGTTTGATTGTTGAAACCCCACACGGGTGTTGGGATGAGAATTGGCGTACACTAATCCCAATAAATTAATTGTATGTTGATCGATTGGTCGACAGACTGTGTAAGCGTTGATTATATATATTTGATGCTTATGCAGTTGTGATGTGCACTTTGGATGATGGTTGATTATTTATGGTTGCAATTATATACATGTGTTGTATGGAATCCATATGATTAACATTATATGGTAATTGATTGGGCCTCATTCCAATTGTGAAAATGAAGAATATTTTAAAAATAAAGATTAACGTGTTGACGGTACTCATTTGTTGAGATTAGTCATGTGGTGAAAAAAATATAGATTCATGTGTTGAATAGAATGAATATTCATTTGTTGAAAAGAATAACGAAGTTATTGAAAATTATAAAGCCGTGTTGATTAGAGATGCGCTATTTTGACGCGAACGATATTGATATCGATTATATTCGTTTTTAAATAGAAATTGAATTCGAATAGAATTGAATAGAAATTGAATTCGAATAGAATTGAATAGAAATTGAATTCGAATAGAATTGAATAGAAATTGAATTCGAATAGAATTGAATAGAAATTGAATTCGAATAGAATTGAATAGAAATTGAATTCGAATAGAAATTGAATTCGAATAGAATTGAATAGAAATTGAAATCGATTTGAAATTGAATATAGAAGTTGAATTGTTTTAGAAACGAATTTAAAACGATTTATAAAATTCGTTTTAAATAGAAATCGACGAAATATATATTATATATATAATATAATGGCCTGAATAGAACGCGCCGCGCCGCGGTAGTTCGTGAATTTCGACCATTTATTTCAAACGGACATTACGGGAGATCCGACCGTCGGATTCTCCTAAAACCGGAACCGATGGGTTCGTATCGAAAAGAGCTTTCCAATGAATATTAGAAATTTGAAATCTAACGGTTGGATTTGGAATTATGTCCAAATCAATTTCAGAAAAGGTCGTTGTAAGTGCAGTTCGATGGCCGTAGATGGAAATCGACTGTACGGGCCTTGATAAAATTATTAAAAATATCTATAATTTGCGTAAAATCATAATATGTGATTTGGAAAGAATTGGGCAGAAAAATTCCACATTTGAAAGGAGAAAGATATATTTTTGTCAAAATGAACTAGTTTTAAACTAGAATTAAAATCAATTTATTTTTTTGAAATAAATAAATTGAATTTGAAAGTGATTTTAAAAATAATCAATATTCCCAATAGGTGAAGTGGAAGTGGAGTTGAATCGAAATTATCTTCGGAATATTTCGATGTTGAATTTCGTGACTATACAGATATTGTTTTGGGGAATTTGAAAGATATGTTATATATCGTTATTTCCAATACGATATTTGTTGGTTTCAGAATTTGATATTGAATATAAGCCGATATATTTTCTATTCAGAGCCTTGTATATAATATCAAATGTGATTTGGGTTTATCGTGAATCGTGTTTTAGATGACATTGGTTCTTTAACCCAGTTAAAGGCAGGATGTTGATTTTTTGAAAAGATTAAAACTAAGAGGAGTTTTAATGAATCTTTAATTAGATTGAAAATGTGAATTGATAATTTAAATTATCAAATTTGAAAGGTGATCGAGAATGGAGTATCACCAGTTTTGCTCCCAAGCGGTAGTTAAATCTATAATTAGATTTGAACGTGAAATGGTAATTAATTTTACCAATAACACCGTGGTGTTAGATGTGGAGTATTACCAGTTTTCTCCATGGGATATATAGGTTGGGATTGGGAAATAAAATAAATAACTACTTCGGTGTGGCTCGTTAATCCCGACTAGCTTGAAATGATATCCATAGGAGGATTAAAGAATAAATTTAGAAGAATTTATCTTGGATAAAATTAATGGGAACATTTCCCTAAGAATGTGATTTTGTGAATAAAAGAATATTCTGAATTGGAATGAGGCATTTGTTGTGTTTGTGTAACATTGTTTTATTATATACGTGGGTTATTCAGAAAGGCCGGGTCTATACCCATTCTGAATAACCGATTCGACGATAAGTCGAAGAGATTGAAGACGGTGCAAGACCGACGATCTTCACATCGAATGGATGGGTGCTACTGACGCTCACGATGGGAGTAGCTACCTTGAAGGGGGCTGAAGTGGTAGCCGTCCGGACGTGCTTGGAGGTCGACGGATATGCGAGGAAAGTGCCTCCGGTTTCGTTCAGACCCAGAACGGACTTGAAAATGGATGGTGTGTCTGACATTGTATTCCTTTATATTGTATTCGTTGATCTCTGCTAAATATATATCTATTTGGCGGCGGAGAATTTATTCTCTTGCTTAATGCCCTTCTCTGAGACATACGAGCTTAGAGGTTATATATTGGCAGAAATCAGTGGTACGATATGGATTGATAGTGTGGCATGCTGAGATGCAGTGATCCAGACTTTTGTTGAAAAGCAAAGTTTGGTGGATGATGATCAAAGCGCAGCTTTGATAGAGCACGGCTTTGTGTATAGCGTTGATTCGCGAGCCTCACACCCCGGTATGGTGGTAAACTGATGGTTAGATCAGTATGCTTTTTCGTGGATGGGCACCTTCGTGGTGTCGCGGATTCGGTCGACCGAGATTGAGCTTAGTGCTCAGAGGGATAGGGTAAGCGGTGTTTTCTCTCGCCGGGACGTAAGCCGCAGTGATACTCGATTTCCCAAAAGTGCGGATGTGCATTACGGTGTTTTCTCTAGCCGAGACGTAAGCCGTTGAGATGGCACTACGCGATCGATCTTTCGAATCAGGAGCCACCATGATGGAAATCCAATTTCCAAATATGACATTTTGCGGTTTTGATTGTAGAGCCTAGTATTGGCGACATGATATATGGTACCCATGTCGTCTATGATTGATACATTTATATTTGAAGTTGTTTTCTTCACTTATAGTAATAATATAAGATGAAATTTCGCGTATCAAGCATATTTGGCTATTATAAGGGAAAACCCTATCCTCCGGCTTGCGTTGCATTGTGTGATGGGACCTGGGTCTTATAATAGCTTCATTGTTCTTTATTTAGCATTGCGCTGCTTGTTTTCTGCACTGGTATTCTCGGGAGGAAACCCGTTCCGTGTTATACGGCGTGGTCCCTTGATTTACCTAACTTTAAAAACAAAGATTAATAACTGTTTTAGTTCTCACACCAGTCACATGACTGACCTGGAGTTTATTGTTTTAACCTAAACTATGGGTGCCCCTATTTTCCACACGGGCAGCTAGTAGTTTTGGTTTTGCAGATTTATATTTACAGGATCCAGATTTACAGCTGGAACGATGTTCGGAAAGCTCTGTATCCATGCATTATTTTCAGTTGTGATTTATATTGTTTTTCCGCTGCGATGTATGTATATATAATTTAAATCTCTGATATCTTCTGTGTAATATTAATTCATACTCTGTATATTCTTGTATTCTGATGGAATTGTTGTAATAACAATGAAATGTTCTTCCGTCTGCGTTCATTTGTGTGATGTTCTCAAAGTATCCGCTCTTTCCTTAACGGGGAAGTTACGGGTTTTTACAGTGGTATCAGAGCTTTGGTTTACAGAGCTCGAGAACAAGACACATTAGAACCATACGAAAGAATTCATCAGATATTGGATTAGTAATATCCAATTAGATGACTCGTTAGAGATAGGATCAGTAGTATCCTAGAACGAGTGTGAAGAGTATATTTTTCAAATGAAAACAATTTGGTTTTGAAAATTTAAATCGTTTTAAATGTATTTGACTATTTATTTATTTTGAATATGGACAATCCAGTATATAAAAGTTTTGCATATACGCGTCACGAACGTATATTCGAAGTTTAAATATATTAGATAGATGTAGAAACACACTCTAGTCGCCCGGACCTGATTCTGTTGATTGACGCGTCATCATCAGTAATTATTTTCGAGTGACGAAGGTGTAATATCTATGTATTTCCATTAGGCTGGTGTGAGAACCAAAACTTATATAGTTAGAACACATTGTTGTGATTTGGCATCAAAAACATGATTTTCTGTATATGTATCAAATTATGGATTTGAAACTCTAATTCACTAATTGATTGATGTTTGTGTTGTTTGTTTATTTGTTTGATAATTTTGAACCATTTATGCCTAATTGAATCACATATTGAATTGTATTGAAAATTGGTCGCATTTGCTTGCATATACATATACTTACATTGAACAGGTCATAGCAAGGAGGCTAGAGCCGAAGAATAAAATTTGTTTGCCCGACAAATAGGTACATGTTTACTACATAATTTACTGTTTTGTTTGGGTGATGATGATTTTATGAGCCTATTGGCTAGCCGCTTGGCATTTTCTTTTTCTTTTTGAGATCTGAAGGACCGGGGAAGCTGTTTGAAATTCCCCGATGCTCCCGGTGCAGGGGAGGTTATGGCGAAATTTTTCGAAAATTTAGGGTGTTAGCCAAATTTTTGAAAATTTGAGAATTCTCAAAAACTGAAAAGTTGGAGAATGAAAGCCAGATCGAACGTAGAGCTTATTAATCAAACCACTTTCGACTTTGTTCCTTTTCGGGGACGAAAAGTTTTAAGTGGGGGAGATTGTAACAACCCGTAAAATGCGAGCCAGTTTGAAATTTTTATTTTGATAATTTTAGCGAATTTTGAATATTTAAAATAGATTATTTTAAATAATATCGACGAAAACTTTATTTTGAATAGAATTCGAACGTATATACTATATAGATCGTCGTTAGAATATAAATAATTATATATAACTATAAAAGGAATTGAAAATGGCGCGGTAGTTCGATAATTCGATTTCAAACTTCAATTGAATGTACCGGGTGCAAAACAATCCGGATTTTAGTGAAACCAAAAACATTAGGATCTAATTGATGATATCTTTCCATCGAATCCGGATATTCAAAATTTCATGGCGGGGGTCAAAAGATATGTCCAGTTGAAAATTCTGAATAGTCGCTATGGAATTCTGGCCCTTAAAAATAGCCATTTTGCAAACAACCTCGGATTTCGACGAAACCACTTTTGTTGGATCCGCAGTGTCAAATTATTGCTAGATTCCAAATTTCATAATTTTTTTTCGAATCAATATGTGAGCGTGGCAAAGGAAAACGCGTTTGACCAGTTTCAGTGGATTTTAATCGACTGGAAAATGGCCATTTTTCCAACGGTCTCAGAATTCGACGAAATTAGTTTTGTTAGGACCGTATCGTCAATACGAAGCTAGAAATAATTTTTCTGGAATTTTTCTAGTTAGTATGTGACCCCAGTAAATTGAAATGCGCATTCAAATTCAATATATAGAGTTATATGTTGATTTTGACGAAAACTGATCGAAACGATCGAATCAGCCAACGATACATATCCCATTGTGTTCGGAATGGGGGTAATTAGCTATGGACGGCAGTCGGTGGATTCAGTTTGGGGTTCAAATGTAAAGGGCACTTTATATGGAACAATAAATTAAATAAATAAAATAATAATTATATAAATATACACCCCATCCCCCTTTATACTCCCGTAACCCTCGTTTCCCCAAAGGAAACCTAAATCGCGATCAGCCACCACTTTCACCCGGCCACCACACTTGCGCCGCCGACTCCTGCCGCCAGCCACCGCCATGTCGGACCCCCAATGACCGATCGCCGCCCCCACCCCTCTCCCCTCCATCTGAAGTGAAACCCTAACTCCCATACCCGAAACCCACCGCGCTTGTCATTGTGGACCCCCACCTGGCCGCCACTGGCCATTGCGCCTTCGCCCCTGACCCTCCGACGAACCACACGCTGCCCCATCTCTCCATTTCGATTAGCAGCACCCTTTCCTCCTCCTTAATCCGCACAGCATCCCTTCTCCACATTCGAACCAGCACACTTCCCCCCACCTCGAGCCAGCAGCAAGCTCCAGCCTACGCTAGCATCCTCCGATAAAAAAATGTGAGTCCTTTTTCCTTTCTTGATGATTTTTAGTTTAGAAGAAAACATGATTTTTAATTTGAAAAGGGTTTGATTTTTTTTTATAAATATAAAGCTTAGATTTTTATACACTATAAAGACGAGATTTTTAAATGGTAATGTTTAAAATGAATAACATATAAAGTCTAGATTGTTTATAGAATAAAAAGATTAGATTTTTTACATAGCTAAAAGTACGATCTTTAATTACGCAAGGTTATAAATTTTTAGCTATAAAAGGTAATGGTTTTAGTTATATAAAAATATGGTTTTTGAAAGTAATGTAATTGTAAAAGAACCGATTTTTATATATTGAATAGCATAGTAAAAGAACCGATTTTTATATATTGAATAGCATAGTAAAAGAACCGATTTTTATATATTGAATAGCATAGTAAAAATTCGATTTTTATATATTGAATAGCATAGTAAAAATTCGATTTTTATATATTGAATAGCATAGTAAAAATTCGATTTTTATATATTGAATAGCAAAGTAAAAATTCGATTTTTACATAGGTAGAGAATACGGGCAAAGAAAGTGACAAAAGGCGAAAACAGCGAAGGATTCTACAAAAGAAGTGTCGTGAAATTAGGATAGCTATTGGTGAGAACTTCTCACTCTATTTTTATTTTTCTAGTTATATATATATACTAGGATGTAGACGGTGTTTAGTAGCACCTGACACCCGTCATCCACAGACCATGGATGGCTTGTTTGTTAAATTGTTTGGTTGTGTAGTTGGTTAGTTTATTTAGTTCGAATTGAATTGTTTGGTGAAATAAAATTGATTTGATTGAAGTGTGAATGGCGTGGGCCTTCACTAGACCGGGGATAAGGCTAGGCCTTGTCCCGTATCTAGTATCGTGCCGTTATGCCGCCAAAATTTTCTAAAATAAGTTAGAAAAATAAAAATATCATTTTATTGAATAAATGAACTGAATAAAAATTCATGAGTTAAAATAAAATATTTTATCGTTAAAAATATAATTTTTAACGTGAAGGTGAATAAATGAATAGTTATAAACAAATCGGCCGATTTGTTTATATATACACTGATTTGACTGATATTGATTGGGTCGATAAATTTTACACATCACCCAACTGCACAAATAAAATCTGTGTTTGATTGTTGAAACCCCACACGGGTGTTGGGATGAGAATTGGCGTACACTAATCCCAATAAATTAATTGTATGTTGATCGATTGGTCGACAGACTGTGTAAGCGTTGATTATATATATTTGATGCTTATGCAGTTGTGATGTGCACTTTGGATGATGGTTGATTATTTATGGTTGCAATTATATACATGTGTTGTATGGAATCCATATGATTAACATTATATGGTAATTGATTGGGCCTCATTCCAATTGTGAAAATGAAGAATATTTTAAAAATAAAGATTAACGTGTTGACGGTACTCATTTGTTGAGATTAGTCATGTAGTGAAAAAAATATAGATTCATGTGTTGAATAGAATGAATATTCATTTGTTGAAAAGAATAACGAAGTTATTGAAAATTATAAAGCCGTGTTGATTAGAGATGCACTATTTTGACGCGAACGATATTGATATCGATTATATTCGTTTTTAAATAGAAATTGAATTCGAATAGAATTGAATAGAAATTGAATTCGAATAGAATTGAATAGAAATTGAATTCGAATAGAATTGAATAGAAATTGAATTCGAATAGAATTGAATAGAAATTGAATTCGAATAGAATTGAATAGAAATTGAATTCGAATAGAATTGAATAGAAATTGAAATCGATTTGAAATTGAATATAGAAGTTGAATTGTTTTAGAAACGAATTTAAAACGATTTATAAAATTCGTTTTAAATAGAAATCAACGAAATATATATTATATATATTATATATATAATATAATGGCCTGAATAGAACGCGCCGCGCCGCGACAGTTCGTGAATTTCGACCATTTATTTCAAACGGACATTACGGGAGATCCGACCGTCGGATTCTCCTAAAACCGGAACCGTTGGGTTTGTATCGAAAAGAGCTTTCCAATGAATATTAGAAATTTGAAATCTAACGGTTGGATTTGGAATTATGTCCAAATCAATTTCAGAAAAGGTCGCTGTAAGTGCAGTTCGATGGCCGTAGATGGAAATCGACTGTACGGGCCTTGATAAAATTATTAAAAATATCTATAATTTGCGTAAAATCATAATATGTGATTTGGAAAGAATTGGGCTGAAAAATTCCACATTTGAAAGGAGAAAGATATATTTTTGTCAAAATGAACTAGTTTTAAACTAGAATTAAAATCAATTTATTTTTTTGAAATAAATAAATTGAATTTGAAAGTGATTTTAAAAATAATCAATATTCCCAATAGGTGAAGTGGAAGTGGAGTTGAATCGAAATTATCTTCGGAATATTTCGATGTTGAATTTCGTGACTATACGGATATTGTTTTGGGGAATTTGAAAGATATGTTATATATCGTTATTTCCAATACGATATTTGTTGGTTTCAGAATTTGATATTGAATATAAGCCGATATATTTTCTATCCAGAGCCTTCTATATAATATCAAATGTGATTTGGGTTTATCGTGAATCGTGTTTTAGATGACATTGGTTCTTTAACCCAGTTAAAGGCAGGATGTTGATTTTTTGAAAAGATTAAAACTAAGAGGAGTTTTAATGAATCTTTAATTAGATTGAAAATGTGAATTGATAATTTAAATTATCAAATTTGAAAGGTGACCGAGAATGGAGTATCACCAGTTTTGCTCCAAAGCGGTAGTTAAATCTGTAATTAGATTTGAACGTGAAATGGTAATTAATTTTACCAATAACACCGTGGTGTTAGATGTGGAGTATTACCAGTTTTCTCCATGGGATATATAGGTTGGGATTGGGAAATAAAATAAATAACTACTTCGGTGTGGCTCGTTAATCCCGACTAGCTTGAAATGATATCCATAGGAGGATTAAAGAATAAATTTAGAAGAATTTATCTTGGATAAAATTAATGGGAACATTTCCCTAAGAATGTGATTTTGTGAATAAAAGAATATTCTGAATTGGAATGAGGCGTTTGTTGTGTTTGTGTAACATTGTTTTATTATATACGTGGGTTATTCAGAAAGGCCGGGTCTATACCCATTCTGAATAACCGATTCGACGATAAGTCGAAGAGATTGAAGACGGTGCAAGACCGACGATCTTCACATCGAATGGATGGGTGCTACTGACGCTCACGATGGGAGTAGCTACCTTGAAGGGGGCTGAAGTGGTAGCCGTCCGGACGTGCTTGGAGGTCGACGGATATGCGAGGAAAGTGCCTCCGGTTTCGTTCAGACCCAGAACGGACTTGAAAATGGATGGTGTGTCTGACATTGTATTCCTTTATATTGTATTCGTTGATCTCTGCTAAATATATATCTGTTTGGCGGCGGAGAATTTATTCTCTTGCTTAACGCCCTTCTCTGAGACATACGAGCTTAGAGGTTATATATTGGCAGAAATCAGTGGTACGATATGGATTGATAGTGTGGCATGCTGAGATGCAGTGATCCAGACTTTTGTTGAAAAGCAAAGTTTGGTGGATGATGATCAAAGCGCAGCTTTGATAGAGCACGGCTTTGTGTATAGCGTTGATTCGCGAGCCTCACACCCCGGTATGGTGGTAAACTGATGGTTAGATCAGTATGCTTTTTCGTGGATGGGCACCTTCTTGGTGTCGTGGATTCGGTCGACCGAGATTGAGCTTAGTGCTCAGAGGGATAGGGTAAGCGGTGTTTTCTCTCGCCGGGACGTAAGCCGCAGTGATACTCGATTTCCCAAAAGTGCGGATGTGCATTACGGTGTTTTCTCTAGCCGAGACGTAAGCCGTTGAGATGGCACTATGCGATCGATCTTTCGAATCAGGAGCCACCATGATGGAAATCCAATTTCCAAATATGACATTTTGCGGTTTTGATTGTAGAGCCTAGTATTGGCGACATGATATATGGTACCCATGTCGTCTATGATTGATACATTTATATTTGAAGTTGTTTTCTTCACTTATAGTAATATTATAAGATGAAATTTCACGTATCAAGCATATTTGGCTATTATAAGGGAAAACCCTATCCTCCGGCTTGCGTTGCATTGTGTGATGGGACCTGGGTCTTATAATAGCTTCATTGTTCTTTATTTAGCATTGCGCTGCTTGTTTTCTGCACTGGTATTCTCGGGAGGAAACCCGTTCCGTGTTATACGGCGTGGTCCCTTGATTTACCTAACTTTAAAAACAAAGATTAATAACTGTTTTAGTTCTCACACCAGTCACATGACTGACCTGGAGTTTATTGTTTTAACCTAAACTCTGGGTGCCCCTATTTTCCACACGGGCAGCTAGTAGTTTTGGTTTTGCAGATTTATATTTACAGGATCCAGATTTACAGCTGGAACGATGTTCGGAAAGCTCTGTATCCGTGCATTATTTTCAGTTGTGATTTATATTGTTTTTCCGCTGCGATGTATATATATATAATTTAAATCTCTGATATCTTCTGTGTAATATTAATTCATACTCTGTATATTCTTGTATTCTGATGGAATTGTTGTAATAACAATGAAATGTTCTTCCGTCTGCGTTCATTTGTGTGATGTTCTCAAAGTATCCGCTCTTTCCTTAACGGGGAAGTTACGGGTTTTTACAGTGGTATCAGAGCTTTGGTTTACAGAGCTCGAGAACAAGACACATTAGAACCATACGAAAGAATTCATCAGATATTGGATTAGTAATATCCAATTAGATGACTCGTTAGAGATAGGATCAGTAGTATCCTAGAACGAGTGTGAAGAGTATATTTTTCAAATGAAAACAATTTGGTTTTGAAAATTTAAATCGTTTTAAACGTATTTGACTATTTATTTATTTTGAATATGGACAATCCAGTATATAAAAGTTTTGCATATACGAGTCATGAACGTATATTCGAAGTTTTAATATATTAGATAGATGTAGAAACACACTCTAGTCGCCCGGACCTGATTCTGATGATTGACGCGTCATCATCAGTAATTATTTTCGAGTGACGAAGGTGTAATATCTATGTATTTCCATTAGGCTAGTGTGATCACCAAAACTTATATAGTTAGAACACATTGTTGTGATTTGGCATCAAAAACATGATTTTCTGTATATGTATCAAATTATGGATTTGAAACTCTAATTCACTAATTGATTGATGTTTGTGTTGTTTGTTTATTTGTTTGATAATTTTGAACCATTTATGCCTAATTGAATCACATATTGAATTGTATTGAAAATTGGTCGCATTTGCTTGCATATACATATACTTACATTGAACAGGTCAAAACAAGGAGGCTAGAGCCGAAGAATAAAATTTGTTTGCCCGACAAATAGGTACATGTTTACTACATAATTTACTGTTTTGTTTGGGTGATGATGATTTTATGAGCCTATTGGCTAGCCGCTTGGCTTTTTCTTTTTCTTTTTGAGATCTGAAGGACCGGGGAAGCTATTTGAAATGCCCCGATGCTCCCGGTGCAGGGGAGGTTATGGCGAAAATTTAGGGTGTTAGCCAAATTTTTGAAAATTTGAGAATTCTCAAAAACTGAAAAGTTGGAGAATGAAAGCCAGATCGAACGTAGAGCTTATTAATCAAACCACTTTCGACTTTGTTCCTTTTCGGGGACGAAAAGTTTTAAGAGGGGGAGATTGTAACAACCCGTAAAATGCGAGCCAGTTTGAAATTTTTATTTTGACAATTTTAGCGAATTTTGAATATTTAAAATAGATTATTTTAAATAATATCGACGAAAACTTTATTTTGAATAGAATTCGAACGTATATACTATATAGATCGTCGTTAGAATATAAATAATTATATATAACTATAAAAGGAATTGAAAATGGCGCGGTAGTTCGATAATTCGATTTCAAACTTCAATTGAATGTACCGGGTGCAAAACAATCCGGATTTTAGTGAAACCAAAAACATTAGGATCTAATTGATGATATCTTTCCATCGAATCCGGATATTCAAAATTTCATGGCGGGGGTCAAAAGATATGTCCAGTTGAAAATTCTGAATAGTCGCTATGGAATTCTGGCCCTTAAAAATAGCCATTTTGCAAACGACCTCGGATTTCGACGAAACCACTTTTGTTGGATCCGCAGTGTCAAATTATTGCTAGATTCCAAATTTCATAATTTTTTTCGAATCAATATGTGAGCGTGGCAAAGGAAAACGCGTTTGACCAGTTTCAGTGGATTTTAATCGACTGGAAAATGGCCATTTTTCCAACGGTCTCAGAATTCGACGAAATTAGTTTTGTTAGGACCGTATCGTCAATACGAAGCTAGAAATAATTTTTCTGGAATTTTTCTAGTTAGTATGTGACCCCAGTAAATTGAAATGCCCATTCAAATTCAATATATAGAGTTATATGTTGATTTTGATGAAAACCGATCGAAACGATCGAATCAGCCAACGATACATATCCCATTGTGTTCGGAATGGGGGTAATTAGCTATGGACGGCAGTCGGTGGATTCAGTTTGGGGTTCAAATGTAAAGGGCACTTTATATGGAACAATAAATTAAATAAATAAAATAATAATTATATAAATATACACCCCATCCCCCTTTATACTCCCGTAACCCTCGTTTCCCCAAAGGAAACCTAAATCGCGATCAGCCACCACTTTCACCCGGCCACCACACTTGCGCCGCCGACTCCTGCCGCCAGCCACCGCCATGTCGGACCCCCAACGACCGATCGCCGCCCCCACCCCTCTCCCCTCCATCTGAAGTGAAACCCTAACTCCCATACACGAAACCCACCGCGCCTGTCATTGTGGACCCCCACCTGGCCGCCACTGGCCATTGCGCCTTCGCCCCTGACCCTCCGACGAACCACACGCTGCCCCATCTCTCCATTTCGATTAGCAGCACCCTTTCCTCCTCCTTAATCCGCACAGCATCCCTTCTTGTGACGGCAAAGAATTTCGCTCGGTCCGAACCAGTCGCTAAACCGACCCAGACCGTTCGAAACGCCCTATCGTTTGAGAACACGACAAAACAGAACGCATACGGAAGAACATTTCATTGTATATTACAACAATGCACCAGAATACAAGAATATACAGAGTATAAATGAATATTACACAGAAATATCAGAGATTTAAATTACATTTAAATACATAGCAGCGGAAAATAATACAATACACAACTAGAAAGAGATATACGGATACAAAGCTTTCCGGATATCGTTCCAGCTGTAAACCAGGATCCTGTGAATATAAATCTGCAAAACCGAAACTACTAGCTGCCCGTGTCAAAATAGGGGCACCCAGAGTTTAGGTTAAAACAATAAACTCCAGGTCAGTCATGTGACTGGTGTGAGAACTAAAACAGTTATTAATCTTTATTTTAAATCATTAGGTAAATCAAGGGACCACGCCGTATAACACGGAACGGGTTTCCTCCCAAGAATACCAGTGCATAAAACAAACAGCGCAATGCTAAATAAAGAAGAATGAAGCTGTTATAAGACCCAGGTCCCATCACACAATGCAACGCAGTCGAGGATAGGGTTTTCCCTTATAACAGCCAAAGAATGCTTGATACGTTCAAAACAAATCATTTGATACTATTATAAGTGCTTAGTGTATAAAACAACTTCAAATCATAAGTATCAATCATAGGCGGCATGGGTACCATATATCATGTCGCCATATATAGGTTTACAAATAAAACCGCAAAGTCACGTATTTGGAAATTGGATTTCCGTCTATGAACCGAGGCAAAAGATAGTCCTCAACCGATTCGAGACAATCTAGCCCATGTCTCAGGATCAGAACGCATCAACCCTTTAGATCGTCAGGGCCGGTCCACCGATGTGGATTATTATGCCTGAACACTACGTTTCTCCGCCCTTTGGGGCGTAAGTCTGGTCCGTCAGCCGACCAGAATGCATCGGCCGAAACCGATATAACCGAGGCGCCTCGCAACAGCAACAACCACATAAGTCAAACTCGTCAGGGCGTGTAAAACCACTGACGCCACTTCTAGCTAGAAAGAAACGCAAGTCCTCCCTGAGGTCCGTCTCCCGTTTTTGGTTCATACCGGGTGTGAAACACGCGAGGTAAATGTTACACAAAGCTACGCCACAAAGGCCGTGCTTTGATCATCACCACAAGGCTTTGCTTTTCAACAGAAGCCTTGATCATTTGCATCTTAGCATGCCACACAGGCAAACCATCCTATGCCACCGATATCAGTCACACAGAATGAAATCCGATGTCAGACACACAGTCCATTTACAAGTCCGTTCTAGGCCTGAACGAAACCGGAGGCACCTAGTACCCCGCATATCCATCGATCTCCAAGTACGTCTGGACGATCACTAACTGTTTCCATCTTCTTGGGTGTACAGCCCAATCAAGATCATCAGTTATCACCCAAACGACGTGAAGACCTCCGGTCTTCGACCATCGTCTTCATTTTCGACTTATCGTCGTATCAGTTATTCAGAATGGGATAAACCCGGTCTTTCCGAATAACTCGCGTATATATTATAAAAGTGTTACACAAACACAACATACGCCTCATTCCAATTCATTAGTCATTAACCGTAAATTAATCAAGAGAATAATTCCCCAAATATTAACCCCGAAGGCCGAAACCAACATCAGATCAATATCCAGAAGACCATTCTACTTAGCTAACCGACAGTTAGTTTCTAAATTTCACGTTCAAATCTAATTAAAGATTTAACTATCGCCTGGAGCAAAACTGGTGATACTCCATTCTCGATCTTTTCAATCTAATTAAAGATTCATTAAAACTCCACTTAGTTTTAATCGTTAACTGGGTTAAAGAATCAGTGTCATTTAAAACACGGTTCACGATAAACCCAAAGTCACATCCCATTAATTATCGGGTTAAAGAACAAGTGTTATTTAAAACACTGTTCACGATAAACCCAAAAATCAATATCCATTCAATTCCAATTAAATATTATTTAATTGGTACACTTCATTAAATCTAAATAAAAAGATTTAATCATTTCTCAACTGGGTTCAAGAACAGTGTTAGTGAAGACACCATTCACGACAAACCCAAATCACATTTGATATTCAATATAAGGCTCTGAATAGAAAATATATCGGCTTATATTCAATATCAAATTCTACGATTAACAAATGTCGTATTGGAAATAACGATATAAATATATATCTTTCAAATTTCCATAACAACACCTGTATAATCACGAATTCCAACATCGAAATATTCCGAAGACAATTTCGATTCAAATCCACTCCAATGCAATCATTGGAAATTTTGGTTATTTTCAAAACCCTTTTCGAATTCAATTTATTTATTCAAAAATAAATAGAATTATAATTCTAGTTCAAAACCAGTTCATTTCGATAAAAATCTATTTTTATCTTTCAAATAGGGAGTTTTTCATCCCAATTCTTTCTAAATCATTTCTTATGATTTTACACAAATTATTGCTATTTTTAATAATTTTATCAAGGCCCGTACAGTCGATTTCCATCAACGGCCATCGAACTGCACTTACAGCGACCTTTTTCGAATTTGATTTGGACATAATTCCAAATCCAACCGTTAGATTTCAAATTTCTAATCTTCGTTAGAAAGCTCTTTTCGATTCGAACCCAACGGTTCCGGTTTTAGGAGAATCCGACGGTCGGATCTCCCGTAATGTCCGTTTGAAATAAATGGTCGAAATTCGCGAACTGCCGCGGCGCGGCGCGTTCTATTCAGGCCATTATAATATATATATAATATATACTTCGTCGATTTCTATTTAAAACGAATTATATAAATAGTTTTGAATTCGTTTCAAAAACATTTTCAACTTCCTTTTCAATTCAAATCACAATTGAATTCTTCTTTATAGATTCGTTTTAAAATTCATTTCTATTCAATTCAAATTTCAATTCAATTTGAATTCGTTTTCAATTCACTTTGAATTCGTTTTCAATTCAATTCATTTCGAAATCGTTTTCAATTCAATTCATTTCGAAATCGTTTTCAATTCAATTCATTTCGAAATCGTTTTCAATTCAATTCAATTCGAAATCGTTTTCAATTCATTTTGAATTCGTTTTCAATTCAATTCATTTCGAAATCGTTTTCAATTCAATTCATTTCGAAATCGTTTTCAATTCATTTCATTTCGAAATCGTTTTCAATTCAATTCATTTCGAAATCGTTTTCAATTCATTTTGGATTCAATAAAATCGATATAAATATCGTTCACGTCAAAATGGCGTCAACCTAATCAACACGGCTTCATAAATTTCTATTTTCAAAATAGTTCTTATTATCAAAATATTTCGTTCAACACATGACCAATCTCAATGAATGAGTACTGTCAACACATGAACTTTTATTTTATAATATTATTTATTTTTCAAATTGGAATGAGGCCCAATCAATTACCATATAAAGTTAATTATATGGATTTTCATACAACACATGTATATCATAGCATTGAAAAATAATCAATCATCAACCAAAGTGCACTACACTGTATAAGCATCAAATATAGATATTCAACGCTTATAACAGCCTGTCAATCGATCGATCGACATATTTAATCAATCAGGATGAGTGAACTTCAAATTTCATCCCAACACCCGTGTGGGGTTTCAAACAATCAAACACCTATTTTATTTGTGATGTTGGGCGATGTGTAAAATTTATCGACCCAATCAATGTCCTTCAAATAGGTGTACATAAACAAACCATCTGGTTTGTAAATGAATATTTTATTTTATTCACTTCA
The DNA here is from genome assembly GCA_030737875.1 of Allium sativum. Lineage (NCBI taxonomy): Eukaryota > Viridiplantae > Streptophyta > Magnoliopsida > Asparagales > Amaryllidaceae > Allium > Allium sativum. The sequence goes on along the minus strand of CM060913.1, from coordinate 5,535,473 downwards.
CGTTAAAAATTATATTTTTAACGATAAAACATTTTATTTCAACCTATGAATTTCTATTCAATTCATTCTTTAAATAAAATGATATTTTTATTTTTCTAACATATTTTAGAAAATTTCGGCGGCATAACGGCACGATACTAGAAACGGGACGAGGCCTAGCCTTATCCCCGGTCTAGTGAAGGCCCACGCCATTCACACATCAATCAAATCAATTTCATCTCACCAAACAATTCAATTCAAACAAATAATTCAACTAATCTATGCAACCAAACAAACAAGTCCATGGTCTGTGGACGATTGTGTCGGGTGCTACTAAGCACCGTCTGCATCCTAGTATATATATATAATTAGAAAAGAAATTGAAAGGTGAGAAATTCTCACATATAGCTATCCTAGCTCCACGGCTCTTCTTTTGCAGAAGTCTTCGTCGTTTCGCCTTTTTGTCACCTTCATTGCTCGCTTTCACTACATATGTAAAAACCGAATTTTTACTTCGCTATTCAATATATAAAAATCGAATTTTTAGTTCAAAGTTCAATATATAAAAATCGAATTTTTAGTTCAAAGTTCAATATATAAAAATCGAATTTTTAGTTCAAAGTTCAATATATAAAAATCGAATTTTTAGTTATATAGATTCCGCCTTTTCCATTTCAAAGATCTAATCTTTTCTTTTACTTTTCAAAGTTTAAATCTTTTACCTTTTAAAAATTCAAATCTTTTAAAACCTTTTTAAAATTCAAATCTTTTAAAACCTTTTTAAAATTCAAATCTTTTTAAAACCTTTTTCTTATATTAAAGTTAAAACCTTTTTCTTATATTAAAGTTAAAAAAATTCAGTTTTTCTATACCTTTAAAAAAAAACAGTTTTATATACTTTAAAAATTCAGTTTTTCTATACTTTAAAAATTCAGTTTTTCTATACTTTAAAAATTCAGTTTTTAAAATCTTTTCTAAAAATTTCAGTTTTAAAATCTTTTTTTAAAATCAGTTTAAAACCCTTTTAAAAATCAGTTTAAAACCCTTTTAAAATTCAGTTTTAAATCAATTTAAAATTCAGTTTTAAATCAATTTAAAATTCAGTTTTAAATCAATTTAAAATTCAGTTTTTAAATGTTTTTTTTTTATAAAATCAGTTTACTCTATTTAAATACATAAAAATAAATTAATAAAACCAAAAAAAAACTTACAGAGGGGGGGGGGGTTTCTGCAGATCGGCGGAGGGCTTCTCGAACTGGGCGGCGGCGCTAGGGTTTCGAGCGAGGGAGGCTGATGCGTCGCGAGCTTCGAGGTGGGCGGACGCTTCGCGAGCTTCGATGTGGGCGGACGCTGGATCGGCGCGCGGTGGGGGGCATCGTCGTTGATGATGAGGGGGGGTGGCTGCGCGATTCCGCCATCGTCTCCCCTTTTTTTTATTTTTTTTTATTTTTGTTTTGATTCTGTCGATTTGAACGGGGGAGGGGCCAGAGGGAAATAAGGGGGAGAAAGGAAATATTTTTTTTTATTTTTTTATTTATTAATTTATTTATTTTATCCTAAAGAGTTGACTTTCACATACGACCTCGAAACGAGGCCCACCGCCTGTCGTCCATAGCGTTTTACCCCCATTCTGAACACAATGGGATATGTATCGTCAGCTGATTCGGCTGTTACAATCAGTTTCCGTTAAATTTACATTTAAATCACTATATTGAATTTAAACGCGCATTTCAAATTACCGGGGTCGCATACTAACTCTAAAAATTGCAGAAAAATATTTTCTAGCTTCGTATTGACGATACGGTCCTAACAAAACAAGTTTCGTCGAATTCTGAGACCGTTTGAAAAATGGCCAATTTCCAGTCGATTAAAATCAACTGAAACTGGTCAAACGCGTTTTCCTTTGCCACGCTCACATATTGATTCGAAAAATTATGAAATTTGGAATCTAGCAATAATTTGACACTGCGGATCCAACAAAACTGGTTTCGTCGAAATCCGAGGTCATTTGCAAAATGTCCATTTTTAAGGGCCTGAATTCCATAGCGACTATTCAGAATTTTCAACTGGACATATCTTTTGATTCCCGATATGAAATCTTGATTTTTCGGATTCGTTGGAAAGATATTCACAATTAGATCCTAAGATTTTTGGTTTCACTAAAATCCGGATTGTTTTGCACCCGGTACATTCAATTGAAGTTTGAAATCGAATTATCGAACTACCGCGCCATTTTCAATTCTATTTATAATTATATATAATTATTTATATTCTAACGACGACGCGTATAATATATACGTTCGAATTATATTCAAAATAAATTTCACGTCGATATTATTTAAAATAATCCATTTTAAATATTCAAAATTCGCTAAAATGGCCAAAATAAAATTTTTAAACTGGCCCAGATTTTACGGGTTGTTACAATCTCCCCCACTTAAAACTTTTCGTCCCCGAAAAGGAACAAAGTCGAAAGTGGTTTGATTAATCAACTCTACGCTCGATCTGGCTTCCATTCTCCAACTTTTCAGTTTCTGAGAATTTTCAAAATTTCAAAAATTTGGCTAACACCCTAAATTTTCGAAAAATTTCGCCATAACCTCCCCTGCACCGGGAGCATCGGGGAATTTCAAATAGCTTCCCCGGTCCTTCAGATCTCAAAAAGAAAAAGAAAAAGCCAAGAGGCTAGCCAATAGGCTCACAAAATCATCATCACCCAAACAAAACAGTAAATTATGTAGTAAACATGTACCTATTTGTCGGGCAAACAAATTTTATTCTCTGGCTCTAGCCTCCTTGCTATGACCTGTTCAATGATATATATGTATATGCAAGCAAATGCGACCAAATTTCAATATAATTCAATATTTGATTCAGTTAGGCATAATGGTTCAAAATTAGCAAACAAATAAACCAACAACACAAACATCAATCAATTCGTTGATTTAGAGTTTCAAATTCATAATTTTGATACATATACAAAATCAAATTTTGATGCCAAATCACAACAATGAATTCTAGCTATATATAAGTTTTGGTTCTCACACCAGCCTAATGGAAATATATAGAAAATCACACCTTCGAAACTCGAACACACACTACTGATGCTATATAGTCATCAGTAGAATCATCTCCGGGCGACTAGAGTGTGATGCTATATCTATCCAATATATTAAAACTTCGAATACACGTGGATCAGACGTATACCCAAAATTTTTATATACTGCATTGTCCAAATCAATATAAACAAATAATCAATTACGAATAGTTGATTTAAATTTTCAAAACCAAAGATTTGTTTTCATTTTCAAAAATATACTCTTCACACTCGTTCTAGGATACTACTGATCCTATCTCTAACGAGTCATTCTAATTGGATATTACTAATCCAATATCTGATGAATTCTTTCGTAAGGTTCTAATGTGCCTTGTTCTCTGCTTTGTAAACCAAAGCTCTGATACCAAATGTGACGGCAAAGAATTTCGCTCGGTCCGAACCAGTCGCTAAACCGACCCAGACCGTTCGAAACGCCCTATCGTTTGAGAACACGACAAAACAGAACGCATACGGAAGAACATTTCATTGTATATTACAACAATGCACCAGAATACAAGAATATACAGAGTATAAATGAATATTACACAGAAATATCAGAGATTTAAATTACATTTAAATACATAGCAGCGGAAAATAATACAATACACAACTAGAAAGAGATATACGGATACAAAGCTTTCCGGATATCGTTCCAGCTGTAAACCAGGATCCTGTGAATATAAATCTGCAAAACCAAAACTACTAGCTGCCCGTGTCAAAATAGGGGCACCCAGAGTTTAGGTTAAAACAATAAACTCCAGGTCAGTCATGTGACTGGTGTGAGAACTAAAACAGTTATTAATCTTTATTTTAAATCATTAGGTAAATCAAGGGACCACGCCGTATAACACGGAACGGGTTTCCTCCCAAGAATACCAGTGCATAAAACAAACAGCGCAATGCTAAATAAAGAAGAATGAAGCTGTTATAAGACCCAGGTCCCATCACACAATGCAACGCAGTCGAGGATAGGGTTTTCCCTTATAACAGCCAAAGAATGCTTGATACGTTCAAAACAAATCATTTGATACTATTATAAGTGCTTAGTGTATAAAACAACTTCAAATCATAAGTATCAATCATAGGCGGCATGGGTACCATATATCATGTCGCCATATATAGGTTTACAAATAAAACCGCAAAGTCACGTATTTGGAAATTGGATTTCCGTCTATGAACCGAGGCAAAAGATAGTCCTCAACCGATTCGAGACAATCTAGCCCATGTCTCAGGATCAGAACGCATCAACCCTTTAGATCGTCAGGGCCGGTCCACCGATGTGGATTATTATGCCTGAACACTACGTTTCTCCGCCCTTTGGGGCGTAAGTCTGGTCCGTCAGCCGACCAGAATGCATCGGCCGAAACCGATATAACCGAGGCGCCTCGCAACAGCAACAACCACATAAGTCAAACTCGTCAGGGCGTGTAAAACCACTGACGCCACTTCTAGCTAGAAAGAAACGCAAGTCCTCCCTGAGGTCCGTCTCCCGTTTTTGGTTCATACCGGGTGTGAAACACGCGAGGTAAACGTTACACAAAGCTACGCCACAAAGGCCGTGCTTTGATCATCACCACAAGGCTTTGCTTTTCAACAGAAGCCTTGATCATTTGCATCTTAGCATGCCACACAGGCAAACCATCCTATGCCACCGATATCAGTCACACAGAATGAAATCCGATGTCAGACACACAGTCCATTTACAAGTCCGTTCTGGGCCTGAACGAAACCGGAGGCACCTAGTACCCCGCATATCCATCGATCTCCAAGTACGTCTGGACGATCACTAACTGTTTCCATCTTCTTGGGTGTACAGCCCAATCAAGATCATCAGTTATCACCCAAACGACGTGAAGACCTCCGGTCTTCGACCATCGTCTTCATCTTCGACTTATCGTCGTATCAGTTATTCAGAATGGGATAAACCCGGTCTTTCCGAATAACTCGCGTATATATTATAAAAGTGTTACACAAACACAACATACGCCTCATTCCAATTCATTAGTCATTAACCGTAAATTAATCAAGAGAATAATTCCCCAAATATTAACCCCGAAGGCCGAAACCAACATCAGATCAATATCCAGAAGACCATTCTACTTAGCTAACCGACAGTTAGTTTCTAAATTTCACGTTCAAATCTAATTAAAGATTTAACTATCGCCTGGAGCAAAACTGGTGATACTCCATTCTCGATCTTTTCAATCTAATTAAAGATTCATTAAAACTCCACTTAGTTTTAATCGTTAACTGGGTTAAAGAATCAGTGTCATTTAAAACACGGTTCACGATAAACCCAAAGTCACATCCCATTAATTATCGGGTTAAAGAACAAGTGTTATTTAAAACACTGTTCACGATAAACCCAAAAATCAATATCCATTCAATTCCAATTAAATATTATTTAATTGGTACACTTCATTAAATCTAAATAAAAAGATTTAATCATTTCTCAACTGGGTTCAAGAACAGTGTTAGTGAAGACACCATTCACGACAAACCCAAATCACATTTGATATTCAATATAAGGCTCTGAATAGAAAATATATCGGCTTATATTCAATATCAAATTCTACGATTAACAAATGTCGTATTGGAAATAACGATATAAATATATATCTTTCAAATTTCCATAACAACACCTGTATAATCACGAATTCCAACATCGAAATATTCCGAAGACAATTTCGATTCAAATCCACTCCAATGCAATCATTGGAAATTTTGGTTATTTTCAAAACCCTTTTCGAATTCAATTTATTTATTCAAAAATAAATAGAATTATAATTCTAGTTCAAAACCAGTTCATTTCGATAAAAATCTATTTTTATCTTTCAAATAGGGAGTTTTTCATCCCAATTCTTTCTAAATCATTTCTTATGATTTTACACAAATTATTGCTATTTTTAATAATTTTATCAAGGCCCGTACAGTCGATTTCCATCAACGGCCATCGAACTGCACTTACAGCGACCTTTTTCGAATTTGATTTGGACATAATTCCAAATCCAACCGTTAGATTTCAAATTTCTAATCTTCGTTAGAAAGCTCTTTTCAATTCGAACCCAACGGTTCCGGTTTTAGGAGAATCCGACGGTCGGATCTCCCGTAATGTCCGTTTGAAATAAATGGTCGAAATTCGCGAACTGCCGCGGCGCGGCGCGTTCTATTCAGGCCATTATAATATATATATAATATATACTTCGTCGATTTCTATTTAAAACGGATTATATAAATAGTTTTGAATTCGTTTCAAAAACATTTTCAACTTCCTTTTCAATTCAAATCACAATTGAATTCTTCTTTATAGATTCGTTTTAAAATTCATTTCTATTCAATTCAAATTTCAATTCAATTTGAATTCGTTTTCAATTCACTTTGAATTCGTTTTCAATTCAATTCATTTCGAAATCGTTTTCAATTCAATTCATTTCGAAATCGTTTTCAATTCAATTCATTTCGAAATCGTTTTCAATTCAATTCAATTCGAAATCGTTTTCAATTCATTTTGAATTCGTTTTCAATTCAATTCATTTCGAAATCGTTTTCAATTCAATTCATTTCGAAATCGTTTTCAATTCATTTCATTTCGAAATCGTTTTCAATTCAATTCATTTCGAAATCGTTTTCAATTCATTTTGAATTCAATAAAATCGATATAAATATCGTTCACGTCAAAATGGCGTCAACCTAATCAACACGGCTTCATAAATTTCTATTTTCAAAATAGTTCTTATTATCAAAATATTTCGTTCAACACATGACCAATCTCAATGAATGAGTACTGTCAACACATGAACTTTTATTTTATAATATTATTTATTTTTCAAATTGGAATGAGGCCCAATCAATTACCATATAAAGTTAATTATATGGATTTTCATACAACACATGTATATCATAGCATTGAAAAATAATCAATCATCAACCAAAGTGCACTACACTGTATAAGCATCAAATATAGATATTCAACGCTTATAACAGCCTGTCAATCGATCGATCGACATATTTAATCAATCAGGATGAGTGAACTTCAAATTTCATCCCAACACCCGTGTGGGGTTTCAAACAATCAAACACCTATTTTATTTGTGATGTTGGGCGATGTGTAAAATTTATCGACCCAATCAATGTCCTTCAAATAGGTGTACATAAACAAACCATCTGGTTTGTAAATGAATATTTTATTTTATTCACTTCACGTTAAAAATTATATTTTTAACGATAAAACATTTTATTTCAACCTATGAATTTCTATTCAATTCATTCTTTAAATAAAATGATATTTTTATTTTTCTAACATATTTTAGAAAATTTCGGCGGCATAATGGCACGATACTAGAAACGGGACGAGGCCTAGCCTTATCCCCGGTCTAGTGAAGGCCCACGCCATTCACACATCAATCAAATCAATTTCATCTCACCAAACAATTCAATTCAAACAAATAATTCAACTAATCTATGCAACCAAACAAACAAGTCCATGGTCTGTGGACGATTGTGTCGGGTGCTACTAAGCACCGTCTGCATCCTAGTATATATATAATTAGAAAAGAAATTGAAAGGTGAGAAATTCTCACATATAGCTATCCTAGCTCCACGGCTCTTCTTTTGCAGAAGTCTTCGTCGTTTCGCCTTTTTGTCACCTTCATTGCTCGCTTTCACTACATATGTAAAAACCGAATTTTTACTTCGCTATTCAATATATAAAAATCGAATTTTTAGTTCAAAGTTCAATATATAAAAATCGAATTTTTAGTTCAAAGTTCAATATATAAAAATCGAATTTTTAGTTCAAAGTTCAATATATAAAAATCGAATTTTTAGTTATATAGATTCCGCCTTTTCCATTTCAAAGATCTAATCTTTTCTTTTACTTTTCAAAGTTTAAATCTTTTACCTTTTAAAAATTCAAATCTTTTAAAACCTTTTTAAAATTCAAATCTTTTTAAAACCTTTTTCTTATATTAAAGTTAAAACCTTTTTCTTATATTAAAGTTAAAACCTTTTTCTTATATTAAAGTTAAAAAAATTCAGTTTTTCTATACCTTTAAAAAAAAACAGTTTTATATACTTTAAAAATTCAGTTTTTCTATACTTTAAAAATTCAGTTTTTCTATACTTTAAAAATTCAGTTTTTAAAATCTTTTCTAAAAATTTCAGTTTTAAAATCTTTTTTTAAAATCAGTTTAAAACCCTTTTAAAAATCAGTTTAAAACCCTTTTAAAATTCAGTTTTAAATCAATTTAAAATTCAGTTTTAAATCAATTTAAAATTCAGTTTTTAAATGTTTTTTTTTTTTATAAAATCAGTTTACTCTATTTAAATACATAAAAATAAATTAATAAAACCAAAAAAAACTTACAGAGGGGGGGGGGGTTCTGCAGATCGGCGGAGGGCTTCTCGAACTGGGCGGCGGCGCTAGGGTTTCGAGCGAGGGAGGCTGATGCGTCGCGAGCTTCGAGGTGGGCGGACGCTTCGCGAGCTTCGAGGTGGGCGGACGCTGGATCGGCGCGCGGTGGGGGGCATCGTCGTTGATGACGAGGGGGGGTGGCTGCGCGATTCCGCCATCGTCTCCCCTTTTTTTTTTATTTTTTTTATTTTTGTTTTGATTCTGTCGATTTGAACGGGGGAGGGGCCAGAGGGAAATAAGGGGGAGAAAGGAAATATTTTTTTTTTATTTTTTTATTTATTAATTTATTTATTTTATCCTAAAGAGTTGACTTTCACATACGACCTCGAAACGAGGCCCACCGCCTGTCGTCCATAGCGTTTTACCCCCATTCTGAACACAATGGGATATGTATCGTCAGCTGATTCGGCTGTTACAATCAGTTTCCGTTAAATTTACATTTAAATCACTATATTGAATTTAAACGCGCATTTCAAATTACCGGGGTCGCATACTAACTCTAAAAATTGCAGAAAAATATTTTCTAGCTTCGTATTGACGATACGGTCCTAACAAAACAAGTTTCGTCGAATTCTGAGACCGTTTGAAAAATGGCCAATTTCCAGTCGATTAAAATCAACTGAAACTGGTCAAACGCGTTTTCCTTTGCCACGCTCACATATTGATTCGAAAAATTATGAAATTTGGAATCTAGCAATAATTTGACACTGCGGATCCAACAAAACTGGTTTCGTCGAAATCCGAGGTCATTTGCAAAATGTCCATTTTTAAGGGCCTGAATTCCATAGCGACTATTCAGAATTTTCAACTGGACATATCTTTTGATTCCCGATATGAAATCTTGATTTTTCGGATTCGTTGGAAAGATATTCACAATTAGATCCTAAGATTTTTGGTTTCACTAAAATCCGGATTGTTTTGCACCCGGTACATTCAATTGAAGTTTGAAATCGAATTATCGAACTACCGCGCCATTTTCAATTCTATTTATAATTATATATAATTATTTATATTCTAACGACGACGCGTATAATATATACGTTCGAATTATATTCAAAATAAATTTCACGTCGATATTATTTAAAATAATCCATTTTAAATATTCAAAATTCGCTAAAATGGCCAAAATAAAAATTTTAAACTGGCCCAGATTTTACGGGTTGTTACACTTCTCCACATTCGAACCAGCACACTTCCCCCCACCTCGAGCCAGCAGCAAGCTCCAGCCTACGCTAGCATCCTCCGATAAAAAAATGTGAGTCCTTTTTCCTTTCTTGATGATTTTTAGTTTAGAAGAAAACATGATTTTTAATTTGAAAAGGGTTTGATTTTTTTTTTATAAATATAAAGCTTAGATTTTTATACACTGTAAAGACGAGATTTTTAAATGGTTATGTTTAAAATGAATAACATATAAAGTCTAGATTGTTTATAGAATAAAAAGATTAGATTTTTTACATAGCTAAAAGTACGATCTTTAATTACGCAAGGTTATAAATTTTTAGCTATAAAAGGTTATGGTTTTAGTTATATAAAAATATGGTTTTTGAAAGTAATGTAATTGTAAAAGAACCGATTTTTATATATTGAATAGCATAGTAAAAGAACCGATTTTTATATATTGAATAGCATAGTAAAAGAACCGATTTTTAAATATTGAATAGCATAGTAAAAATTCGATTTTTATATATTGAATAGCATAGTAAAAATTCGATTTTTATATATTGAATAGCATAGTAAAAATTCGATTTTTATATATTGAATAGCAAAGTAAAAATTCGATTTTTACATAGGTAGAGAATACGGGCAAAGAAAGTGACAAAAGGCGAAAACAGCGAAGGATTCTACAAAAGAAGTGTCGTGAAGTTAGGATAGCTATTGGTGAGAACTTCTCACTCTATTTTTATTTTTCTAGTTATATATATATACTAGGATGTAGACGGTGTTTAGTAGCACCCGACACCCGTCATCCACAGACCATGGATGGCTTGTTTGTTAAATTGTTTGGTTGTGTAGTTGGTTAGTTTATTTAGTTCGAATTGAATTGTTTGGTGAAATAAAATTGATTTGATTGAAGTGTGAATGGCGTGGGCCTTCACTAGACCGGGGATAAGGCTAGGCCTTGTCCCGTATCTAGTATCGTGCCGTTATGCCGCCAAAATTTTCTAAAATAAGTTAGAAAAATAAAAATATCATTTTATTGAATAAATGAACTGAATAAAAATTCATGAGTTAAAATAAAATATTTTATCGTTAAAAATATAATTTTTAACGTGAAGGTGAATAAATGAATAGTTATAAACAAATCGGCCGATTTGTTTATATATACACTGATTTGACTGATATTGATTGGGTCGATAAATTTTACACATCACCCAACTGCACAAATAAAATCTGTGTTTGATTGTTGAAACCCCACACGGGTGTTGGGATGAGAATTGGCGTACACTAATCCCAATAAATTAATTGTATGTTGATCGATTGGTCGACAGACTGTGTAAGCGTTGATTATATATATTTGATGCTTATGCAGTTGTGATGTGCACTTTGGATGATGGTTGATTATTTATGGTTGCAATTATATACATGTGTTGTATGGAATCCATATGATTAACATTATATGGTAATTGATTGGGCCTCATTCCAATTGTGAAAATGAAGAATATTTTAAAAATAAAGATTAACGTGTTGACGGTACTCATTTGTTGAGATTAGTCATGTGGTGAAAAAAATATAGATTCATGTGTTGAATAGAATGAATATTCATTTGTTGAAAAGAATAACGAAGTTATTGAAAATTATAAAGCCGTGTTGATTAGAGATGCGCTATTTTGACGCGAACGATATTGATATCGATTATATTCGTTTTTAAATAGAATTTGAATTCGAATAGAATTTGAATTCGAATAGAATTGAATAGAAATTGAATTCGAATAGAATTGAATAGAAATTGAATTCGAATAGAATTGAATAGAAATTGAATTCGAATAGAATTGAATAGAAATTGAATTCGAATAGAATTGAATAGAAATTGAATTCGAATAGAAATTGAATTCGAATAGAATTGAATAGAAATTGAAATCGATTGGAAATTGAATATAGAAGTTGAATTGTTTTAGAAACGAATTTAAAACGATTTATAAAATTCATTTTAAATAGAAATCGACGAAATATATATTATATATATAATATAATGGCCTGAATAGAACGCGCTGCGCCGCGGCAGTTCGTGAATTTCGACCATTTATTTCAAACGGACATTACGGGAGATCCGACCGTCGGATTCTCCTAAAACCGGAACCGTTGGGTTCGTATCGAAAAGAGCTTTCCAATGAATATTAGAAATTTGAAATCTAACGGTTGGATTTGGAATTATGTCCAAATCAATTTCAGAAAAGGTCGCTGTAAGTGCAGTTCGATGGCCGTAGATGGAAATCGACTGTACGGGCCTTGATAAAATTATTAAAAATATCTATAATTTGCGTAAAATCATAATATGTGATTTGGAAAGAATTGGGCTGAAAAATTCCACATTTGAAAGGAGAAAGATATATTTTTGTCAAAATGAACTAGTTTTGAACTAGAATTAAAATCAATTTATTTTTTTGAAATAAATAAATTGAATTTGAAAGTGATTTTAAAAATAATCAATATTCCCAATAGGTGAAGTGGAAGTGGAGTTGAATCGAAATTATCTTCGGAATATTTCGATGTTGAATTTCGTGACTATACAGATATTGTTTTGGGGAATTTGAAAGATATGTTATATATCGTTATTTCCAATACGATATTTGTTGGTTTCAGAATTTGATATTGAATATAAGCCGATATATTTTCTATTCAGAGCCTTGTATATAATATCAAATGTGATTTGGGTTTATCGTGAATCGTGTTTTAGATGACATTGGTTCTTTAACCCAGTTAAAGGCAGGATGTTGATTTTTTGAAAAGATTAAAACTAAGAGGAGTTTTAATGAATCTTTAATTAGATTGAAAATGTGAATTGATAATTTAAATTATCAAATTTGAAAGGTGATCGAGAATGGAGTATCACCAGTTTTGCTCCAAAGCGGTAGTTAAATCTATAATTAGATTTGAACGTGAAATGGTAATTAATTTTACCAATAACACCGTGGTGTTAGATGTGGAGTATTACCAGTTTTCTCCATGGTATATATAGATTGGGATTGGGAAATAAAATAAATAACTACTTCGATGTGGCTCGTTAATCCCGACTAGCTTGAAATGATATCCATAGGAGGATTAAAGAATAAATTTAGAAGAATTTATCTTGGATAAAATTAATGGGAACATTTCCCTAAGAATGTGATTTTGTGAATAAAAGAATATTCTGAATTGGAATGAGGCGTTTGTTGTGTTTGTGTAACATTGTTTTATTATATACGTGGGTTATTCAGAAAGGCCGGGTCTATACCCATTCTGAATAACCGATTCGACGATAAGTCGAAGAGATTGAAGACGGTGCAAGACCGACGATCTTCACATCGAATGGATGGGTGCTACTGACGCTCACGATGGGAGTAGCTACCTTGAAGGGGGCTGAAGTGGTAGCCGTCCGGACGTGCTTGGAGGTCGACGGATATGCGAGGAAAGTGCCTCCGGTTTCGTTCAGACCCAGAACGGACTTGAAAATGGATGGTGTGTCTGACATTGTATTCCTTTATATTGTATTCGTTGATCTCTGCTAAATATATATCTGTTTGGCGGTGGAGAATTTATTCTCTTGCTTAACGCCCTTCTCTGAGACATACGAGCTTAGAGGTTATATATTGGCAGAAATCAGTGGTACGATATGGATTGATAGTGTGGCATGCTGAGATGCAGTGATCCAGACTTTTGTTGAAAAGCAAAGTTTGGTGGATGATGATCAAAGCGCAGCTTTGATAGAGCACGGCTTTGTGTATAGCGTTGATTCGCGAGCCTCACACCCCGGTATGGTGGTAAACTTATGGTTAGATCAGTATGCTTTTTCGTGGATGGGCACCTTCGTGGTGTCGTGGATTCGGTCGACCGAGATTGAGCTTAGTGCTCAAAGGGATAGGGTAAGCGGTGTTTTCTCTCGCCGGGACGAAAGCCGCAGTGATACTCGATTTCCCAAAAGTGCGGATGTGCATTACGGTGTTTTCTCTAGCCGAGACGTAAGCCGTTGAGATGGCACTACGCGATCGATCTTTCGAATCAGGAGCCACCATGATGGAAATCCAATTTCCAAATATGACATTTTGCGGTTTTGATTGTAGAGCCTAGTATTGGCGACATGATATATGGTACCCATGTCGTCTATGATTGATACATTTATATTTGAAGTTGTTTTCTTCACTTATAGTAATAATATAAGATGAAATTTCGCGTATCAAGCATATTTGGCTATTATAAGGGAAAACCCTATCCTCCGGCTTGCGTTGCATTGTGTGATGGGACCTGGGTCTTATAATAGCTTCATTGTTCTTTATTTAGCATTGCGCTGCTTGTTTTCTGCACTGGTATTCTCGGGAGGAAACCCGTTCCGTGTTATACGGCGTGGTCCCTTGATTTACCTAACTTTAAAAACAAAGATTAATAACTGTTTTAGTTCTCACACCAGTCACATGACTGACCTGGAGTTTATTGTTTTAACCTAAACTCTGGGTGCCCCTATTTTCCACACGGGCAGCTAGTAGTTTTGGTTTTGCAGATTTATATTTACAGGATCCAGATTTACAGCTGGAACGATGTTCGGAAAGCTCTGTATCCGTGCATTATTTTCAGTTGTGATTTATATTGTTTTTCCGCTGTGATGTATGTACATATAATTTAAATCTCTGATATCTTCTGTGTAATATTAATTCATACTCTGTATATTCTTGTATTCTGATGGAATTGTTGTAATAACAATGAAATGTTCTTCCGTCTGCGTTCATTTGTGTGATGTTCTCAAAGTATCCGCTCTTTCCTTAACGGGGAAGTTACGGGTTTTTACATGAATGGTTTCCTGGGTATTGATCTGATGTTGGTTTCGGCCTTCGGGGTTAATATTTGGGGAATTGTTCTCTTACTAATTTACGGTTAGTGGCTGATGAATTGGAATGAGGCATATGTTGTGTTTGTGTAACGCTTGTTTATTATATACGCGAGTTATTCGGAAAGACCGGGTTTATCCCATTCTGAATAACTGATACGACGATAAGTCGAAGGTGAAGACGGTGGTCGAAGACCGGAGGTCTTCACGTCGTTTGGGTGGTTACTGATGATCTTGATTGGGCTGTACACCCAAGAAGATGGAAACAGTTGGTGATCGTCCAGACGTACTTGCAGATCGATGGATATGCGGGGTACTAGGTACCTCCGGTTTCGTTCAGACCCAGAACGAACTTGTAGATGGACTGTGTGTATGACATTGGATTTCAGTCTGTGTGATTGATTTCTATTAAATATATATTTGTTTGGCGGCGTAGAATTTATTCTCTTGCTTAACGCCCTTCTCTGAGACGTACGAGCTTAGGGGTTATATATCGATGGATATCAAACGCATGGAGGGAATTGCCTGTGTGGCACGCCTTAGTGGCAATATGATCAAGGCTTCTGTTGAAAAGCAGAGTCTTGTGGTTGATGATCAAAGCACCGCCTGTGTGGCATAGCTTTGTGTAGCGTTGATTCGCGAGCTTCACACCCCGGCTGTGAACCCGAAACGGGAGAAGGATCCAGGGAGGGCATGCATCTCTTTCTAGCTAGAAGTGGCGTCAGTGGTTTTACACGCCCTGACGAGTTTGACTTATGTTGTTGTTGCTGTTGCGAGGCGCCTCGGATATATCGGTCGTTCTCGAACCGATGGAGTCATTCGTTGGATCATTTACGCTCCATAGGGTGGGGAGACGTAGTGTTCAGGCATTTTAATCCACATCGGTGGACCGGCCCTGTGGCTCCTAGGTGCAGTTGCGGCTGTAGCCTAAGGCTCGTGCTAGAGAGTCTCGAATCAGTAGAGGACTATCTTTTTCCTCGGTTCACATATGAAAATCCAACTTCCAAATACGTGACATTTGCGGTTTTGATTGTAGAGCCTAGTATGACGACATGATATATGGTACCCATGTCGTCTATGATTGATATTTATGATTGAAATTGTTTTGACACTACACACTTATAATAGTATTAAATGATTTGTTTTTAACGTATCAAGCATGCTTTGGCTATTATAAGGTAAAACCCTATCTTCCGGCTTGTGTTGCATTGTGTGATGGGACCTGGGTCTTATAATAGCTTCATTGTTCTTTATTTAGCATTGCGCTGTTGTTTTATGCACTGGTATTCTTGGGAGGAAACCCGTTCCGCGTTAGCGGCGTGGTCCCTTGATTTACCTAACTTTAAAATAAAGATTAATAACTGTTTTAGTTCTCACACCAATCCCATGACTGACCTGGAGTTTATTGTTTTAACCTAAACTCTGGGTGCCCTTATTTTGACACGGGCAGTTAGTAGTTTGGTTTTGCAGATTTATATTCACAGGATCCTGATGTACAGCTGGAACGATATCCGGAAAGCTTTGTATCCGTATATCTTCTTCAGTTGTATTTTGTATTATTTTCCGCTGCTATGTAATTTATTGTAATCTCTGATATTTTGTAATGTATAATATTCATTTATACTCTGTATATTCTTGTATTCTGATGGAATTGTTGTAATTAACAATGAAATGTTCTTCTGTCTGCGTTCTATTTTGGCTTGTTCTCAAAACAATCAGGCGTTTCGAACGGTCTGGGTCGGTTTAGCGACTGATTCTGATCGAGCGGAATTTTCGGTCGTTACATCGTGATATCAGAGCTTTGGTTTACAAAGTTCGAGAACAAGACACGTTAGAACTGAACGAATGAATTCATCAGATATTGGATTAGTAATATCCAACGGGAATGACCCGTTAGAGATAGGATCAATAGTATCCTAGAACGAGTGTGAAGAGTATAATTTTAAAATGAAAACGGTTTTTGTTTTGAAAATTTAAATCAATTATTCGTATTTGATTATTTATTTATATTGATTTGGACTATCCAGTATATATAGATTTTGCATATATGTCTATTCCACGGATATTCGAAGTTTTAATATATTGGGTAAATATAGAATCACACTCTAGTCGCCCGGGGGTGATTCTGATGATTGATATATCATCATTAGAATTTATATTCGAGTGACGAAGGTGTGATATCTATATACTTCCATTAGGCTGGTGTGAGAACCAAAGTTAGATAGGGCTATTGTTGTGATTTGGCATCAAAAATCTAATTTTTTGAAAATATATCAAAATTACGAGTTTGAAATGATAATCAACAAATTGATTGATGGTTGTGTTGTTTGATTAATTAAATTTGAACCATATAGCCAATTTGAACCAAATAATGAATTGTGTTGAAAATTAATCGCATTTGCATGCATATACATGTACTTACATTGAACAGGTCATAGCAAGGAGGCTAGAGAAAAGGAATAAAATTGTTTGCCCGACAAATAGGTACATGTTTATTGTATTTCTTGAGTTTTGGGTGATTTTATGAGCCGCTTGGCTTTTTATTTTTCTTTTGGATTGAAGAAGGCCATGGGAGGCTATATGAAATATCCCCAAGTCCCCGGTGCAGGGGAGGTTATGGTGAATTTTTTTGAAAATTTAGGGTGTTAGCCAAATTTTTGAAAAATTTGAAAAGTTCTTAGAAATTGAAAAGTTGAAGAACTTAAGCCGTGGTGAAAATAGTGAAAGTTGAGTTGATTAGTTAAACAACTTTCGGCTTCGGTCCTTTTCGGGGACAAAAAGTTTTAAGTGGGGGAGATTGTAATAACCCGAAAATCCGAGCTAATTTAAAAAATTTATTTTGGCAATTTTAGTGAATTTTGAATATTTAAAATGAATTATTTTAAATAATAACGACGAGAAATTTATTTTGAATTGAATTAGAACGTATATATTTATATATGTCGTTGTTAGAATATAAAATTTTTTATTTTAATTATAAAAGGAATTGAAAATGGCGCGGTAGTTCGATAATTCGATTTTAAAATTCAATTGAATGTACCGGGTGCAAAATAAACCGGATTTTAGTGAAACAAAAAATATTTGAATCTATTTGAGAATATCTTTCCAACGAATCTGAAAAATTGAAAATTTCATAGCGGGAATCAAAAGATATGTCCAGTTGAAATTTCAGAATAGTCGCTATGGAATTCTAGCCCTTAAAAATGGAAGTTTTGCAAAGGACCTCGGATTTCGACGAAACCACTTTTGTTGGATCCGCGATGTCAAGTTATTGCTAGGTTTCAAATTTCGTAATTTTTCGAATCAATATGTGAGCGTGGCAAAGGAAAACGCGTTTGACCAGTTTTAGTTGATTTTAATCGACTGGAAAATGGCCATTTTTCAAATGGTCTCAGAATTCGATGAAATTAGTTTTTTTAGGACCATATCATCAATACGAAGTTAGAAAATATTTTTCGGGAATTTTTCTAGTTAGTATGTGGCTCCGGTAAATTGAAATGTGCGTTCAAATTCAATATATAGAGATATATCTTGATTTTGAGGGAAACTGATCGAAACGATCGAATCAGCTTACGATACATATTCCATTGTGTTCGGAATTGGGGTAATTAGCTATGAACGACAGTCGGTGGGTTCTATTTCTAGTTTGAAATAAAAAGTTGCTTTTTGAATTTAAATAGAATTAAATATAATATTTTTATAATTCCCCCTCTCTCCTTCTCCTTAGTCAACGCGAGCCCCCCTTTTCTTCATTCGAGATTCAGATAAAAAAATAAAAAAAAAATCGAACGCGCCCTAACTCACGACCCTCAGCCCTCTTCGTTGACCCCGTCGAGCCCCCCCTCAACGCCACCACCAGCCATCGCCCCGCCTCCTGATCGTCGCTAATCTATAAAGTAGAAAAGCGCGACATTTGTAATAAATTCTGCAAGCATACAGGTGTGTAGCATACAGGTCGAACACAGGGAGGAAAGTTAAATTTTTATTATTTATATGTTTCGTGGGCGTGTTAGACAGAACTTTGGGGGTTGTTTTCAATGTTGTTGAAATAATGTTATTGAAACTGCTACAAATCTGAATCTAATCAGACGTATATCAAATTCAACAACAGGAAAGAAAATAACAAGTACTAGCAAAAACAACAAAAGTAAATAATAACTGGAACAATAACAGAGAATTAAAAATAGAGTTGCTGTTGAAACTAATCAAACAGTCAACACTAGTATGCAGTAACAAAGACAATAACAATATGTGTTCTACCGAATCTAATCGTGTAGATACACAAATTGTTTTAAAAGAAAAGTAAATAACTAGAACAAGAAAATTTTATTAAACTAATGGCAGTACAGAATTATCAGATGCTTTTTACAATGGTTACAATCACATATTTATATATGAGAAGGGGAAAACCCTAACTAGGTCTATGAATAAATGGCCCTCCTCATTCATGAATATTTCTTGCCTTCCTTGACTACCTGATTGGAGAAAATCTGGGCATATCATGGTAAATATTTTCCATATCTTTCAATTTTCCCATGTGGCTTGATTGATAGAAGATTGCATCTAATTTAATTCTTCCAAACAAGGACACTTATCAGACTCCAAAGGCAATATAAGATAAAATCTTCAAAATTGATTTTTCTCTTGGCAACAATTCAATCAGCAAATCTTCTAATTGAAATTGAATGATTCGAATTTAATTCCATGATAAGAATATAGCTATTGCTGAAATGTTAATTGGTGCACATCATAAATACATACACATGAATATGTGTATGTATATATATAACATAACACTAATCCAGATATTTCTCAAAGCAAAGGGCCAGTGTGAACACGTTCCGTTTCTTTGGCAAAAAGTGAGCTTGACGGGGTTTGAACTTAGGTCTCTCAGCACCAATTCCTATGCCTTTACCAGTGAGCTACTACTTCTTTTGCAATTGAAATGAATTTGATGTGAGGAAGTAGCTCTTTCTCGTAGTTGGCCTTTGATTTGATTTGAAGGAGGCATTTCTTGACATCCTGTAAAAACATATAAAAGTAACCAAAGTATCATTTATTTATTTACAAAAGATAAAGCATAAGAGTAATAAAATAAGCACTTTTCAGTGTCAATCAAGTACCCCCACACTTATCTTTTACTCGTCCTCGAGTAAAACAAGAAATGAAAAACTAACTAGATAGGTCACACTTTCGTAGGAAACACGATTGCATTGAGCGTATGCAACAAGCCGTTAAACCTCTAGGTGTCCCTAGTAGGACGAGTGGTGTCTCGTGAGGGTTTTCAGCGGATACTACCCACAAAATCCAAATGCAGTATGCTATGATTTTAAGGAAACTACATGAATGCAATGGACATATGCAAAAAAATAAAAATGAAAAATGACAACACGACTTATTTCAGGAAAGTGGTACAACAAATTAAGTTAACAGTTTCTAATCAGTTGATTTTATTTTAAATACCTCAACTTGTCACAAATTTTCAATATAAATCAAGTTTTCAAATGTTAAATTCCAGTTTGGCCAGTTAGTTCGGTCGATAACATAGTGCAGCCATGAAATAAATTCTTAGTTTGCTTGGCACAGTTTGCAAAGTGGTATTCTAATTTTCTCATGTATGGCTAGTCAAATCAATAAGGTCAAGAAGTGTTTGGGTATCATTGCTTATTCTTTATTCTATAAAATTTTAAGATTTATGATTAAGTACATACACCTAAAAAGACCAAGGTTTACCGCCCATGCACTGCCTCGCGGACTAACGGAGAGTGGGTAAAGAGCTTGGCGGATTGTGCAGGCCGACTTTGACTTTGTCAACAACGTGTCGGTAATCCTTAGGTGTCCAATCCCATAAAATGAGACCAAGATATTCCAACTTTGACTTTGTCAACAACGTGTCGGATAGAGCTTGGCGGGTTTGCACACCAACGCTCGATATACAAGCAATGTTGGATACCCTTGGAATACTATTATTATTATTATCGAAAATATAAGCACAAAAGAGAGTTACGCGAACTCAACTTAACACAACTTAGTTTTAGAGATTTGAAAAGCCAATATAAGTATTTTAAGTCCTCCACTTATTTAAACAAAGTCTACAATATAGAATAGATTTCATGGCCATCACCTAAGAATCTCCCTATGTACCGGTTACACTATTACCCCTCAAAATTAACTTTTCATTATATTTCTTATTCGATCTAAGTTGAGAGAAAAAAATACTATCAACTGGCTAAAAATTGTAAACTTATTTTGTTGTATCAATTGAAAATGAGTCGTATTTTCCAAAAAAAAAAATTATGGTATGTTACTACAATCTAAAATGTATGATGGTCCTACTTAAATGGCTGAAAATAAAAAAAAAAAACAAAGAAAAATGAAAATGGATGAAATGCAGACTCCCCCCCACACTTGATTCAGACAGTGTCCCAACTGTCTAAGGCAGAAAAAAAAATGAAAAATAAAAATAAAAGAAAAAGAACGTGTACCACCTGATTTCATGTTGGATGATCATGCAGATCGATAGAGTCGTCTTCGTCATATTGCTCGAATTCCAAAAATGGTTTCAGTCGTTGACCGTTTACTTTGAAGACTTTTCCATCTCTAGGATTTTCAATTTCAACCGCTCCATGAGGGTATACTGTTTTCACGACATAAGGTCCAGTCCATCGAGATCTGAGTTTCCCTGGAAACAAGTGAAGTCTAGAGTCGTATAAAAGAACTTTTTGACCTATGTTGAATTCCTTACGAAGTATGTTTTTGTCGTGTTGGGCTTTGGTTCTTTCTTTGTAGATTTTCGCATTTTCATACGCCTCATTTCTTAATTCTTCTAGTTCAGAAATTTGTAACTTCCTGTGTGAGCCGGCTTTTTCTAAGTCAAAGTTCAAAATTTTTATGGCCCAAAGAGCACGATGCTCTAATTCAAGAGGTAAGTGGCAGGCTTTTCCAAAGACTAATCGATATGGTGACATCCCTAGATTGGTTTTATAAGCAGTGCGAAAAGCCCAAAGTGCATCAATCAGTTTTACAGACCAATCTTTCCTATTGGAGTTCACGGTTTTCTCAAGAATTTGTTTGATTTGTCTATTGGAAACTTCTACTTGCCCACTCGTTTGTGGATGGTAGGGGGTCGACAGCTTGTGTGTGATTGAGTATTTCTTGAGCAAGGACTCAAAAGCACGATTACAGAAGTGAGTGCCATTATCGTAATG
The DNA here is from genome assembly GCA_030737875.1 of Allium sativum. Classification (NCBI taxonomy): domain Eukaryota; kingdom Viridiplantae; phylum Streptophyta; class Magnoliopsida; order Asparagales; family Amaryllidaceae; genus Allium; species Allium sativum. The sequence continues at coordinate 5,513,757 of CM060913.1, read as the reverse complement.
ATAGCTCGAGGTGTACCAAAGCGTGAAAAGATGTTTTCTTTGAGGAATTTGACAACAACCTTGTTATCGTTGGTTTTGGTCGGAATGGCTTCAACCCATTTTGAGACATAATCTACCGCAAGTAAGATGTAAAGATTCCCAAATGAATTAGGGAATGGTCCCATGAAATCGATGCCCCAAACATCGAATAACTCAATCACTAGAATGGGGTTGAGAGGCATCATGTTTCGCTTAGAGATTCGACCCGTTCTTTGACATCGCTCACATTTAGAGCAAAATTCGAAAGCGTCACGGAAGAGTGTGGGCCAATAAAAACCACTTTGCAAAACCTTTGCAGCAGTTTTTCTTACACCAAAATGACCGCCACAAGCATGGTCATGTGAGAAGGAGAGAATACTTTGGTGTTCATGATCGGGCACACACCTTCGAATGATTTGGTCTGGACAGTATTTGAAAAGATATGGGTCATCCCAATAGAAGTTTCGAACTTTTGAGAGAAATTTTTGTTTATCTTGTTTCGACCATTCAGCGGGCATTTGTTGTGTGACAAGATAATTCACAATGTCAGCGTACCAAGGGGTGTTAGAGATCGAAAGGAGTTGTTCATCAGGAAAATAGTTATCGATTTGGGTGTCGTTATCATTTTCGTGCACAATTCGAGAGAGATGATCAGCTACTACATTTTCAGAACCCTTTTTATCTCGTATTTCTATGTCGAATTCTTGAAGAAGAAGGATCCAACGGATCAAGCGGGCCTTGGCATCCTTCTTAGAAAGCAAATATCGTAAGGCAGCATGGTCAGTGTAAACTATGACTTTGGATCCTATGAGATATGGTCTGAATTTCTCAAGAGCGAAGACAACTGCCAAAAATTCCTTTTCAGTAGTTGAGTAATTCAATTGGGCCTCGTTTAAGGTTTTGCTAGCGTAGTAAATGACTCGAGGGAGTTTATCAATTCGCTGACCCAAGATGGCTCCAATTGCAAAGTTAGAAGCGTCGCACATAAGTTCAAAGGGTTGAGTCCAATCAGGAGGTTAAATGATGGGAGTTGTGGTCAAGAGTGATTTAAGAGTTTCAAAAGATGTTTTGCAATCATTGGAAAATTCAAACTTTACGTCTTTGGCAAGTAAGTTCGAGAGAGGTTTTGAAATTTTCGAGAAATCCTTAATGAATCTTCTATAGAATCCTGCATGGCCAAGAAATGAACGAACATCTTTGACAGACTTGGGAGGAGGTAAATTAGCAATCAAATCGATTTTGGATTTATCGACTTCTAGGCCATCTTTGGAGACGACATGACCTAGAACTATCCCCCTTTTTACCATAAAGTGGCATTTCTCCCAATTAAGCACGAGTGATTTCTCCTTACAACGCTTAAGGACGAGTTCTAGATGAGTGAGACATTGGGAAAAAGATGATCCATATATTGAAAAATCGTCCATGAATATTTCCAAGAATTCTTCCACCCTATCAGAGAAAATACTCATCATACACCTTTGGAAAGTCGCGGGGGCATTACAAAGACCGAAAGGCATGCGACGATAAGCAAAGGTTCCAAAGGGACAAGTAAAGGTGGTCTTATGTTGATCCTCTAAAGCAACAGGGATTTGGTTATAGCCAGAGTATCCATCGAGAAAACAGTAGTACTCATGTCCCGCTAAGCGTTCGAGCATTTGGTCAATAAAAGGCAAGGGAAAATGGTCTTTTCGTGTGGCTGAGTTAAGCTTTCGATAGTCGATGCACACACGCCATTTGGTTTTGATTTTTGTTGGGACGAGTTCGTCACTGTCGTTTTTGATCACTGTGACTCCCGACTTCTTTGGTACAACTTGTACCGGACTCACCCAAGTACTGTCAGAGATGGGATAGATGATGTTATTGTCTAGACATTTGATTATCTCCTCCTTGACCACTTCTCTCATGTTTGGGTTTAATCGCCTTTGAGCCTCACGGGTGGGTTTAGCCTCATCAACTAAATGTATGCGATGTTCCACAATTGATGGGCTAATTCCTTTTATATCGCTAATTTCCCACCCCAAGGCGTCCTTATTTTCCCGCAAGGTATCCAAAAGTTTTTCTTCTTGGTCCTCGGTAAGATCGGAAGCCAAGATTACGGGAAAAGTTTTTGAAGAGTCTAGGTAGGCGTACTTAAGGTCTGGTGGCAAGGGTTTGAGGTCTAACTTAGGAAGTTCTTGTGTATCAACATTGGTCAACATTCCTTGGTTAGATTCAGGTGGCGAAGTGTCGGAGTCAAGAATTTTGTTTAGTTCAGAAATGTATTCGTGTTCGTCGAAATCAGGGTTAAAATGGTCAAGACACATTTTCAGGGCTTCAGAAGTGTCACTTGAGGTTTCATCAATTGTGGTTTGAATCATGTCAATTTCATCGATCTCAAAATCCCTAGGTTGTTTGTTGAGATTAAAGATGTTTAGCTTGATGGTTAGGTGCCCGAAGGAAAGTCGAAGTTGACCATTCCTACAATTGATGACAGCATTAGAGGTTGCTAAGAAGGGGCGTCCTAAGATCAATGGTATTTGAACGTTGGGATTTGAGACATGCTCTGTTTCTAGAACTATAAAATCGACAGGGAAGTAAAACTGCTCGATCTGTATCAAGACGTCTTCGATAATTCCCAATGGCTTTTTGACAGATCGATCGGCTAGTTGAAGTGTGATGTTCGTTGGTTTAATCTCCCCTAGTCCAAGTTGACGATAGACAGTATAGGGGAGAAGGTTGACACTGGCACCAAGGTCGAGTAGAGCACGAGAGATGTGGGTGTTTCCTATTTTACAATCAATCGTAGGGCAGCCAGGGTCTTTGTACTTGACTGGGGCAAGATTCGAAAGAACAGAGCTTGTATTCGCAGTTAGAAAAGCGGTTTTTGGGACATTGGTCGCACGTTTTTGTGTACACAATCCCTTAAGACATTTAGCATATTGAGGACTTTGTTCAATGGTGTCTAAAAGAGGAATGTTCACACGGACTTGTTTGAAAATTTCCAGAATTTTATCAAAATTTGCTGCTTTCTTCTTATTATTGAGTCTATGGGGAAAAGGAGCAACTGGTTTTTCGATTCTGGGATGAGTTTCATCCTTCGAAGAAGAAGGTGGTAGGGGTGTAGAAGATGAAATGTTGGGATTGCCAACATTGGTTTTCAAAGGTGGGTCGGGTTTGACGACACAAGGAGACGAACTGTAGGGATTGCCAACATTTAAGGGAATTCGAGGTTCAGAAGAATTGGCATTCGAAGCCAATGGATGATCATCAAGATTAGGGATTGGGGTCGAGTTAGAAGATTCGCCAGGGTCGTCCACGTTATTATCAATCCTCTTTCCAGATCGAAGGGTTGTAATAGCGTTGACTGGATTATGGTTTTCGTCCTCACAAGAATTTACAGCACGAGGGTTATACTTTGGATTCACTTCGGGTTGACTAGGCAACTTTCCTTTCTCATTATTTTTCGCCATTTCCTTTATCATATGCATTAGTTGGTCGATTTTAGCGTCTTGACTATTTATTTGTTTTTCTAATCGAACAATATCTTGTGATGGTTGAGAAGATTGAGAGGATTGGTTCGATGATTGAAAATTGGGGTGCCTATAAGGTTATTTGGATTGAGGTGCAGCTTGTGAGGTTTGAGAATTGGGGGGTGGAGCTTGGTAATTCGGATTGGGAATAAAGGGTTGCATGTGAGATGGGTTTGCCGAATTATTGGGGTTTGACCAAGAAAAGTTTGGGTGGTTCCTCCAACCAGGATTGTACGTGGCTGAGTAAGGGTTATTTTGAGCTATAGCATTGGCTTGGTCCTGAGAGTAGTAGTGGGGTAACCCTTCTCCGACTTGAGGAGTTTGATTTTCTACGGGAATTTGATTTGGGTCCACGACATGCACTCCTCTAGTAGAAGTACGATTGGGAACGCGAATTGATTCCCATTGCATGTCCTTTTCAGAATAATCTTCTAAGAACCGCCAAGCTTCATCGGCTGTTTTAGACATAAAATCTCCTCCACACATTGATTCTAGTTGAGTTTTAGACTGATAGTTAAGCCCTTCATATACAATTTGACACAAGTTGTCTTTTAGTATTCCATGATGAGGACAACTATACAGTAGTTGGTTGAATCTCTCAAAATATTTTGAAAAAGTTTCCCCCTCATTTTGACAAAATTGATTTATCTCAGTTCGGATTTTGAGAGTTTTATGGAAAGGGAAAAACTTTTTCAAAAATGCAGTGACAAATTCATCCCAACTTCTTATGGAATGTTTTGGAAGAGAATTTAGCCATCTTTTAGCGCCTTCAAGTAGTGCAACTGGGATTAGCCTTAGCTTGATCGATTCGTTAGACAATTGTTGCATTTTTGTTGTGGACGCATACAATTCAAATTCACTCAGAAATTCATAAGCATTTTCAGACCCAGTAAATTTTGGTACCCCTTGAATAAAGGAATGTTTCAACTCAAAATTGTTTCCTTCAGCTGGTGGAAAAACGATGACAGAGGGTTGGACGGTCCTAGTTGGATAACATCGTTCACGAAGAGACCGGGGTCTATCCATTTGGATATTGAGATTCTGAAAATTTTGATTTATTTGGTTTTGATCCCCAAAGTTTGGAAAGTTTTGATTCACTCGATTTTGATCCAATTCGGTTGGAAAATTTTGGTTGATTCGAGAACCCCTAGGAGAATTTTGTTGGCTAACACTTTTTTCACTCATTGTTGTTAAATGCAAGCACAGAAATTAGCTACAATGAAGTTTTCTGTCCTTATTGGCTCCTAACCCAAAATTATAAAGTGACACGTTTGATTACTTAGATCAAAAGATTTCTCAGCCAGTTAACGGACAGGAGTTATCGGTGCACCAGGAATCACCCTAGCAATGCAGCCGAAGGTTTAAGTACCTTCAGAGTAACAACCGATATAATATTTACGAATTACCGTAATATTTATAAACGGTTATTTCTCTGCCGTAGTCTAGACACCAAGAAATAATTCGTTCCAAATGAATCAACTATCACAATATAATTAAGCCCTAAATGAGCCCGTGACTCCCTTAAGTCCAATGTCTAACCGTTATTATTAGTCAGATTCTACGATGAAATGCAATTTGTGGGCTAAGGAAAGGGTGATGAAATCCCTCACCTTATGTGAATTGGGGTATTGCCCTTAACAGAATGAATAAAAGATGCAGAAACAACAGCAATCACACAAAATAACTGCAGAAATTTAAAAATTGTACATTCAAAGCCGCTGCCCCTGCAGAAAATTTTTACAACAATTGTCTATATATATATTTTTCCTTTTGCAGCAGAGCACCTGTAGAGTTTTAAAAGTTTTCACCTTGATCGGCAGTCCTCCAGTGAATTTGGGAAGCGCTAGCGCGTTCACACCCCACTTGGTGTGCAACCGCTCCAACCCATCTGAATCGCCCGTTGTTTTCTGTTGTTGTCCCCTTCTATTAATTGCTTGACTGCGCTGCGGCACGGGTTCGGGCTAGGGGCCCGAAAAAAAAAAATTTTAAGACCTTTTTTTTTTTTAAAGTTTCAGCTGTACCTGTTTTTGAAAAATTCTCCTCTTTTTTAATTTTTTAATTTTTTTTTTTGATTAAAAAGAAAGACAAGTAAAACAAGCGATAGGAAAACACAAAGTGACTAGGAAAGCACAAACTAAACTAAAAGAACAAAATAAAAACTAACCCTTAAAAGAAACGACGATTGAGACTTACGCACCAAAGAAAATAATCCCTCCAAAGGAAACAAAACTCACGCAATTAAACAATTTTTTTTTTTTTTTTTTTTTTGGGAACTTGAAAAAGAAAAACCAAACAAGGAACTAGTTCAACACTAAATGAACACGACCAGGGGCCGCACACAACACAATGTTCAGAAGCCAAGCACTCGCCCGGATTCAATAAAATACAGAACGTATCTTCACAAATTAAGTCCACAAAAAAATAAAATCAATTAGTCCTCTGTTCCAGGAAGCAAAATCCGAGTTTATCGTTTTGTTTTCTTCAGCGCAAAAATTATCACGAAATAGATCGAATGAAATCAAAACTCTTGCCTCTCTTTTTTTCTTTCGAATTAGGTCTAGGGTTCCAGACAGGGTTTCGGATCAGGTATTCAAGGAACTGCGATTCGGTTTTGGGGCTTATCTTCGAAGTGGGTAGATTTAAATTGGTTGGGCTTCGAGTTTTAGTTATAAATTACGATGTGATTTGCGTGGGATGGGGCTGAAGGTGCGCTGATCCGATGTGTCTGAAACTCGAAGGGTGTTCGAATAGGACTTGGGGTTAAGCGGTTGTGGATCTAGGATTTGACTTGGTAGGTTTCGGATATGGATTTTTGTGGGTGACAGCAGTGGCTGGTAGAAGGGTTTCAACGTGGTTTAGGGAGCTTTGGGTTTCAGATTGTGAACGGGTTGATGGTGTTCGGTGGTTTGGATTAAGGGCGGTGTGAAGCTGTGCGTTTTCTGATGGTGGAAGAGTTGCGTATGTTGAAAGGGGCGAGTGGTTTTGATGGATAGCAGTGGGATCAGGTTTATTTGGTAATGCGTATGAAGGTAGAGAGGTGGGTTTTGACTTGAAGGAGACGAGCTTTGCTGAAAGGTAATGTATTCGTGGCACTTTGGTTGTTCGTGAGATAGTGGTGGTTTGATGACGGGATGGGAGGTGATGAAGTTTTGGTGAAAAGGATGGGGGTGAGGATGGACAGTATATGCGTGAAGTTGTGAAGGCAACAATATGGGTTTGTGGAGGATGGCAATGGTGAAAATGGTGACGAGGAGTTGGAGATGTATGTGCGTGATGAAGGGGGTAAAACTGAAGCAGAAAGATAAGAAAAGGAAAAGAAATTTATAGAAGGATTTTTTTTTTTTTTTTTACTTGAAGAAAAAGAAATGTGAATATTGGAAAGGGAGCAAGAAAAAGGGAAAGAAATATATGGGAGAAGGGGAAACAAATTAAAGCAAAAATTAACAAGATTTTTTTTTCTCTTGATTTAGAAGATTACGGTATCAATTTATAATACCAAATCAACCAGTCAAGAATTTTTTTCTATATCTGTACACAAGAAAACAAAAGGAAAAATAAAAATAAAAATAAAAACTAACACGAATCAAAAATTAAATAAATAATAAAATTTAATCGTTACCTCCCCGGCAACGGCGCCAAAAACTTGATCGTCGCTAATCTATAAAGTAGAAAAGCGCGACATTTGTAATAAATTCTGCAAGCATACAGGTGTGTAGCATACAGGTCGAACACAGGGAGGAAAGTTAAATTTTTATTATTTATATGTTTCGTGGGCGTGTTAGACAGAACTTTGGGGGTTGTTTTCAATGTTGTTGAAATAATGTTATTGAAACTGCTACAAATCTGAATCTAATCAGACGTATATCAAATTCAACAACAGGAAAGAAAATAACAAGTACTAGCAAAAACAACAAAAGTAAATAATAACTGGAACAATAACAGAGAATTAAAAATAGAGTTGCTGTTGAAACTAATCAAACAGTCAACACTAGTATGCAGTAACAAAGACAATAACAATATGTGTTCTACCGAATCTAATCGTGTAGATACACAAATTGTTTTAAAAGAAAAGTAAATAACTAGAACAAGAAAATTTTATTAAACTAATGGCAGTACAGAATTATCAGATGCTTTTTACAATGGTTACAATCACATATTTATAGATGAGAAGGGGAAAACCCTAACTAGGTCTATGAATAAATGGCCCTCCTCATTCATGAATATTTCTTGCCTTCCTTGACTACCTGATTGGAGAAAATCTGGGCATATCATGGTAAATATTTTCCATATCTTTCAATTTTCCCATGTGGCTTGATTGATAGAAGATTGCATCTAATTTAATTCTTCCAAACAAGGACACTTATCAGACTCCAAAGGCAATATAAGATAAAATCTTCAAAATTGATTTTTCTCTTGGCAACAATTCAATCAGCAAATCTTCTAATTGAAATTGAATGATTCGAATTTAATTCCATGATAAGAATATAGCTATTGCTGAAATGTTAATTGGTGCACATCATAAATACATACACATGAATATGTGTATGTATATATATAACATAACACTAATCCAGATATTTCTCAAAGCAAAGGGCCAGTGTGAACACGTTCCGTTTCTTTGGCAAAAAGTGAGCTTGACGGGGTTTGAACTTAGGTCTCTCAGCACCAATTCCTATGCCTTTACCAGTGAGCTACTACTTCTTTTGCAATTGAAATGAATTTGATGTGAGGAAGTAGCTCTTTCTCGTAGTTGGCCTTTGATTTGATTTGAAGGAGGCATTTCTTGACATCCTGTAAAAACATATAAAAGTAACCAAAGTATCATTTATTTATTTACAAAAGATAAAGCATAAGAGTAATAAAATAAGCACTTTTCAGTGTCAATCACCTCCTCCTTCAGTCGCCTCCTTCTCCCTCCGCGAATCCAAGAACCGGCGCACCCATCTCGAGCGACGAAGAAGCCGCCGCCGACCACCAATACAACCCCCTTCCTCCAGCGAGCTGCGCAAGACCCCCCCCCCCCTCCATCAACACTGTAAGTTCTGATTTTTCTTCATAAGCAAAAACTGATTTTCTTCATAAGCAAAAACTGATTTGTTTTTATATATAAAATGATTATATTTTTCTACGTAGAAAAGTTTATATTTTTAATGTAGAAAGGTGTATATATTTTTTATGAAAAGTGTGTATTTTTATTTGTAAAAAGAATAGATTTTTAATGGGTTAAAGATGTGTTTTTTATAAAGTAAAAAAGATTGGTTTTTTATAGTTTGGAAGACGATATTTTTAAACATGAAAAGGCGATATTTTTATTTTATAGGAGCATTAAAAATATAATTTTTATTATATGTAAAGGTTAAAAATATAATTTTTATTATATGTAAAGGTTAAAAATAGAATTTTTATGCTAATGGCATATTAAAAATATGATTTTTATAAAGTAGAAGTAATAAAAATACGATTTTTATATTATATAGATAGTAAATATTCGATCTTTATATATGAAGTAGAAATATAAAAATATAGTTTTTATATAGAAAAAAGCGTTGTAAAAATAGATGAAGTAGAAATAAAAATACGATTTTTATTTATTGAATGAAGTGATAAAAATATAGTTTTTATTTGAACAGCGTGAAAAGAACTGCATTGGAATATCAAGCAGATCCAGATAGTTCAGCAGTTCAAATGCAAAGCACGGCGGAGTGGAACCCTCTGTGAGAACTTCTCACCTTTTAGTTTTGTTTTCTAGTTAATAATATATACTAGGATGCAGACGGTGTTTAGTAGCACCCGACACCCGTCGTACACAGATCATGGACGGCTTGTATGCTTGTTTGTTTGATTTTGATGTGTAGTTGATTGTGTGATGTGATGTGAAATGAAATAAAATATTTATATTGTTAAAAATATTTTATGGTTGAAAATAGAATTTTTAACGTGTGTATAAAATAAATGTTTATAAACAAATCGGAGATTTGTTTATATACACTGATTTGATTGATATTGATTGGGACGATAAATTTTACACGTCGCCCAACTGCACAAATAAAATCTGTGTTTGATTGTTTGAAACCCCACACGGGTATTGGGATGATATTTAGCGTACACTAATCCCAATTATTTAGCTGTATGTCGATCGATTGGTCGACAGACTGTGTAAGCGTTAATTATTTATATTTAATGCTTATGCAGTTGTGTGGTGCACTCTGGATGATGGTTGATTATTTATCGTTCTTATTTTATACATGTGTTGTAGAAAATCCATATAATTAACATTATATGGTAATTGATTGGGCCTCATTCCAGTTTTGAAATAGAATATCTGAATAGAAATATTTGAAAAGAGATATTTGAAATAGAATATTGGAAAATAGAAATATATGAAGCCGTGTTGATTAGATTGACACCATTTTGACGTGAACGATATTTATATTGATTTTATTCATTTTTAAATGAATATTGAAAAGTGATTTCAATAATTGAATATTTTTGAAATTGAATTGAATAGAATTCAAATCGAATTGAAATTGAATTGAATAGATTTGAAATTCGAATTAGATTGAAATAGAATTGAAATCATTTTGAATTGAATTTAAAACGTATTGAAATTGAACTGAAAATCGATTTGAATTGAAATCAATTTGAAATGAATTTAAAACGAATTTATGAGGAAAAATTCAATTTTTGATTTGAATTTGAAATGAAGTTGAAATCGTTTTGGAAACGAAATTAAAAAGATTTATAAAATACGTTTTAAAAAGGAAATCGACGGAGTATATATTATATATATAATATAATGGCCTGAATAGAACGCGTCGCGGCAGTTCGCGAATTTAGACCATTGACTTCGAATGGATATTACGGGAGATCCGACCGTCGGATTCTCCTAAAACCGGAACCGTTGGGTTCGTATCGAAAAGAGCTTTCTAACAAATATTAGAAATTAGAAATCTAATGGTTGGATTTGGAATTATGTCCAAATCAAATTGGGAAAAGGTCGTTGTAAGTGCAGTTCGATGGCCGTTGATGGAAATCGACTGTACGGGCCTTGATAAAATTATTAAAAATAATAATTTGTGTAAAGTCATAAGAAATGATTTATGAAGAATTGGGATGAAAATCTCCATATTTGAAAAGATAAAAATAGATTTTTATTGAAATGAACTAGTTTTGAACTAGAATAATAATTTATTTATTTTTAAAATAAATAAATTGGATTTGAAATGGTTTTGAAAATAACCAGAATTTCCAATAATTGAATTGGAATGGATTTGAATCGAAATTGTCTGTGGAATATTTCAATGTTGGATTTAGTGATTATACAGATGTTGTTATGGAAATTTGAAAGATATATATATATACATATCGTTATTTCCAATACGATATTTGTTGGTCGTAGAATTTGATATTGAATATAAACCGACATATTTTCTATTCAGAGCCTTGTATTTAATATCAAATGTGATTTGGGTTTGTCGTGAATGGTGTCTTCATTAACACTGTTCTTAAGCCCAGTTGAGAAAAAGATTAAATCTTTTTATTTAGATTTAATGAAGTGTACCAATTAAATAATATTTAATTGTAATTGAATTGGTGTTGATTCTTGGGCTTATCGAGAACAGTGTTTTAAGTAGCACTTGTTCTTTAACCCGATAATTAATTAATGTGATGTGATTTTGGATTTTTCGTGAATCGTGTTTCAAATGACACTGATTCTTTAACCTAGTTAAAGATTAAAACTAAGTGCAGTTTTAATGAATCTTTAGTTAGATTGAAAAGATCGAGAATGGAGTATCACCAGTTTTACTCCATACGGTAGTTAAATCTTTAATTAGATTTGAACGTGAAATGGTAATTGAATTTACCGATAACACCGTGGTGTTAGATATGAAGTATGACCAGTTTTACTTCATGGGATAAATAGGTTGGGATTGGGAAATAAAATAAATAATTACTTCGGTGTGGTTCGCTAATCCCGACTAGTTTGAAGTGATATTCAAAGGAAGATTAAAAGAATAAATTTAAAAAAAAAAATCATCTTCGATAAAATTAATGGGAACCTTTCCGTATGAATGTGAAATTTAGAAACTAACTGTAGGTTGGCTAAGATGAATGGTTTCCTGGGTATTGATCTGATGTTGGTTTCGGCCTTCGGGGTTAATATTTGGGGAATTGTTCTCTTACTAATTTACGGTTAGTGGCTGATGAATTGGAATGAGGCATATGTTGTGTTTGTGTAACACTTGTTTATTATATACGCGAGTTATTCGGAAAGACCAGGTTTATCCCATTTTGAATAACTGATACGACGATAAGTCGAAGGTGAAGACGGTGATCGAAGACTGGAGGTCTTCACGTCGTTTGGGTGGTTACTGATGATCTTGATTGGGCTGTACACCCAAGAAGATGGAAACAGTTGGTGATCGTCCAGACATACTTGGAGATCGATGGATATGCGGGGTACTAGATGCCTCCGGTTTCGTTCAGACCCAGAATGAACTTGTAGATGGACTGTGTGTCTGACATTGGATTTCAGTCTGTGTGATTTATTTCTATTAAATATATATATCTGTTTGGCGGCGAAGAATTTATTCTCTTGCTTAATGCCCTTCTCTGAGACGTACGAGCTCAGGGGTTATATATTGATGAATATCAAACGCATGGAGTGAATTGCCTGTGTGGCACGCCTTAGTGGCAATATGATCAAGGCTTCTGTTGAAAAGCAGAGTCTTGTGGTTGATGATCAAAGCACCGCCTATGTGGCATAGCTTTGTATAGCGTTGATTGGCGAGCCTCACACCCCGGTTGTGAACCAGAAACGGGAGAAGGATCCAGGGAGGGCATGCGTCTCTTTCTAGCTAGAAGTGGCGTCAATGGTTTTACACGCCCTGACGAGTTTGACTTATGTGGTTGTTGCTGTTGCAAGGCACCTCGGATATATCGGTCGTTCTCGAACCGATGGAGTCATTCGTTGGCTCATTTACGCCCCATAGGGCGGGGAGACGTAATGTTCAGGCATCTTAATCCACATCGGTGGACCGACCCTGTGGCTCCTAGGTGCAGTTGCGGCTGTAGCCTGAGGCTCGGGCTAGAGAGTTTCGAATCAGTAGAGGACTATCTTTTGCCTCGGTTCACAGATGGAAATCCAACTTCCAAATACGTGACATTTATGGTTTTGATTGTAGAGCCTAGTATGACGACATGATATATGGTACCCATGCCGTCTATGATTGATATTTATGATTGAATTTTTTTTGACACTATACACTTATAATAGTATCAAATGATTTGTTTTTAACGTATCAAGCATGCTTTGGCTATTATAAGGTGAAACCCTATCCTCCGGCTTGTGTTGCATTGTGTGATGGGACCTAGGTCTTATAGTAGCTTCATTGTTCTTTATTTAGCATTGCGCTATTGTTTTATGCACTGGTATTCTTGGGAGGAAACTCGTTCCGCGTTAGCGGCGTGGTCCCTTGATTTACCTAACTTTAAAATAAAGATTAATAACTGTTTTAGTTCTCACGCCAGTCTCATGACTGACATGGAGTTTATTGTTTTAACCTAAACTCTGGGTGCCCTTATTTTGACATGAGCAGCTATTAGTTTGGTTTTGCAGATTTATATTCATAGGATCCTGATGTACAGCTGGAACGATATCCGGAAAGCTTTGTATCCGTATATCTTCTTCAGTTGTATTTTGTATTATTTTCCGCTGCTATGTAATTTATTGTAATCTCTGATAATTTGTAATGTATAATATTCATTTATACTCTGTATATTCTTGTATTCTGATGGAATTGTTGTAATTAACAATGAAATGTTCTTCTGTCTGCGTTCTATTTTGGCTTGTTCTCAAAACAATCAGGCGTTTCGAACGGTTTGGGTCGGTTTAGCGACTGATTCTGATCGAGCGGAATTCTCGGTCGTTACAACTTCACTGGACACGAGATCGAGATTGTAAGTCACTGTGACTGAGATGTAAACATGAATACGGAGAAACTAAAATAGCATTTGGTTCAAAAACAAGTTTTCTATTTTTGTGTAGTCGATCAGTGTGTTTGCGTATAGAGGAACTAAAATACGCATTTGTGTGTTTAATATGGAGAAACTAAAATAGCACTTTAAGCACCATCCATGTGTTTGTGTAGTCGATCAGTATATATCTCAAGGATGAATGAATACACATTGTAAACTGGTTTTCCTATGACCATAGGCTTTTAAATGAAACTAACTATAGATAGAAGTTGAAATTTGATAGTCATTAGAAACACAAACCCAAAATAAGAATCACCCGAGCTGTAGTCGATCTGCAACACAGGTAGTTCGTACCCTAGCATATAGAACATCCTACTATACACACAAAGGAACAAATAAACCAAAAGAATATTCAAGATGATATCATGTCAAATTTCAAATATCACCGTATGTCTATTGCAATTTATTGGGTTTTATGGATGTATATTTAGAAAATGAAATGTCAGTTACAAAAGGTATAACGTAAGAGTAAAATCAAACTACCATACGCACACAATACATATGGACATGGTTTTAACAAGGCATCGTACATGTGTACACAACATGTCCATTCAATTCTTATGTAAGATACTATGTAAAGTTAAGTGTAAAATTATATTAACTTGCTCCAACGTCAAAAGATATTGAATCATCATCTTCAGATGACACATATACTCGACTTTCTTGTTAAGAATTTACTGGGTGATCCACCAGGTAGATGCATTTTAGCTCATGCGAAGGGTCGGTAATCCTTGCTTATTAACTTTATCCAATTGGTGAATGCTTCTTCACTTAACCTTTGGAAAAAGCTGCTTTCACTTGCAACTTCTAATTTCTTTGAAACGGACCGTGCAGTGCAATTTACACTACAGTCTCTGCTACAAAGTAGGGGAAAGTTGCTAGTGAAAGCAACTTTTTACTAAGTTGAGTGTAGCAGCATTCGACAGTTGGATAAAGCTAATAAGCATGGATACCCGACCCTACGCGTGAGGTAAATGCATCCACCTGGATCGCTCATTAAATTATTAACCAGAAAGTCGAGTAATCATCTATCTTCAAATTTTCAGCAAACCTGTTAATATATTTTCAGTAAACCTGTTATCTCTCAAAACAGAGTAATCATTACAAAGTATGATATCGTATGACAACAATATAACACAAAGCAAAAATCATGTGAAAATCAAACTATAAAAACTTGCAATTTCTTACCAAAAAGAATTCAAAATCCTTTAGATAATACATGTCATTCGAAAGCAAAATAAAAATACACTAATTTATACTTGAACTCATCACAGTATGACTAGAACTTGTGACTGAACTATTTCAAAATCCCTCAGCTAATACACTAATACACACCAACTAAAACCTGTATGATTTGTCTTAGTAAGATTCCAACTTGTGCCCTACTATCAGGCATGCACAACATAATTCCATTAAAACACATACGTTGTCGAAGGAGGGCTAGGGACCTAGGGTTATTGCGTTTCTGTCGAAGGAGAGGGCGACTCGTCTCTGTCGGAGGAGGGGATTCCAAAGAAACGTGGAGGCATGATTTGGTGACCGAAAACCCTAATTTGGGTTTTCGGTCACCATTGAAGTAAAACAGAGGGAGAGGGGAGCGACCAATTTTTTTATTCCAAGTGCCAAATGAGATGCACAATATGATACACATTCGTTTCGAGCCGAAGCTGTATCAAAATAACTAATCCGGAGCTTTGTTGATGGACAACCAGATTTCAGGCATTTGGGGTGGTGCAGATTGCAAAATGTAGTTTGATACTGATCTGAGCACTATCAAATTTGATACGGCTTAAGCCGTATTGTATCTCCGCATACTTGTGTGCCAAATTTGCTGTTTTGATGTAGTGTAATCTTTACATTGAATTTATGCCCTCATTATGTTATTTAGCTAGTCATATGGGCATGTTGTATGGATTCAGGTGCCTAAATAAGTGTCATGCCAGCCTGACATATTAATGCCAAACTGACATATTGAGGTTGAGCTATCATTTACTTTTTTTTACTGCAAGTTTTCCCTATCATCTTACATTCTAAATAGCTTACAGAAATTGTTATATTCTGACATTTGCAGTAGTTTAAGAAGGATGAAATATTTTTATTTATTTTTTTGCTGTTGACCTACAATTTTTTATTTTTATTTTAATGCATCCACATAAGGGAGAAAAAAAGCCTAAGTCGTCGTAGTTTATCTTAGATTCATTATCAACATTGCTCATTCAACGGGACTTATATTTTAAATATACAAATATATTTGCATTGCCTTTATAATATATGGATGGACTAAGAGGTTCGAAGCTATATGCTTACGTATTGATTTTCTCAACTTAGCCTATGATTACCCTGTATGATGGATTAGATGTCATTTAATCCAAATAAGATAGCTTATGTATTGGTTTTCTCACCGTCATAATACTTGCAATAACATATGATAAGGTTTACGCTAAAACATATAGCCCAAATCCAATTGTGTGCGCACAAATAAACTGCATTTTAGTTCATGCGCATACATAAAGATTTTTTTTTTATATGCACCATCATACAAAAATTTGATGCTTATTCTACATTATTTTTAGGATTTGCTTATGTAGAATGCAACATAGGTATAAATTAGGTAAAGTGACATAATATTATGTACAGCCATATTATGGTTTAAGTAGAAATAATAGTTACTTAGCTCTTTTATGTTGTTCAATGCAACATCCACTAAGTCATATATATATGTTTTTTTAATGTGTCATTTAGTTCTAACATTCATTTATGACATTTGTTATATGACTTATTTATGATATCTTGTATCATATTTAGTTAAGGGATGTCATGTGTAACAACCCAGAAAATCTGAACCAATTTAAAAAATTTAAATTGGCTAAAATAATGGATTTTAAATATTTGAAATAAATATTTCAAATAATAGCAATGAAAACTGGGTTTGAATCGACAATTGAAAACGAATATAATTAATTATAATTATAAACAAGGCTTGAAAAGGCGCTGTAGTTTCAAAAATTGAATTCAAACTTTGTCGGACTGTACCGGGTGCAAAAAAAAAACGGATTTTAGTGAAACCAAAAGTATTTAAATCTGTTAGTGAATACCTTTCCAACGAATCTGAAAAATCAAATTTTCATTACGGAAAGCAAAAGTTATGGCCAAATGAATTTTCAGAAAGGTCGCTATGGAATTTATATAGCCCGTGAAATTGGCCATTTTGCATACGACCTCAGAATTCGACGAAACCACTTTTGTTGGATCCGGGATGTGAAGTTATTGCTAGGTTTCAAATTTCATAATTTTTGAAGCTAGTATGTGAGCGTGGCAAAGGAAAATGTGTTTTGGTCAATTATAGTTAAATTGGATCGACCAGAAATGGGCCTTTTTGCAAACGGTTTCAGAATTCGACGAAACTAGTTTTGTTGGGACCGTATCATCAAAACATAGCTAGATTTATTTTTCTGAAATTTTTCGAATCAGTTTGTGGCCCTGGCAAATTGAAATGTACGTTCAAATTAGATATTGAATATTTTATATTTTAATTTGAAGGAAAACTGACTGAAACAGTCGAATGGGCCTTCGAAACATATCCCATTGTGTTCATAATGGGGGTAAAACACTAGGGACGACAGTCGTTGGGTTTGGATTGGGGTTCGCAGGAGGCAAGGGGTATTTTCGGATTTTAAAACTTTATAAATAAAAAAAAACTATTTGTCCACGTCAGACCCCCCCCCCCCCCCCCCCGCGTCTTCTCTCTCTCCGACTTCAGAAACCGACGGCGGCTTTCGTTCCTCGCTTCCCACCTCTTTTTCTCTCCAATCTCTCAATAAAATTGCGAGCTCCTATTAAGGATTTTGAAGAGCATCCCAAGAGCTCTAAATCCATACCCCTCTTGAATTTTATCGTTGAGTGTTTGTGAGGAATCGACCCCCCGAAGTCCGCCCGCTCGCGCCCAGTTTCCGCCACCGTGCCAGCTTCGAGTTCAGAGCGGTGGGTCCCACTAGAGGCGCCACTCCAAGCTCTTCGACGTGGCACAACCCGATCTTCGTATCGTGCAACGGATTGAGAGCAAGAATCAAACCTAGTTTTGAACATTTATTGAAGGTAAAAGCTTTAATTTATTTTCAATAGTTTTAACACCTTTAAACCGTTGCAAACTTTGAAAAATCATATCTTTTTCGTTCGTTAATGAAATTCGATGAAACAGGAAACATCGTGACCGTGTGGACGTCTTCTACATTTTAGAAGAGACCGCATATTTTTCTGAGCCTTCTGCTATTTTTGGTGGAGTGGAACCCAATGTGAGATTTCTAATTTATAAACGATATGGAAAACGGCGATGTATAAATTATATAGTCGATGTATGAGTTATATAAGCATTGTACACCTCATGTGTAAGCGTTGTATAAGTTGTACATTCGATGTATAAGTTATATATGCGTTGTAAAAATTATATATGTGTTGAAATAGAAGTGAATTTCTATATATATATATATATATATATATATATATATATATATATATATATATACACACGCCCGTCGTCCATAAACCATGGACGATATTTATTGATTTGATTGGTGTGAAAATTGATTGATAGCGAATGGTTGTTTGGGATTGTTTGTGGTTGATATTGATTGATTGTGGTTGAAAAATACCCATTTGTGGTTGAGAAATATTTGGTTGAAACCACATAGGATTAGTTGGTGGAAATGAAATAAATATATACATGCCGCCTGCGTGCGAACTAGATGCATGATCCCCATTGTCAAAAACCGCTAGGTTTTAAGGTAGAGCGAGGAGCCGTACTAGGGACGGTCCCGGTTTTAACTACCCTGCGGTTATGCTGCTGAAATTTTGAATAATATTCATGTGTTTGAATTATTTTCATTTGCTGAAACTATATTTATTCATTGAATAGAAAACCTTTATGTGTTGAATCGATATTCATTCGTTGATTAGAAATTCGTGTGTTGAATGGTATTCGTGTTTTAAATATAAAAATCACATTTTTATCTATATATAGAAATTATAGAAAACCTTCATGTGTTGAATCGATATTCATTCGTTGATTTGAAATTCATGTGTTGAATGGTATTCATATTTTGAAATAAATTGTTTCATAATAAAAATCACCTTTTATCAACTATATGGACTATGTAAAATAATCTCGTTTTAAAAGAAATTGTTTTATAATAAAAATCCTATTTTTATCACCTATATAAACTATATAAAATAATAGTGTTTTGAAAAGAATTGTTTTACAATTAAAATCACATTTTTATTATATACACGAGTTGTTGAAATGTAAAGTGTTAAAAATAGCCACTCGTTCAAATAAATATGCATGAGTTGAAATATTCATTAATTAGCTAATGATATGGTTTTTGCCCATGCATGCAACATTAGAAGGAATGGTGTTTTTAAACCAAATGGAATCGAATATGAAGTTGAATGGAAAATGATAAGTGATAAGAACTGTATATATGTACATGCATATTTATTGAACAGGTTATAGCAAATGGGCTAGAGAAGAGGAATAAAATTTTGTGCCCGACAAATAGGTACATATTTACTGTTTTGTTTGGGTGATGATTTTATGAGCCTGTTGGCTAGCCGCTTGGCTTTTTCTTTTTCTTTTTGACATGAGACGCCCGTGTGGTTATTTGGGAATTTTCCCAGCCCCTCCCGTACAAAGGAGTTTATGGCGAAATTTTCCAAAAATTAAAGGCGTTAGTGAAAAATTTGAAGTGAAAACGATATTGAAATTTTTGAATGAACTATATTTATATAAATATATAAATATAAATAAAATTAAAACGAAACGTGGCCGTGCAATTCGTGTTTTGAAACCGTGATTTCAAACAACTAGTGCGGAAAATCCGACCGTTGGATTTTCCCGAAACCGCAACCATTGGGTTCGCTTTGGAAAAATCTTTCCAACGGCACCAACTTTGTAAAAATCCAACGGTTGGATCGTCTGGAATGTTTAATTCAAATCTGAAGAAAAACAGCGCCAGAAACGATTATATTTTTATATATATAAATATAATTATATTTAATCGAATAATGACGCTGCAGTTCGTATTTTGAAATCGAAACTTCAAACGATTGTACCGGAAGATCCGACCATCGGATTTTCCCGAAATTGGAACCGTTGAATTCGTTTTGAAAAGATCTTTCTAATGATGTAAATTTTGTAAAGATCCAACGGTTAGATTTTCATATATGTGTAAATCAAATCTAAAGAAAAACAGCGCCACGGCTGCGTTATGGCCCGAAGCGTCGTTTTGAATAAATTGGCTATTTTAAAATAAATAAAAATAGCGATAAATTGTTATAAAATATCATAAACGATATGGAATGGAAATAAACTGAATTTGCTTGATTTATGTGGTATTTGATGGTTGAATGTGTTTGGTGTGAAAATCATATTAAAGAACAAATTTGGTGTTGTCGAATGATTTAACCATTGAAATAAATTGATTTGAAATTCTAAATATACGTGAATTATTTGAAAAGGCCGAGTTAATTCTCATTTCAAATAATTGACCGACGATTGAAAGTCGAAGAGGAAGACGATGGTCGAAGACCGGAGATCTTCACCTCGTTTGGATGGTAACCGAGGTCCTGATTGGGAGGCATCCCGAAATACGGATAATGAGTGGTGATCGTCCAGACGTACGTGGTGATCGATGGGTTTGCGAGGTATTTAGTGCCTCCGGTTTCGTTCAGACCCAGAACGGACTTGTAAATGGACTGTGTGAATGACATTGGATTTTATTCTGTGTTGATTGATCTCTGTTAAATATACATCTGTTTGGCGGCGGAGAATTTATTCTTTCGCTTAACGCCCTTCTTTGAAACGCACGAGCTCAGAGGTTGTATATCGATGGACATCAGTCGCATGGCATGAATTGCCTGTGTGGCATGCTAAGATGTAGTGATCAAGGCTTCTATTGAAAAGCAAAGTCTTGTGGTGATGATCAAAGCACCGCCTGTGTGGCGTAGCTTTGTGTATAATGTGAATTCGCGAGCCTCACACCCCGGTATGAACCAGAAACGGGAGAAGGACCTCAGGGAGGGCATGCGTTTCTTTCTAGCTAGGGTGGTGTCAGTGACCTACCAGCCCTGACATTTATATACTTTTCACCTATGTGGTTGTTGCTGTTGCGAGGCGCCTCGGTTTGATCGGACGATCCGGGTCCGATGGAGCCATTCGTTGGCTCGTTGACGCCCCCAAAGGGCTGGGAAACGTAGAGTTCAGGTATAATAATCCACATCGGTGGACTGGCCCTGTCGCTCCAAGGGGCAGTTGCGGCTGTTCCTGAGACACGGGCTAGAGCGTCTCGAATTCGGTAAGGACTATCTTTTGCCTTGGTTCATGATGGAAATCCAATTTCCAAATACGACATCGTGCGGTTTTGATTTTATACCTATATATGGCGACATAATATATGGTACCCATGCCGTCTATGATTGATAGTTATGATTTGAAAGTGTTTTCAAACCATATAAACACTAGAAATAATATCAAATGCTTTTGTTTTATTCGTATCAATCATATTTTGGCCATTATAAGGTAAAACTGTATCCTTCGGTTTGCGTTGCATTGTATGATGGGAACTGAGTCTTATAATGGCTTCATTTTTAGAAAAGCATTGCGATGTTTAAAAGAAAGATTTGTTTTAAAGCACTGGCAATCCAATGGAGTAAACTCGTTCCACGAAAGTGGCGTGGTCCTGTGATTAGCCATATTATATATGTGTTGAGTAGATTTCTCATACCAGTCCCATGACTGACTCGTAGTTTGCTTCACTTTCAAACTCGGGTGCCCCTTTTTCTACACGGGCAGCCTTGTATTCAGGTTTAGTTGCTTATTTCTGGATAACTGGAGCTGAAGATGGATTCTATCATTTATCTCTTTTTATGCTGTTCAGCTCCTATTGTACATATTTTGTTTGTTTTCCGCTGTAGACATTTATGTATAGCTGAACTGTAATCGTACTAAGTAAGATCCTGTATACTGTGTAACTCTGATGATTACTTTTATCCAGTATATTCTATTGTTCATTATCTGGTGTATTTATTTAATTTTATTCTGCTATTATCCGTTTCTGTTTTATATTCCACGGATTACCCTTGTCGCCGTCAGTACGGGGCTTGGGGCCGTCTCATCAAGACACGACCCAAAATTCCCTGGTCTCCAAAGAGAAGAGAAAGAACAGATTGCTATGAGAACACGACAAATCAGAACACAAACGAAAGAACATTTCATTGCTTATTACAACAATTCCATCAGAATACAAGAATATTACAGAGTATGAACAAATAATATACATTTGATAAATATCAGAGATTTAAAATACATTACAATGCAGTGGAAAAACAATACAAAACACAACTGAAAGAAATACACGGATACAGTGCTTTCCGAATATCGCTTCAGCTGTAAACCAGGATCCTATATAAAGAAATTTGCAAAACCGAAACTACTAGCTACCTGTGTGGAAAATAGAGGCACCCAGAGTTTAGGTTAAAATAATAAACTCCAGGTTAGTCATGTGACTGGTGCGAGAACTAAAACAGCTATTAGCTTGATATTAAAGTTAGATAAATCAAGGGACCACGCCGTATAATACGGAACGGGTTTAACCCCAAGAATACTGGTGCATAAATAAACAGCGCAATGCTAAATAAAGAAAATAAAGCTATTATAAGACCCATGTCCCATCACACAATGCAACGCAAGCCGGAGGATAGGGTTTTACCTTATAATAGCCAAATAATGCTTGATACGTGAAATTTAATCTTTTATTATTACTATAAGTGAAGAAATCGACTTCAAATATAAATGTATCAATCATAGGCAGCATGGGTACCATCTATCATGTCGCTATACTAGGCTCTACAAATAAAACTGAAATGTCACGTATTGGAAATTGGATTTACGTCATGAGTCTAGGCAAGGGATGTACTCCTTTCCGCTTCGAGACACTCTGGCAAATGTCTCGGGACTGCACACTCTGGACAACCCCTGAATCCTCCAAGGCCAGTCCTCCCTTACGTTTGAGGATTGCCAATTCCTGAACACACGTTTTCCCGCCCTATCGGGCGTCTATGAACCAGATGACTCAATATCCGAGGCGCCTCGCATTCCAACAACCACATAGGTAAAAATAATATAAATGTCAGGGCTTGTAAACACTGACACCACCCATAGCTAGAATGAAACGTCATGTTCTCCTTGGGTCCCTTATCCTGTTTTTAACTCATACTGAGGTGTGAGGCTCGCGAATTAACGCTATACACAAAGTTATGCTATATTAAAGTCATGCTTTGATCATCAACCACAAGACTCTGCTTTTCAACAGAAGCCTTGATCACTGCATCTCAGCATGCCACACAGGCAATTTATGCCATGCGACTGATATCTATCAATATATAACCTCTGAGCTCGTATGTCTTAGAGAAGGGCGTTAAGCAAGAGAATAAATTCTCCACCGCCAAACAGATATATATTTAATAGAAATCAATCAACACAGAATAAAATCCAATGTCAGACACACAGTCCATTTACAAGTTCGTTCTAGGTCTGAACGAAACCGGAGGCACCTTATTCCTCGTCCCATATGTCCAATACAGGAGAGAGGCCCTCGCATATCCGTCGATCTCCAAGAACGTCTGGACGATCACCACTTATTACCTCATCTTGGGTGTACAGCCCAATCAAGACATCAGTAACCATCTAAACGATGTGAAGACCTCTGGTCTTCAACCACTGTCTTCATCGTCGACCTATCGCCGAATCAGTTATTCAGAATGGGTATAAACCCGGCCTTTCCGAATAACTCGCGTATATATTATAATCAAGAGATATAAACACAACATACACCTCATTCCAATCCAGAATATTCTTTATTCAAATATTCACATTCTTAGGGAAAGGTTCCCATTAATTTTATCAAAGATAAATTCTTTTAAATTTATTCTTTAATCTTCCTTTGGATATCATTTCAAACCATATTAAGGTTTTCCAAACTAGTCGGGATTAGCGAACCACACCGAAGTAATCATTTGTTTAATTTCCCAATCACAACCTATTCATCCCATGGAGAAAAACTGGTAATACTTCATATCTAACACCACAGTGTTATCCGTAAAATTAATTACCATTTCACGTTCAAATCTACTTAAAGATTTAACTATCGCTTTGGAGCAAAACTCATGATATTCCATTCACGATCATTTCAATCTGATTAAAGATTCATTAAAACTCCACTTAGTTTTAATATTCCCAAAAATCAATATTAATGATTATTCAAAGCTAAGAAATTTATCTTATCTTTAACTGGGTTGAAGAACCAATGTCATTTAAAATACCGTACACGATAAACCCAAAATCACATTAAATTTTATTCCAATTACTAAATATAACCGAAAATTCTAATAATCTTAATTAAAAGATGTATTCTTTTCACACGGGGTTTAAGAACAGTGTTACTGAAGACACCATTCCATCAGTCTCTAACCGTAAATTAGTAAAAGAACAATTCCCTAAGTATTAATCCCGAAGGCTGAAACCAACATCAGATCAATACCCAGGAAACCATTCAACTTAGCTAGTCTCCAATTAGTTTCTAATTTTCTTAACTCCATTGGGTTTAAGAACAGTATTATTAAAGATACCATTCACGACAAACCCAAAATCTCATTCCATTATTAATCGGGTTAAAGAACAAGTGTAATTTAAAACACCGTTCACGATAAACCCAAAACCAATTTAAATTTAATTCCAATTAAATGTTAATTAATTGGTAAACTTCATCAAATCTTAATAAAAAGATTTATATCTTTTCTCAACTGGGTTTAAGAACAGTGTTAGTGAAGACACCGTTCACGACAAACCCAAAATCCCATTTGATATTAAATACAAGGCTCTGAATAGAAAATATATCGGCTTATATTCAATATCAAATTCTGAAATCAACAAATATCGTATTGGAATAGCGATATATATATATCTTCCAAATTCCTCCACAATGTCCGTATAATCACGAAATCCAATATCGAAATATCCCGCAGATAATTTCGATTCAAATCCTTTCCAATTCATATATTGGAAATTCTGGTTATTTTTAAAACCATTTTAAATCCAATTTGTTTATTTAAAAATATTAAATTATAATTCTAGTTCATAACTAGTTCATTTCGATAAAAATATATTTTTATCTTTTCAAATATGGAATTTTTCAGCCCAATTCTTTCCAAATCATTTATTATGATTTTACACAAATTATTAATATTTTTAATAATTTTATCAAAGCCGGTACAGTCAATTTCCATAAACGGTCATCGAACTGCACTTACAGCGACCTTTTCCAAATTTGATTTGGACATAATTCCAAATCCAACCATTAGATTGTAAATCTCTTATATTCGTTGGAAAGCTCTTTTCGATACGAACCCAACGGTTCCAGTTTTAGGAGAATCCGATGGTCGGATCTCCCGTAACGTCAATTCAAAGTCAATGGTCGAAATTCGCGAACTGCCGCGGCGCGGCGCATTCTATTCAGGCCATTAAATATATATATTATATATATTTCGTCGATTTCCTTTTAAAATGTATTTTATAAATCGTTTTAAATTCGTTTTCATAACGACTTCAACTTCATATTCAATTTCAAATCAAAATTGAATATTCCATATCATTAATATATAAATGATAATATTTTCAAAACATTAGATTTTGAAATCACCTCCTTTTCGATATTCATTATAAAAATGAATAAAATCGATATAAATATCGTTCGCGTCAAAATGGCGCATAACTAATCTACACGGCTTTATATGTTTCAATATTTTAGTGTCCATCCCAAATCGGACATCAAAATCATATTTTGATCTTTTACTGGATATTATTTTAAAATATTCATTACTTTAAAATATTCGTTATTTTAAAATATTCATTCTTTCGGAACTGGAATCAAACACAGTCAATTACCATATAATGTGATTTATATGGATTTCATACAACACATGTACATAACAACTATGATAAACAATCAACCATCATCCAGAGTGCATCCTACATTGTATAAGCATTAAATATAAATAATTAACGCTTACAACAGTCTGTCAACCAATCGATCGACATACAACTAAACAATTGGGATTAGTGTACGTCAAATATCATCCCAATACCCGTGTGGGGTTTCAACCAACAAATACTGAACAATATTTGTGCAGTTGGGCGATGTGTAAAATTTATCGTCCTAATCAATATCAGTCAAATGGGTGTACATAAACAAATCGTTCGACTTGTAAATGAATGTTTATTTATTCATATACGCGTTATAAATTATATTTTTAACGATAAATAATTCTATTTCACACATGAATATTTTATACGGTTCAATTATACAATAAAAATGATATTTTTATTGTTTTAACATTTTTAGAAAATTTCGGCAGCACAATGGCGCGATACTAGAACCGGAATAAGGTCTAGCCTTATCCCTCGCCTAATAATGGCTCGCGCCACGTACAAACCAAATTCTAATCAATTCATTCAACCAAACAACCAAATCCAAACAAATAATCCCATCAACCAGTCAAACAACGGTGTCGGGTGCTACTAAGCACCGTCTGCATCCTAGTATATATTTTTAACTAGAAAATAAATTAAAGTGAGAAGTTCTCATCTTTGGGATCCACTCCTCCAGTTTTATTTTTGAATTTCTGAACCATTTGGATTTGTCCGAAATTCCAACGCAGTCCTTTCCACGCTGTTCATAATAAAAACTACATTTTTAATATGATGTTTATATACTAAAAATCATATTTTTACTTCGTTATATATATATAATAAAAATCATATTTTGATCGCTACTTCATATATATATATATATAAATCAAATTTTTATCACTATTTCATATATATAAAAATCGAATTTTTATCGCTACTTCATGTATATATAAATCGAATTTTTATCGCTACTTCATATATATAAAAATCGAATTTTTATTATGTTGTCATAAATATAAAAATCAAAATTTTATCTTCCTAAAAATAATTCCATAATATGACTACTTCATTCATGACATTCATATGATAAAAATCATATTTTTACATAACTAAAAATCGTATTTTTAATTCACTATCAATGTATAAAAATCAAATCTTTTTAATGTAGAAAAATCAAATCTTTATCTTCAATATATATAAATAAAAATCCTTTCTTTATATTCTATATACATGAATAAAAATCCTTTCTTTATATTCTATATACATAAATAAAAATTCTTTCTTTATATTCTATATACATAAATAAAAATACTTTCTTTATATTCTTTTATAACCAATTTCATATAAAATAAATAAAAATAAATAAATAAAGTAGCTTACAGGGGTGCGCGGTTCGAGCGGGAGGTGGAGTGGCGGTCGGGGGAGGTGGCAGCAGCGATGGCGGTGCTCTAATGGTCGGCGTGGCTGGCTTGCGGCGATTTCCCTCCCCCCCCCCCCCCCCCCCGTCGCGGTTTTTTCTTTTTCTTTTTCTCGTGAACGAATATAAGAGAGAGAGAGATTTATATATAATATTTATTTTTATTTAATTTAATTCTCTTAAAAAGTTGACTTTCCATTCGAACTCCAAACGAGACCAACGACCATCGCCCCTAGCTAATTACCTCCATTCCGAACACAATGTGATATGTTTCGTAACCCAATTCGGCTGTTACGATCAGTTTCCGCTAAATTTAAAATATAAATCAATATAACGTTCAAAATTGATTTCAACATACATTTCAATTTACCAGGGCCACATACAGACTCTAAAAATTCTAGGAAAATTATTTCTGGCTTCGTATTGACGATACGGTCCAAACAAAACTAATTTCATCGGATTTGAAGACCTTTTGAAAAATGACCATTTTCCAGTCGATTAAATTCAACTGAAATTGGTCAAACGTGTTTTAATTCGCTACGCTCACATGTTGATCGCAAAATTATGAAAATTGGAATCTAGCAATAATTTGACATTCCGGATCCAACAAAAGTGGTTTCATCGAAAACGGAGGTCGTTTGCAAAATGGCTATTTTTAAGGGCTATATATATACTAAAATATATATAAATTTCACAGCGACTTTTCTGAATTTTAAACTGCACGTAACTTATAATTTATAAAGTGAAATCTCAGTTTCTTAGCTTTGTTAGAAAGATATGCTTAAACAGATTCAAATATTTCTTGTTTCGTCCAATTCTAACTTAAACTGAATTCGGTATATTCATTTGAAATTTGAAATCGAATTTTCAAACTATCGCGCCATTTCAGGCTCGTTTTATAATTAAAATAAAATTATTCGTTTTAACTTCGTCAAAAATAAATTTTTAGTCATTATTATTTAAAATATTTCATTTTAAATATTCAAAATCCATTAAAATTGCCAAAATAAAAATTTTAAATTGGTTCTGATTTTCCGAGTTGTTACATGTCACGAATATAAGCACATATATAAAGAAAAAGGATTATAATAGCTATGGTTATAACATGTTCCATCACTATTATAATTTGGATATTTTGAAATGTTATGCATATCGAAAGTAATTTTGATGAGTGTTTTATATCACTCAAAAATATATTGTACATTACTAAGAAATATATTCAAATATATTTTGGTGTATCTTTGCAACTGTAAATATCCTATATTAATTCATACTAAACTAACTGAAATAACATGTTACCAAAGTGGTCTCTCTTATTTTTCTGGTTTATGAAAATGTTTGATATTTGCGTATAGTTATTCATGCAAGTATTAGCCGGCCCAAAGGAAGATTAATATTTGGCTGAATTGCTTACACATATGTGATGATAAATACGTGACAATTATAAGGTTTAACGAGTGAATAATCAATCGATCCAAGGAAAGATTATTATTTGACTTGAATTTATTGTCAGTGTTTGATCATTATAATAAGAGTACCACTTCAGTTAATATTATTGTCCAAAGACTTAATATTAGTGCACACTAGATATCTTGAGAGGAGACTTACCAATTTTTTGAATTTACTGTGTTTCATAGTTGGCTTTGAGCATATGCGGTCAATCGTCATTTTATTTTGTTCATTTTCCGGCTAATTTGACTGAAGTGTCTGCCAATTTTAAGAATATTCTTATCTTTTTTGGGACTAACTACAAGGATTTGTAAGCGAGCATATTGTTTGTTCATGACTTCATGGATCTAGTTCTTACAATTAGGAGGGTTACAACTAGCCCTACTACAGTTAGATGTTCTTATAATGTTATAAAGAATATTGAAAGATGGTATACTTCAGAAGGCAAGTGTTAAAGTATCATTAGGTAAATATTTTAGAAGTATGCAACGTTTTTTTTTTTTTTTTGGATAAATTATCTACTAAAAAATAAAAGGATTTTTATGGAAATAATAAGGGGAAATAAGCACTCTTTATGGTGTTTGATTGCATAAAGTCAAAATAAAAGAAATATAAATGAGTACTCTCTAGAAAATGTTGCTTTAAAAGTTAAAGACACTCAAGTTATTATTATTTTTTTGGTGCTATCTCCAGCATGATCATTTTAAAAAATTAATACTATTTTAAGAATATGATGTCATTTTATTGGGCTAATTTTGCGCTTTGGTAATTTGAAGAGAGATTGAAGTTTATAAGATTTAAAGTACTCATTTAAAATATGATGTAAATAAATGTATCAATAAGGTTGTAAAATTACTGAAGATAAATAACATACATATATATTTATAGTTGTTACTTTAATGAGATATACAGACAAATAAAGTAAAATATACTTGATATTTTAAAGTTATTATTGAGGTTTCATTCAAACAGTTTGGATTTATTTGATATGTTTTTAATTATGCTGTCATTTGGACAAATTTAAGTTTTCTATTTCTAATATGAGC
This sequence comes from Allium sativum, assembly GCA_030737875.1. Lineage (NCBI taxonomy): Eukaryota > Viridiplantae > Streptophyta > Magnoliopsida > Asparagales > Amaryllidaceae > Allium > Allium sativum. The sequence goes on along the minus strand of CM060913.1, from coordinate 5,484,261 downwards.
GAATAATGTTATTATTGTTCATTAAGAAATAACATGGTTGATTTATGAGTGTATTCAAATATTTCTTTGGAATTAAAGCTGCGAATGTTTAAATATAACTTGCATCAAATTCTGCCAAATATTGTTAATACTAAAGTTTCAAGCTTCGATTTGGTAATAGTTATAACTATATGCTTTAGCACTAAATAATTCTAGATTGGGACATTGTAGATAGCAAATATCTTATTGACATTTTTAGCAATTTAAAGTTAATAGTTTTATGAACCCACACCAAGGAAAGTTTCAAGGCGGGAAATGCAATAGTTTTTTGAGGATGTTGAGTGTGGAGGGAGAAATAAAGTATGGCCATTGTCTTTAGAGAGAATCATTATCTTTGATTCAACTATCGTTGCTTCTTCGACTAAAGTTTAAGATTTGTTTTCTTTCATTAAGAAGAAGTAAATTAAGGATCGTAATGAAACGATGTTAAAGAAAATTTTCCTTTAAGCTAACGTTACTGTTTTCAAGAAGACAAATTTAACAACCTCAAAATATATGGTTACTAAGAAAATCTACTTATAGAGGAAGAAATAATGTTTCAGATGATTATATAGCATTTCTCCTTAAAAATAAATAATGGATTGATGAATATGACTTTATATACTTCAACCAATCCATATAAGGTACTAATAAGAAGTGGATTTAAGGTATGAACATACAGTGTACATCTATATTGACAACAAAGTTTGCAAGTTTCCTCTAACTTAAGCAACAATATTATTGATTGTGAATAACTATTCAAAGCAAAAGAGAATTAAGTGGGTGATATGTAATTGAATATGGCATTTTTTTTATTGAAGAATCATTTTCAAAGAATATTTCTTTATTTAAAATAATATTCTCTTAGATTTAGTAAATGACTTATTAAAACCACTTTGGAGTTTATTTCATATTTCAGTTTTAAGCAATACTAACAGAGATTAAAGTTGTGTTTTGTAATAAACGAAGAAGAAAATATATGGATAAGGTGAGATAAAACTTTCTCATTATTACTACACATCAGCAGTACACCACTATATATACTTTGGTCAACATACATTACAAGGAATAAAATGGAAAACAATTTTCACTACTACAAAACAGGTATGTTGCTTCGCCTCATTTGCACTGGTTGTGCCAACAATCGGTGTAAATACTATTTTTTGCTCCAGTTCTAGGATAACGACCGGTGCAATTGATACAGAAAAACAACAGAATAGAGAAAAAATTAAGTTGCACAGATTTTAGTTGAAAACAAGTGCAAATAAGGTGAAGAAAATAAAATTATTTGCACCGGTTACATGTACAACCGGTGCAAATATTATGTTTGCACCGGTTTTCCCTTAGATTTCCACCAACTGGTGCTGTAACGACCTGGCTTTTTGACCGTCTCAAGTCGATATTTAAACCAGCTCGAGCCGTTCAAAATGACAGATTGTTATTTTCTCATGAAGTTGAAATACAAATCATCACAGAATCACAAACACAGAACACAGAATATCTCACAGCGGAAGTAAAATTTATACAATATTACAAAATCTTTTGAGTATACATGATATCAGAGTATAGAAAAAAAATATAGATGCAGCAGAAGAATAAATATAGAATCATACTAGTATTCGGTAGTGAGCAGATATGGGCGTAACCGAATATGACATGGTAGATGAATGGCTGGATCTCCAACGAATCTCAAGCTCTAACAGATATATCTACAAGCTGAAATACTCCGTCTGACCCGGGCATTTTGCAAAGAGTAAAACAACAAAGTACACGAGTCAGGACTAACAGTCTCATATAAGTGAATTAAATTAGATGAAGTGTTAACTGAAATGTACAATAACTTAAAGGATGTTTGGGATTCCCATCCTCTAAGGATCCGCGGAAATAATAAATATAAAATAGTACGCTATTATTGAAATGTCTATCCAGTAAAATAAATATACTGAAAATAGCGTAAGCGGGATTATCTTATTACCCTTACGCAGTTTATAAGCATCACAGACTATACAGTACCGTAAATTCACCACACTGGTGTTATCAGAGGGCACTCCATAGAAAGCAACGCTAAATCAAAATCGTATGAGGCTCGTATATGATAAATATGACAAGGTACACGAGGCAATGCCCAGGGTAGGATTCTATCAGTTGCACTCCCGGACCGGTGGTAACGCATAGCAGCCAATACCGCCCACCTCGGAACACACTCCCATAATCAAAAGGGTGCGCACCCAAATCAATCACAACCGTAATAGAAATGGTATCGAAGAAACGTGTCTGATATAAGGTGCGACCTCAATTAGTCACGGTATAGCTCCTGTTTTAGTCATTTTAATTATGACCCGAAGGTCAAGGCCATTTCGTCATCGTTCGCTTTCTTCGATCTAGTGGTCGCCTCCAAGCCATCATGTTGTCGTTTCGATACTCCATCACGCACACAGTTGTAAAGTGGTATCGGCACTGACAGAGAGTATGCCACTTACCGACTCCGGTCTCTTTAACAACCAACGTTTACATTTTTCACACCACGGCCATTAGATTTGAAATCATATTTCAAATATCACAAATTGCTTTATTTCCAGTCTTGCCCCAAAATCAATTATCCCAAATCATTTATAAATGGTTCGGTTAGGATTATAAACCAATATTCACCCTTGGATTTAGTAAACCGGATTGGACATGAGTTTATTCAAATAAGATAAAAATAAATACATTTGGAAAAGTTAAGTTCGAAAAGAGTGTGTATATATATTAAATTTAAAGTAATGTATAATCATATACATATTTTGCAAAACTATTATAAAATCTATATGGTTAAAGCAATCAAATCATTTTATAAAGAATATTTATAAAACCAAGTAATGTGGAAAAATTGCTTATTTATAAAATTATAGTTTTATTCTAATAAAATTAGTCCAAATCGAAGTCCAAGTCTTGCAATTCCTTCCCAACTAGTTTCATATAAAAATCCAATTCTTTGATTTCGTTCAATTCCAATGTTTCATGGTCAAAACAATTCTCAATTTATTGTTTGCCTTGAATTCATATTTCCATTCAAATAATAATCCCAAACCACTTTAGCATTAGTTATGGATCAAAATCCTTTGTATACATTCACAAGGTGAAATTCCATTCAACAAATCATATACTAAGTAAGTATTGAAAATATTTATCACGCCTTTGTAAATCTTTTACATTAAACGATTTAATTCAAAAATCGTCATATTATTGAATTTATTATATGAATATAAAATTATATAGAATTTATTTAAATAATTTCAAAGTCAAGTATTAACTTGCGAGAATCACTTCAAAATTTATTAATACTCATTTGATTGCTCATAAAAGTTCAAGTGAAATTTTGAACAAACTTTCCTTTATGCTAAAAGAAGTTTCATTAAAATTTCTACTTATGAAATCGATAAAATCTTTTAAAATACTTTATTTTATTGACCACGGTGTCTGTATAAAATTTTCTAGCCAATGGTCAAGTGGTACGGATATTTATCATTTCAATCCGTTCTTTAAAATATTCGAATCTCGGGTATGTATCATTTCAACCAGCATCCCAAATCGATTCGAATACAAAGGGGGTTCGGGTATGTATCATTTCAACCTGAAATGGTTGCTAATCAAAAGGGGAACTTGCATGATGAGAAAGTAACATAGCATGTCAAGCATACATCCATATGTGCCAAACGAAATAACAGTGTGTGTCGCACGTGCACAACCACAAAGCAAATAAACTAGAGCACCCTCACATTTCATTCAACATTTCAAATATTTAATTCGCTTGATAAAAATGTCAGTCTGTGAGTGAGGAAAAACTCACTTTCGAGCCGAAGAAGACCAATGCTGAATTTTGAGAAAACCCAAGGATGATACTTGATGGTCAAACAACAGCCGTACATTCATTCAATTTGCAAACACATATACAGATGTATATGTGTACACAAATGAAGTATTGAAACATACGAGCATCTCCCAAACTTGGCCCTCGCTGAACAGGACTAGTGAATCCAACACTGTTTCAACTATAGTTAATCAAAATGGCAATTAAAATCGATTTTTGGGAATGGATGATGACATGCAACGAATGTATTAATAACCAAAGTAAAGCTCACCATAAGGATCGAATAACCGGAAACGAACCCCAAAGGAGACTGGAAATAGATTCAACTTGAAGCTCACAATTGTGAGCTCCAACCGACCCAGCAATTTTCTCACAAGAATTTCCCCGAGCATCTGAGGTGCACATTTCTAAATGCAACCTTGCAGCAGGCCGGAGAGCCACTGGTGCCGATGGATGGCGTATGGAACAAGAAAACTCAAAGTTGGTCACTGGTCAGGAGGTGGAGGCTCGCGATTGACGCCAGGCTGTGGAGTGAGGATTGTTCGGTTTTCCTCTAAAACACAAGACATCGAAGCTTCATTTTCTTTACTTCTTGGAGGGTCGAACGGAGGTTTTGCTGCTCAGAACCGTGAGGAGGTCTTGCACGATGTCTGGCGGTGCTGTCGTGCAGGATGGCGAAACGGAAAAAGTGTCGGAGAGGGGTCGCAGGCCGATGCAGATAGTGACGCACCTCTGATGATGTCCGTGCCTCAGTTCAGTGGTTGTTGGAGAGTTCGGTTTCAGTTGAACACGGGAGAATGAGAGTTCGTGAGGAGGTGAGACTGACAACTGCGAATGGCAGTTCGCCCCTTCTAGCGACGATGGTCCATGCGGTGGTTGGGGAAAGCACGATTTCTGATTTAGGGATTTGGGAGCTTTGACTCCTCTTATTTGTTTTCCTGAGGCAAACGAAAATGAAGAAAGGTGGAGAATGAGGCTCAGGCCTTATCAATTTGTGAGGGTTGATTTTCTTCTGAGTTGAAGGCGACGGGATTTATACAAGAAAAGAGAATAACAGGTGGCAGAAGAAGACAGATGCACGAGGTTAAAATCACGTTGGATTCTCTGAACACGAAGATTTCAAAATCTTGGTTCACTGTCATGAAATCTTTGCAACAGATAAAGGGAGATTTGAAAATTCTGTACAGTGTTTTGCAATCTTTTCTTTACTGACAGGGCGAGATTTAGAGTTGCTGTCATATTTTAGCAAGATATTCTCGGATTTTGGATGAGATTAACTGGTGGGCTGATCAAAGAAAATGGCTTGAACAAAATACAACATTGTTTGTACATCTTTAAATTTCAGTAAATATCAACCATTGTTTTGAACAATCGTTAGTAGTGATCGGAACACGGCTGAAACAAGCAACGTTGATTATTTTATCATGTTATAAATTCAACAAAAATAAATTAAATTTGATGTCAACGCAAAATACGCGAATTTTTATTTCACAATTTATTTCTTTGTTTTTATTACATCAATCGTATTCCAACTTTTGTCAATTTGGCATAAATTTATAATTTAAACATTTTTTTGAAGTAATCTAATTAATTGTTTTAAATGAGAATTCAAACTTTATATTTGAAGTCAAGACTTTAAAATAAATTTGATTTCAAATTATCAACGTATGATGGATTAGTGTTCGAAGAAATTAAATTAATTAATAATGGTAATATCACTTGTTTCAATAATGTTTATATTAGACGAATTCCAATGTTAATTATTTAGTTTAAACTACTCTGTTCATGTTAAAATAAATTTACGGAAAGAATTTATTTTGAATAAATAGTAGATAAATTCCCAAATCCTACGTCGAAACCCAAATGTAAATATTTATTTTAGCGTTAAATCTTAATTTACAAATGTCAAAATTAGCAGTTCGTTACAACCTCCCCCACTTTGCGCTTTTCGTCCTCGAAAAGAAAATGTCATATGAATTTAAGTCGATATATAACATTGCAAATACTTTACTTAGCTTAAATTTGTTAGGAAAAAAAATAAGTTATATACTTTTAAAACTCAAAATTTTTCTAACACTCAGGATTTATGGAAAATTTCGGCAGCATCTCCTTTGTACGGCTTATCCGGAAAATTTTCAAAATACAATATACATCTCACCCATACGATGAGGCATCCCAATATAGGGGAAACAAAAGAGAAAAACAACCCAAGACAATATTTAAACCAAGATACATACCTTATTTAGCGTTTTAAAGCGTATTTGCTTTTTATTTTAGCATTTTTAGCGTTAAAGCGAGCTCCTCTAGCGATGCGCGCCTTTGCAACCTACTAAAACACTAATCATGTAGTGAGAATCAACATATATATAAGGATACATAATAAATGGATAGCTTATACATAAGTTGGCATAGCATGTTAACAAAATAAAACAAGATAACATATAAAGCTTACTATTATCATTCAAATACTCGTGTTCATCTTACCAACATTACCTTAATTAGATACTCAAATTATTTTGACTTTAGTTTGTTAAATTGTTTTGATTGAATTCATTTACACGTTCTCTTTTCTTTCCATTAGCACAAAATGTAACATATATCATATGTAAACTTGCATTCTTCAACAATATACATTCTTCTAAACAGTTCAGTGTATGTTTACCTTTAGACATTCAAACTAAGAAGGGACACTTAGTTATTTTGCCTACCCATTGGGTTAAATGTGCTGCTGCCTTATGGCAGCAGCCCTCAGTTGCAGCAGTTTTACTGCCTTATGGCAGCAGCCCATGGGGATACACGTTCGTTTTTTTATTACAGCAGCAGTCGTTGGCGGTGCTGCTGGCGGCAGTAGACGCTGCTGCTGGTAGCAGTCATGCTGCAGCTACTGATGCGGCCACTGCTAATGGCAGCCCTCCAATTCTAACTACATGCTTAGTACAATATATTTCTGTGACGACCCCAAACCCCGATAGGACGGTGCAAGGGTAATCTTTGGAATATAACACATAAACAGATAACAGCAGAACAGAAATAAATAAATACACCAGATAATGTACAATATAACACACTGGATAAACATAATCATCAGAGTTACACAGTACACAGGATCATACCTAGTACAAAATACAGTTCAGCTATACATAAAATGTCTACAGCGGAAAAGAAAACATAATATGTACAACAGGAGCTAAACAGCATAAAAAGAGATAAATGATAGAATCCATCTTCAGCTTCAGCTATCCAAAATGAGCCTGCTAAAACTTGAATACAAGGCTGCCAGTGAAGAAATAGAGGCACCCGAGTTTGCAAGTGAAACAAACTACGAGTCAGACATGGGACTGGTATGAGAAATCTACTTAACATATCTTACAATATGGCTAATCACAGGACCACGCCACTTTCGCGGAACGGGTTTACTCCATTGGATTGCCAGTGCTTTAAAACAAATAAATCTTTTAAACATCGCAATTCTTTTTATAGAAATGAAGCCATTATAAGACTCAGTTCCCATCACACAATGCAACACAAACCGGAGGATAGAGTTTTACCTTATAATTGCCAAATATGCTTGATACGAGGAAAACAAATCATTTGAAATGTAAATTTTCTCGTTTAATTCTTAATCAAACTCCAACCGTAAACTAGTAAGAGAACGATTCCCTAAGTACTAACCCCGAAGGCAGAAACCAACATCATATTTGAATTAAACATTCCAGACAATGCAACCGTTGGATCTTCACAAAGTTGGTGTCGTTGGAAAGATATCTCCAAAGCGAACCCAACGGTTTTGGTTTCGGGAAAATCCGATGGTCAGATCTCCCGCACTAATCGTTTGAAATCACGGTTTCAAAACACGAACCGCAGCTTCGTTATTTGATTTATTTTAATTATATTTATATATATAAATATAATCTATTCTTCGATTTCAAAACCATATTCATTTCATACATTTGATAAAAATGAAATTTTTATCCAATAGACTTTTATTTCAACACTTCACTATTTTTAATAATTCACGTATATAATAAAAATGTGATTTTTATTGTAAAACGATTTATTTCAAAACACGACTATTTTATATAGTTCATATAGATGATAAAAATATGATTTTTATTATAAAACAATTTATTTCAAAACACGACTATTTTATATAGTTCATATAGATGATAAAAATATGATTTTTATTATAAAACAATTTATTTAAAACACGGATACCATTCAACACATGAATTTCTATTCAACACATGAATATAGTTTCAACGCATGAAAATAATTCTAACACATGAATATTATTGAAAATTTCGGCAGCATAACGGCAGGGTAGTTAAAACCGGGACCGTATCGAAGTACGGCTCCTCGCTCTACCTTAAAACCTTGCGGTTTTTGACAATGGGGATTTCATGCATCTAACTCGCCCGCAGGCGAGCATGTTTTCTTTCATTTCAACAACCTATTCTAATTTTATTTTCAACCACAAATGGGTATTTTTCAACCACAGTCAATCATTCTCAACCGCAAACAACTCTATCAACCATTCACATTATTCACCAAATTTCGCACCAACCAAATAATCCAAACAATATCACAACCAATAAATATCGTCCATGGTCTGTGGACGAGGGGAGTATATATATATATATATATATATATATATATTCGTATATAAATATATTTCAATTCACTTCAATTCAATTCAATTTCATTTCAACGCATATATAATTTTTACAACGCATCTATAACTTATACCTCGAACATACAACTTATACAACGCTTATACATGAGGTGTACAATGCTTATATAACTCATACATCGACTATATAATTTATACATCGTTGTTTTCCATATCGTTTATAAATTAGAAATCTCACATTGGGTTCCACTCCACCAAAAATAGCTGAAGGCTAAGAAAAATATGCGGTCTCTTCTAGAATGTAGAAGACGTCCACACGAGTCCACTGTCTCTTGTTTCACTGGATTTTGTCAACATACGAAAAAGATATCATTTTTATTTGATTAAACATGTTTGCAACGCTTTTTAGTGTAGAAATTAGTTTAAATTATATAAACAGATACCTTTCAAACTTCGTTCGAAACTAGGTCTCCGATTTTCAGCCGATCCGTGCAGCGTTGGGACGATCAGGCTTCACAGCGTCGAAGTGGAAGGAGCCACGCACGTGCGCAGGGGGTGGGGTCACGTGCGATGGCCTGAATCAGCCGGGGCAGAGCTCGAAAGTCGACGACTTTCTCGAGGTGATTCGGCCTAAATACTTGACGAGGAAGAACGAGGTGGGTACGGATTGGAAGAGGAGGAGGAGGGCTTTAAAACGTGGGTGGTGGCGCTCGATTCTGTTGAGAGACGGAGGAGAAAAAGAGGAGAGAAGAAATGAACGAGAATCGCCGTTCACTAGGAGGGTTTCGGGAAGAAGGTCGGGGAAAGAGAAATAACGTGATTAGCCATAATTTTTATTTATTTATATATTTTTAAAATCTTGAAAATACCACCTTTCACCCACGAACCCCAATCCAGACCCAACAACTATCATCCCTAGCTAAATACCCCCATTCCGAACACAATAGTATATGTTTCGTAGGCCCATTCGAATGTTTCAGTCAGTTTTCCTTCAAATTAAAATATAAAACATTCAATATTCAATTTGAACGCACATTTCAATTTGCCAGGGCCACAAACTAATTCAAAAAATTCCAGAAAAATAAATCTGTCTATGTTTTGATGCTACGGTCCCAACAAAACTAGTTTCGTCGAATTCTGAGACCGTTTGAAAAACGGCCATTTTCTGGCTGATCCAATTTAACTATAATTGACCAAAACACATTTTCCTTCGCCACGCTCACATATTAACTTCAAAAATTATGAAATTTGAAACCTAGCAATAATTTGACATCTCGGATCCAACAAAAGTGGTTTTGTCAAATTCGGAGGTTGTTTGCAAAATGTCTATTTTCACGGGCTATATAAATTCTATAGCGACCTTTCTAAAAATTCATTTGGCCATAACTTTTGACTCCCGCTATGAAACTTCGATTTTTCAGATTCGTTAGAAAGATATTCACTAACAGATTTAAATATTTTTGGTTTCACTAAAATCCGTTTTATTTTACACCCGGTACAGTCCTTTAAAGTTTGAATTGAAAATTTGAAACTACCGCGCCATTTCAGGCCTTGTTTATAATTTAAAATAATTATATTTATTTTCAAACTTCGATTCAAACATACTTTTCATCGTCATTATTTAAAATATTTATTTTAAATATTTAAAATCCACTAAAATAGCCAAATTAAAATTTTTAAACTGGCTCAGATTTTCCGGGTTGTTACAATTACCATGTCAGGGAAAAATGGGTATTTATGCACAAGGTCTAATTCGGGTAATGAAGATCTATTTGCAGCGAAGTTCTTATCTCTTCCACTTTCATTTCATTTTAGCTACTATTCCAAATTTTTCGATTCATCCTTTTCAATTACTCAAAGCTTACATTTCCATTTCGTTCTAATATGCATCCAAGTCCTATTTTCATGAAGAGATTTAATGCAAAGTTCTCACTGACATACAGATTTCATGTTATTTAAATTTTTGTATCTAATTTCAAATAAAATTTCCATAATCAAAATTTTAACTATCACCCGTTTTGTCTTGCTGTCAACATAACTTCCTTAAGTTAAATATCTTCCTTCAAAACACTAAGAATTGAGTTCAAATAAACATAAATGTATTTACTTTCAAATTATGTTCTTTCAATCCTGCACTTATCAAGTCAGCATTTATTTATAAATTTATATTTCACCCTTTAAATCTTGGAGTAGAATTAAAACCATTATAAACTACAAATTGGTAAAAAAAAATATAAACTTAGCAGTACTTGGAATGAATGAGAGGTCAGACTCACTTTTATCCTTTCCAAGGTTCACTTTGTAAAGTTCTGGTTGTTTTCCTTTTCTTTCCCTCTTCTTTATTAAATAGATTTTCAACAGTATGTACATTTTCTAAAAAAAACAAAATGGACTTTCAGTAAACATATTCTCTAAAAGATTTTTCTCTTTTTTTTTCTAATATTTACAACTAACAATTCATTTCGATTTCTTTTGCCAAACCTGCTGTGTTATTGGTTTTAAGCATTCTCAAGAAAATCCATAGCTTCTCAAATTCTTAACCTAATTGCTTCAACCAAGTGTTTAACAAATAACACAACCAAAAGCTAACATTCTATTATTTATTCACACCCTATTTGTTATTATTTATCCAGATGTTTAATACTATAGTCATTAGTCATGTATTCATCCAATGCTTAATTCAAATTCTCAAACATTGCTGAATTTTCGTATTTCCAACATTTTGAACCTGGTATTTGATCAGTGAAAGGTACAACAAGCATTTGCAAGGAGAATTAGAAATACATGTTGCTACAAAATAAATCTTATCTTATACTTTATCACTTAAAGCAATGCAGTGACATGTTTCTTTCAGAACTGTATGTTAAAAGAACTTTTATTTGGAACCAACTCATTAAGGCCACTATATAATTAAAACTTATAAATAGTGCTGGTAACTTGTGTTTGGCTTATAAGAGAACCATAAATTTGAAACACATCTTGTATATGACTTGGTTTTGAAATCTAAAAGCATACATCTTGTCTTATCACTTAAATAAGATTTTATTCCCGGAAACCAATAATTTTAACTCAGTATATGAAATTGTAGGAGCTCAAAACAACATGTAATCCTTATAAACTATAACTTATGTTACTCTCATAATTTCACTAAATTCTATAGGTTGAATATATACTACAAACAAATCATTTTTCTTCTAAATATTACATTCTTAAACTAACTCACATATTACCAGCTAAAATCTTTTAGTAGTTCCATTTATGTAAATGATCCTTCAGGATTACAATTTTTTTTCTCTAAAGTGAAACAAGATTTAAGTGTGGTTAAATCATTACTTACATACTCATTGTAAAGTAAACAGGGAAAATTTTGTATCTTCGCTACTTATTTAATTTGTGTATTTTGATTACCATTTTATCACCTTTGAATAGAAAATCATAAAATGTAGCATCCTTAAGTTCCGAATACATATTGTTTTCCAAACCATAAGCGTAGCGTCCTGTTTTATTTATACTTAAGAGGTTCCATATAGAATTATTTTACAAAACGTCAATATTACGAATTCTCGATTTAATAATACACTTTAAGCATCAAGTTGCTATTTTAACTTATTTACTCAAATCTTTTTAATATTTACACTTTTACTTATGAAGTTTATTATCCTTTAGTCATAAATAATTTAACCAAGCTGCTTTAATTTCAAATTTCAAATTTTCTAATTTACTTGTTTATGTATGACCTTATAAGCTCAGTAATGTTTAATCATTGAAATCTCTTTATTTTTATTTTTTATGAACCCATTAAAATTTTATATGTATACTTTACATAAACATTCTTTTTAAATTTTTGTTCATATCTTATTGCAAAATTTTCCAATAGAGAAACTTATGTGTCTCCCACTTGTTTCCTTTGTAAATCGTTTTTATATCATGGAAGATCATATAAACTGTTATTCTCAAATCATACATTATATAGGTTTTCCCCCAGCATTTTAAGTTTCAACACAAATGGTTTTCAAAACCTCAATTTTTGATGTTTGTTTCATTTATGCTTACAAAATTTCATATGAATATTTTCACAAATTCTATATTCATTTGTAAATTCAACTTACGTTCCTCAAAAATCCGAATGTAACTTTGCTTGATTTGTTTATTTATTCGAGTTCACAAATATTTCGATCTATGTAATTGCTTAACATTGGGTTACAGCTTTACTCATAACTCAATTTATGCAATAAACCAAGCATTTACCACTTAGTTTATTTAAATCCTCACGTTCTAATTTAATTCAAATCGAACTAAGTCCGAACATAAGCTAGAAGTTGATCAAAGGGATGAAACAAATAAAAGGATTTTATCAATGATATATTAACTTGGACCGAAGAAATTCGGAATCTAAGAAGCAACAAATTCTATGTTTCCTAAAATAGGACAAAGCACGATCGGGACCCAGATTCCGAAATCCTAACTTAGGAAGGATCCAGCCGAGGGACGAGTGTAAAGGAACGAGTTTTAAACAAGGATAATTTCATAAACAAGGCGAAAATTTCAAATTATTTATGTATATAGAAAATCCTTTAAAATCCTTAAAACATTTAAAATAGTTTTATTTTCAAAATACGCTCTCTCGGGTATGATTCCAAGATGATTTCACTCATTCTAGAGTATTTCTACTCTATCTCTAATGAGTGTTTCAACCTCATAAGCTAAGCTTTGTATGAACCAAAGCTCTGATACCACGCCGTAATGACCTGGCTTCTTGACCGTCTCAAGTCGGTATTTAACCAGCTCGAGCAGTTCAAAATGACAGATTGTTATTTGCTTATGAAGTTGAAATACAAATCATCACAGAATCACAAACACAGAACACAGAATATCTCACAGCGGAAGTAAAATTTATACAATATTACAAAATCTTTTGAATATACATGATATCATAGTACAGAAAAAAAAATATGCAGCGGAAGAATAAATATAGAATCATACTTGTAACACCCCGCCTCCGCTAGGGTCACTCGCAATGGAATGCACTAGCTTTAGAGGGGCATTATTGGTAAACATGCACAGAAATATCACAAGACAGAACATATAAAATAGCGGAAGTAAAATCGAACTTTCATAAACATTAATAATTAAGGTCTAAAGCCTTTTACATCAGAGTACATCAAAACCTGTCTTGCAATAGTAAAGAAGCATAAAGACTTTTTCATAAATTATTCCCCAAGTAAAAACAGTAAAGTAGCCATAGCCAAGAAAAGTCCAAGTCATCCATGATGACCTTCAAGCAAAAGAAGTCCGAACTAAACAACAGTATTTCCTCCCTGTAACCTGGGGGGGAAACGGAAGAAAAGAGGCAAAACAAAACGGGTCAGTCAAAAAGACTGAGTAAGCCCTATCTACTATCAGCATAAAAACTAGTAAAGTTAACTGACATGAGAAACTGAGATGAACATAAGCATGATGACAAGATAGATAAGCTAAATCAAAATAACAGGATGAACTACTGAACTCCGATAAACTAAGGTGTCATGATAAATTACGATGTCAAGATAAAACAAGGTATCCCATCGTCAGGTTCCTATCAAGTATAATATCCCCAAGATATCTATCACGTATAACATCCCATGGTATCTATCCTGTCTTTTAACTCTGCACCTACCGTACCAGTATCCCCACCGTATCATGTGTTAACCATGAATGACCCGTACTCAAAAGTCGTGTAATGGTCCATGTCAACCTAATATATCGCATACATAGGTTACTTAACTCGTATGTTTCTTTCCATGTAAATGTCCAGTCCCTTTGCCGTAGACCGTACGGGCTTTCCCATGAGGTTCTATACTACTCCAACGTAATTCCATGATCCTTAAGATCGTTTTGGACTGTTACCCGAGGTCTAGCTAGGTTCTTTCATATGAATCACTGTTTGTACAACTAGGACTTATGCTACCTAGGACTACTAGGGATTATGCTTACCTATTGCATGTTTTCGTATCTGGGTTTGGGTTCAACTACCTAGGGCCACTAGGGATTACGCTAACCGTCAACCGCGCCCTTTTTCCCACGCATTCATCATGAATCGTTTTTCCATGACTGTATGCACATGTATCACATTGTGCCATCCGAGTCCTGTCACAGGGCAGATCAAGAAATACAGGACTCGGTCGGGAGCTTTCACTTTTATCTGCCGATGCAGATGCTAAGGTCTGTTTTTTTCTATACGTGGCTATGGTCCCACGAGACCACTCCCTCAACTAGTGAAAGACAAGACAGGATAAATCCTGTATGAGAACACACTACTGGCCAACCCACAATCCTAGCCTTACCGCAACCATAATTAGATAGCAATTATGGTCTTTTAGGTGTTCTCTGCCTTTCCGTACGTACACGCTTGACCAAAGATGGTAGGTAGCCTGACGAAATGCTATCTAGGGTACGACCGTGTATCGTCGACTATCCCCTATCCATCCCCGTCTTTAGGTCGCTCGTATAGCAACCAAGGCATACTCTTGGTTCTTCTAACGCAGACCTTAACCTCTCATGAGCCTAGTATGATCACCTGGCAGCTCACAGAGGGATACCAAGAATATCCTCACGTTCCCCGAAGCCGCTGCTTCGTTACCCAGTTCGCTGGAGCCTTTATCTAAATCAGATACTTGCTCCTACTCGTATACTTAAACGATGACCTACCGTATCAGGTTACTCATCTATCTATGAACTGATCTAAATTTCCTTGACTAAGAATCATTACTTAGTTATTCTTCAACTAAGGTTTACCACTTAGCCTTATTCCCGTTATCCTTGTTAACTACGGTTATCCATCTAATCCTCAGAACTAGGGTTTACATAATGGATTAAGTGTCACTTAAGTTCATGACTTAACCCGTCTACAAATCATGTCAAAATTGGCTAAGTATCCAAGTTCAAGACTTAACCCTACAAACCATGCTCAAGTTGGTTAAGTATATATTAACTTGACCCTATCAAATTACTGAGTCAAATCGGTCAAGCGTATTTAAGCGATTCGTGACTTAGCCTTATCATGTTTTCACGTTAGATTGGTTAAGTATAGGTTAACTTAACCTCAATAAATTAACGAGTTAGATTGGTTAAGTATAGGTCACTTAACCACATCAAATCATCATGTTAGATTAGTTAAGTGTTTAACTTAACCCCATTAAACTGCCAAGTGGGATTAATTAAGCCTAGGCTAACTTAACCCCATCCGATTTCCATGTTTAGACTAGTTGAGTCTAATCTTAACCCCATCCATCAACTGTATTTTTCGGTTAAGTGTCATTAAGACATCTTACTTAACCCTAACAATTTATCGTGTTGGATTGATTAAGTGTTGGTTAACTTAACCCCATCCACTAGTCATATAAAAATGGTTAAGTGTCATTAGGCAAATCAAGTTACTTAACCTACCCAACCTTGTCATGTTTTGTTAGGTATCATTGGCCTAATCAATTTACTTGACCCATTGTCCATGTCATATTTGGTTAAGAGTCATTAATCAAATTAACTTAACCCTATCATGTGGCATTAATTACTTAATGCACCTCAACCTCTCACATTAGACTTTGTTGTGGTTACTAGTTAAGTCGGTCGGTTTCGGGTAGCTTTACACCACAACTTGGTCTAACCTCGGGTTCAAGCACAACATGACCAACTTCTCACATTGGGTCCTATTGTTTGCAACTACTAGTTAGGCCGGTCGGTTCCGGGCAGTTTTACGTTGCAAACTCAACCCAACCTCGAGTTGGTCACTTTCATGTTTAGTCTAGTGTCATGTTCATATTCAAGTTTTTAAGAATACGGGTAGACCTAACTTAATAGGTAAATTCCCAATTCCATGGTATGGGTAGACCTAACTTAATAGGTAAATTCCCAATTTCATATTTTCAAACATACTCACATGTCAACTTCCATGTTATATTTCAAGTCATGTTTTCAAGTTGTATTTTCATGTCATTAGAAATTACTCACAACATAACCTAACACTTTTAAACTCGCATATACATTCGCAACAACGTAATGGATTAAAAGAAGAGACTTGGCAAAGGCATGACAAAAATGGATATTAAGCCACAAGTTAATCATGGTGGCAAATGAGGCACAAATGTGTTCATTAACTTGCATGTTACATTCTTAAGCCTCAAAAACATGCATAAACCCAAACTTGGCACATAAGCGAATCATGGTGACAAAAGACATGGAATGATGACTAGTAACTCGCATATATCATCATATAAGGGTTATGACTTCATATGCAAGTTGACATAAAGGTTATGAGGGTTCTCATGTTGCATAATGCAACATTTCAACATAAAGGTTGTAGCTTTTAGCCCACAAGATCAAGATAATGACTTCATAAACTTGCATGACATGATAGCATGTATCATACTAAATGATCAAACCCAAACTTGCAACATGAACATTTAACTTCATAGTTAATATCTAAGAGTAGGGAAAGGGCTTACATTGCTATGAAGGCACAAATCGATTAAATTAAAGATTGAGACAAAGCCTATGCATGCCATCATCCAAAAACCCAAAGATGAAAGCTCCAAATCAATAAAAAACCCATCTTGATGAGCAAAGGTCAAAGCTTTAGCCTTGAAATCAACTTGAGAAGCTCTCATACTAACATAGGGACTCTCTAACACTCACATGATCATGAAACCTCTCATAGAAATGAAGTGGAGGGTAGGGTTTTGAGTGGAGGCCATGAGAGGAGCAATTTTGCCATAGTTTAGTTGCATGAATGAATAATGAGGATTTAGGAGAGGGTTAGGGGCTTATTTATAGAGATTAGGATTAGTTAGGACCCTTAGATTAACCCTAGGACCAACCTGAACCATCAGATTTCGAACCAGGCCCAAAAACCTAGCCAAAACAGAAAACAGGTGCACCAGGCAAAACTGCCCGGCCACCATAAGTCGACCCCCAAGTCGACAGGGCTGTCGACTTGGGTCAAGCCATGTCGACTCCCAAGTCGACAGGGCTGTCGACTTGGGGTACCTGGCGGGAATTTTTCCCGCCTAGCCTTCAAGCCCTAATTTTCGAAATTAGAACTCGTTTTTGAACTAGAATTTTCTGAAAACTTCGTCGAATCATAACTTGGTCATATGGACTGCGATTCTCGAAAACTCAGACTCTATTTCGCGTATTTTTCCGAGACGAACGCAATGGCATAGCCCGTTTTACTTGATTCAGAATTTAAAATTAAATTCTGCCTTGATTCTCGTCTTAACATGTTATCGAAATACGGGTTGTTACATTCTCCCCACCTTTTTGGATTTCGTCCCCGAAATCTCCAAGTTAGGAAGAACATATCCTACCATCCATCATTCATCTACTTAAAACATCATCCACCAGCAACCATTGTCCTTAGATGATTTCTAATGTTGTATGAATATATGCAAAACGTGTGTGTACATGTTCCTTAGCTAATGCTAATGATCAGGCCTGAATAATCTTTCTAATGCAAACATATGTATAGTGCCATGAATCCAACATGTATGCAAATAGTCCTAGTCATATAGATACTATATGCGTGCACAATCATTCATTCATATGCAACAACCGCATGATAATACATTCGATTTCATCCATGAACAAGTATAAATACTCGTGCATATGCAATATGAAATGTGACCGAGTCGAGCTAGTATCTAATGTGTTTTCGCGCATCCACGAGCAACCACTTGCAACCATATCAATCATAACATGTTTCAAGTACATGTTTACATCCATAGGGTTCTACCTAGGATTCCCTGGAACAGGGTCGAGGAGATAAACATGACAAACTCCTTACGGGGTTTGTAACAGAAAATAGGACTGAGAGGATGTCCACAAAAGATAGCCTACTAGTAAGCTCTACAGAAAACAGGGATCAAGGATATACTCCCAAAAAGAGATATCATGCGCGTATCTAGTCTTTGACCATCAAAGTCGTATTTCCTTGAGCTTAATTTCATTGTGCCTTGACCATTTTTTAACTTCGCGATTTCGTAGCTTCTTATTTCCTGTTTCCATAACATGAGCTAGAACTCATTTCTTCGTCGCCTCTCGTTCCACTTGCACTTATCCTTTTTCTAGAATACTTGGCGCAAACATGACTGCGAACTCATGATCTCATGCAAGCTTTCCAAAATTCACTAGTGAATCTTGGATCTCGTTTATATACTATAAGGTATTCCATGTAGAAGAACTTTCTCTTGAAAGTAAACAGATGTCAACCAGGTTATCAAGCGCACTTACTAGGGTGATCTCTATAACCCATGTATAAATGAAGTAAACCATCCGTCTTATCGGCGAACACCACTCGTTCGGGCTTCAAATTTCCAATAAAGGCATCAAGGGATTCTAAGTAACTAATCATGACAGAACCTCAAAAAGGTTACACGATACTTCGAGGGTATTACCAAAGCTAGTCAAAAGGTCTAACTACCCTCCTATCAAAACCGAGAGTGGCACCCCCTACTGGATAACCACTTCATCTCTAGAATCCATCCATTGCTTATAAACATAAGCATTATTTCCAAACTCAACACTTGGCATAGACATTCTCAAATCCAAACAAGTCATGTATAAATGGACTGATTCTCCAATAGGACTTTGAGACAAAAATGGGATTCTCTATTACACTAGTACTTAAGGTGCAGAGACTCAACTATCGAAGCAGACTTAAATGATACGAAAAACGAAGTCCTAACGGGATGATAGAGAAGAAAAGCTAAACCTTTAACAAGATCGTTACCCTCCTTCCGAGGTACCCTAGAAATGAGAGCATACTATTGCCCTCCCGATGATCTTGTCCTTGTCCCATAATACTTAACTATCCGCCCCGTTTTACCATGCCAAAGGTACTTTCTCGTCATGGGTTTCATTGTGCATCTTTCTCCCTCCTTTGAGGACTAAGCCATACCCACAAGTTGCTCATCCTTAAGCTCGTATCCTTTATCCTCTTTCTCACTATCCTTTCTTATAACGCGGCCACTGGTCTCTCGAGAACCACCTCCATCGTATGGAAAGCACTTTCGTAGATAGAAAAGACTAGTCGCAGTTAAAACCACTGTGACTACAGATGGAGGAAAGAAAGGAAAAGAGATTCAATTAAGGAAACAAGGATAGTGCTAATGGCCTTTGGGGAATAGCCTTTTTCTTTTAAAAGAAAATTTTCTTGAAAAATGCTTCTTTATAAACAATTTTCAAATAGTTTTCAGAAGGTCTTTAAAAACTTTTGCCCAGTCTGGTAACCTTCTGCTCTGATACCACGTGTAACACCCCGCCTCCGCTAGGGTCACTCGCAAGGGAATGCACTAGCTTTAGAGGGGCATTATTGGTAAACATGCACAGAAATATCACAAGACAGAACATATAAAATAGCGGAAGTAAAATCGAACTTTCATAAACATTAATAATTAAGGTCTAAAGCCTTTTACATCAGAGTACATCAAAACCTGTCTTGCAATAGTAAAGAAGCATAAAGACTTTTTCATAAATTATTCCCCAAGTAAAAACAGTAAAGTAGCCATAGCCAAGAAAAGTCCAAGCCATCCATGATGACCTTCAAGCAGAAGAAGTCCGAACTAAACAACAGTATTTCCTCCCTGTAACCTGGGGGGAAACGGAAGAAAAGAGGCGAAACAAAACGGGTCAGTCAAAAAGACTGAGTAAGCCCTATCTACTATCAGCATAAAAACTAGTAAAGTTAACTGACATGAGAAACTGAGATGAACATAAGCATGATGACAAGATAGATAAGCTAAATCAAAATAACAGGTTGAACTACTGAACTCCGATAAACTAAGGTGTCATGATAAATTACGATGTCAAGATAAAACAAGGTATCCCATCGTCAGGTTCCTATCAAGTATAATATCCCCAAGATATCTATCACGTATAACATCCCATGGTATCTATCCTGTCTTTTAACTCTGCACCTACCGTACCAGTATTCCCACCGTATCATGTGTTAACCATGAATGACCCTTACTCAAAAGTCGTGTAATGGTCCATGTCAACCTAATATATCGCATACATAGGTTACTCAACTCGTATGTTTCTTTCCATGTAAATGTCCAGTCCCTTTGCCGTAGACCGTACGGGCTTTCCCATGAGGTTCTATACTACTCCAACGTAATTCCATGATCCTTAAGATCGTTTTGGACTGTTACCCTAGGTCTAGCTAGGTTCTTTCATATGAATCACTGTTTGTACAACTAGGACTTATGCTACCTAGGACTACTAGGGATTATGCTTACCTATTGCATGTTTTCGTATTTGGGTTTGGGTTCAACTACCTAGGGCCACTAGGGATTACGCTAACCGTCAACCGCGCCCTTTTTCCCACGCATTCATCGTGAATCATTTTTCCATGACTGTATGCACATGTATCACATCGTGCCATCCGAGTCCTGTCACAGGGCAGATCAAGAAATACAGGACTCGGTCGGGAGCTTTCGCTTTTATCTGCCGATGCAGATGCTAAGGTCTGTTTTTTTCTATACGTGGCTATGGTCCCACGAGACCACTCCCTCAGCTAGTGAAAGACAAGACAGGATAAATCTTGTATGAGAACACACTACTGGCCAACCCACAATCCTAGCCTTACCGCAACCATAATTAGATAGCAATTATGGTCTTTTGGGTGTTCTCTGCCTTTCCGTACGTACACGCTTGACCAAAGATGGTAGGTAGCCTGACGAAATGCTATCTAGGGTACGACCGTGTATCGTCGACTATCCCCTATCCATCCCCGTCTTTAGGTCGCTCGTATAGCAACCAAGGCATACTCTTGGTTCTTCTAACGCAGACCTTAACCTCTCATGAGCCTAGTATGATCACCTGGCAGCTCACAGAGGGATACCAAGAATATCCTCACATTCCCCGAAGCCGCTGCTTCGTTACCCAGTTCGCTGGAGCCTTTATCTAAATCAGATACTTGCTCCTACTCGTATACTTAAACGATGACCTACCGTATCAGGTTACTCATCTATCTATGAACTGGTCTAAATTTCCTTGACTAAGAATCATTACTTAGTTATTCTTCAACTAAGGTTTACCACTTAGCCTTATTCCCGTTATCCTTGTTAACTACGGTTATCCACCTAATCCTCAGAACTAGGGTTTACATAATGGATTAAGTGTCACTTAAGTTCATGACTTAACCCGTCTACAAATCATGTCAAAATTGGCTAAGTATCCAAGTTCAAGACTTAACCCTACAAACCATGCTCAAGTTGGTTAAGTATATATTAACTTGACCCTATCAAATTACTGAGTCAAATCGGTCAAGCGTATTTAAGCGATTCGTGACTTAGCCTTATCATGTTTTCACGTTAGATTGGTTAAGTATAGGTTAACTTAACCTCAATAAATTAACGAGTTAGATTGGTTAAGTATAGGTCACTTAACCACATCAAATCATCATGTTAGATTAGTTAAGTGTTTAACTTAACCCCATTAAACTGCCAAGTGGGATTAATTAAGCCTAGGCTAACTTAACCCCATCCGATTTCCATGTTTAGACTAGTTGAGTCTAATCTTAACCCCATCCATCAACTGTATTTTTCGGTTAAGTGTCATTAAGAAAACTTACTTAACCCTACCAATTTATCGTGTTGGATTGATTAAGTGTTGGTTTACTTAACCCCGTCCACTAGTCATATAAAAATGGTTAAGTGTCATTAGGCAAATCAAGTTACTTAACCTACCCAACCTTGTCATGTTTTGTTAGGTATCATTGGCCTAATCAATTTACTTAACCCATTGTCCATGTCATATTTGGTTAAGAGTCATTAATCAAATTAACTTATCCCTATCATGTGGCATTAATTACTTAATGCACCTCAACCTCTCACATTAGACTTTGTTGTGGTTACTAGTTAAGCCGGTCGGTTCCGGGTAGCTTTACACCACAACTTGGTCTAACCTCGGGTTCAAGCACAACATGAACAACTTCTCACATTGGGTCCTATTGTTTGCAACTACTAGTTAGGCCGGTCGGTTCCGGGTAGTTTTACGTTGCAAACTCAACCCAACCTCGAGTTGGTCACTTTCATGTTTAGTCTAGTGTCATGTTCATATTCAAGTTTTTAAGAATATGGGTAGACCTAACTTAATAGGTAAATTCCCAATTCCATAGTATGGGTAGACCTAACTTAATAGGTAAATTCCCAATTTCATATTTTCAAACATACTCACATGTCAACTTCCATGTTATATTTCAAGTCATGTTTTCAAGTTGTATTTTCATGTCATTAGAAATTACTCACAACATAACCCAACGCTTTTAAACTCGCATATACGTTCGCAACAACGTAATGGATTAAAAGAAGAGACTTGGCAAAGGCATGACAAAAATGGATATTAAGCCACAAGTTAATCATGGTGGCAAATGAGGCACAAATGTGTTCATTAACTTGCATGTTACATTCTTAAGCCTCAAAAACATGCATAAACCCAAACTTGGCACATAAGCGAATCATGGTGACAAAAGACATGGAATGATGACTAGTAACTCGCATATATCATCATATAAGGGTTATGACTTCATATGCAAGTTGACATAAAGGTTATGAGGGTTCTCATGTTGCATAATGCAACATTTCAACATAAAGGTTGTAGCTTTTAGCCCACAAGATCAAGATAATGACTTCATAAACTTGCATGACATGATAGCATGTATCATACTAAATGATCAAACCCAAACTTGCAACATGAACATTTAACTTCATAGTTAATATCTAAAAGTAGGGAAAGGGCTTACATTGCTATGAAGGCACAAACCGATTAAATTAAAGATTGAGACAAAGCCTATGCATGCCATCATCCAAAAACCCAAAGATGAAAGCTCCAAATCAATAAAAAAAAAAACCATCTTGATGAGCAAAGGTCAAAGCTTTAGCCTTGTAATCAACTTGAGAAGCTCTCGTACTAACATAGGGACTCTCTAACACTCACATGATCATGAAACCTCTCATAGAAATGAAGTGGAGGCTAGGGTCTTGAGTGGAGGCCATGAGAGGAGCAATTTTGCCATAGTTTAGTTGCATGAATGAATAATGAGGATTTAGGAGAGGGTTAGGGGCTTATTTATAGAGATTAGGATTAGTTAGGACCCTTAGATTAACCCTAGGACCAACCTGAACCATCAGATTTCGAACCAGGCCCAAAAACCTAGCCAAAACAGAAAACAGGTGCACCAGGCAAAACTGCCCGGCCACCATAAGTCGACCCCCAAGTCGACAGGACTGTCGACTTGGGTCAAGCCATGTCGACTCCCATGTCGACAGGGCTGTCGACTTGGGGTACCTGGCGGGAATTTTTCCCGCCTAGCCTTCAAGCCCTAATTTTCGAAATTAGAACTCGTTTTTGAACTAGAATTTTCTGAAAACTTCGTCGGATCATAATTTGGTCATACGGACTCCGATTCTCGAAAACTCAGACTCTATTTCGCGTATTTTTCCGAGACGAACGCAATGGCATAGCCCGTTTTACTTGATTTAGAATTTAAAATTAAATTCTGCCTTGATTCTCGTCTTAACATGTTATCGAAATACGGGTTGTTACAATACTAGTATTCAGTAGTGAGTAGATATGGGCGTAACCGAATATGACATGGTAGATGAATGGCTAGATCTCTAACGAATCTCAAGCTCTAACAGATATATCTACAAGCTGAAATACTCGGTCTCACCCGGGCATTTTGCAAAGAGTAAAACAACAAAATACACGAGTCAGGACTAACAGTCTCACATAAGTGAATTAAATCAGATGAAGTGCTAACTGAAATGTACTATAACTTAAAGGATGTTTGGGATTCCCATCCTCTAAGGATCCGCAAAAAAAAATATAAAATAGTACGCTATTATTGAAATGTCTATCCAGTAAAATAAATATACTGAAAATAGCGTAAGCGGGGTTACCATATTACCCTTACGCAGTTTATAAGCATCATAGTCTATACAGTACCGTAAATTCACCGCACTGGTGTTACCAGAGGGCACTCCATAGAAAGCAAAGCTAAATCAAAATCGTATGAGGCTCGTATAGGATAAATATGACAAGGCACACGAGGCAATGCCCAGGGTAGGATTCTACCAGTTGCACTCCCGGACCGGTGGTAACGCATAGCAGCCACTACCGCCTACCTTGGAACACACTCACATAATCAAAAGGGTGCGCACCCAAATCAATCACAACAGTAAAAGAAATGGTATCAAAGAAGCATGTCCGATATGAGGTGCGACCTCAATTAGTCATGGTATAGCTCCTGTTTTAGTCATTTTAATTATGACCCGAAGATCAAGGCCATTTCGTCATCGTTTGCCTTCTTCGATCCAGTGGTTGCCTCCAAGCCATCATGTTGTCATTCCGATACTCCATCACGTACACAGTTGTTAAAATGGTATCAGCACTGACAGAGAGTATGCCACTTACCGACTCCAGTCTCTTTAACAATCGACGTTTACGTATTTCACATCGCGGCCATTAGATTTGAAATCATATTTCAAATATCACAAATTGCTTTATTTCCAATCTTGCCCCAAAATCAATTTTCCTAAATCATTTATAAATGGTTCGTTTAGGATTATAAACCAATATTCACCCTTGGATTTAGTAAACTGGATTGGACATGAGTTTATTCAAATAAGATAAAAATAAATACATTTGGAAAAGTTAAGTTTGAAAAGAGTGTGTATATATATTAAATTTAAAGTAATGTATAAACATATACATATTTTGGTAAACTATTATAAAATCTATATGGTTAAAGTAATCAAATCATTTTATAAAGAATACCAGGTTGGAACCCGTGCTACACACACGAGTAGATTGAGATAATGTCTTGTGATGGCCACGCAGATGATCAAAAGCATTTGAGTAACAATAATGTATGGGTAGAGAGTAAAAGAAATTTAAGTTGACGTAGTATGAGTTGTTTAGGTAAGAGTATGATGTTGTAGGATAGGAATGATACTGCGAAACATGAATGATTGTAGTTTGAACAATCGTATAATATAAGATACAAATTAAGTAGAGTTAAATTAGATTAAAATATGATCATGTAAGAACCGCAGCTTCTATGATAACAAAAGTTTATCATTCATACTTTTTATGATGTAAAGTTGCTTATGTAGCAAAATGAGTGATTTTAAGGCATTAGAAAGTTCTAGTGTTTTGAGATATTCGAATTCCTATTAGTGGATAAGGCAACAACATGTCGAAGATTACATATGAACTTATGATGGTTCCATTTCATGTCGTACAGTTTTTTTTTTGTAACATTGATATTTTTTGTTTTGCGAAATATTTTGAATGTGTTTTTATTGCAGAAAGAGTAAAAGAATTGGTCGTTTAATGTGGTTTAAAGTACTTGTTGGTTTTTGTAGTGCAGTTCAACTTCGTATACATATATGTATATCTTCAAATAATTGGTACATATTTTTTGTCTAATTCTTCTCTAATACACATTTTTGTTTGTACATGTTAACCTACTATATATCTATATTGTGTAATTTAAATCGCTGAATGTAATCACAAAGTTCACCATCTCGCCGAAAGCAATATACTGTATGTACAAACAAAACCTATTTAACACTCCTACCATGTACCTTCATGAACTATATTTGGCAACACATTTGACTTTTGTTGGGCAAGATCCTATTGCAAAAGTGTAATTGACGGAGTTGTCCACACATTTTTTTTTCTTTTATATTCCCCTTGACTGGAACAACTATGTAACGATGTCCAACGATACATCGACCATAGCTTTCTTCTATACTGCAGTTTTACTACACATATAACGAAAAGGCATATTTATAACTACCTAAGAAATTTTTAGATTGACATGTACATGTAGGTTGCGGAGAAGACAGTAATTGAAAAACTAATTGCGTCGTAAGATGACGAACGGGAGATACATTTTAGAAATCAAGTTGGAAAATAAACTAATGTAAGCGTGAGCTCCTGTGTTTTAAAAATGGAAGATTAAAGGAAATAATATGTAGCAATTATAGGATACTATAATATGCTAAATATAGGATGCATAAACCTTATACCCCCCAACCCAACCCAAAAAAATACAACCTCTGTCAAACAGATGCATATACAGATAACACAGCATATTATTTTAAACTGCAAGTACATGAACAATTGGCAACTCCGACCTGTAAATAGGAAGCATTAAGGGGGTTAAAAATTGCATGTCAGATGAAAGAGTGGGTGAAATATGTAATTCCGTTGGACCACATGTATAATTTCCTTCTATCAAGCTATAGAAATGCAATTTCTTAGCGTAATGCTAAGAGCACCGGGCTGGTTGCTAGAGGCTACCAGTCCGATGCATTGTTGGCACTTAGCCATTGACCGAATAAAATTTAACCGGCGGTTGCCTGCCGATCGAGGCTCGGTCAATGGACAATATCCAACCAAGCACCAGCTGGTAGGCCGCAGCAACAAATTTGAATGTCTTTAGCATTACACCGTTTTTATTACTCATGTCAAGAATGTCTTTACCATTACACTGTTTTTATTACTCATTTCAAGTTGTTTATGTCAAATAACCTAATGGATGTACATTAACATAACAATATGTACTTGTAATAATATTTTATGCTTGACGACTTTCAATTTACTATGACACATACATAACAAATTAAATTAAAAAAAGAAACATACTTTTCTTACAAAAACATTTCAACTATAGTCTTTTAGATGTTAAGATCTGGAATTGAAATTGAAATAAGATATTTCATGGTGCTATCTACAAATTTGTCACAAAATTAGTTTCTTATGTCAGTGGTAAGCATAATGTATGGCACAACAAAAATGAAGCTGACCTTAAACTTATTCAGCTGCTTCCATATGCTGAGCACCGTAAAAAAGAGAACATGAGAGCACATCATATCACAGCCGAATTTAAAATTTTGGAAATTAAAATCAGAGGACATCATTAGCTAATGCTAAATAGAAAGGAACAACAGAACAAATTATGATGTCAATAGAACACATGCGTACACCACTAATAAAATAGAAATTCATATTTAAACATTAAACAATGCGGAAGGGTTTATTTCCAGAGCTTACAAATGAAATCACTGATGTAATCAGTTCACCAACAGCAAGTATATCATTTAAATTTAAACGTAGATGCACTGAAACAATGTTTGAAGCCACATAATTCCATCTTCCAAAGAAGTGATCCCTCAGACATGTTGCAGGTCAGGCTCAGCATCAACAACACAATATTCAACCTGGGTAATACAGTAGGTACGAGCTGATGTGCAGCAGGGGAAATGTAGAATGAGTAGGAGCTAACTAAATATTGTACAATCTAATAATTAAATGATCACAAATGTTCACGAAACTTTATTTATTGAATTTCTCGATGTTAGAAGAGCACTGTTGTTTTTTAAAAAAAGGGGGAAAAGGAGGAAAAAATGGCATTAGTTCATTATTATTTTCAAACAATATTAATATATAAATGAACAAATAGGTAACAGTATTTGTGATAGTGTATTTATATATACCAGCAGACAAAACTGGAAAAATAATTACATGTCTTAAGGTATCAATTAAGCTACAGCTCATGATACTCATGTACAACATATGTAGCATATACATATAAACAACATATATACTTAAGGTTACAAATTGACTAAAGCCTCCTGAAAGCACTTATCATGTCAGTGCATATTAAATATATATCGTATTAACCTCTTATTGTTTTAAAACAACTCCATTTATAAAAAAATCACCATAACCGGTATAGAAGTTTTAAATGATTTATGGAGAATGCTTTGACGACCAATATTTAAGTCTTCTATTCTTGCAGTTGACCTTAAGAATAATTTTCCAAGTTTTGCTTCTTTTCCTACTACCATTGTACATTAAAATTGCATATATTGAAATATAATGTGCCATATTGATCGTTAATGCAAACCATCGCCGAATGGTTTCTCGCTAATGCGTCATGATAGACCACGCTTACGATTCAACATTAAAGCTTCATAGATATCGATTTTTCTTTTCCATCACATCATTGTTTTTCCCAAAACCATTTTTTGCCATCAATTTACAACAATCATTCATACCATCATGAAGTCTGTTTTGGATTACGATAATTCTTTGTTGTAGATAGCTAACCTATAGCATGGTCTTAAAAGGCTCATGCATATATATTAGTATTTTTCTCGACATAGCGCCATGACATATGCTCATTAAAAGGATCAAACGTGTTCATTCTTTTACTGATGGTGCACAAGTCTCCAATGACATCATCATAACTTCTAACTGAAATTTTATGTATCTAAAATTGAATACAGCTTTGACATACAACTATTCAAGGTACATTTTACCTGAATTATTCGACACTATTCCCCACTTTAATCTTAGTTTCAAACAAAATAAATTTAGCCAATAATATTTGCTATGATAAAAAGAATGGAATATTTGATTACCTGAAACCCAAAAGTTTTGAGGAGCAACGTTACCCTCCTCGATTATCTACTCATAGCATCTTACTTAGTAATATGGATAGCAATGCAGCTGGAAAAGTAAATAAAAAAACAAAATAGACTTATTTAGTGGGGGCAAAAGGCTGGATTGCACATAGCTAGTTCCCTAGTCGAGCATGCATTCACCATCGCTTAAAGACATGATATCCAAGAAGGTGATAAAGGTGAAAACATGGAACCCAGGTACAGTTCCTGCACTTCTAGGAATATTTATATTTATAAATTAATGTATATAATCCATTCATTTAATACACTAATATAATATTTTAGCAGATAACTTAGTCGGCGATTACTGCATTATCGAGTTAATAGTTTATTTATAATATGCAAAAATGAATGAATGTTTGTTCTCAAAACTTTTATGTCATTACATATTAATATTTCTTGTATTTTTGCATGTATAGACATATTTTCAATGATTTTAGATACAGATATACATACAATACTGTGTATCTACAGCTGCCCATTGAGCGGCCCATATGTAGTCGTTGCAATGCGAAAACGTAAATGATGTCGATTTCAAATAGGATATGGACAAATATGCTTATTTCTAAAGCATGTAACTTACTAAGCCAACAAAATAAAACGGTTGAGATATTGTAGACCAAAGTTAATGATTGAACCATGAAAAATAAGTATATACACACTTTTATCCGCCTTAAACTTTAAAAAACAATATTTCCTCAATTAGCACCTAGTTCATATTAAGCAGCTTCCACTCATCAAACTCAATGGTTCAGAAGAAGACAAAATAATTTCTTCAATTTGAAAAGAAGTAAATGTATAACTATAATTAGTTCTTTATTAAATCATGTATAGGCATATATGCTGGTACACATTAAAAGAATGCATCATGTTGTTCAAACTTCGTTAATACTAAGTGGAAGAAGAAAAAGAGAATGTCAAATAGTACTATGCATAAACCTTATGCAAATAGCATCATGAGTTTGATATTCATATACGGAAACAGTTGAAAGTGCCAATACAGAATTATTGATGGTCATTCAAAGAAGAAAAGAATCTCGTTCAGCATGGGATGTGTTAGTCAATAATTAATATTTATCACAGCTGAAAGAAATTTACAGATAACCAAGATAGTTACAATATATTACATTCATATCCAATTGTTGCATGAAGATAAAGAGGCGTTGAAGTAGCAGCTTTGCAAGTGGATTCAATACAAATATTAGCTACATATTTGTCTAAAATAAAAAAAATAAAAATAGTGCAAGCTAGATTATGCTACACTATCAACCATTGTGCAAACTATGTATTGCCGCCTCTCAGTTATTCACACAACCAAAAAACTAAACTAAATAAATATAATTGGTTTTCTATTTCTTATACACAAAACTTAGATAGTTGTAACGCATCCATTGCGAACGATAACTATGTTTCCACGAAGAATCATAACTAACAGTTCATGTAACAGACTATTGGAAAAAATTGTTTTAAAACTAACCTGCATAGATTAGTTCAGAGTCGTGAACTCTAAAATAGAATCTTAAGTTGAGAAGATCCTCCTATTTTGAGTTCATTTCCTGTAACACCATGACTCATCTGCAATAACAATAATCCCAGCCTGCAAATAAATATAGTAAAAAAAACCATCTTCAGAAAACTAATTGGATTAGATGAATAAATTATCTTATTGATTGGAGTATTGACAATCATTGTTCAGACTACACAAAAAAATCAAATCATGAAATTTTCCCCTATCAATTTTTTCACAAGTTGGTTGTACTGTCCAATGCTTTCTTCCTGATGCTCAAATGTCGATTTCATGTTCATTTGATTATGAAAGGGGGCAATTTCCATAGCACTAAAATTTCTTATAAACTAGTTATATCTTGCGGCGCATTCTTCCTGATGCTCTAGCTCATCGAAGCCCAGGTTCAATTTGATTATGAGAGGGGACATTTTTTATAGCAGTAATCTCATATTGTCTCTGATTATGAATATCGGTGCTTTGTTTCTGATGCTCTTGCATGGTTTCTTCACCATTGCGTGGTTCGCTCAGGCTCCTTAAAAGTTCCCTTCTCATTTCATCGATGTTGATTGATTTTCATGAACTGGAGATGTTGGAAGTTGGATATTAGAGGGTTGAACGACTCTTTTCTTCGTTTCTTTCTCATATTTCCATCTATATTTTTGTAAGTGAATGGCAATGTATTTTGTACTCAAGCCTGCAATATTCATTATGCCTATAAGTATATACATAAATATCCTTAGCAGTATAATTCATATGAATAATAGCAATTTACAACAAATTTTTCATTGAAAAGTGACTATTTATACAAAGAAAACCAAATCTGCAATAATATGACGACAACCTTCTATCTTTTCTATGTAAAACTTACACCAAGGACTCTTCATCCATTTGTTATTGTAACGATCCAGAATTTTAACCAAACAAAAATTGGAATTTTTATTACTTAATTTGAATTTGACGTAAATATATATGGTTAAGAATATTTAATAATTTTGATAAGCTATATGATAAGTTTTACTTGAATTATAAATGGGAATGATTATTAATAATTTTGGATTTATTGATACTATTTGTCGTTCGATCGGATTTGTCAAATTATAACACAAATTAGTAGCATTAGAATTAAGTGTTGCCCTTAGTTTTCATAGCATTTAAGGGAAAATGCTACCAAAAATTCACCTTCTTTTCTTAAGACAAGTGTATGGACACTTGTCATTTTGCATGTAAGCTTTCATGCATGCCTTCCATGTGCCCCCTTATGTGTCATCACCTCCTTAACTCTCCATTCCTATATAAGGAGACCTATTCTCCATTTTCTTACCATTCCATTCCATTTCCACCTTTCCACCTTCTTCTTTAAGCTTATGGCCATGGTTTCCATGGCATAAGTCTTCCTCTTTTCCACCACCACCTTGCCAAAGTTCGTCGTTCTCCTCCTCCTCCTCCTTCCCTTATAAAGAGAGAGAGATTAATATATATTATATTACATATATTTTGGTGAAGAAAATGTTGCGCCGAAATACTGTCCGACGATTCGCTCAACTAGGCTCGCCTACCGTAAAGATTTGGAAAGCTGTTTGGTGAGAACTCTTTAACCACGGTTTATTATTTAATTAGTAGTTAGACTAATTTAAATATAGTAATGGATTATTAATGGTTAATGATAGTTGATATTTGTTATGATGGATGATGGATGCGTAGTTTAGAACACACACACTATTAAGCGTTAGTGTTATAATGCTTGTGCACAGTTATGATTTATTTAATCATGTTGATGATGGTTGCTATGGATGTTTAAATAGTTGTTGATGTTGTTTTGCAAACACTATGACACAACAGTTATGGTATCACATTGGTGATCGACAAATCTCCTTTGTAATTAGAAATAATATCATTATTGAAATTGAAGGCCAATAATCGGGAAAGACCGTATTCATATATGTGGATAAAATTCTTTAAATGAATAAATTAATACCGGAACATTTTAGGATGACAGAGAGGATAGTGTCTAGGCTTGGGTTTGGAAATGAAGTTTCCTGCTCTCCCTGGCTATCCCTAACTGGTCCGACGAATGGGATGGTTAATTTGAAGTTATTTGAATTTATAATTGAATTGGAATTTGATTTATTAAGTAAAAAAGTAAAAGTTGAATTTTGAACCCAAAATAAATTTGGAAAGTCAATGTAAATTACTTTAAATGGTTTACAGAAGTATATAATGGTTTTCTAAGGTATTTTGAAGTATTGAAGAATAATTTTTATTGCGGTCAAAATAGGGCTTGTTGCACAGCGGCAATTAGTGTATTTAAGATGCAAACTTTAAACGCTTATAACTTTTGCAATCTAAATCGGATTTCCATGAAACGAAAAACATTTGATTTATATTAACAAGTACTTTCAAATGAGTGAAAGAAGATTTTAAATTCGAGTTATAATTTTGAAGTTATGTTTGAAACCATTTTGGAAGGATCGATATAAGAACAATTGTTGACCATGACTATAAACAACTATTTTTAAATATTTTAAAAATATGGAAAAAATTTGTAAAATCATAATAAATTATGTAAAAGTGGTTTGAATTGTAAATTTTAAGTTTTGGCTAAGATAAACGATGTTGTTATCAAAGAAGCTAAGATAACTGATTTGTAACGCTTTTGTAACACTTTTGAAGCACTATTGTAACGCTTTCTTTGAAAACAACTTATTTTGAAGTATTTAACCAGCGAAATGTTTTCCAAACTATAATTAATCATTTGTAAATGATTTGTTGAATGTTTTCAAAGGTTTAAAAATATTGAAAATAATTTGTTTGGAATTTAAATTGATTTATTTAATAATTAAATGTGTTTTTCAATTTTAAATAATTGGATATGGTTGGAGATAAATCTTCGGATGGTTGATCTTAATTCAGTAGATGATGATTCTTACTATTTGAGGAATTTAAAAGGTAGTTCACCATTATTCCGCTTATAGTGCGAGTTGGATATCGAGATTAATATTGAGTATAAATTGATGGTATTTCTATCCAGATTTAATGTCAAAGAGTTGGATAAATCTTTAAATTAAGATACGAGTTTCCTAAGTTGACTGGGATAAGTTGGATAGAAATAATCTTCAGATATTTGATATGAAATTCTGTGGTGTAAATGTATACTATTTGAGGAATTTGGAAGATATTATTGTATCATTATTGCACTTATAGTATTCGTTGATTATGAGAATTGATATCAAATATAAGTAGATACAATTTTTGTGTAACTTATGTTCAATATCAATTGATTTGGGTTTTGTCGTGAATCATATCTTCAATAATATCATTCTTGAAACCCTATGAGATTGAGTTGTGGAAATTCATATCGTAATTTGAGGATTTTATCAGATCTTTGATTTGAGGAAATTAAAAGTGAGGAATTGGAAAGAAAGTATAATCTTTAGTTAAGATTAAAAAAATGGAATGTTGGAAAATCAATTTAATTGGAACATAGGGTTGAAATGTGGAATAAGGATTTTCAGAGGAAACTGGATTTTGATAATGAGTTATCAAACGGAAAATTAATTAAGGCTTTAAGGCTAAATCATCTTTGATTTAAGGGATGTGTTTTAAAAGAGAAAGGTTAAACATGGATTGTAATAATTTGAAAATGGGTTTGAAGAAGTTTAATTTTGACAAAATCCAAGATGGAAGGAGATTGGTAGAAAGCCTGTGTGTTCTATAATTGTGTTTTTTTTAATTGTGCCTATTATTTGGAAAGACCGGGATCGGATGTATGTCTGAAACCATTCCAAGTAATAATACGACGTCGTGGAGCAATTGAAGACATTGGAGACGACATTGAAGACCGGGACCCTTCATGTCGTAAGGACGACTTGCTGAATGTCTCGAACGGGTCGTTCCCATTTGCAGATGGATTTTATATCGGTTAAGTGGCAAGAAGCCCGAACGTATGTGAAGGAATTCCGGATTGTGGTTTCGTTCAGACCCAGAACGGACTCGTATGGATTGTGTGTCTGACATTGTAATTAACAGCATAACATTATTTTATCAATATATATTTGTTTGGTGGCGGAGAATTACTCTCTTGCTTAACACCCTTCTCTAAGACGTACGAGCTTAGAGGTTATATATTGGAATTCAGTGATGCATTGTTAATGGATAATGTGGCATACTTAAGATATGTGGTGAGCTATAGATGATCAAAGCATGGCTTGTTTAAGCGTAGCTTTGTGTATCGTGACCTCGACAAGCCTCACAACCCCGTAAATGGCCAAAACAGGAAGAAATGCGGCAAGGTTATGGGGTGTTGTCTCCTTCTAGATAAAAGGTGTACTATGGTATGGAGCCCAGGTATTAACCTATGTGGTAAAAGCATCTACTTTTGTGGTTGTTGTTGAAGCGCACTCGGAAAGGTCGGTCACGACCGGGAGATGGCATACACAGGCGTACTCTAAGTTACCTAGTTAAGGGGTAACCCGGCCTTGTGTTGGCATGAGGAGCATTAGTTGATCCTCGGGCATACCTCTAGGGGTGTTTAAAATTCGATTCGGAAGGAAGTTCCTTTGCCTGGTCATTGTCGGAAACCCAATTTCCGCTACGAGCCTGTACGGTTTTGGTTGTATACCATACGTCAGTATAGTATATGGTACCTATGCTGGCTAAGATTGATACATTTACTTTCGAAATGATTTTTCACACTATATTATAGTATTGGAAGAGGATTTTCACGTATCAAGCATTTTTGACTATCATAAGGAGAAACCTCGCCCATGTGTGCGTTTACATTGTGTGTGTGCCGCGAGACCTTATGATAGTTTCATTTTTCAAAAGTCATTGTGAATTTCTATGCATGAGAATTCATATGGAGTAAACCCGTTCCGCATTAGCGGCGTGGTCCGTTGAATGACCCAACTTTAAAATGAATCTTAAATAGTAACTGTTTTGAGTTCTCACACCAGTCCCATGACTGACTGGAGTTTATTGTTCCCACACCTAAACTCTGGGTGCCCATAATTTTTACATGGGCAGCCTAGTAGTTTGGTTCGCAGATTCAGCCTTGGAGTTAGTTGGAGCAGGATTCTGGTTTAACTGGAGCTATTATGTTTGGAGCATTCGCATTCTTCCGCTGAGTTAGTATCTTTTCCGCTGTGTAATCGATGTACTCTGATGTACCTCTTGTAACTCTGATGTAATATTATTTTAATGATAATGGAAAAGTTGCTTTTTATTTTGTGCAAATGTGTAAGTGCCCCTAACAATCCGTCTTTATGAACGGTTTAAGTTGGTTTAATTACCAGCGAAAACCGAGCAAAAAAGCCGGGTCGTTACAACGTGGTATCAGAGCTTTGGTTTATACAAAGCAGTGGGGTACGATACTTTTGAACAAATGGAAAGACTCATCAGAGTTATATATCTCGTTAGAGATAGGGTTAGTAATGCCCTAGAATGAGATTTTGGAGTATTATATTTGAGAGAGCAAATTTGAAAATATGAAATGAGTTTTGAAAAGTTTTAATTTAAGAAACAGACATATTTTGGAAATATATAGTTAACTATAACCTGGATACTTAATCAAATGATTAATATTACATTTTGTGATTATAATTACACATAAAATGCTTCTTATGGCATTTTAATTAAGCCCCTTCAACTGATCAGGAAAACGATCCGAGTACAAATGCCTTTTGGATTTAATTTCACTATTGGGGATTTCGAAATGTCGTTAAACTTGGGTCAAATTTGTTAAGGTAACTAATCAATATGGTTAGAAATTAAATATATATATATATATATATATATATATATATAGAGAATATAAGTATTGTATTCGATGCTGAGGTTGGACTATCGCATATAAGAAGATTTTGAATATACGTCTAGCTAACGTATATACGAAGTCTTAAGTATACTAGATAGATATAAATTCACACTCTAGTCGCTTGAAGATGATTCTGTTGGTGACTGCAGCATCTTCACTATGTATTTTCGAGTTTTGAAAATGGGATGACTATATGATTCCAATTAAAACATCAATATATATTTAAACTAATTTAGATAAGTGTTTGAAAATATTTGGTAAATTGATGAGAATTAGAATAAGTAAGCGAGATCTTGAAAATTTGATAAGTTGTAAGAATTATATCAGGTGAACCTGTAATAAGGATAAGCCAGTAAATTAAGTAGAGAGTATATGATAAAGTGTATTTGTGATATAAAAAAAGGTTTTGGAAAGACATATAGTTTGGAAACTCAAATCAATATTCTGAGTAAGAATTGGAAATAACTTTGAAATTAATTTTTGGAATTGATTTTGAAAGAATATATTTTCAATATAAAGGAAAAAGGTTCTTTGAAAATATTTGGAATTCAAAACTTGAGCACGACATCTTGTGATTGGAATTTCTTAGTTGATTAAAAGACGTTTATGTGAAGTTGTAATTTACATAAGCTATCCAATTAGTTCGGGAAATGATTTAAAGGCTAAGTTGAAATGAATCAATTAGAATATTTATAATTATTCCTCCCCAACTAATTAACTTTGAAATGTAAATATTGAGAATTCAATATGACGATAAGATATTTGATGATATTTTGGTTAAGGACTACATTGATTAAAGCTGTTTTTTCTAAAGTTTGAAGGAAATAAATTTTGTAATCTTGAAGTTAGAATAATTAATGAGGATAGCCAAACTTAAATAAGGAAAAAAAATCTGGAATTATCGGTAATTTTGGACATGCGATAAGTTCTAAAGTATATTGTGACAACAAGAGGAATTATTTAAGTAGGCACGAATATCTTGTGGATTAAGTTTCACAAATTGATTAAAGGATATTTGGCAAGCGGGTGTAGTAAGAAGAAATTACCTCAACTGAAACGTTTAGATAAGTTGAGTTTTGAGGATCGAGTTTTACGTGTAAAGAATAACAATAAGTTTAGTGAATAAAAGGAAATAAGTCCCATAACCATTGTATTTGCAAGATAAGATCAAAGAGAATAATGTATACCTCTAATATTTTTTTGGAAAGCAGTAAATGGTTGAGTATAAGTAATTGGCCCAGTAAACGATGAATCGAATATAATAGGTAATTGGAGGTTATCGTAGGAGGACATGTAGTTATGGTTATCCGTTAATACATGTGAGAACATGAAGCTTTGGTATAAAGAATTTTAATCTTGAATTTGTCGAATGAGTAGTTACGATTCCCTTTCCTTTTCGAGGACGAAAAGTTTTAAGGGGGGGTGAATGTAACGATCCAGAATTTTAACCAAATAAAAATTGGAATTTTTATTACTTAATTTGAATTTGACGTAAATATATATGGTTAAGAATATTTAATAATTTTGATAAGCTATATGACAAGTTTTACTTGAATTATAAATGAGAATGATTATTAATAATTTTGGATTTATTGATACTATTTGTCGTTCGATCGGATTTGTCAAATTATAACACAAATTAGTAGCATTAGAATTAAGTGTTGCCCTTAGTTTTCATAGCATTTAAGGGAAAATGCTACCAAAAATTCACCTTCTCTTCTTAAGACAAGTGTATGGACACTTGTCATTTTGCATGTAAGTTTTCATGCATGTCTTCCATGTGCCCCCTTATGTGTCATCACCTCCTTAACTCTCCATTCCTATATAAGGAGACCTTTTCTCCATTTTCTTACCATTCCATTCCATTTCCACCTTTCCACCTTCTTCTTTAAGCTTATGGCCATGGTTTCCATGGCATAAGTCTTCCTCTTTTCCACCACCACCTTGCCAAAGTTCGTCGTTCTCCTCCTCCTCCTTCCCTTATAAAGAGAGAGAGAGATTAATATATATTATATTATATATATTTTGGTGAAGAAAATGTTGCGCCGAAATACTGTCTGACGGTTCGCTCAACTAGGCTCGCCTACCGTGAAGATTTGGAAAGATGTTTGGTGAGAACTCTTTAACCACGGTTTATTATTTAATTAGTAGTTAGACTAATTTAAATATAGTAATGGATTATTAATGGTTAATGATAGTTGATGTTGGTTATGATGGATGATGGATGCGTAGTTTAGAACACACACACTATTAAGCGTTAGTGTTATAACGCTTGTGCACAGTTATGATTTATTTAATCATGTTGATGATGGTTGCTATGGATGTTTAAATAGTTGTTGATGTCATTTTGCAAACACTATGATACAACCGTTATGGTATCACATTGGTGATCGACAAATCTCCTTCGTAATTAGAAATAATATCATTATTGAAATTGAAGGCCAATAATCGGGAAAGACCGTATTCATATATGTGGATAAAATTCTTTAAATGAATAAATTAATACCGGAACATTTTAGGATGACAGAGAGGATAGTGTCTAGGCTTGGGTTTGAAAATGAAGTTTCCTGCTCTCCCTGGCTATCCCTAACTGGTCCGACGAATGGGATGATTAATTTGAAGTTATTTGAATTTATAAATGAATTGGAATTTGATTTATTAAGTAAAAAAGTAAAAGTTGAATTTTGTACCCAAAATAAATTTGGAAAGTCAATGTAAATTACTTTAAATGGTTTACAGAAGTATATAATGGTTTTCTAAGGTATTTTAAAGTATTGAAGAATAATTTTTATTGCGGTCAAAATAGGGCTTCTTGCACAGCGGCAATTAGTGTATTTTAGATGCAAACTTTAAATGCTTATAACTTTTGCAATCTAAATCGGATTTCCATGAAACGAAAAACATTTGATTTATATTAACAAGTACTTTCAAATGAGTGAAAGCAGATTTTAAATTCGAGTTATAATTTTGAAGTTATGTTTGAAACCATTTTGGAAAGGATCGATATAAGAACAATTGTTGACCATAACTATAAACAACTATTTTTAAATGTTTTAATAATATGGAAAAAAATTGTAAAATCATAATAAATTATGTAAAAGTGTTTTAAATTGTAAATTTAAAGTTTTGGCTAAGATAAATGATGTTGTTATCAAAGAAGTTAAGGTAACTGATTTGTAACACTTTTGAAGCACTATTGTAACGCTTTCTTTGAAAACAACTTATTTTGAAGTATTTAACCAGCGAAATGTTTTCCGAACTATAAGTAATCATTTGTAAATGATTTGTTGAATGTTTTCAAAGGTTTAAAAATATTTAAAATAATTTGTTTGGAATTTAAATTGATTTAATTAATAATTAAATGTGTTTTTCAATTTTAAATAATTGGATATGGTTGGAGATAAATCTTCGGATGGTTGATATTAATTCGTTAGATGATGATTCTTACTATTTGAGGAATTTAAAAGGTAGTTCACCATTATTTCGCTTATAGTGTGAGTTGGATATCGAGATTAATAGTGAGTATAAGTTGATGGTATTTCTATCCAGATCTAATGTCAAAGAGTTGGATAAATCTTTAAATTAAGATACGAGTTTCCTAAGTTGACTGGGATAAGTTGGATAGAAATAATGTTCAGATATTTGATATGAAATTCTATGGTGTAAATGTATACTATTTGAAGAATTTGGAAGATATTATTATATCGTTATTCCAATTATAGTATTCGTTGATTATGAGAATTGATATCAAATATAAGTAGATACAATTTTTGTGTAACTTATGTTCAATATCAATTGATTTGGGTTTTGTCGTGAATCATATCTTCAATAATATCATTCTTGAAACCCCATGAGATTGTGTTATGGAAATTCATACCGTAATTTGAGGATTTGATCAGATCTTTGATTTGAGGAAATTAAAAGTGAGGAATTGGAAAGAAAGTATAATCTTTTAGTTAAGATTAAAAAAAATGGAATGTTGGAAAACCAATTTAATTGGAACATAGGGTTGAAATGTGGAATAAGGATTTTCAGAGGAAACTGGATTTTGATAATGAGTTATCAAACGGAAAATTAATTAAGGCTTTAAGGCTAAATCATCTTTGATTTAAGGGATGTGTTTTAAAAGAGAAAGGTTAAACATGGATTTTGTAATAATTTGAAAATGGGTTTGAAGAAGTTTAATTTTGACAAAATCCAAGACGGAAGGAGATTGGTAGAAAGCCTGTGTGTTCTATAATTGTGTTTTTTTTATTGCACCTATTATTTGGAAAGACAGGGATCGGATGTATGTCTAAACCATTCCAAGTAATAATACGATGTTGTGGAGCAATTGAAGACATTGGAGACGACATTGAAGACCGGGACCCTTCATGTCGTAAGGACGACTTGCTGAATGTCTCGAACTGATCGCTCCCATTTGCAGATGGATTTTATATCAGTTAAGTGGCAAGAAGCCCGAACGTATGTGAAGGAATTCCGGATTGTGGTTTCGTTCAAACCCAGAACGGACTCGTATGGATTGTGTGTCTGACATTGTAATTAACTGTGTAGCATTGTTTTATCAATATATATCTATTTGGTGGCGGAGAATTACTCTCTTGCTTAACACCCTTCTCTAAGACGTACGAGCTTAGAGGTTATATATTGGAATTCAGTGATGCGTTGTTAATGGATAATGTGGCATACTTAAGATATGTGGTGAGCTATAGATGATCAAAGCATGGCTTGTTTAAGCGTAGCTTTGTGTATTGTGACCTCGACAAGCCTCACAACCCGGTAAATGGCCAAAACAGGAAGAAATGCGGCAAGGTTATGGGGTGTTGTCTCCTTCTAGATAAAAGGTGTACTATGGTATGGAGCCCAGGTATTAACCTATGTGGTAAAAGCATCTACTTTTGTGGTTGTTGTTGAAGCGCGCTCGGAAAGGTCGGTCACGACCGGGAGATGGCATACTCAGGCGTACTCTAAGTTACCCAGTTAAGGGGTAACCCGGCTTTGTGTTGGCATGAGGAGCATTAGTTGATCCTCGGGCATCCCTCTAGAGGTGTTCAAAATTCGATTCGGAAGGAAGTTCCTTTGCCTGGTCATTGTCGGAAACCCAATCTCCGCTACGAGCCTGTACGGTTTTGGTTGTATACCATACGTCAGTATAGTATATGGTACCTATGCTGGCTAAGATTGATACATTTACTTTCGAAATGATTTTCACTATATTATAGTATTGGAAGAGGATTTTCACGTATCAAGCATTTTTAACTATCATAAGGAGAAACCTCGCCCATATGTGCGTTTACATTGTGTGTGTGCCGCGAGACCTTATGATAGTTTCATTTTTCAAAAGTCATTGCGAATTTCTATGCACGGGAATTCATATGGAGTAAACTCGTTCCGCATTAGCGGCGTGGTCCGTTGAATGACCCAACTTTAAAATGAATCTTAAATAGTAACTGTTTTGAGTTCTCACACCAGTCCCATGACTGACCTGGAGTTTATTGTTCCCACACCTAAACTCTGGGTGCCCATAATTTTTACATGGGCAGCCTAGTAGTTTGGTTCGCAGATTCAGCCTTGGAGTTAGGTGGAGCAGGATTCTTGTTTAACTGGAGCTATTATGTTTGGAGCATTCGCATTCTTCCGCTGATTTAGTATCTTTTCCGCTGTGTAATCGATGTACTCTGATGTACCTCTTGTAACTCTGATGTAATATTATTTTAATGATAATGGAAAAGTTGCTTTTTATTTTGTGCAAATGTGTAAGTGCCCCTAACAATCCGTCTTTATGAACGGTTTAAGTTGGTTTAATTACCGGCGAAAACCGAGCAAAAAGTCGGGTCGTTACAGTTATTCTTCATGGTTTCAGCCAATCCAATAACCTTGGCTTCTCCATCTTTAATTCCTAAACATTTGACCCCCTCGCAGATCAATCCAACATCCCAAACAACCTCACATTTTGCGCAAAACGGCCTTTTATAGCTAGGACATTCAGATAGGGTCGCACTATTATCAGCCCCATCAGTCAAAAGCAAAGCCGAACTATCCTCAAAAGGCAGCAACTGTACTTCTTGTTGCCAAGAATCGCCAAATACTTCTTCAGGGACGATGCCTTGGAAGTTTTCAGGCTCTGGCATGGCTTTGCGTCTCATCAGGACATTTTATACCAGATATGTTCTCCTTGATCTTGGTGTTGATGTACCTTCTCAAGCAGCTATTGCAAAATGCATGAGAATGGTTGTTGGTCACGAAATAAATAATGAAATTTCAATTCAGTTTCTTCGTAGCGTGGCCCTGTTTTGACATTTGACAGTGGTTTATTTTGATAGCAGTAGATGAGGGTGAGCTTTGCTCATTTTGGATGGTTGAAGCAATGGTAGCAGGTCAACCGTAACAGTTTATGAAAGCAATGAAAGAGGAGATATGGACTTCTTGAAGTTGAGATTATTCTAAGTATTGTTCATCATCGTCTATCAATGCCCAGAAATAGATGCTCTTTTAAAAAGAACAATAGTTAACCTTATAGGTATATGAAGAAACTCTGTTATCCTATCCAACTATATTTCCCAAATTATAGTTGGAAAGCTTAAGACAAACAATATGCTTGCTTAAATGACAACCGCTCCTATGATGAATTTAATCACTACATATGTAATGTTTTACACTAAAGTGATTTTCATCACTTATGTCATCAGTCTGTAGGTTTTGAAATACATTTATATCTTGGTATAAACATCTTTTAAGAGGTCAAATTTGTTGATTCATTAACCAAAGATGTCAATATCTTGCATGAAATGAACAGAAGTAAAATAAAAAAAAACATTGGTAAGAGAGTAAGAAACCATAAAATATACTTATCTTTTAGTAGCCTATCCTCGTAAACATGCAGTTGTTTCTCTACATGGTGTATTTGAACATTTTTATTTCCATTATTCTTTTTAAAAAAATCATCTTCTAGCAACTAAATTTCAAATCATAATTTTAACAAACAGTCGTGCACATTACTTCATTCTGTATTTAATAAGAAAAAATAATCACATGAAAGGATGTTTTGCCAGAAAATTGCCTCACTCTTATCTGCCTCATTGTTATGCTGACTATCTTATTCCTAAAGAAACTCACTAAACATTTTTTATTTATTGATGTTGAACATATTATAAAAAGATTTCTTGTCCTCAAAAAATTTGTAACAATGTTTCCTACGCATAGCATCATCGTTTTAAAAGATGACAATTGTCATTTAATGCACAAAAGTTTAGTTACCACGCTAAAATATGATAATTTTGCCTTTATATTTGTATTGAATTGTACGTGTTTTGATAAGGCAAAAATGGTCATTAATGTTATCTAATTCATATCATTAAAATTTAGATTATGATAGCCTATAAAATAGTTTTTCTTATACAATCGGTACTATCATTCTCAGTCTGCGCTCTCCATTTATTGCATTTTGCAGCAAATTTATTTGAAAAAGTAATAGAAATTTCAATTTGCCTTGTCCTTGCATGACCTACAACCATGGGTCACGGGTTTGATAAGTCTATAAAAATGTTATTAAGGCAAACATTTTATTCATTGTCAGTCAAAATAGTGTATAAATCAAATAAGTTCGAAAATGTTTTGTAAACAATGGTCGAGATGCAAATCAAAGAGCTAATAAGCTGAACTAAAAAGCAATGATAAGTTCAAAATATCAAAAGTTTGGAACATATTACAATGTGCTTAAATATGTAGATAAAAAGTAACCCAAACTTATTAGGAGGTCTATATTCCTCACTGTCACTTCAATACATGGATTAAAATTTCAAGTAACCAAGCATTTGAATTTATACCAAACTAAGGATAAGGAAACTACAAATATAAATTGAATATCATGGTTTAGTACGAATCATCCGCGCTTTGTACAAATGTTTTCTGTGCAGCTAAAAGAAAGGATGACTATAGATGAGTCATTCAACATATGTATTTAAAAAAGTATTGAACAATAATGGATACCAAATTATCAACATGTATAAAATAATAGTTGAAAAATAAAATAAAAAATACCATCTAATGATAGCATTGGTATCAGGTTGAATATGCCTATTTTGAATTCTCTTATGTTATCACTAAGTGGATAGAAGAGTGCTTTACATCGCATGAGAAGAGTGACTTACATCGCATGAAATGGTTTAAGGATGTTGAAAATTGTCTATTTGTAATAGGATGAGCCATTTGCAGAAGCTTTAAATCTTCTTAGGTCACACTCAATGGTTACGCTTCAGGACATAACCGCCCAGTGATAAAAAACCAAAATTAATTTATAATTATGAATTTAATGGATTCCATCAGAAAAAGGAAAAGTTTGACCGAAGATATACATTGAAAAGGTATGAAGAATGGAGTAGGAGTCTTTTCAAACGTATATACCGAAAAATAAAAACGTCAACTAAAGTCAGAATTCAGTGAGTTGCACAACGTAGAAAACAAACAATCAATAGTTGTATGTATGTAGTTAGATACCAGTACATGTTATACAATAATACATCTTAAATTTAAATTGTTTGGCGTCATAAGCAAACAAAATGTGCAGGCAGTAGAACAAAAT
This sequence comes from Allium sativum, assembly GCA_030737875.1. Lineage (NCBI taxonomy): Eukaryota > Viridiplantae > Streptophyta > Magnoliopsida > Asparagales > Amaryllidaceae > Allium > Allium sativum. The sequence goes on along the minus strand of CM060913.1, from coordinate 5,439,350 downwards.
TTCTGAATTGAAAACGTTTTCAAGAATCGTGTAATATGATTGCAACACTGGAAATAAATACGTACCTCCATTGCTATTTCACTGGTAAGAAGAAAATTATTGGAGCGCTGTTAATAGTCAATCATTCAAATTGAACTCTGATCGTAGTAAAGTTGTTCAAATTCAGGTTTAGAATTGATTTTACTCTAAAAAATCGTTGTGTTAAACCAAAATCCCACCAATGGGACTTGACCGACGAAATTGGACGTGAACGACCCTGAATGGCAGATGACTATCAGAATCGATGGTTAAGCGAAGATCGATTCTGTAGATGAATTTGAGCAGATGGTGGTTGGAAATTTGGGAAATGGGCGAAGTACCACATTGGAGATTCCCCCTGTCAGTAATAATTGACCGGAAATAAGATTGAAGTTGATTTGATTTGCGGAAATAGAAGAGAGGACTGAACTGATAACTGCAATCCAGAGGATGGGAATTTATTTCTAATTGTCTAACCTTAGGAATAGGATTGAAGTTGTTTTGATTTGGAAAAGGAGAAGAGAGAATACAAGTGCTAACCGCAAAGGCGAATGTTTTGTTATGAAACTTGGTCTAAATATGTTTATTTGCAATTATGTTTTGTCACACAACTACTGGTTATCGTGTCATATTATGTAACTTGGTTTAAATATGTTTCGATCGATTGGACCTTTAAAACCACAAACCCTGAGTCCCCGTGGTTTGATTCACGGTCTAGTTATGAAAACAATGACTTGTTATATTTTTAAACATAATGCATCAGAAAGAGCTATCATTGCCATCGAAGATCGATAAATGAAAATTTGAAGAATTTAAACAATTGGTTAAACACTATGATGAAGACAAAGAACTCAAACACTTAAATGGTCTTTTTCTAAACGGTTAAAAATAAAGAATCCGCCAAAGCAAATTCATAACTGATAAATACTATGAAAAAGAGTCAGGACGACCATTCTTTACATAATTTGATTCTTTTATTGTCAATTTTCTTTCATAACTTAAAGTTTTAATTTCCTTACAATACATTACAGAAAAAAAATCAATTTTTAAGCCAAAGTAGCAGTGCAAATTTAAATGGAATCGTTTGTTGTCATCAAATTTGAAGTGCTCCTCTATTTTCCTCCATTCTAAGATGCATCCTTGAAATGTGGAAATGACTTGTTACTATAAAAGAAAATTTAACATTATACATTATTCTTGTTTGGCGGATGAATATACAATGATACGCATGGTAAAACATTAATAAAGTTGCATAGAATTTCGACTATGCATTCATCCATTGTTAATCAACTTTGAAGCGGGAACCGAACTATTTTCTAGTGATTATGGTCTTGAAGAAATTTGCAGATTGCAAACACATAATTCAAGTTGAAAACATCAAAGTTGTACTGTATTCATATGTTGTCTACAATACAATGACCTGGCCAATAGAAGAACCAAGATGAAAATAAAATTTGCATTGCAAATGACAGAACTTGGAATAGGAAAGTGATAGACAAATTTATATCCAATGCTTTTAGAAAAGTTACGCTAATTTAATTCATTTGTATAACTGGTATAAAAGTAAAATAGGTTGTCAATACTGCACAAGATACAGTAACTGATCCTAACCTCAAAACAGTAGCAGGTGATCGTTAAAAACTCCACTTGGCACCATTCACTGTAGGCCAATAACCTAGAAGATAGGAAATAACATCAGTTTGTAATACAATGGATGCATGTGTGGATGAAGTAAAAGTAACATTATATTGACTGGTTTTGGTTCATCATCCTAGTTTCTAACACCTACAACATAGCTTTGCCAGAGGTGAATTCAAGATGGTTGTACAGATAGGTCCAATATGGACAGTTATGTACCCAATGCAATCAATCGTTTTATGGTTGCACAATGAAATAGAAATGAACATGCAAAATTGAAATAGATGAAAAGTACGTTCAAATATCTTTAAAAAACCATAAACAACATAATTCCAGTGCACACTTCTCATCACCAAGTGCATACAGTCAACTACAATTTTGTGTCTACTTCAGTCTAAAGTTGGTAAGTAATAGCCTTGGTCAATTTGCAGTCTTATGGCAGCATGCCATTTGAGTTTAATGCATCATAGTCAATATAGTAACAAAACTATTCACTTGCTACTGCAGTACATTTGTAGTGAGTTATGTAAGCGCAAAATCGCATAACAGACATTGGTCGTATGTAGGTAGTAATCAGCCAGAAAAAATCATTCAAGATTAGAAGATATATCAGTTTGACGTTAATACAAACGGCCTGTAAAGTGGTCATCCAACACTTACAATTTTAAATCATTAAAATTCACAGCATAGCAATGAAAAAACCAGATTAGATATTAAAACTCATTAAATCGCAAGGTTATCAAATGACTCGATTTTAAAAAGGAACAAAATAGAAGGAATGAGTACCTTGTAAGGAAGATTCGGTATGGATTTAGGCAGGAATCACATGTGGTGGTGGATCAAGGGCGGAAGGTAGCAGTATAAATAGGTGGAATCGAAGGGAAGATAGAAAGAAGACAGATTCACCTATGGATGACGTTCCTAATGGAAAAGTTGTTACATGGTTGGCCAGCCATTGCTATCATAGTCCGGATTAAAAGAAATAACGGAGAAAAGGGGAAGAAGCAAACTATTTTTTTATAGGAATAGCATGCTATTTTAGATGAACTCGTTAAATCGTAGGGTTATCAAATAACTCATTTCAGAAATGGGAACAAAGTAGGAGGAATAAGTACCTTGTAAGGTAGATGCGGTATGGATTACGGTAGGAATCACAGGCGGAGGTGGAGCAAGAGAGGAGGGTAGCAGCAGAAATAGTTGGGAAGGAAAGAAGGCAATAAGACAGATTCACATTGGATGACGTTCGTAATGAATCTGTCCTTGGGTATCGATGTTCGGGGGGGGGGGGGGGGGGGGGGTAACGGAGGAAGCGGGGAAGAAGTAAGCGTTTTTTCTTGAACTGAAAGCAAGCGGTTTTGGAATGAGAATATCGTGTTATTTCACTTAGCGGGGGCTAATTAAAAAGAAAAGAGTGAACAGTACTTTAATTTGAAAGGACAGAGGTTGTTAATTTGATAAAATCGGTTACAAAAATGTGGATGCGAGAACATGGAGTTGGGGAGCGATGAAATTGGGGAAAAGGAAAACGCGAAGAGCATTCAGGAGGCGAGAGAAAATAACGCGGAGCGATTTTAATCTGTCCAAATCAGCAATGTTCATATTTTTTTTTCTATTATAAATAATAGATTTATAAAACCAAGTAATGTGGAAAAATTGCTTATTTATAAAATTATAGTTTTATTCTAATAATATTAGTCCAAATCCAAATCGAAGTCCAAGTCTTGCAATTCCTTCCCAGCTAGTTTCATATAAAAATCCAATTCTTTGATTTCGTTCAATTCCAATGTTTCATGGTCAAAACAATTCTCAATTTATTGTTTGCCTTGAATTCACATATCCATTCAAATAATAATCCCAAACCACTTTAGCATTAGTTATGGATCAAAATCCTTTGTATACATTCACAAGGTGAAATTCCATTCGACAAATCATATACTAAGTAAGTATTGAAAATATTTATCACGCCTTTGTAAATCTTTTACATTAAACCATTTAATTCAAAAATCGTCATATTATTGAATTTATTATATGAATATAAGATCATAAAGAATTTATTTAAATAATTTCAAAGTCAAGTATTAACTTGCGAGAATCACTTCAAAATTTATTAATACTCATTGGATTGCTCATAAAAGTTCAAGTGAAATTTTGAACAAACTTTCCTTTACGCTAAAAGAAGTTTTATTAAAATTTCTACTTATGAAATCAATAAAATCTTTTAAAATACTTTATTTTATTGACCACGGTGTCTGTATAAAATTTTCTAGCCTATGGTCAAGTGGTACGGATATTTTAAATTTCAATCCTTTCTTTAAAATATTCGAATCCCGGGTATGAATCATTTCAACCCGCATCCCAAATCGATTCGAATACAAAGGGAGTTCGGGTATGTATCATTTCTACCCGAAATGGTTGCTAATCAAAAGGGGAACTTGCATGATGAGAAAGTAACATAGCATGTCAAGCATACATCCATATGTGTCAAACGAAATAACAGTGTGTGTCGCACATGCACAACCACAAAGAAAATAAACTAGAGCACCCTAACATTTCATTCAACATTTCAAATATTTAATTCACTTAATAAAAATGTTAGTCTGTGAGTGAGGAAAAACTCACTTTCGGGCCGAAGAAGACCAATGCTGAATTTTGAGAAAACCCAAGGATGATACTTGATGGTCAAACAACAGCTGTACATTCTTTAATTTGCAAGCACATATACAGATGTATATGTGTACACAAATGAAGTATTGAAACATACGAGCATCTCCCAAACTTGGCCCTCGCTGAACAGGACTAGTGAATCCAATGCTGTTTCAACTATAGTTAATCAAAATGGCAATTAAAATCGATATTTGGGAAGGGATGATGACATGCAACGAATGTATTAATAACCAAAGTAAAGCTCACCATAAGGATCGAATAACCGGAAACCGAACCCCGAAGGAGACTGGAAACAGTTTCAACTTGAAGCTCACAACTGTGAGCTCCAACCGACCAAGCAATTTTCACACAGGCATTTCCCCGAGCATTTGAGGTGCACGTTTCTGAATTCAACCTTGCAGCAGGCCGGAGAGCCACCGGTGCCGATGGATGGCGTATGGAGCAAGAAAACTCAAAGTTGGTCACTGGTCTAGAGGTGGAGGCTCGCGATTGACGCCAGGCTGTGGGGTGAGGATTGTTCGGTTTTCCTCTAAAACACAAGACATCGATGCTTCATTTTCTTTACTTCTTGGAGGGTCGAACGGAGGATTTGCTGCTCAGAACCGTGAGGAGGTCTTGCACGATGTCTGGCGGTGCTGTCGTGCAGGATGGCGAAAGGGAAAAAGTGTTGGAGAGGGGTCGCAGGCCGATGCAGATAGTGGCGCTCCTCCGATGATGTCCGTGCCTCGCTTCGGTGGTTGTTGGAGAGTTCGGTTTCAGTTGAACGCGGGAGAACGGGAGTTCGTGAGGAGGTGAGACTAACAACTACGAATGGCAGTTCGCCCCTTCTAGCGACGATGGTCCATGCGGTGGTTAGGGAAAGCACGATTTCTGATTTAGGGATTTGGGAGCTTTGACTCCTCTTATTTGTTTTCCTGAGGCAAACGAAAGTGAAGAAAGGTGGAGAATGAGGCTCAGGCCTTATCAATTTGTGAGGGTTGATTTTCTTCTGAGTTGAAGGCGACAGGATTTATACAAGAAAAGAGAATAACAGGTAGCAGAAGAAGACAGATGCGCGAGGTTAAAATCACGTTGGATTCTCTGAACACGAAGATTTCAAAAATTTTGGTTCACTTTCATGAAATCTTTGCAACAAACAAAGGAAGATTTGAAAATCCTGTGCAGTGTTTTGCAATCTTTTCTTTACTGACAGGGCAAGATTTAGAGTTGCTGTCATAGTTTAGCAAGATATTCTCGGATTTTGGCTGAGATTAAACGGTGGGCTGATCAAAGAAAATGGCTTGAACGAAATACAACATTGTTTGTACATCTTTAAATTTCAGCAAATATCAACCATTGTTTTGAACAATCGTTAGTAGTGACCGGAACACGGCTGAAACAAGCAACGTTGTTTATTTTATCATGTTATAAATTCAACAACAATAAATTAAATTTGATGTTAACGCAAAATAAGCGAATTTTTATTTCACAGTTTATTTCTTTATTTTTATTACATCGATCGTATTCCAACTTTTGTCGATTTGGCATAAATTTATACTTAAACATTTTTTCGAAGTAATCCAATTAACTGTTTTGAATGAGAATTCAAACTTTATATTTGAAGTCAAGCCTTTAAAATAAATTTGATTTCAAATTCTCAACGTATGATGGATTAGCGTTCGAAGAAATTAAATTAATTAATAATGGTAATATCACTTGTTTCAATAATGTTCATATTAAACGAATTCCAATGTTAATTATTTAGTTTAAACTACTCCGTTCATGTTAAAATAAATTTACGGAAAGAATTTATTTTGAATAAATAGTAGGTAAAATCCCAAATCCTACGTCGAAACCCAAATGTAAATATTTATTTTAGCGTTAAATCGTAATTTACGAGTGTCAAAATTAGCGGTTCGTTACAGGTGCAAGGAGAAACAAATACATTTATTTGCACTGGTTATATGTGAAACCGGTGCAAATATCATGTTTGCATCGGTTTTCCATTCGGTTCCCCAAACTGGAGCAATTTCAAATCTATTATTTGCTTTTAGCTCGGCTCGTTGGTTCCATTTTTCCTCCACCCACTTCCCAAACCAATATTATCAACTGCAATCATGTCCACCATCTTCTTCCCAATTTCCCCCCTTTTCACTCCGCTCCCTAATTTTTCTCCCTTAGCCCCTCCATGTATATTTCCACATCTCTTATTCCCTTGTACAATGCACCTCGTCCAGAAGTTCGCAACCCTAATTTGTCGATCTCCATCTCAGTTTGCTACTTCCAACCACAGACGATCCTTTGTAACTAGACGTAAACGGTGTGGCTGATAAGGTATCAGATTTTAACTTTCTTCTAGCCATATAATTTTCAGCATGTTAATTTATCAAAGATTTTGTTAATTTGTTATACTATTCGCTTTCTTCTTTCACGACTACGACTGACCAGTGCTATCTTCAATTCATGAGATTTAGGATTTCTTGGGTTTCTCTAGAAGTCCTAAATGAATTCAAAATTCAACTCAGATTAGCTAACTCCTTTTTTTTCAAAATTTGCATTCCATATATTGATTCTTTACGTTAGTTTCAGCATATACGTTATTGTTTTAACTTATTCATCTGTTTAATAATGTTGCCAAAAAAAAAAAAAAAATGTTGATAGCTTCTACTCAATTAACTATGACTACATTTACCAACAAGAAACACACTAATTTGAGCCAAAGGTTGCCTGAGATAGATAGACATAATATGCCAAAAATATATGTATATGAGTGTAAAATGGGAACAAATGAAAATGTTGGAACTAAGTACTTTTTTATTTTGGTGCATGCTACTCTAGTTTCTATGATAAAATGAGATGAAAAATTAAATTCACTTGGTATTATATATGTTTTAAAAAAAACGAAACAAATGTGTATAGTGGACTAATTCATCCTACTAAGTTTAACAAATTTATCTTAAAACTGAAACACCATTCCATTTTATAGTGATTGTGCAATTCAAACAGTGTTCAAAAATTCATTTGCTTAATACACTATAAACATTGGAAGAGGAATGGTTCTAGGATTAAGTGGGTCTAATTTTCAAAATGGGGAGTAGCTAAATTTAAGCTTTGGGGTTAGTTTATAAAATAGAGAGAGATGACCAAAGATTAGTGGGTGTTAATCATGTGCATGTAAATGGATGGCATTTGGCTTAGCTGTCCGATTTAAGTAGGAAAATAATTACTCGAATATGTCATTAATGAAACAAAAGAGTGTTGTTAAAGTTTGAATATCAACTGATAAGCAGCACTTAATGTATGAAATATGTTATCATAACTATATTGATTATTTATATTTATGTTTATCGGTTATTTCAGTTATATTACTGTTTGTTTTCTTGGATATTGGTTGCATTGTCAAATAAATATCCATAAGGAGTTTAAATGGGAGACATCAAATATGTGACATGGGTATGTTTCTGTCGCACTGTACATTTATTTCATAGAGAGAATTGAGGTTTATTTGAATTCACACTACGTATGCCTCTGAGACTGACTTGCTTTTATTGAGCAGATAAAAATATAAATTTTCAGGTATTATGATTGGTTGAAATTTGATGTATGACTCTAATATTTGTCTCCTTAGCTTCTAAGTATCCTTAAACCATATGTTTGTAAGAGTATTTGTGAGGAAGTCTAGCGTAAGGGTGCTAGCATTTCTCCTACTTTCGTTATGTTCAAATGTGTAGACTACAAAATGTTACTTTTCACTACAATTTATCCATCGTTAGCACCATTGCCAGTTTTCCTGATTATAGCAGTATATTTATTGTTTGACCAATAAAATATGCTCACATATATTTATGCACTTGCAACATATTTTTCTACCTGGCTTAGTTTTCAATATCTTACCCATCCACCTTCAAAGTTTATCAAACCGTCATTGGAATTATGTATATTTTGAAAGAATTTTAATTAATTATATATAAATTTGATTGGTTACTTTACATGTTAGCCTGATTGTTGTACTTTACTGAATTGGGAAGACAGTCTAGAACTGCTTACCCTAATTAGCATGTTATCCTAACACTGTTATTTCAGTGATCAATAATGAATTCTGATTGATATTATAGTTCCCATGCTTCTTGATATGGCTACCCAATGGGAATTGTGGGGACCTTGATGGATCGGTCTCAACTGCAATCTCAAAGTACATTATACTGGCTGCATGGTGCTTGGAATTTTGATAATCCCATGTACACTGGTGATGATTGTGGAGCCCTGTTGTTATACAGTGTTTAAGTTACGATGATTCTGCAAGACAAAGACATGTTAAAAACATTTTGTGAGGGAGAGGGGGGTAAATTAGGTCACCTTCTTTCGTGTTCCATGGGCGGGTGCGATGATAGGATCAATAATCCATCATCTTTTGAGGTGTTAGTACTCAGGGAGTCCACAGGTTAGTTGTGGCTCTCGATAAGTCTCTATGGTAGATAATGGCAATTCAGCAAAGTGTATTAGGGTAGATATTTGTGTTTCAGTATTAGTGAAGTATTGTACTTATTATACTTGACTTATAATTCAGTTGGGCTAGGATTTAGGAATTGTATAACACCTTTGACCATAGGATGTAGTATTACACATGAATTTGTTTATTCATGCTATCATCGTTAAATAGTGACATTTCTATTTAAACCCATTATAGGCTAGGATTTAACTATGATATCTTAAGGCTAGATCCCCTTTCCAGGCATTTTCTGACACTCGTTCCCCCGTTTTAATTTCTTATTTGGGCTTGTGGTTACTCTTATCAGAACAGTCGAAGTGGCAGGTTATTTTGGCATAATGGCTATGGAGCTGGATTTTTGGATTTAGTGATTTGCTTATGTTTGCAAGTAGTTCATGTAATACTATGCATTGGATGTCTCAACCATGTGCATGTTTGTATAATATTGTTGTATTTATTCCACACTTTGTATGCATGGACTTGAAGTAGACTTATGTATGTGACCCTATTAGTTTCAAGTTTTATGCTACATCCTTTTTCATATATATTATCAGCTGGGCCAGAGTGCATTATTTATGCCTCCATGCGATTTTATACATACTTATTATATATTGTTGATTTCCCTTGCGAATTGTACAAAGTTCATGTATAAATTTAGTGTTTCCACGTAAAAATATTCTGCAATATAGTTTTTTTTTATATAGATGTGAAAATTACTAACATTTACAATATGTACAACTCAACTTCAGTAACTTAACCCAAATACACTCCTGCATATACAATATATTTCCATGATTATGACTTAGATCAACACGAAATATATTTCCTTGCTGATGCCAACAGTCTTTTCTGCAACCATGAAATATGATGCTCCTTCAATTGTTCCATCTAATTAACACATTTTTTATTCACATTGTAATACTTAATTTGTGAAAGAGAATGTCCAAAAATAAACCGAAACCAGTTGCAACGATTGAGTGCATGATCACAGTTGGATTTGTTTGTGCCTTGCTCATGGCAGTATTAGTAGGAATGACAACAGCAACACTAGCAATAACTGCAGCCTTGGCACCAGTAGGAACTCCCTCAAAAGAGCAGTGCTTGACAAGAGCAATTTTCAGATCAATTGAAGGCTGGTTCTTCTTGATTTTATTTCTTACTAATATTAAACTCTTTTACTAATTAGAATTCATGAAATAGTTAAAGCTACCAAAACATCTTCAAAAGAGTATGAAAATTGCGACTATTAGAATTCACGCAATACTACAAAGCATCAATTACACTTTCTGATCTTGTTTTGTGCTTGTTGTATTTCTTAATTATTTTGTTGCATCATGAAAATGCTTAATATGCAAAAACTTTTGATGGTAGGCAAACGCATGCATCGAACCTGTCAATAAGTTATACTTCCATCTCTTTTGCATTACAACTAAAATGCTTAATATTCAGTTGTGTGACTGTTAGATTTGATTATTATATCAAAAATTGCGTCCATTGTTGGTTGTTACCCATATTTTATCGCAAATTAAACACTAGTTAAACATAAGTTAAATTGTTGGTAGGAAAATATTTGTATTTAAGTACATTTTATAGTTCAATCTCATGCTGAATTATTTTCATGGGATTAATATCACATTTTCAGTACATTTTGGCATATTTTAATCTTGACAGGCCATAACAATTCCCACCACATACATTCTTATAGTATGCTTATCATAATATTTCTGCTGCATTTTCCAATTATGATTCATTTTATAAAAGGTAGCTCGACACATGTACACTCCTTGCTTGCTTGTGCGTTCATACGACAAGGTGCTTGCTTATGTGCGGTTTTATTTTTTGACTTATGATATTTAACTCTCGGTCGGCTTTTGAAGTGAATCATGCATATTTTTTCTGTTCTTTCTTGAATGTTTTAACTGGCAGCACACCCTCTAGGGATTGCACATTTTTGTTCCCAAAAGAGCATGGAGTGCATCCAAAAATTCTCAGCACAGGATGAGCGTTCGGTACAAACTGTATCATTAATGCTTTTGTATAGGTGCATACTGCATAAATGATTACAATGTTATTCTTTAATATTTCAACTGTCTGTTATTTGCAGTGTACGGTTATATTTGGAATGTTGGTTGCATTGCTAGTGACACTTGTCTACTACATTGCTTTAAGCACTTGATGTAAGAATATTTCAACAATCAGGGATGGCACAGATGAAACCGAATGAAGACTAACAATGGTTTTTTAATGAGCACCACGGAGAGCTTGTTCTATGGAAAGAGTTTTCCCAGTAAACTTTTATTGCATTTTAGAAAATTTTGTACAACTGCAATTGCATTAACAAATATGAGTGGATGAATTAATAATTGGTTTATGCTATAATCAGTTATGAGTGGGTGCATTAACAAATATGAGTGGGTGAAAACATTATGCAGTCAATTGTCATTAGATGACGGTTGTATTTGAATGACAAGGGTAAAAATATGAAATTGATTTGAGTAACCAGTTTTACTACGTCTACTTAAGTAATCCAATGCAAATTTTATCTCATTCTACTGTGCTTTTGTTTAGGTAACAAGTTCCATTACATGCTTTACCTCCTTGTTCTTGCCATGCAGCCAAGTATGTTGATGACTGTAGATGAAAACCTGAAGCCGCTTTCGGTTCCAGTAAGAGGTGGTCAAGATCAAGCAGTGGATGTGGTAGGCCAAGCTGGTCGGCCTAAAATTATCACTGGCTTTCACACTCCACTCTTGTACTGCTTGCTGGAGGAGATAGAGCTGAGCTCGCTACGGAAAAGTACCGTCTCTTACTTTATTTGCTTGTTGTCATGTTATATTCAATTTGTTCTTGTTAATATAATTGTATTATCTGGATCTTTCGACAAGAAATGTTTTGGTTTTTCTGGCCAGGTATATACCACTTACTCCAATATTAGAAGGACTCGTCATCCTAAGAGAAAACCCTGATTATCAAGGCGATCAATAGTGGAATGATTGTTATAATGGCCAAGCATTGAGAAAAGGTTAGATCGATTTGGCCGTTATTTTCGGGTTTAATATTTAATGCTTCAGTGGTGTGTAGCATCTTGGATGTTTGTTTCTTTGCTTGATATTCCGCGCTTTGAAGGCATAACAATAGCAGAATCAACTCTTAATTGTCTGTTTATATAGATTTGGATTACTCTTTTTGTTTCTTTGTCACTTGGTTTTAATTACCATGTTAGCATTTTTATTTCTCAAAAAAAAAAATCACGTAAATGTTTGATATAGACATTTAAGTTTTTTATTTAAAGCCAACTAAATTAGGCATAGTTCTAGATTGATGCTTTAAGTTTTAGATTGAAGCATTGATATTTATAGGGATTTATCTGGGCAATGAGTGAGTGAATTGGCCTTTGCTGTATTATTTATGAGCAAAGACTGCTTACTCTTTGAATTAACAAGTGGCAGCTGTGATCGGATTAGCAAAGTAGTTTCTGTTGGGTGGAAGTTATGCAGTTAAATGTATTGATGATTAAGGAGAAAGGAATACTGAACAAACAACCTAGTAGGCGATTATCATGTTTTATTTTAAACTCTGTACATGTTTTATGCTTATCCATGCAATTAATTAGTTATCACAAAATAAAAACTATAATCAGGTTTTGGTCAAACACTTTCCAAGTACTACTTGTGGTTGTTCTGCTTGCGATGGTTCTATGTATCCATGCAAAAAGTTAAAAAAATGGTAATTCATAAGTTTGATGAATCAATGAAGACGCTTTCAATTCATGTCTTAGGTGGTTTTGCTTGCGGTAAGGCTTCCATGGCAGCTCAGACTTTGAGCATCTGAAGGCTATTACTTCTTAATGTCGTTAAAATTGTGGATTTTATTACTTTTTGGTGATTATTGTATTCAAACTGTATTACGTTACTAAAATGAATATATGAATCGCTATTTTGTATGAATGAGCACTGTAATTGAATTATATATGTTTCTATCTCTTGCACCGGTTGTATAAAAAATCAGTGCAAAAAAATTAGTTTTTTTTAAAGCCAAGTACCTTTTTTGCACCGGTTTTTTGTCAAAGCCAGTGCAAAAGTGCTAATCTTTTGCACTGGCTGCTACTAACAACTAGTGCAAAAAAAAAAAAAAAAATTGTACTGGTTCTATAACCGGGGGAAAATGAAAATGCTTTTTTGCATCACCTGCATTTGCACCGGTTGTAAAACTGAAGCAACATGGGGTAAACAACCGGTGCAAATAAACTGTTCTGTAGTGGTGAATATTACATCTATGCCACTTGCATTTTTTTTCTTCTGGGTATCGACTTCATCGCTTCTTGGTATCGTCTTCTTGGCTTCGATATCGACTTGTATCGTCTTCTCGTATCATCTTCTTAGCTTCGGTATCGGCTTGTATCATCTTCATAGCTTCGGTATCAGCCTGTATCGTTTTTCTTGTAACGTCTTCTTGATTCGTCTTCCTGGCATCGTCTTCATGGTTCGATGTCAGCACCAAGCTATTTGTTCCAACAGCTTAATGCCGATAGCATATTTACACCAAACACAACACTATATACATATTTACATATATACAACCTCTACTCACAACACTCCCCCTCAAGTTGGTGAATAAACATTCATCATGCCCAACTTGCTACACACAAACTTGATTCTAGCACAATTCAGTGCTTTCATAAACATATCAGCCGCCTGTTCCTTAGTCTTAACGTGCTCTGTCAGAGCCAGACCCTGTTGAACCATCTCCATATTGAAGTGAAAATCCACTTCAATATGTTTGGTTCTCTCATGAAATATCGGATTAGATGCAAATATGCATCGCAGCCTAATTGTCACAACATAGAGTTATTGGTTTAACAATATTTATTCCAATGTCACGCATAAGATGATCCACCTGCATCACTTCCCAAATTGCCTTAGCCATAACTCTATATTCAGATTTAGCACTTGATCTAGAAACAACACTTTGTTTCTTGCTTTTCCATGAAATTAAATTCCCTCGTAGGAATATACAAAACCCAAAAATGGAATTCCTATACAACTTGTTCTTGCCCAATTAGCATCACATAAATATTCAACTCTTGCATGTCTATGATTCTTGTACTCAGTTCCTTTCCCAACAGTTCCCATAAGATAACTCAAAATATGTTTCAGTATGCCCCAATGATACACAGTAGGAGATGATATAAACTGGCTTACAACACTGACAACAAAAACAATGTCAGGTCGTATAACAGTTAGATAGTTCAATTTTCCTACCAATCGCCTATATTTTTCTTGTCTTTGAACAATTCACCATTTTCTACAATGTTACAGTTTAATGGAATAGGAATAGTGCTAGGTTTAACTCCTAAATTTCCGGTCCCTTCCAACAAATAAAGAACATACTTTCGTTGAGACATAACAATACTACCATATCTCTTGTAATTTCAACACCTAGGAAATGCTTCAAGTCCCCTATATATTTTGTGTGAAATTGTTGTAAATATATGTTTTAAGAGATGAAATACCTGGTTCATCATTGCTAGTTATCACAATATCATCAGCATAAACCATGAGCAAAATTATACTAGATTTAGTATTATTATAGTACACTAAATGACTGCATCTATTCTTCATCATTCCAAAAATTTCCATTGAATTACTGAACTTTCAAAAAGAAGCTCTACGACTCTGTTTTAACCTATACAATTTTTTCTTCAACTTGCACAACAGGCCACTCTTCCCTTGAGCGATGATTCCAGGAGGTTGAATCATGTAAAATTCTTCTTCTAAATCATCATGAAGAAATGCATTCTTTATATAAAGATCATATAATTTCAGTTATATGTTGTTGCTAATGAAATAAACATCCGAATAGAAGTCAACTTTGCTACTGGGGAAAATGTTTAAGAATAATCCACTCCATAAATTTGTGAATAACCTTTTGTAGCTAAGCGCGCAGTCAATCTAGCAATTGAACCATCAGAGTTTGCTTTTACAGTGAATACCCACTTACACCCAATAGGTCTCTTATTTTCAGGTAATTAAACTAAACTCCTTGTTTTATTATATTCAAGAGCATTCATTTTCTCAACCATAGCAGCCTGCCATTAAGTATTTGATAATACTTCCTCAACAGTTTTAGGTATAGAAACAAATTCAAGAGAAGTGATAAGTGAATAAGGATAAATGTTTGTACGAGACAAATGAAGAAATAAGATATTTGCACCGACATTTTCCCTTTCGTAGAGCAATAGGAGATCAGTTTTAGGATAAAATGTAGAAACTTGTTCATGTTCAAGTGGGGGGATTTTATTAGATGTAGATGGAGCTATATTACAAGAAGGTGTAAACTAATTTCAATAGAATCATTGATATTGTTCTCCTCTTGTAGATAATGTGATATTTCATATACAAGAAAATCATCATTCTCCCTTTGATTTTCCTGACTTTGATAAGATAAGCTAGATGATGACTGAAAGAATGATGTTTCTTCAATGAAAGTGACATCAATAGATATAAGATATTTATTTAGAGAGGGACATAAATACATGTATCCTTTTTGCAAATGAGAATAACCAAGGAATACATACTTGACAGATTTTGGATCAAGTTTAGAAATTTGTGGTCTAACATCTCGAATAAAACATGTACAACCAAATATTTTTAGCTTAATAGGATATAGTGATTTGTCTGGAAAGAGAATTGAGCATGGTATATCACCATTAAGAACGGTTGAAGGCATACAATTTATTAAAAACATATCGTGGAAACATCATCAGCCCATAAACTTTTAGGCACATTCATATAAAATAACAATGTCTATGTTGTTTCAAGCAAATGTCTGTTCTTTCTTTCAGCAACTCAATTTTGATATGTTGTGTCAAAACAAGATGCTTCATGTAGCATTCCATTTTGACTCATCTGAGTTTGAAATAAACTCGAAGTATATTCTTTTGCATTATCACTCCTTAGAGTTTTAATAGAAACATTGAATTGAGTTTTGATTTCAGCATTGAATGAAGAAAATATTAAATATTGAATACAATTCAAATCAAATTTTCATAAGACAACCAACTCATATGTAAATAATCATCCATAAAAGTTACAAAGTATCTAAACCCAGGTTTAAAAATCACAGATGATGGACCCTAAATATTAGAATGAACAAGCTCAAAGGGACAATTAACTCGTTTATTTATTATAGGACTTAAATTTACTTGATGATGTTTTGCATATTAACATGATTCACAATTTAATGACCGTAATGGGTTAAACTATGGACATAATTCCTTTATAAAAAGTAGAGACGTATGAACTAATTGACATTGTGTCTTTAAGGCCTGAAAAATATTTGAACAAGCAAATAGTTTTTGAAACGACTCAAACTTCCCCTTTTGGGAAAGCCAGGATTGAGTTGATAACACGACGCATCAGAACACAAACAAAAGGACATTTCATTGCTATTACAACAATTACATCAGAGTACAAGAATATATCAGAGTACGAATAAATATTACACATTGGAAATACAATATCAGAGATTAAATTACAAAGCAGCGGAAAAATAATACATAACACAACTGAAAGAAATACACGGATACAGAGCTTTCCGAATATAGCTTCAGCTGTAAATCCAGGATCCTGGAAAAGAAATATCTACGAAAACCATAACTACTGACTGCCCCTGTGGAAAATATGGGCACCCATAGTTTAGGTAGAAACAATAAACTCCGAGTCAGTCATGGGACTGGTGTGAGAACTAAAACAGTTATTAATCTCAAATTTTAAAGTTGGGAAATCATGGGACCACGCCGTAAAACACGGAACGGGTTTATTCCATATGAATCTCAGTTTAAATTAAAACAACATAATGCTTTTTGGAAAAATGAAGCTATTATAAGACTCAGATCCCATCACACAATGCAACGCAAGCCGGAGGATAGAGTTTTACCTTATAATAGCCAAATATGCTTGATACGCATAAAACAAAATAATTTGATATTATTATTAGTGTCTAGTGTCGAAAAATTTCAAATATAAATGTATCGATCCTAGACGGCATAGTACACCATCCTAGTATATCGCCATACTAATTTTACAACTAGAACTGAAAAGTCACGTATTGGAAATTGGGTTTCCATCTATGAGTCGAGGCTAGGAATCATCATCACCGATTTCGAGACACTCTAGCAAATGCCTCATGACTCGAACGCTGGCGAGTCATGGTTAGTGGTAGGGTCGGCCCACAAATACTTTAGTGGATTAGTTATTCCTGAACAATACGTTTCCCAGTCCTATAGGACCTATCACTTGGCCAGTAGCGACCAATATCCGAGGTTCCTCATTTCGCCATCCACATAATTAAAAATGTTTGGGCTCCATACCATGACACCACTTCTATCTAGAAAGAAACGCAAGTCCTCCCTACGATCCTCATTCCGTTTTTGACTCATACCGGGGTGTGAGGCTCGCGAAGTAACGCTATACACAAAGCTATGCTAATTAAAGCTTGCTTTGATCATCAACCACAAGACTCTGCTTTTCAACAAAAGTTTTAATCATTTGCATCTTGGCATGCCACACGGACAATTCACGCCATACAACTGATGTCTATCAATATATAACATCTAACTTCGTACTCTCAGAGAAGGGTGTTAAGAAAGAGAATAAATTCTCCGCCACCAAACGGATATATATATTTAATAGAAATCAATTAGCACATAATGAAATCCAATGTCAAACACACATCCATTTCCAAGTCCGTTCTAGGTCTGAACGAAACCGAAGGCATCTTATTCCTCGTCCCATATGTCCAATACAGGAGAGAGGTCCTCGCATATCCGTCGATCTCCAAGTACGTCTGAACGATCACCACTTATTACCTTGTCTTGGGTGTACAGCCCAATCAAGACATCAGTAATCACTCAAATGATGTGAAGAACTACGGTCTTCAATCATCGTCTTCATCGTCGACTTTTGGTCTTCGTATTAATTATTCAGAATGGGTTAAACCCGATCTTTCCTAACAACTCGCGTATTTTATAATCAATAATCAAGTTCCATAAAAATACATCATATGCCTCATTCCAATTCAAAATATTCTTTTATTAAAATATTCACATTTTTAGGGAAAGGTTCCTATTAATTTTATCAAAGATAAATTCTTTTAAATTTATTCTTTAATCTTCCTTTTGATATCGATTTCAAAAGATTTTGTTAACTAGTCGGGATTATCGAACCTTACCGCAATAATCATTTATTATTTTCCAATCCCAACCTATTCACCCTTTGGAGCAAAACTGGTAGCACTCCATGTCTAAACACCACTGTGTACTAAGTAAAATTAATTACCCTTTTTACGTTCAAATCTAATTAAAAGATTTAACTATCGTCTGGAGTAAAACTGGTGGTACTCCATTCTCGATCATTTCAAGAATTTGATAACTAATTGTCTCATTTCCATTTCAATCTAATTTATTAAAACTCCAATTTGGTTTTAATATCAAAAATCATTACTTTATGATTATTCAAATTTAGGAAATTAATCTTTATCTTTAACTGGGTTAAAGAACTAATGTCATTTAAAACACAGATCACGATAAACCCAAATCATCTTCCATTAACTATGGCACGGAAAACGGATCAATATATAATCGATATAAATTCCCGTATCAGACTAATAATATAAATGGAATAACAGCAAGGCCTTTTTAAATTCCATATATAGTAACGGTCTTCATTCACAGAAGCTCATCTCTGTTGTTATTAAATTTCGCCATAACCTCCTTTGTACGGGTTGATATTTAAAACCGCAACTTGCCTCACATGGCCCTCATCAATCCAAAAGAAAAAGAAAAAGCCAAACGACTAGCCAATCGGCTGATAAAATCATCAAACCCCCAATAAATACAGTAAATATGTACCTATTTGTCGGGCATACAATTTTATTCCTCTTCTTAGCTTCCATGCCATGACCTGTTCAATGTATACATATGTACAACAACAACAACAACAAAGCCATATATCCCAAACAAGTTGGGGTTGGCTAGATATGGAACCCAACATTAAAATGAAATAAAATTAATAATGATGATAATACATATATATAAAAAGGGTTTAAAATAACCAATCAAATAAAAAGTCGTCCGATAAAGGTTTTTTTTAAATAATAATAATAATAAGTAAAAATGTTCAATAAAAGTGAAATAAAATCTAAAACAGTAAATAAAAAGTAAAAAGGTTAAGTAAACGTGAAATAAAGTATATATATATATTAAAAAAACCTATGGTTCTGGTACATGGATTGCCAATTTCCATGCACTCCTATCAACTACCAGCTCTTCTGATAAACTCCAGTTACTTAAATCTCTCTTTATTATCTCCTCCCATGTCATTTTAGGTCGATCCCTACCACTCTTTGGGCCTTCGGCGCGACCGAGAATTCCAGCACGTACAGGTGCATCGTATAGTCTACGTTGGATATGTCCAAACCTTCTCAAGCGGTATTTGACTAACTTCTCTTCAATAGGTGCAACTCCAAGTTTTTCTCGAATATCCTCATTTCTAATCCGATCTCGTCTGGTACGCCCACAGCTCCAACGCAGCATTCGCATCTCTGCTATACATATGTACATATAGGAAATTCCAAACAATTTTCAATTCAGTCTAATATTTGATTCAATTTGGCTTAATGGTTCAAAATTTTAATTAATCAAACAACACAATCAGCAATCAATTAGTTGATTATCTTTTCAAATTCATAATAACTTTTTATACTCAAAAATCATATTTTTTATGCCAATTCCAAACATTAGACCTATCTAAATTTTGGTTCTCACATCAGCCAATTGGAAACATATAGATATACCACTTTCGAATCTCGAACATAAATACCGATGATGCCCGGGCATCACCAGAATCATCTCCGGGCGACTAGAGTGTGATTCTATATCTATCCAGTATAGTGGAGACTTCAAATATCCGTTAATTACGCGTATATTCAAAACCTTTATATACTCGATTGTCCAAAATATAAATTAAAATAGTCAAATACGTATAATAAGATAAAATTTTCAAAGCTAATTTTTTTTTCAATAACACTCTTCGAACTCATTCTAGGATACTACTACCCCGATCTCTAACGAGTTATTCTTATAGGATGTTACTAATCCTATTTCTGATGAATTCTTTTGTTTGGTTCCAACGTGCCTTGTTCTCTAGCTTTGTAAATCAAAGCTCTGATACCAAATGAAACGACTCAAACTTCCCCTTTCGGGAAAGCCCGGATTGAGTTGAAAACACGATGCATCAGAACACAAACAAAAGGACATTTCATTGCTTATTACAACAAATACATCAGAGTACAAGAATATATCAGAGTACAAATGAATATTACACATTGGAAATACAATATCAGAGATTCAAATTACCAAGCAGCGGAAAAATAATACATAACACAACTGAAAGAAATACACGGATACTGAGCTTTCCAAATATAGCTTCAGTTGTAAATCCAGGATCCTGGAAAAAAATATCTGAGAAAACCAAAACTACTGACTGCCCATGTGGAAAATATGGGCACCCAGAATTTAGGTAGAAACAATAAACTCCGAGTCAGTCATGGGACTGGTGTGAGAACTAAAACAGTTATTAATCTCAAATTTTAAAGTTGGGAAATCATGGGACCACGCCGTAAAACACAGAACGGGTTAAATCTACATGAATCTTAGTTTAAATTAAAACAACGCAATTTTTTTTGGAAAAATGAAGCTATTATAAGACTCAGGTCCCATCACACAATGCAACGCAAGCCGGAGGATAGAGTTTTACCTTATAATAGCCAAATATGCTTGATACATATAAACAAAATTATTTGATATTATTATTAGTGTCTAGTGTCGAAACAATTTCAAATATAAATGTTTCAATCGAAGACGGCATAGTACCCCATCCTACTGTGTCGCCATACTAGTTTTACAACTAAAACCGAAAAGTCACGTATTGGAAAATGGGTTTCCATCTATGAGTCGAGGCTAAAAATCATCCTCACTGATTTCGAGACACTCTAGCAAATGCCTCAGGACTCGGACGCTGGCGAGCCCTGGTTAGCAGTTGGGTCGGGCCACAAATACTTTAGTGGATTAGTTATTCCTGAACAATACGTTTTCCGGTCCTATATGACCTATCACTTAGCCAGTAGTAACTGGCAGTAGGGTAGGTCCACAAATACATTAGTGGATTAGTTATTCCTGAACAATACGTTTCCCGGTCGGTCCACAAATACTTTAGTGGATTAGTTATTCCTGAACAAAACGTTTCCCGGTCCTATAGGACCTATCACTTGGCCAGTAGCAACTAGCAGTAGGGTCGGTCCACAAATAATTTAGTGGATTAGTTGTTCCTGAATAATACGTTTCCCGATCCTATAGGACCTATCACTTAGCCAGTAGCAACTAATATCCGAGGTGCCTCATTCCATCATCCACATAAGTAAAAATGTCTAGGCTCCTTACCATGACGCCACTTCTATCTAGAAAGAAACACAAGTCCTCCCTACGGTCCTCATTCCGTTTTTGACTCGTACCAGGGTGTGAGGCTCACGAAGTAACGCTATACACAAATCTATGCTAATTAAAGTCGTGCTTTGATCATCAACCACAAGACTCTGCTTTCAACAAAAGTCTTGATCATTTGCATCTTGGCATGCCACACTGACAATTCACGCCATACAACTAATGTCTATCAATATATAACCTCTAAGCTCGTACCTCTTAGAGAAGGGTGTTAAGCAAGAGAATAAATTCTCCGCCACCAAAAAGATATATATTTAATAGAAATCAAGTAGCACAGAATGAAATCCAATGTCAGACACACATCCATTTCCAAGTCCGTTCTGGGTCTGGACGAAACCGGAGGCATCTTATTCCTCGTCCCATATGTCCAATACAGGAGAGAGGTCCTCGCATATCCGTCGATCTCCAAGTACGTCTGAAAGATCACCACTTATTACCTTGTCTTGGGTGTACAGCCCAATCAAGACATCAGTAATCACTCAAACGATGTGAAGAACTCCGGTCTTCAATCACCGTCTTCATCTTCGACTTTTGGTCGTCGAATTAATTATTCAAAATAGGTTAAACTCGGTCTTTCTGAATAACTCGCGTATTTTATAATCAATAATCAAGTGCCATAAAAACACATCATACGGCTCATTCCAATTCAGAATATTCTTTTATTAAAATATTCACATTTTTAGGGAAAGGTTCCCATTAATTTTATCAAAGATAAATTCTTTTAAATTTATTCTTTAATCTTCCTTTTGATATCGATTTCAAAGATTTTGTTAACTAGTCGGGATTATCGAACCTTACCGCAATAATCATTTATTATTTTCCAATCCCAACCTATTCACCCTTTGGAGCAAAACTGGTAGCACTTCATATCTAAACACCCAATGTGTACTGAGTAAAATTAATTACCCTTTTTACGTTCAAATCTAATTAAAGATTTAACTATCGTCTGGAGTAAAACTGGTGGTACTCCATTCTCGATCATTTCAAGAATTTGATAAATCTAATTATCTCATTTCCATTTCAATCTAATTTATTAAAAATCCAATTTGGTTTTAATATCAAAAATCATTACTTTATGATTATTCAAATTTAGGAAATTAATCTTTATCTTTAACTGGGTCAAAGAATTAATGTCATTTAAAACACAATTCACGATAAACCCAAATCATCTTCCATTAACTACGGAATTTTCACGGAAAACGGATCAATATATAATCGATATAAATTCCCGTATCTGACAAATAATATAAATGGAATAACGGCAAGGCCTTTTTAAATTCCATATATAGTAACGGTCTTCATTCACAGAAGCTCATCTCGATTATTATTAAATCGAATTCCGTTCAATTCCATTTTCTTTTATTAAATTGAATAACTTTACTTTGGAAAATTTTCCATTTAAATCTTAATAAAAGATTAATAAATTCTAAATTATAGTTTCACTGTTAATTTGGATTAAAGAACAAATGTCGTTTAAAACACAGTTCACAATAAACCCAATTCACATTTCATTTTATTCCAATTACTAAAAATTATTGAAAACTCTAATAATCTTAATTAAAAGGTTTATATATTCCAAAATTATATTTTCATTGTTAATTGGGTTAAAGAACGAATGTCTTTAAAAACACAGTTCACAATAAACCCAATTCACATTTTATTTTATTCCAATTACTAAATATAATTGGAAACTCTAACAATCTTAATTACAAGATTTATTCTTTTCATACGGGGTTTAAGAATAGTATTATTTAAGACACCATTCACGACAAACCCAAAATCCAATTCTTTTATTCAATTCCAATTAAATATTAATTAATTGGAAAATTTCACTAAATCCTAATTAAAAGATTTATTTTTTTATCAACTGGGTTTAGAACAGTGTTATTTAAGACACCGTTCACAACAAATCCAATTTGATATTAAATAAAAGGTTATGAATAGAATTTATATCAACTTATATTCCATATCAAATTCTGAAATCAACAAATATCGTATTGGGTGTAACAATATTTATATCTTCCAAATTCCTCAACAATATCGGTATAATCATGGAATTCAGTATCGAACATTTCCGAAGATAATTTCCCTTCCAATTCAAAATTTGGAAAATTCTGGTTATGTTAAAACCATTTACAAATCCAATTTATTTATTTATTTAAAAACATTGGATTATTATTCTAGTCAATAACTACTTCATTTCGATAAAAATATATTTTTATCTTTTCAAACTTAGAATTTTCCACCCAAACTTTTTCCAAATTATTAATTATGATTTTACATAATTTTTCCATATTTTTAATAATTTTATCAAGGCCCGTACAGTGTGTTTCCAATAACGGCCAACGAACTGCATCCATAGCGACCTTTTTCAAATTTGATTTGGACATAATTCCATTAGATTTCAAAGTTCTTATGTTCATTGGAAAGCCCTTTTCGATACGTACCCAACGGTTCCGGTTTTAGGAGAATCCGACGGTCGGATCTGCCGTTACATCAATTTGAAGTTAATGGTCGAAATTCACGAACAATCGCTGCGCGGCGCGTTCTATTCAGGCCATTAAATATATATATATATTATATATTTCGTCGATTTCCATTCAAAACGTATTTTATAAATCGTTTATAATTTTTTTTTAAAAAAACGATTCCAACTTCATTTCAATTTTAAATCAAAATTGAATATTCTATATCTTTATCATAGTAAAATGATAATATTTTCAAAATATTAAATTTTGAAATCACTTCTTTTCTATATTCATTATAAAATGAATAAAATCAATCGATAAACCCGTTTGGGTTAAAAATGGTGTTTCTATACTTAACCCGGCTTCATATTTTTATATATTTTTGTGTCCATCTAAAATCGAACACCAAAATCATAATTTTATTTTTCACTGAATATTATAAAAATAGTCTTTATTTTAAAATATTCTTTATTTTAAAAGATTCTTTATTTTAAAATATTCTTTACTTTAAAATGTCCTTTATTTAAAAATGTTCTTTATTTAAAATTGTTCTTTATTTAAAAATGTTCTTTATTTTAAAAATGTTCTTTATTTAAAAATGTCCTTTATTTAAAAATGTCCTTTATTTCTAAATGCTCTTTATTTCTGAATCGGAATGCGACTCAATCAATTACTATATAATTTCAGTTATATGGATTTCATACATCGCATGTATGCAACAATAATGATAAATAATCATCAAACAGTCCATTCACATCAAGAGTGAAATTTACAACTATGCGAGCATTAAAATAAATAAATAACGCTCATCATAGACTGTCAATCCATCGATTGACATACAACAAAATATTGGGGCTAGTGTATGTCAAATATCATACCAATACCCGTGTGGGGTTTTCAAATAACAACAGTTTATTTAAATAAGTCATTGGTTAATAAATTTAACCAACTCTAATTTGGTTTGAATTATTTTCTATTTAACCAAATTTCACTGTTTAAATTATAAATGGATATTTATAATTTAATTTCAACTACAATATTAATGTTAACATTATTTTTAATAAGTTAAACATTTCAACATCACAAACAACACAAAATACAGTCAGTTTAAATCGTCCATGGTCTAGGGACGTGGAAGGTGATCTAACAGATACTGTGTACAATTTATAATGATTAAACTGATAAAAATCTACACTGGCAATTCTATATATTTCTCAGTTATGAAAATAAATAAATAACTGTGCAGAGTTTTTAGTGAGGAGTTCTCACCTTCGTTTCCACTCCGCCATTTTTCTTTACCGATGACTTCAGTACAGTTTGGATTTGAATTTTCCTCAAATTCTAACTTGCTTCAAATTGGACCTAGTTAGTGTTGTTGTGAAGCTCTCGACTCCACGATTGCAACGGATGCAGTTTCATGTAAATTGGAGTTCATTATATAAAGTTATTCACGTACGAAGTTTAAACAATTTAAAATAATAATTAAATTAATTAAATTACCCTAAAATTAAGTTCACCGTCGTTCTTCTTCCTCCCAGAGCTCGTGCCGCCACCTGGAGTCACTACCATCGGACCTGGGCCCACCACTGGCACCGCCGTCCCCTTGCGCCCCTCCAGTGCCAGCCGCTGCCCCCAATTCCTCCCCGATCGCCAGAAATCTCGAAATGCCCCAATTTGACGTCGGCGAACTTTCTAGCCGCCACAGGCGATCTGACGATCGCGCACTAGGACAGAAAGACGCGCCTCCGACCCCTTGACATTTTTGCTTCAGACCTCCTGCCTAACAACGCCTCTAGCCGCCGGAATATGCTCCAAACCGTTCGCCAGTCCGCTAGAAAACTGCCTCGACGTTGAACTCGAAATAGCCGCCACCACGGTCCGATTCAGGCCGACCACCTAAATACGATCTTATTCATCCATCTCTCCTCTACATTTTCTTCAATTGTGCCATCCTCTAATACTCGACGGTTTGTGTGTAATTCGCCAAAATCCAAAAGTCATTTTCTGGCTTTGACCATCGACTCTGGCGAATCCATGCGACGATAGGCTATGGAATTTTTTGTGGTAGGTAGAGATCATCATGATCTACAAAACCCAAAAACCGTTCGGGTTAATTGTTTACGGATTGAGAGATATGAATTATTTAATTACGGGGTCTTTTTTGCAAAATTACAAGAGAGAGAGAGAGAGGAAGAGGGCTGCTCTAAGTTTTTGAGGAAAAAGAGACATGAGGGTTTGTGGAGAGGAAAAGATATTATATAGTGGAGGGTTTTATTATTTAATTATTAATTCTCCAGTTCACGCTCTCTTCGTTTGACAGTTATCGATGCCACGGTCACATACGAACTCCTTGGCGTTGAAAACTGACATGATGCTATGTCTTGACGATACGGTACTAACAAAACTGGTTTCGTCGAATTACGAGTTCGTTTGCTCAAAAGGCCCTGTTTTTTGCCCTATATGGCTGGTTGATTCAAAATTAATTGCTCACAACCACATACTAAGTCCAAAAATTACAGAAAAGTTTTTTCTAGCTATGTTTTGACGATACGGTCCTAACAAAACTAATTTCGTTGAATTTGGAGACCGTTTGAAAAATGGCCATTTTTTGGTCGATCCAATTCAACTGAAATTGACCAAACACGTTTTAATTTTCCACGATCACATATTAATTCCAAAAATTATGGAAATTAGAATTTAGCAATAATTTGACATTCCGGATCCAACAAAAGTGGTTTCGTCGAAAACGGATGTCATTTGCAAAATGGCCATTTTTAAGGGCTATATATTATATTAAAATATATATAAATTTCATAGCAACTATTTTGAATTTTAAATAGGACATAACTTACAATTTATATAGTGAAATCTCAGTTTCTTACATTCGTTAGAAAGATATTATTAAACAGATTCAAATATTTCTTGTTCATCCAATTCTGATTTAAAATGAATTCTGTATACTCAATTGAAATTAGAAATCGAATTTTCAAACTTACGCGCCATTTCAGGCTCGTTTTATAATTAAAATAAATAATTACGTTCTAAATTCAATTTAAATAAATTTTTAGTCGTTATTATTCAAAACAAATCATTCTAAATATTAAAATCCATTAAAATATCTAAAATTAAAATTTTAAATTGGTTCAGAAATTCCAGGTTGTTACAATCTCCCCCACTTAAAATCTTTTCATCCTCGAAAAGGAACGGAGCAGAAAGTTGTTTAACCAACCAACTCAACTTTCATTCTGGCTTTCACTCTTCAACTTTTCAGTTTCTAAGAATTTTCTAATTTTTCAAAAATTTGGCTAACACCCTAAATTTTCGAAAAATTTCGCCATAACCTCCTTTGTACGGGTTGATATTTAAAACCGCAACTTGCCTCATATGGCCTTCATCAATCCAAAAGAAAAAGCCAAGCGACTAGCCAATCGGCTCATAAAATCATCAAACCCCCAATAAATACAGTAAATATGTACCTATTTGTCGGGCATACAATTTTATTCCTCTTCTTAGCTTCCATGCCATGACCTGTCCAATGTATACATATGTACATATAGGAAATTCCAAACAATTTTCAATTCGGTCCAATATTTGATTTAATTTGGCTTAATGGTTCAAAATTTTAATTAATCAAACAACACAATCAGCAATCAATTAGTTGATTATCTTTTCAAATTTATAATAATATTTTATACTCAAAAATCATATTTTTTATGCTAATTCCAAACAATAGTCCTATCTAAATTTTGGTTCTCACATTAGCCAATTGGAAACATATAGATATACCACTTTCGAATCTCGAACATAAATACAGATGATACCCTGGCATCACCAGAATCATCTCCGGGCGACTAGAGTGTGATTCTATATCTATCCAGTATATTGGAGACTTCGAATATCCGTTAATTACGTGTATATTCAAAACCTTAATATACTCGATTGTCCAAAATATAAAATAAAATAGTCAAATACGTATAATAGGACAAAATTTTCAAAGCTATTTTTTTTTCAATAACACTCTTCGAACTCATTCTAGGATACTACTAACCCTATCTCTAACGAGTTATTCTTATAGGGTGTTACTAATCCTATCTCTGATGAATTCTTTTGTTTGGTTCTAACGTGCCTTGTTCTCTTGCTTTGTAAATCAAAGCTCTGATACAAAATGAAACGACTTAAACTTCCCCTTTCGGGAAAGTCCGGATTGAGTTGAAAACACGATGCATCAGAACATAAACAAAAGGACATTTCATTGCTTATTACAACAAATACATCAGAGTACAAGAATATATCAGAGTACAAATGAATATTACACATTGGAAATACAATATCAGAGATTCAAATTACAAAGCAGCGGAAAAATAATACATAACACAACTGAAAGAATTACACGGATACAGAGCTTTCCAAATATAGCTTCAGTTGTAAATCCAGGATCTTGGGAAAGAAATATCTGAGAAAAACAAAACTACTTACTGCCTGTGTGGAAAATATGGGCACCCATAATTTAGGTAGAAACAATAAACTTCGAGTCAGTCATGGGACTGGTGTGAGAACTAAAACAGTTATTAATCTCAAATTTTAAAGTTGGGAAATCATGGGACCACGCCGTAAAACACGGAACGGGTTAACTCCACATGAATCTTAGTTTAAATTAAAACAACGCAATGTTTTTTGAAAAAATGAAGTTATTATAAGAGTCAGGTCCCATCACACAATGCAACGCAAGCCGGAGGATAGAGTTTTACCTTATAATAGCCAAATATGCTTGATAAATATAAAACAAAATTATTTGATATTATATTAGTGTCTAGTGTCGAAACAGTTTCAAATATAAATGTATCAATCTTAGACGGCATAGTACCCCATCCTACTATGTCGCCATACTAGTTTTACAACTAAAACCGAAAAGTCATGTATTGGAAAATGGGTTTCCATCTATGAGTCGAGGCTAAAAATCATCCTCACCGATTTCGAGACACTCTAGCAAATGCCTCAGGTCTCGGACGCTGGCGAGCCTTGTTTAACGGTAGGGTCGGTCCACAAATACTTTAGTGGATTAGTTATTCCTGAACAATACGTTTCCCGGTCCTATAGGGCCTATCACTTGACCAGTAGCAACTAATATCTGAGGCGCCTCATTCCATCATCTACATAAGTAAAAATGTCTGGGCTCCATACCATGACACCACTTCTATCTAGAAAGAAACGTAAGTCCTCCTTACAGTCCTCATTCCGTTTTTGACTCATACCGGGGTGTGAGGCTCGCGAAGTAACGCTATACACAAAGCTATGCTAATTAAAGTCGTGCTTTGATCATCAACCACAAGACTCTGCTTTCAACAAAAGTCTTGATCATTTGTATCTTGGCATGCCACACTGATAATTCACGCCATACAACTAATGTCTATCAATATATAACCTCTAAGCTCGTACGTCTCAGAGAAGGGTGTTAAGCAAGAGAATAAATTCTCCGCCCCCAAAAAGATATATATTTAATAGAAATCAATTAGCACAGAATTAAATCCAATGTCAGACACACATCCATTTCCAAGTTCGTTCTGGTTCTGGACGAAACCGGAGGCATCTTATTCCTCGTCCCATATGTCCAATACAGGAGAGAGGTCCTCGCATATCCGTCGATCTCCAAGTATGTCTGAACGATCACCACTTATTACCTTTTCTTGGGTGTACATCCCAATCAAATGTACAGCCCAATCAAGACATTAGTAGTCACTCAAACGATGTGAAGAACTACGGTCTTCAATCACCGTCTTCATCTTCGACTTTTGGTCGTCGTATTAATTATTCAGAATGGGTTAAACTCGGTCTTTCTAAATAACCCGCGTATTTTATAATTAATAATCAAGTGCCATAAAAACACATCATACGGCTCATTCCAATTCAGAATATTCTTTTATTAAAATATTCACATTTTTAGGGAAAGGTTCCCATTAATTTTATCAAAGACAAATTCTTTTAAATTTATTCTTTAATCTTCCTTTTGATATCGATTTCAAAGATTTTGTTAACTAGTCGGGATTATCGAACCTTACCGCAATAATCATTTATTATTTTCCAATCCCAACCTATTCACCCTTTGGAGCAAAACTGGTAGCACTTCATATCTAAACACCCAATGTGTATCGAGTAAAATTAATTACCTTTTTACGTTCAAATCTAATTAAAGATTTAACTATCGTCTGGAGTAAAACTGGTGGTACTCCATTCTCGATGATTTCAAGAATTTGATAAATCTAATTATCTCATTTCCATTTCAATCTAATTTATTAAAAATCCAATTTGGTTTTAATATCAAAAATCATTACTTTATGATTATTCAAATTTAGGAAATTAATCTTTATCTTTAACTGGGATAAATAATTAATGTCATTTAAAACACAATTCACGATAAACCCAAATCATCTTCCATTAACTATGGAATTTTCACGGAAAACGGATCAATATATAATCGATATAAATTCCCGTATCAGACTAATAATATAAATGGAATAACGGCAAGACCTTTTTAAATTCCATATATAGTAATGGTCTTCATTCACAGAAGCTCATCTCGATTATTATTAAATCGAATTCCGTTCAATTCCAATTTCTTTTATTAAATTGGAAAACTTTACTTTGGAAAAATTTCCATCTAAATCTTAATAAAAGATTCATAAATTCTAAATTATAGTTTCACTGTTAATTTGGATTAAAGAACAAATGTCGTTTAAAACACAGTTCACAACAAACCCAATTCACATTTCATTTTATTCCAATTACTAAAAATAAATGAAAACTCTAATAATCTTAATTAAAAGGTTTATAAATTCCAAAATTATATTTTCATTGTTAATCGGGTTAGAGAACGAATGTCTTTAAAAACACAGTTCACAATAAACCCAATTCACATTTTATTTTATTCCAATTACTAAATATAATTGGAAACTCTAATAATCTTAATTACAAGGTTTGTTCTTTTCATACGGGGTTTAAGAATAGTATTATTTAAGACACCATTCACGACAAACCCAAAATCCAATTCTTTTATTCAATTCCAATTAAAATTAATTAATTGAAAAACTTCACTAAATCCTAATTAAAAGATTTATTATTTTATCAACTGGGTTTAAGAACAGTGTTATTTAAGACACCGTTCACAACAAACCCAAAATCCAATTTGATATTAAATAAAAGGTTCTGAATAGAAATTATATCAACTTATATTCAATATCAAATTCTGAAATCAACAAATATCGTATTGGGAGTAACGATATTTATATCTTCCAAATTCCTCAACAATATCCGTATAATCACGGAATTCAATATCGAAATATTCCGAAGATAATTTCCATTCCAATTCATACTTCGGAAAATTCTGGTTATGTTAAAACCATTTACAAATCCAATTTATTTATTTATTTAAAAACATTGGATTATTATTCTAGTTAATAACTACTTCATTTCGATAAAAATACATTTTTATCTTTTCAAACTTAGAATTTTCCACCCAACTCTTTCCAAAATATTAATTATGATTTTACATAATTTTTCCATATTTTTAATAATTTTATCAAGACCTGTACAGTCGGTTTCCAATAACGACCAACGAACTGCATCAATAGCGACCTTTTTCAAATTTGATTTGGACATAATTCCAAATCCAATTGTTAGATTTCAAAGTTCTTATGTTCATTGGAAAGCCCTTTTCGATACGTACCCAACGGTTCTGGTTTTAGGAGAATCCGACGGTCGGATCTCCCGTTACATCAATTTGAAGTTAATGGTCGAAATTCGCGAACAGTCGCTGCGCGGCGCGTTCTATTCAGGCCATTAAATATAATATATATATATATATATATATTATATATATATATTTCGCCGATTTCCATTCAAAACGTATTTTATAAATCATTTATAATTTTTTTTAAAATGATTCCAACTTCATTTCAATTTTAAATCAAAATTGAATATTCTATATCTTTATCATATTAAAATGATAATATTTTCAAAATATTAAATTTTGAAATCACTTCTTTTCTATATTCATTATAAAATGAATAAAATCAATCGATAAACCCGTTTGGGTTAAAAATGGTGTTTCTATACTTAACCCGACTTCATATTTTTATATATTTTTGTGTCCATCTAAAATCGAACACCAAAATCATAATTTTATTTTTCACTGAATATTATAAAAATAGTCTTTATTTTAAAATATGCTTTATTTTAAAATATTCTTTATTTTAAAATGTCCTTTATTTGAAAATGTCCTTTATTTGAAAATGTTCTTTATTTAAAAATGTTCTTTATTTAAAATTGTTCTTTATTTAAAAATGTTCTTTATTTTAAAAATGTTCTTTGTTTAAAAATGTCCTTTATTTAAAAATGTCCTTTATTTCTAAATGCTCTTTATCTCTGAATCGGAATGCGACTCAATCAATTACTATATAATTTCAGTTATATGGATTTCATACATTGCATGTATGCAACAATAATGATAAATAATCATCAAACAGTCCATTCACATCAAGAGTGAAATTTACAACTGTGCGAGCATTAAAATAAATAAATAATGCTCATCATAGACTGTCAATCCATCGATTGACATACAACAAAATATTGGGGCTAGTGTATGTCAAATATCATACCAATACCCGTGTGAGGTTTTCAAACAACAACAGTTTATTTAAATAAGTCATTGGTTAATAATTTTAACCAATTCTAATTTGGTTTGAATTATTTTCTATTTAACCAAATTTCACTGTTTAGATTATAAATGGATATTTATAATTTAATTTCAACTACAATATTAATGTTAACATTATTTTTAATAAGTTAAACATTTCAACATCACAAACAACACAAAATACAGTCAATTTAAATCGTCCATGGTCTGGGGACATGGAAGGTGATCTAACAGATACCGTGTACAATTTATAATGATTAAACTGATAAAAATCTACATTGGCAATTCTATATATTTCTCAGTTATGAAAATAAATAAATAACTGTGCAGAGTTTTTAGTGAGGAGTTCTCACCTTCGTTTCCACTCCGCCATTTTTCTTTACCGATGATTTCAGTACATTTTGGATTTGAATTTGCCTCAAATTCTAACTTGCTTCAAATTGGACCTAGTTAGTGTCGTTGCGAAGCTCTCGACTCCACGATCGCAACGGATCCAGTTTCATGTAAATCAGAGTTCATTACAAAAAGTTATTCACGTACGAAGTTTAAACAATTTAAAATAATAATTAAATTAATTAAATTACCCCAAAATTAAGTTCACCATCGTTCTTCTTCCTCCCGGAGCTCGTGCCGCCACCTGGAGTCACTACCATCGGACCTGGGCCCACCACTGGCACCGCCGTCCCCTGGCGCCCCTCCAGTGCCAGCCGCCCCCAATTCCCCCCCGATCGCCAGAAATCTCGAAATGCCCAAATTTGACGTCGGCGAACTTTCTAGCCGCCACAAGCGATCTGACGATCGCACACTAGGACAGAAAGATGCGCCTCCGACTCCTTGACATTTTTGCTTCAGACCTCCTGCCTAACAACGCCTCTAGCCGCCGGAATGTGCTCCAAACCGTTCGCCAGTCCGCTAGAAAACTGCCACGACGTTGAACTCGAAATAGCCGCCACCACGGTCCGATTCAGGCCGACCACCGAAAGACAATCTTGTTCATCTATCTCTCCTCTACAATTTCTTAAACTCTGCAATCCTCTAATACTCCGTTGGTGATGAAAATTGACATGCTACTATGTCTTGACGATACGGTTCTAACAAAACTGGTTCGTCGAATTCCAAGTCCGTTTGCTCAAAAAGTCCTGTTTTTGGCCTTATATGGCTGATCGATTCAAAATTAATTGCTCACGGCCAAATACTAGCTCCAAAAATTACAGAAAAATTATTTCTAACTATGTTTTGACGATACGGTCATAACAAAAGTAATTTCATTGAATTTGGAGACCGTTTGAAAAATGGTCATTTTCTGGTCGATCCAATTCAACTGAAATTGACTAAACACGTTTTAATTTGCCACGCTCACATATTAATTTCAAAAATTATGGAAATTGGAATCTAACAATAATTTGACATTCCAGATCAAACAAAAGTGGTTTCGTCGAAAACGGAGGTCATTTGCAAAATGGCTATTTTTAAGGCTATATATTATATTAAAATATATATAAATTCCATAGCGACTATTTTGAATTTTAAATTGGACATAACTTACAATTAATA
Source organism: Allium sativum (assembly GCA_030737875.1). NCBI lineage: Eukaryota > Viridiplantae > Streptophyta > Magnoliopsida > Asparagales > Amaryllidaceae > Allium > Allium sativum. Next base: position 5,405,292 of record CM060913.1, on the reverse strand, counting down.
AAGTGAAATCTCAATTTCTTACATTCGTTAGAAAGATATTATTAAACAGATTCAAATATTTCTTGTTTCGTCCAATTCTGATTTAAAACCAATTATGTATACTCAATTGAAATTAGAAATCGAATTTTCAAATTACCACGCTATATCAGGCTCGTTTTATAATTAAAATAGATTATTACGTTCTAACTTCGATTTAAATAAATTTTTAGTCGTTATTATTTAGAATGAATCATTCTAATTATTAAAATCCATCAAAATATCTAAAATTAAAATTTTAAATTGGTTCAGAAATTCCGGGTTGTTACAGTTTTCAATCTACAATTGGAGAATCAAGTATCTACTGCCCCTTTGACTCCTGCCCTTTACCAATAATTTGCTAAGTCACAAGATCCTTAAATATACAATAAGATGGAAAGAATGAGATAGAAAAATTTAACTTTTGAGTTAACTGACTGACTAAGAGTAAACTGAAAGCTAATTTAGGTATGTACAATGCAGATGTCAATGGAAAAGGTGAATGGGTTGCACTAATATTTCCAAACTTATGAATATTAGAAGAAGAACCATCCGCTGGAGTGAAACTATATGTACAAATTTGTGATTGAAGATTCGAGAAGAGGAGACCATTATCCGTCATATGATCTATAGCACCAGAATCAACGACCCATTGAGTCTTTCCTGGATTAGCAAAGCTACTATTATTTGCAATTGTTGACACTGTTGGTGTTGACTTGCTTATATTGTTTTGATAATCAATAAACTTTACATACTCTTCAGCAGAAACCAACATATTCTGATTAGTAGCTTGATCTTGTATTTTTGCAACATTAGTTACCTACGTATTTGCTACTTGCCTTTGCTTATTTTGTAATTTCCCGCACTCAAATTTAGCATGTTCTGTTTTTTTACAGTAAGCACATGACATAGCATTCACCACTTGATTCTCATGACCAGATTCACCAGTGTCCTTCTTCTGTATGTTTTGGTTCTGCTTCCATGGCACATATCTGTTATTCATTCCTACCAAAGCACTATTATGCTGAGCATTCTTACTCGGGATTGAACTTGAAATTTCAGTTCTAAGAATTTTTTTTAACCTCATCATGTAATGAGGCAACATCGAATCCAGAAAGAACTTGAGCTTTAATGGATTCATACGCAGATGGAAGACGTGCCAAAAATCTCAAAATAGCCATTTGCTCCCTCTTCTTCTGCTGCACTTTAATATCAGCACTAATAGGAAGTAGTGGATTAAACTCTACATAAGTCTTCTTAAAGGTCATAAAGTAATTCATCAATGACTGATCTTGTTTTTCCACTTTATAAAATGACTTGGAAATCTCACGCATCCGATTTAATTTCCTTTTCCAGAATATAAAAAGCTGCAGATAATCTATAGGTTCTTTCACAAACTCACAATGCTTCACCAAACTGATAATATAATTCTCAATTGTATTTCAAATCTAAGAAACAAACGAGCATCATCTCGAAGCCAAATCACTGCTTCCTTGTCAGATGGATTGGCTTCAGGTGGATCTTCAATTAGATGATTATCTCTATTAATACTCCGTAAATACAACCAAAACGTTTTACTCCAATCGAAGTAATTTGATTCACTCAACATGTGCTCAGTTATCTTAGATATCTTCAGCATGACCTCCATCACTGATTTAGTCTCTCCCATAATTCACGTATGAGATTGAGAAATAGATTTAAGATCAGAAATTAATTCAAGAATCGCTGCTTTGATACCATGTTATAAACGAAGAAGAAATTATATGGATAAGATGAGATAAAAATTTCCAATTATTATTACACATCAGGAGTACACCATTATATATACTTTGGTCAACACACGTTACAAGGAATAAAATGAAAAACAATATTACATTTATTCCACTTGCACTTTTTTTCTTGGTATCGCCTCCTGCTATCAACTTCATCACTTCTTTGTATCATCTTCTTGGCTTCGGTATCGACTTTTATCATCTTCTTGGCTTCGGTATCGGCTTGGATCGTCTTCTTGGCTTCGGCATCGGCTTGGATCGTCTTCTTGGCTTGAGTATCGGCTTGTATAGTCTTCTTGGTTCATCTTCCTGGTATCGTCTTCTTGGCTTTGATGTCGGCACCAAGCTGTTTGTTCCAATAACTTGATGCCGACATCATATTTACATCAAACATAGCACTATATACATGTTTACATATATACAACCTCTATTCACAACATGTTTCTTAATTTAGACATTGATGAAACAACTTATGGATCTCACTTTCTGACTACTTTTTTGCATATGGGATTCAAATATACAATTATTATTCATGGAGTGATATTTGAATTATCACAAAAGAATTTGACATATAAATACTTAAAAGGTTTGGTATCCAAGCTACGATTTAGTTGATTCTCTTTTGCTAACATCCTTGAAACTAAAGAAATGCATAAGTTTCCACATACATTTGCGTTGTGGACTCTAATGTATATTAAAGTATATACACATATTAATATGCGTGTATTATTTGACAGATTTTTTTTATTGTTGTTGAAAGCGGGTTAATGATTAGTAGCGAAAATGGTTATGAGATATTTTTAAGTATCAAAATAAAAGATTATATGCTCATAGATAAAAGATCAGATTAGTTCGAGATCATAAAGAATTACAATCCAAATATTTGGGATGCCACTAATTCAAAAGATCCACTACGAGCAATGATAATACATTTTATGGGGGAAACTATATAAGAGAAAGTGTCATTTAAACACTTATAACTTCCACTACTTTGAAAATATCGTTTATGACTAATTAGAAGACATCCAATTATAGAAGATAATAATTAAAATTTTGTCACAAGACTCCAGTTATTGATAAAGAATTAAAAGATCATTAAAGTAATATTGTGACAGTAAAGAACATATTATTTTCCAAAGGAAATAGTATGTTGTAATTCATAGAGCATACTTTAACAAACTTCATTTTGACGGATCCGCCTACAAAAGGATTATTAACCAAGATCTTTCAAGAGCATATAACTCAATTGGTGTAACTTTCATGTAAGGATATTTTGGTCTAGGGGAGTTTGTATTTGGTATTGTCGTATGACTCATTGCTCACAGATATATGTATCAAGTTTTTTTTCTGACCAGAATTAAAGTAATAAATTTTTCTTTGTACTCGGGTTTTTCAAATATTGAATGTTTTGATCTCACTAAAGAAGGACCAGTTTTGAAATACGCATGCATAGATCACATTTCATGTAATTTCCATGCTACACATCCATTATCGATCTATGTCATTTGATTGTATTGATATATGTGACCATTAATGGGCTTAGTTACGATAAATGTAACGAATATCGCTTTGATCCTTTGTCAACACAATCAATGGATGAGATGGTTTATGATACACCATATGTTAGAAATAGCAAATTCTGGAGCTCATAAAACTATACACATTTTTAATTTATTTCATATGTGGCCCAGGGAAGATTGTTGGAATATTTCAATAATTGGGTTATATATGTAAAATAAAATGTGTTGAGCTATTTTGGTGTAAAGCCTGACTGAAAAGATCTAATTTTAAATCAGAGTTAACAGGCTAAAACCTTATATTATCATGGGCTAATGCGTAGATACCGGGGCGTTTTAGTTTGTTGAAGGACAATTTACAAAATGCCAGTTTTATAAATAAGGGATTGTGGTTCCCAAATTACATAAGCCTTAGCAACTCCCTAACCATTTTTCTATGGAGAGCTAATTTCATATCTAGGGTTTGCGTCAGTATGGAAGATCAAACCAAGTCTATCTTCTCGGTGATAAAAACTATAAAATTTGGTGTTGAAAAACCAACTATGGATTCAGCTATGCTTCCGCAAATTTATTTATCAGTTCTTTAATTTATTCTCAATTAAATTAATATGTGGATATAGGGTTTCATTCTTGAATGTTGCTGAAGTATATTAAAATTCTAACATTGTATCCTCCAGTCATTCGATTATTGTTTTTATGTCATTGGTTGAAAGGCCATAAAATGAATGGTTAAAGTTTTACCATATTTCAGCTACCACGAACCACATCTTCAAAAATGAACGCTTGTCACTTTTCTACTCTTCAAGTGCTTTATATTCATATATCATATGCTATTGTTCAAGCACTTTGAATTTTTGTTGGCTTTAGTTTGTTAACCCGTCATTAGAGTATAGTTAGGAAAATTTGAGGATAAGAAGGGAAGAACTAAGGCGATGGTTTCCATTCGCTTTCATAGCATTATATGTATGTATGTATATGTGTATGTATGTGTGTATATACGTATACACACACACACACAGATATATATATATTATCCATAAATATGTATATACACACATATATATATATAAGCATATATATATATATAAGTATGTATGTATGTGTGTGTGTGTGTGTGTGCGCGCGTGTATGCATGAAATGAGGCAACTTCAACTATGTGCAACCGTTTGATCAAAAAGTTGCTATGTGCCGTATTTAATGCCATAATGCCCCAATTTTGAAAAACGATAGTCCTAAATCCACCAAAATTGTATATCAAACAATTCAGTTTGGAAACTCATACGAAACACTTATATAATAACACTTAATTCACCTTTTTATTTTATCTTAGTAGCATTAGTATTGTGGATCAGTACAGTGCTTTTGTTATCATTTTTTTTATGTTCTGGTTGTTGGTTTTCGCCCTCGTATTGTCACTGTTTTGCTAACTCATTTGTATCACTAAAGGATTGGGTTAATCCCGACCCGATTTCTCCGATTTATTATTACTTTTAATTATCAATCCATTTGTTATTCACTTATTCATCAAAACTAAGTAAAAACGTCACAATTATGTCTTTGATCAGACTCATAACCAAATTATACCAAAATGATTGCATTGTGCATGGATAAAAATGCTTTGCTCACCGAATTAAAGTCCAAAAAATCAATCTTGATGAAGATATCCATAATATATTCATTGTCACTGGATTAGCGCTCACCATGTTGATTCTTCCTGAAACCAATATCTTCCTGTAACCTTTGCTCTACTAACCGTTTTAATGTAAACTTGAAGGATTACATTGAAAATTAAATAACATACATTTGAAAAGGAAGAGGGATTAAAAGTGATCGGGAAAGAAGAAATGGATTTTCGAAAAAAGAGGAACATATGTATTCAAAAGTAGGGTTGTAAATTCAGACCAAACAAGATGAAGGCATGTCTTTATGCTTCTGTAGAAGATTTGTACAGACGTAGACCAGATAGGGTTTGAGTTTATATATTATTCATACGAGCTCAATGACAGATAACCAATATATGGATAATATAAAAATTTCGAATTATCTATGATGAAAATATTTTCGGTATTTGTTTTCTCTTCCTAACTCATATGAGAATTGAGCAAACAAGAACATGACACCTTATAGTTTTGGAACGAGCTGGATTCTAAACACCGGTACACAATTTACACTATATTCAAAATGAACTACATTTGTAATAGAGGGAAACAACTATTGTTAAGTTAATTATACTCAGATATCAAGCTAAACCCACTTCAGTGCATTATGACCCATAATCAAATTTCTCTTATAGAATTTGGTAAATTTATTTGTTGAAACCGATTAAAAAAATTCCGATGACATAACAACATCGCAATTTGATAGCATTACATAAAATAAGGTAAGTTCGACTACGGGCAACCGTTTGATCAAAAAATAGCTAATACCACAATTTTGCACAACATAATGCCATATCCATAAAAATGATATGTTAAGCTGATCGGCTTGAAAAGACTTGTGCAACAGTTATAAAAGCAACTCTCAACTCACTTTTAAATTTAATTTTAACAGTGTCAAATCTGAGAAGCGTTACAACATTTGCATTCTTACCTATTCATTTTGATTTTATGATCGTTTGGTTTCGCTTTTATTTCGAGTTTAACTTCAAATATTTTGATTTCATCTTCCTAATTTTTATTATATAATCATTTCATCATCGTTTTGCTTATTTATATGTATTACTAAATGATTGGGTTATATTCATATATTCCCTGTTTCAGATATCGAAAATATCACCCGAGATCTCGACCGAAATCTCGTTTTGGGCTCCTTCCAAAATGAAATAGCAAATCTCATTTTAAATATTCTTTTGAATATATCGTCCGAGATATTACAATATCGAACGATATACGGACCGAAACGAGATACTTGAACCTGGTGGCGGATCCAGGAAAAAAGTTGAGCAGGGGCGAAAAATTGGTCAAATGCCCTTGTATATTTCTTGAAAGATCAGTGGGGGCTATGGATCAAGTTTCGGCCTGAAAAGTAAAGCCAACAGCTTCCCACATGGAACACTTAGATTGACAACATATTACAGATTATGCATAACATCTGATTTCATTTATAAATCACGTTAAGTTGAAGTAGCAGCATCTGATTTCATTTACATGTGAGCTATGCACTATGCACATGCACGTAAGTTGAAGTAGCAGTAATACACTAACCCAAAGTAGCAGTACTAACTACTAATAAACCACATATTACAGATCATCCATATATTGAAAAAGAAAAAAAATCTTAGTGGGGGCAGCTGCCCTCACTGGTCCTCAAGTAAATCCACCAGTGCTTGAACCTACCATTTCCATTTTAATGACCCTACCCTTTCCGTTTTTGGTTTCATCGTGTGCTGACTCTCTGCATCAAGATCAACCACTGCATGAGCAGAAATATAAACTTAGAACAGCAGGTCAGACGGTCAGTTGAGTGGAACGAAAATCCAACCCAGCCCGCTTGAAAATTAAATTAAATGGTCGTTTCAGATATATCTTTAACTTTCACCGCGGACCAGTGTATCAATCGCTATAAGAGCATCTCCAACAGTGTTACGGGCCGTAACGTTACGGCCCGTAACATTACGGGAGATATCTTTGATATTTCCCAACAGGCGCGAGCTGATTTTATCAGCTCGCAGCCTGCGAGCTGATTTTATCAGCTCGCGAGCTGATAAAATCAGCTCGCGATCTTCCGAGCCCATCTATGGCTCGGGAAGTTTGTGGGGGGGGGGGGTTGTGTGGAATGTGTGTTCATTTGATTAAATATTTAGTTCTTATTTTTATCTACTTATTAATTTTTATTAGTAGATTATATACGAAAGATTATAGTTTAGAAGATTATATACGAAAGATTATATTTTAAATATATAGAACGTGAAATTTTTATATAGGAAAGATTACAATGATTCAACTAGGGGGTTTTCGCATAACAATAACCTTACAGATACAACCGACCGTTACAGATACAACCGACCGTTACAGATACAACCGACCGTTACAGATACAACACCGAATAATAGTACATGCCTACTACATCATCGCAAACATTAAAAGTACACATTCAATTTCAAGGGAGTCGCATTGCGTTCAGTCGCAACTCTTGAACAAGATTTTCGAGACGCATAATCTCTCGTTCGAGTTGGTTTGCATATACTATTCCCCGTGGGCACAACGGCTCGTCAATCCATTCCGTGTAGCTGCATCCATTTGGATAGAATCGACATTGCTGCATGCGCCTGTAACGAACCGCATTTTCAGCAACAGAATAATTAATTTATTTAATATATGAATAGTGATTTAGATAATTAAAGGGTCGTTGAATTGAATTATAGTGAATATTTAATTAAATTAAATAAGGGAATAATATATTTATTTCTGAAATAGACAGAAATAGTGGAATTCACAATATGGTGCGAATGGGCAATATAAAATATATATAATTCAGTTATATTGAATTATAGTGACGAATATATTTATAAACGCCATTGGAACGTATAATTTATATTATAATTATAATAGAGCTCGAAATGATGCTGCAGTTCGCTATTTGGCGGTTTGAACTTCAACTGGGTATACAGGAGCCGTTTTAAGCCGGATTTCTGTGAAACAAGAAATGTGTGGAGCTGGTGGAGTATATCTTCCTAGTGGAAGGGAAAAATCGAGATTTCGTCGGGTGGATTTTGAGTTACGTCCAAATCAAATTTTCAGAAAAACAGCGCCCTAAAACCCAAATGGTTTATTTAATTTTATTTAAGAATTTAAATATAAATCGAATATCGATATAACTCTGTTGGTGGAATATCGAGGGAAAAATCCACATATAATTTCTGGAGCTGTATGGATATTTATTGTGGATATATACGATAATATATATTTATTTACATTTAATTTAACTATTTTTAAATATATTTATTTATTTAAAGGGGTTATTTAGAGCTTTAAAAATAGCCACTTTTGCAAACGTAGTCGGACTTCGACGAAACTAATTTTGTTGGATCCGCAGCGTCAAATTATTATTATATTCCAAGTTTGGTGATTTTTAGAGGCAGTGTGTGGCCGTACGGATTTTTAGAGTGAAAAATAGACAGTATTTCGACGGTTAAAAATACGCTGTGTGGGCATACGGAGTCGGAATTCGATGAAACCAGTTTCGTTGGGACCGTAATGTCAAATTGAAGGTACATGTCCAGTTTGGTGATTTTTGGGTATTGTATGTGCTCACAGTGATTTTTAAACAGTGAATACAAATATCGATTGACTAAAATAAATATAAAAATCGAATAAAAAAATATTTTTACTACCCTATAAATATTACTACACTGCCCTAACCCTAACCCTCATTTTTCTCTCTTCAATATCTGCGCCGCCACACTCGTATAAAATTCTACAGCAAAAACCATCCTTCAAAAATCATTTTTAATTCATAGAAAAAAACTACAAATCAAAACAAATGTATATTTGAAACCCTGGGTGCTTTCTCTTCGCAACCGTACCCTTTTTTCTGAGTTCGACGTCTGTTATGTGATGTTGGTTTTGTCCAGTGGAACTAGGGTTGGCCTTCGCGAGGCATAGAAGTATTTAATCGAGTTTTTAGTATGGTATTTGGGATCGTTGTGGAGTTTGGCATCTAAGTTGAAGTATTTGGGTGATTTCGACGGAAAAGGCGTCGCTGTCTTCATCGGAGCAGCACCAGAAAAGCTCGGAGTCTCTCTTCGCCAGGTGGTTGCGAGTTCAGTAATTTGGGTATGGGGATGAAGCTCATGTGATGAGGAGAATTGTGGTATATTTTGTTTGATTTTAAACTTAGTAGAGAAAGAGGACGGGTGAGCTAAAGATCGGGAAATGGCAACTGAAGCTCACGGCAAATAATCGGGGAAGAAGAAAGAGGAGTGGGCCGTGGGATTTCAAGGATAGGATGGGCCAAGGTTTAGGGGTAAAGCCCATTTAATTTAATTAATTCCATGTTTATTTTTAATTTAAGATACGTACCAACTTCGTAATAGCATAACTCCGTCATACTTTATCAGATTGACGAACCGTAAGTTGCGTTGGGACCGTATGGAAGGTGGCTACACTATGAAACTAACCGGGAGTGAATCCGGGCTCGTTTGGATTTACGATGAAAATAAATGCCTGAACCAAATTAGAGACCGATAATCGTTATTTAACGATCACCGTCCAAGGTGAGTAAATCTCACTAACTCTGAGCACTTTATATTTTTATAAAGTATTTTTAGAACTGATAATTGTTGGTTGAATTGCTGAGTGTTGATTGTTTGGTTGAACTGCTAGTCAATTGATTGAAAATACCGATATAGTTATATATATCGTTAACCGAAATTGATTTTGTTTATCAGAATACCTCATATTGAAATGAAATTGATGTGAATTATATTGTGTAACATCTGCGGATGCAGGGAAACAGGTCGGAGGAATCCAACTGGATTCCTCAACATTTATTTACCGTTTTTCATATATTCTGATATATGATGTGTTATATCATCTGTTGTTGAACCTGTGTGTTTGGATGATGATTGAACCTTTTGATTTGGTATTTTTATACCATAAGTGATACTAGAAAGTGAAAAGGGATTTTCAAAGTTTATTTTGAAAATAAATTATTTATATAAAATCAATAGATTTTATATATAAAAGGAAGAGAATTTCATGAGAGAAAATGATTATAGAATCAAAGCATTTGTAAAAAAAAAAACAAATATTGGTGAAATCAAATAGAAGGGAAAATATTGGTGAAATCAAATAGAAGGGAAAATATTGGTGAAATCAAATAGAAGGGAAATATTTGTGAAACGATTACAAATAGAAATAAAAAGGGAAACATTCGTAAAAGTATTTACAAATGGAATTGAAAAGGGAATATTCATGTAGGGAATAAAGAAAAGTTGACAGAAGTACTTATTTGTTAAATAAATAGAAAAGTTAAAAGAAATATTTATTTGTTGAATAAATAGAAAAGTTAAAGGGAATATTTATTTGTTAAATAAATAGAAGCGAAAAGAGAATAGTTATTTGTTGAGTAAACGAATAGAAAAAAAGAATCTATTCAAGGGAAGTAATTCAAAGGAATTATTCCAAAGGAATTATTCAAAAGAGAAAAGTCAAAGGGATTAATTCAAAAGAGTTAATCAACTAGAGTTAAACAGTTGGAGTTAAACTGTTAGAGTTAAACAGTTGGAGTTAAACTGTTAGAGTTAAACAGTTGGAGTTAAACTGTTAGAGTTAAACCGTTGAAGTTAAACTGTCAGAGTTAAACCGTAAAGTTAAACGGTTAGAGTTAGTTAGTTAGAGTTAACCAGTTAGAGTTATTCAGTAAGAGTTATCCAGTTAGAGTTGTTCAGTTAGAATTAACCAGTTAGAGTTAATCAGTTAGAGTTAATCGTTTTGAGTCAAATCGAACTAGAGTTATTCAAATATAGTAATCGAACAAGGGTTAATTGAATATTAGTTATTCAATTAGAATTGATCGAATCTAATTATTCGAGATAGAGTTAAAAGTAGACAAAGTTATTTAAGGATGAATTTCCATTTAGCACGACTGCTAGCGTAATTCGCAGGGCTGCAGATAGCCTACGGCGGTCGGATGTTTCCTGGGAGAATCAGGCGTAACCATTGTGATCGCTGCGATCTAGAGTCAAGCAAATGGTGTTAAATCAAATAGTAATTAATCAATAGAAGTTAATTAAGTCGAGTTAGTCGAGTATTAGTAAATTAAGTAGGGTTAGTCAAAAAGGGAATTAATCGAATATCACCTATTCGAAGTAGAGTTATCGAATATAGTTTATCCGAGAAGAGTAATCGAATATAGTTCGTTCGAAGTGTGTTAAATCGAATATAGCTATTCGAAAGAGAGAATTATCGAATATGGTTTATTCGAAGTGAGATTTTTCGGATATTAGTTATTCGAAGAAAAGGATTATCGAATATTAGTTATTCGAACAGGGGAATCGAATATAGTTTATTCGAAAGAGAATTATCGGATAGTGATTATTCGAGAGTGAATCATACATGGAAATTCGATTATATCGGATCAAGGGAAGTAATGTTTACTTTCCATTTCAAATCAAGTTTTAATTATCTGTTAATAAAGTAGTTGGTTGTTTATTTATCCAAATTAAGATATGGAAATATATCTAAGTTAACATATTTTGAAAGCATGGAATTATAACATTTACAGTTATAATCAAATGATTCAGTAAAGGAAGTGGATTCATAAATAGAATCCGAGAGTTCGTAAGGAAGTTTCTTAAAGAGTAATGTTTGAACTTTGTCTATTTCAAAGTTAGAAATGTCGTTCAGTTAAGGTCTGAGAGGTAACTATACCCCAACTTGATTGACTTCGTTTTTAACTAAGAAATGGTTAAGATTCGATGGTGAAACGTGGTTAAGTGAAAACCAAATGAAGGAGATTTGGCATAGCGATGTTTATTCAAACATCCGTTTAATCAAATGAAAGAAATTTGGAAATGTTTTCCAAATAAGAAGCAGAATTGTTTTCTAAATATAGAAACAAGAGATGGAAATGTTTCCCAATGGTAACGATATATTTTCTAAATATAGTAAATAAGACAGGAATAGGGAAACGAATGAATGAATGAAATGATGATTGATCGATAGAATTTCCATTGGAAATAATATTGTTGTTTGCACACCGACATGTTTTCATTTGATAGTTAAATCACCGACTATCAAAGTTTTGACCATTTTAACGTTGTTAATATGGAGAGACCGGTTGGATTATTATCCAGAGAACCACTCCGTATTGGCATAAGCGTTGCGAATCAAGTATGCTGAATATATTGAAGACGGAGTTATGCAAGGGCTATCCTATTTACAGAATAGTGCCTTCGGTTTGTCCAGTCCCAGGACAAACGTGAATGGACGAATGTCTGACAGAGTATATTCAAAGGATCGCGTAAGTTGATCTCTTCAAACGTACTTACGTTTGGTGGCGGAGGAATTCGTTTCTCTTAGCTGTATACCCGTGGTATTTTTGGTGAAATCAATTTGTGATTTGGCGGGTATGACGATGTGGCATTCAAAGTAATGGAGGTGTGATCTGTCAAAAGATACGTTAGGACCTCTAGCCTCATCAACCGGGAAATGACAAAAATCGGGCAGGCAGCATGGCTATGTGGGTCGCACCCATTAGGATGTATGATCACCTATCTAGAGAAATTCCTTTTGTTCTTAAATCTATCGATGCTGTCCCTTATCGGGAGACGGTTGCTGATCCCAACCGTTGGTGATATACATTCGATACACTCAAGCGAAATGAGTGGTCGGTCATGTGTGGGCCGGGTTGCAAGATGTTCTTGTTGAACCCAGTGTATTTGCCTCTAGAGATACACGTTCGGAAGGTGGTCCCATACCTTGTCAAGTTGGAATCCAATCTCCAATAAGTGCCTGCGAGTTTGATTGTATATTATATATGTAGAGCGTGAGATGCAAGCGTTCTACTAGATTTTAATTACTTGTGATTAGACATTATTATAATATCAGATAATATATGATTTCCAAAGTGTTTTGGGTTATCGTAAGGTAAAAGCCATCCGTATTTATGAGTGGATTGGTCTTACGATTATCTTTTCTTTTGAAAAGGATTTTGAAAGTTAAACCAAATGATTGAAGTTTACTCACACCAGTCCCATGACTGACCCAGAGTTTTATTTTGTTTTGTTTTTCCCTAAACTCTTGGGTGCCCAAATTTGTACGGGCAGTCAAGTAGTCAGGATTTTACAGATAGACTTGGAGAGCTTGGAGCAGGAGGCTTCAAGATTTTTCTAGCTATTGATTATTCCGCTGTGATGAAAGTGTTGTACTCTGATAATGGTATGATATACATATACTACCTTGATTTCAAGATATGTTGTCTATTATATTTTATTCGTTCCGCTGTGAGATTCGTGTTACTCTGATGTTGTTGTGTTCTTCTTCTTCTTCTGTTCTAATTTTCTATCTTATCTATCCTCACCCTCTAATTTCTTTCTTGGACTATCCGGTAATTTCGACTTTTGATTGTTCGATAGGTGTTATATATCGGATAACCAAGGTCGTTTTTTTTTCCGGGTCGTTACAGTGGTATCAGAGCTGGTTGCTTAATTGGTACGGGTGATAGGGGGTTCTCGCTTCGCGTTTGGTGGCGAACGGGAGACTCTTACCCCTACATCTCCCGACAATGTGGGTTGGTCGAGTCGCGAGGCTGGCCGTAAAAGCAGTTCTGAGGTATCTCTGTAAGCCACGGTGGGAGGTTAGCCCATTGCCGTTAGGTCATTACAGTGGTATCAGAGCTGAAGGTTAAAGTATTACCTTGGCTCTGTGGCGTGATTCAGTAGAGATGGGGTTAGTAATACCCTAGACTGAGTTTGAGTGTATATATACGAGTGAACGTATTTGTTATTTGATATAAAATGATTTTATATTGTGGAGATTTATTGGTTGAGTTGTTTATGAATTCTGGTCGATCAGTTTGATCCACTGTATCGATAGGGGTTTCTAGATGCTTGAATACGATGAACCGACACAGTATGTTTTGAAAAAGGGTAAATGAAATAATTTTACCCAAATTATATTTTGATATAAGCAAAGTATAGATATTTGAAATTATTATAGTATATTGGATGTGTTGGTTGTGATTATAATCGAATAAGATTATAAAATGTGAAATGGTTATGTAAATAACAAATCAAAATTCATATAAGTAAAATATATGAAATCAAAATGAATTAAATCTGAATTTAAATCAGAAATGAAATCAAAATTCTGAAAATATGAAAAAGTATGTGTAAATGAATCTAGGTTAAATATATGTGAATTTTAAGATCCTGGGAGATTTTAAATTTGTTACAAGCATTAAAAAGGGATATTTTGAAATGAATTTCAAAATGAAAGTGTTTAGAAATGATTTTGAAAGTGACATAGTATTGAACTCACTTCGATAGCTAGAAAATAGATTCCGATGATGATCCGGACATCATTGGTGTTCATTTTCGAGTTTGTAAGTGACGGATTACTACCAAAGGTTTTGTTTTTGAATTGTTTTAAAAAAAAACAAGATGTTTTGATATTCCAAATGAATAATTTGATTTTTGGGAAAGGCAAAGCCATTTAAAAACTCCCAGAAATAGATTAATTGAAATAAACACGAATTGAATAGAAATTTGTGAAAGCAAATTTGAAATTGAAATTGAACCAGTTCAGCGATAATTGAATTGAATTGAAATAGAATGGTATCAAGTTAAAGTTGGACTGGATTAGAAATAATCTGGAATAGAAAGAAATTGTTGAGTAAGAATTCGGATTGAGATTGGAATTGCAATTGATTGGAATTTGGCTTGGTTAAGCAAATGGCTGTGTTGGAGATAAAAATGGATTGGAGATTGATTGGGAATACATTGGTATATGCTAAATTGATAGCAGAGTTGAATGCCCGACAAAAAGGTACACGTTTATATTCATATGAGTTTGGAGTTTGATGAGCCTGTTTGGCCAGCCACTTGGCCGTTTGATTTTCTTTTGGATTGGAGAGGTCTGTGTGGCGGTTTGGGGATTTTCCCGATGCTCTCGGTACAAAGGAGGTGCTGGCGAAATTTTTCAGAAATTTCAGGTGTTAGAAAATTTTCGGAATTTTTGAAATTTTCATTAACTGGAATAAATTAATAATTTAATTGAGAGAAATTAATTCAGTTGAAAACTGAAGTTAAGAAGTGAATGAATAATTTTAAACCAGTTAATAGGGTTGTTCTCTACCTTAGCAATTTCGAGGACGAAATTATTTTAAGGGGGGAAGAATGTAACGAACCGCATTTTCAGCAACAGAATAATTAATTTATTTAATTATATGAATAGTGATTTAGATAATTAAAGGGTCGTTGAATTGAATTATAGTGAATATTTAATTAAATTAAATAAGGGAATAATATATTTATTTCTGAAATAGACAGAAATAGTGGAATTCACAATATGGTGCGAATGGGCAATATAAAATATATATAATTCAGTTATATTGAATTATAGTGACGAATATATTTATAAACGCCATTGGAACGTATAATTTATATTATAATTATAATAGAGCTCGAAATGATGCTGCAGTTCGCTATTTGGCGGTTTGAACTTCAACTGGGTATACAGGAGCCGTTTTAAGCCGGATTTCTGTGAAACAAGAAATGTGTGGAGCTGGTGGAGTATATCTTCCTAGTGGAAGGGAAAAATCGAGATTTCGTCGGGTGGATTTTGAGTTACGTCCAAATCAAATTTTCAGAAAAACAGCGCCCTAAAACCCAAATGGTTTATTTAATTTTATTTAAGAATTTAAATATAAATCGAATATCGATATAACTCTGTTGGTGGAATATCGAGGGAAAAATCCACATATAATTTCTGGAGCTGTAAGGATATTTATTGTGGATATATACGATAATATATATTTATTTACATTTAATTTAACTATTTTTAAATATATTTATTTATTTAAAGGGGTTATTTAGAGCTTTAAAAATAGCCACTTTTGCAAACGTAGTCGGACTTCGACGAAACTAATTTTGTTGGATCCGCAGCGTCAAATTATTATTATATTCCAAGTTTGGTGATTTTTAGAGGCAGTGTGTGGCCGTACGGATTTTTAGAGTGAAAAATAGACAGTATTTCGACGGTTAAAAATACGCTGTGTGGGCATACGGAGTCGGAATTCGATGAAACCAGTTTCGTTGGGACCGTAATGTCAAATTGAAGGTACATGTCCAGTTTGGTGATTTTTGGGTATTGTATGTGCTCACAGTGATTTTTAAACAGTGAATACAAATATCGATTGACTAAAATAAATATAAAAATCGAATAAAAAAATATTTTTACTACCCTATAAATATTACTACACTGCCCTAACCCTAACCCTCATTTTTCTCTCTTCAATATCTGCGCCGCCACACTCGTATAAAATTCTACAGCAAAAACCATCCTTCAAAAATCATTTTTAATTCATAGAAAAAAACTACAAATCAAAACAAATGTATATTTGAAACCCTGGGTGCTTTCTCTTCGCAACCGTACCCTTTTTTCTGAGTTCGACGTCTGTTATGTGATGTTGGTTTTGTCCAGTGGAACTAGGGTTGGCCTTCGCGAGGCATAGAAGTATTTAATCGAGTTTTTAGTATGGTATTTGGGATCGTTGTGGAGTTTGGCATCTAAGTTGAAGTATTTGGGTGATTTCGACGGAAAAGGCGTCGCTGTCTTCATCGGAGCAGCACCAGAAAAGCTCGGAGTCTCTCTTCGCCAGGTGGTTGCGAGTTCAGTAATTTGGGTATGGGGATGAAGCTCATGTGATGAGGAGAATTGTGGTATATTTTGTTTGATTTTAAACTTAGTAGAGAAAGAGGACGGGTGAGCTAAAGATCGGGAAATGGCAACTGAAGCTCACGGCAAATAATCGGGGAAGAAGAAAGAGGAGTGGGCCGTGGGATTTCAAGGATAGGATGGGCCAAGGTTTAGGGGTAAAGCCCATTTAATTTAATTAATTCCATGTTTATTTTTAATTTAAGATACGTACCAACTTCGTAATAGCATAACTCCGTCATACTTTATCAGATTGACGAACCGTAAGTTGCGTTGGGACCGTATGGAAGGTGGCTACACTATGAAACTAACCGGGAGTGAATCCGGGCTCGTTTGGATTTACGATGAAAATAAATGCCTGAACCAAATTAGAGACCGATAATCGTTATTTAACGATCACCGTCCAAGGTGAGTAAATCTCACTAACTCTGAGCACTTTATATTTTTATAAAGTATTTTTAGAACTGATAATTGTTGGTTGAATTGCTGAGTGTTGATTGTTTGGTTGAACTGCTAGTCAATTGATTGAAAATACCGATATAGTTATATATATCGTTAACCGATGTTGATTTTGTTTATCAGAATACCTCATATTGAAATGAAATTGATGTGAATTATATTGTGTAACATCTGCGGATGCAGGGAAACAGGTCGGAGGAATCCAACTGGATTCCTCAACATTTATTTACCGTTTTTCATATATTCTGATATATGATGTGTTATATCATCTGTTGTTGAACCTGTGTGTTTGGATGATGATTGAACCTTTTGATTTGGTATTTTTATACCATAAGTGATACTAGAAAGTGAAAAGGGATTTTCAAAGTTTATTTTGAAAATAAATTATTTATATAAAATCAATAGATTTTATATATAAAAGGAAGAGAATTTCATGAGAGAAAATGATTATAGAATCAAAGCATTTGTAAAAAAAAAAACAAATATTGGTGAAATCAAATAGAAGGGAAAATATTGGTGAAATCAAATAGAAGGGAAAATATTGGTGAAATCAAATAGAAGGGAAATATTTGTGAAACGATTACAAATAGAAATAAAAAGGGAAACATTCGTAAAAGTATTTACAAATGGAATTGAAAAGGGAATATTCATGTAGGGAATAAAGAAAAGTTGACAGAAGTACTTATTTGTTAAATAAATAGAAAAGTTAAAAGAAATATTTATTTGTTGAATAAATAGAAAAGTTAAAGGGAATATTTATTTGTTAAATAAATAGAAGCGAAAAGAGAATAGTTATTTGTTGAGTAAACGAATAGAAAAAAAGAATCTATTCAAGGGAAGTAATTCAAAGGAATTATTCCAAAGGAATTATTCAAAAGAGAAAAGTCAAAGGGATTAATTCAAAAGAGTTAATCAACTAGAGTTAAACAGTTGGAGTTAAACTGTTAGAGTTAAACAGTTGGAGTTAAACTGTTAGAGTTAAACAGTTGGAGTTAAACTGTTAGAGTTAAACCGTTGAAGTTAAACTGTCAGAGTTAAACCGTAAAGTTAAACAGTTAGAGTTAGTTAGTTAGAGTTAACCAGTTAGAATTATTCAGTAAGAGTTATCCAGTTAGAGTTGTTCAGTTAGAATTAACCAGTTAGAGTTAATCAGTTAGAGTTAATCGTTTTGAGTCAAATCGAACTAGAGTTATTCAAATATAGTAATCGAACAAGGGTTAATTGAATATTAGTTATTCAATTAGAATTGATCGAATCTAATTATTCGAGATAGAGTTAAAAGTAGACAAAGTTATTTAAGGATGAATTTCCATTTAGCACGACTGCTAGCGTAATTCGCAGGGCTGCAGATAGCCTACGGCGGTCGGATGTTTCCTGGGAGAATCAGGCGTAACCATTGTGATCGCTGCGATCTAGAGTCAAGCAAATGGTGTTAAATCAAATAGTAATTAATCAATAGAAGTTAATTAAGTCGAGTTAGTCGAGTATTAGTAAATTAAGTAGGGTTAGTCAAAAAGGGAATTAATCGAATATCACCTATTCGAAGTAGAGTTATCGAATATAGTTTATCCGAGAAGAGTAATCGAATATAGTTCGTTCGAAGTGTGTTAAATCGAATATAGCTATTTGAAAGAGAGAATTATCGAATATGGTTTATTCGAAGTGAGATTTTTCGGATATTAGTTATTCGAAGAAAAGGATTATCGAATATTAGTTATTCGAACAGGGGAATCGAATATAGTTTATTCGAAAGAGAATTATCGGATAGTGATTATTCGAGAGTGAATCATACATGGAAATTCGATTATATCGGATCAAGGGAAGTAATGTTTACTTTCCATTTCAAATCAAGTTTTAATTATCTGTTAATAAAGTAGTTGGTTGTTTATTTATCCAAATTAAGATATGGAAATATATCTAAGTTAACATATTTTGAAAGCATGGAATTATAACATTTACAGTTATAATCAAATGATTCAGTAAAGGAAGTGGATTCATAAATAGAATCCGAGAGTTCGTAAGGAAGTTTCTTAAAGAGTAATGTTTGAACTTTGTCTATTTCAAAGTTAGAAATGTCGTTCAGTTAAGGTCTGAGAGGTAACTATACCCCAACTTGATTGACTTCGTTTTTAACTAAGAAATGGTTAAGATTCGATGGTGAAACGTGGTTAAGTGAAAACCAAATGAAGGAGATTTGGCATAGCGATGTTTATTCAAACATCCGTTTAATCAAATGAAAGAAATTTGGAAATGTTTTCCAAATAAGAAGCAGAATTGTTTTCTAAATATAGAAACAAGAGATGGAAATGTTTCCCAATGGTAACGATATATTTTCTAAATATAGTAAATAAGACAGGAATAGGGAAACGAATGAATGAATGAAATGATGATTGATCGATAGAATTTCCATTGGAAATAATATTGTTGTTTGCACACCGACATGTTTTCATTTGATAGTTAAATCACCGACTATCAAAGTTTTGACCATTTTAACGTTGTTAATATGGAGAGACCGGTTGGATTATTATCCAGAGAACCACTCCGTATTGGCATAAGCGTTGCGAATCAAGTATGCTGAATATATTGAAGACGGAGTTATGCAAGGGCTATCCTATTTACAGAATAGTGCCTTCGGTTTGTCCAGTCCCAGGACAAACGTGAATGGACGAATGTCTGACAGAGTATATTCAAAGGATCGCGTAAGTTGATCTCTTCAAACGTACTTACGTTTGGTGGCGGAGGAATTCGTTTCTCTTAGCTGTATACCCGTGGTATTTTTGGTGAAATCAATTTGTGATTTGGCGGGTATGACGATGTGGCATTCAAAGTAATGGAGGTGTGATCTGTCAAAAGATACGTTAGGACCTCTAGCCTCATCAACCGGGAAATGACAAAAATCGGGCAGGCAGCATGGCTATGTGGGTCGCACCCATTAGGATGTATGATCACCTATCTAGAGAAATTCCTTTTGTTCTTAAATCTATCGATGCTGTCCCTTATCGGGAGACGGTTGCTGATCCCAACCGTTGGTGATATACATTCGATACACTCAAGCGAAATGAGTGGTCGGTCATGTGTGGGCCGGGTTGCAAGATGTTCTTGTTGAACCCAGTGTATTTGCCTCTAGAGATACACGTTCGGAAGGTGGTCCCATACCTTGTCAAGTTGGAATCCAATCTCCAATAAGTGCCTGCGAGTTTGATTGTATATTATATATGTAGAGCGTGAGATGCAAGCGTTCTACTAGATTTTAATTACTTGTGATTAGACATTATTATAATATCAGATAATATATGATTTCCAAAGTGTTTTGGGTTATCGTAAGGTAAAAGCCATCCGTATTTATGAGTGGATTGGTCTTACGATTATCTTTTCTTTTGAAAAGGATTTTGAAAGTTAAACCAAATGATTGAAGTTTACTCACACCAGTCCCATGACTGACCCAGAGTTTTATTTTGTTTTGTTTTTCCCTAAACTCTTGGGTGCCCAAATTTGTACGGGCAATCAAGTAGTCAGGATTTTACAGATAGACTTGGAGAGCTTGGAGCAGGAGGCTTCAAGATTTTTCTAGCTATTGATTATTCCGCTGTGATGAAAGTGTTGTACTCTGATAATGGTATGATATACATATACTACCTTGATTTCAAGATATGTTGTCTATTATATTTTATTCGTTCGCTGTGAGATTCGTGTTACTCTGATGTTGTTGTGTTCTTCTTCTTCTGTTCTAATTTTCTATCTTATCTATCCTCACCCTCTAATTTCTTTCTTGGACTATCCGGTAATTTCGACTTTTGATTGTTCGATAGGTGTTATATATCGGATAACCAAGGTCGTTTTTTTTTCCGGGTCGTTACAGCGCCGACCTATATTGTCGCCTTCTGCACGAACCATAACTTCGACCACATGACCGCAGTAGCAAAGTACAGGATAAGATTCACCTTCATGTTCATGTGGTGGTACTCGGTAGAACTCTACTTGTTGTTGTGGTTGAGCGAGAGTCTGTTCGTTTGCTAGTTGAACATGTGGCACTTGAACTTGTTGTAGATGTTGGAGGTTCCCCTGTTCATGTGATGGTTCATCATGGGGTGTAATTTGGATTAGAAACTCGAATTCGTCTTCGAGCGCTTGAAGTCTCATCTGTTCGTACGCTTGTTCATCAGAGTCAGTTTCGGATGGCCAAGAAGGCATTTTCGAGTGAGTAAGTAGTAGAATGAGAACGAAGTTGTTTGAGTGAGGTATTATGTGAGTAAATTGCATTGAGATATATAGGTAAGGAGTGTACAAATCAATAACAAAAATCATGATGGTACCGGTCACTGTTTCGCCTGACGTAATACTGTAGGGAATCTCTTTTTCTTACTGTCTTGATGTGAACAGACACTGTTGTTGGGCAGAGTCTCGATGTTACAGCTCGAGTAATGATGACAGTGCTTTATCAATATTCACCTACACTTATTTAAACATTTCATTCCCCGTCTCTCAACCATGACCATTTTTTGTGCTTTCTAAATCAACCAAGGCAGTAAGGTGAGAAACCACTTATTATTTTTTCTACTGGTTCAAGTACTTTTTTAAATCGGACTAACTTTTTTTTATTCCGTGTAGCTTTAATGGCCGATGGGGAGATTAGTGATGAACTTATAGAAAAAATGTTTGATGAGTTTGAACGGAACAACCAGGAGGAGAAAGTGCGTGGATTCGTTCCAAATACATAAGTAGATGAAGTTAGTAAATCCGAAACACAACCAAGAAAACACACAGCTAGGCAAAGGGTTAACCAACCTCGACGCAATCCAAGTAAAGCAAGCTCCAGTGCTGCTACAACCGAATTCTCTTCTACGGACTTACTTATACTCGTGAAATCCTATATCGAATGTGATAAAAGAGATTTGCAACCGAAGAAAAATGGAGGAGGACTTACACTACACCAAATAGGCTATTTTGTAACATTTTTTCGTGTCCTATTAGTAACGGTTATTTTTGTTACTAATTTATCACGTTTATTACCATTATAACTGGTTATAATGGTTATTACCGTTACAACAGCCGAGAATTCTGTACACACTGGATGAAATGGTAATTTTATCTGCCCCTCGTTTCTAACCCTTCTTTTATTTTTCGTTATTACAGCTCAACGCTTACGCTCCCCCAATCTTTCAAAGTCACCACCTAGGGTTACTGGACATTGCTTCTCACACCGCCGACGTCGTATCTTCGATCGCCTCTGCTACGTTCTTCCAGCCTCCTCCTCATCCATTCAATTGCTCAGGTAATTTTATTTTTGCTTTATTCATTACGTTTCTAATTGTTGTCTGAATTTGTGTCGATTCCTTTTACTTTATTTTTGGAATTTTTTGACTTCCCAGCTTAGTTAAATCTAGGGTTAGAGTTAAATGGGTTGGCTTTGTCCATAACCTAGATGATCGAAGGAAGTTTGCTCAGGAATTTATGAAAGTAATCTTGTAAATTCAAGGTCTTTGGTATAATTTCTTACAGATCTTGAGACATTTCTATGATGTTTTCATGGTTCCATTATTGTAGAAACTAAGAATTTTTGTTTATTAAAAATAAAACAAGGAATTGATATGAATGATGTTTAATATATTATGTATGTAGGTGTAATTCTAAACTTTATGTCAAGCCCTGAATTGTGTGTTAAAATGGACAGGGATAAAATCATATGTATTGTTAAATGCATACATCATATTATTGTGTATTGTGTATTTAACAATATATAAATATTTATATTATTGTTAAATATAAATATTTATATTATTGTTAAATATAAATATTTAATCATCTATTATTTACTTATATGTTAATATGATTAAAACTTTGGAGGAGGCTGGTTGGTAAAAGGGTAACTGGGTTTTGATCAAATTTGTTTGTCTTCGTTTGAGTTCGAAAGTAATCTGCATGATGGACATGAGTTATCTAGCTTCGTTAAGCACATGCAAAGAGCTCTGGCTTTAATTATCTAGAATAGGTCGTTGATAATCTCAATAGGCACCGGGGATTTGTACGGGACCAAAAAATTCAGGGTGTAGAATGGGTTTTTGGATTTCATGGATTGCATGGGATTGATAAATGTTGAGTTGGTGGAGTTAAAAGTTGTGTGTGTGTTGGGGGGGGGGGGTGAGGTGTCGTTAGGGATTGTTTACATATTAACAAAATAGATGTGATAGGGGCATTACCAAGTTATGACATGGGTGGGACAAGAAAGGCAACTGGGTTTAAATTTGTTGAGTTGTCAAGGTTGTTATTTGGATACACGCGGCTGTTTTGTCCGACTGCATAGACTGGCTTCTTTACTTGCAATGATTTGCTGCTTTGACTTAGTATCTTTCTATGTTTTGGTTAACCATGAACATTTTCTCTGCGCTTTCTTAATCTTGTATTAATATAAGGTTGCTCTAGTTGAGCTTATTGCTCTTCTATTATTTTTCAGTGAAAATTGGAAACTCAAAATTTAAAACCAAACCAAGCTGGCCCCTGGTTTAATCTACTGCCCACCCACAAATCGTATGGTTCATATTCATTTTCTAGAAATCAATACAGTTTTTTTTCCAAACATGTTAGCTATTTCCTATGCATATATCTGGATAAAAAAAATTAACATATTCCTTTTTCACTTTCTACCCGTTTGGTTGGTAACATGACTTCTTTTGAATGCCTATACTCAAGAAAGAGTATATGCTTGAAGGCAGTGGTAAGATTAAAAGATGTGTGTGGTATCTTAAAAGATCAGTATAAAAGACCCACCGATATTACCCTGCTATTCCCAAAACACATGAATAAAAAGGGTAGAAAAAGTAAGGTAGAAAAGCTCTTATTCTTATACATCAAGGTTTGGATGAATATAAGTTCAAAAAGTAGCTAGTGCGCATCACAAGTAAGAAAGCTTTTAAGATTCTTTTTGGTTACTTTTTTCATGAGTTTTAGCTTTAGTGATAAAAAAGATGATGCTCGTGTTATTGAGAAATCTTTTACAATTTGAAATTCAGAATGTAGTCATATAGCTATAATGTTTGAGAGTCTACGGATCTAAAGATTATGATCACTGGTCAACTCATGATGTCATTCAAGTTCAAAATACTTAAGAAAAGATTTGAAAAATTGCCATGATAACGGGCTCTTCAAGTTGAGCTCATCATTTAGATATGAAAGAAGTCACAACCAATGTGGAAGAGGTTGATTACACCTTGTAGGGGGTCTCTTTCCTTTTTGCTCAATTCCTACTCAACAAAGAGTGTTTTATCTGTTTGCTCTTTGCTTCATCGAATTATCAAATACTCATAATGTGGTACCCTCTTTGTTTCCTTGTTTTCTATTAGAGAAGTGTCAACAACCACATTCTGCTAATAGATTTTATGATTGAATATGTAAGCACATAATTCATTTTACTTGTTTGATATACTTTAATAAATGAAGTGACATTTTTTCCAACTAAGGTGATGGTCGTTTTTATGTTGTTGATGTAGGGATAGTGGACTTAGTCTAGAACGGTGAGAAACGGTGGAGTGAATAGAATGTAGAACAACAGTTTTGGAGCGGTGAAGAAGAAGAAAGCTTCTTTATGTTGTGTCTTTAGCAGGAAATATCAATTGGGGAGTTGCAAATCTAAAATAACCGTCATCTTTTACCAATACAGATGACCAACTTTAAAAAGAGAAAAGAAGAGAAAATTTAATGACACTACCTAAATGCGTAATGTATGCTTGAGTGCACAATTTTACAATGATCTAATATGGAAGTTGTTGTCTATTGTCCAACGGCTTGTGCAAAAGAGTTTTGTTCGATTGCACTTCGACGATTTCAGTCATAATTCAAATTTCACTCGTCGCTATAATTCTCTTAACCCGAAATCCCAAATGATCTGCCTCTCCTTTCCAATTCCAAAATAAATCAGCGTTGCATGTATAATGCACGGAGAGCTCCTTCTCCCTACCCCAGTGAAATATAGTTAAAATCATTCTCATTAGCCTCGTTCTTTCCGAAAGTAGAAGTAGAGTTGACTTGTAACTTTGGATTTATAATGGCATCGATCTTTGTATCATTCCCTAAAGCTTTAGTGCTTTCTTGTAATGCGGCGATTTCTTGGTTATCTTGCATGGATGGACTGAAGCATATTAGAGATGGGCTTCCCGGGTTTGTTGATATTGGCTTTGTTTTCAATATAGAAGAGGGAGGAATATTTTCAGATAAGATTGGTTATGGGGTCAATGTAGATGCTAGATTTCAGATGTCAAAGGAGGCTCCTTTTTATGCGAACGGGGTATCTTGTATATGTTAGCTTGGATTCTCTGATGTGAATGCTAATTATGTGGCATTGTAACTAATATTCAGTCAGATGTTATTAATTTTAATGCGAAGGAGGATTCAGTATGCAATCTGGTATGAATACTGTAACATAGATCATGGTATGTTCATATTTTATTGCAAGATAGGCATCTCATGTCAAGAAGTTTTGCTAGTTGCAACCACCTCTGCAATATTTAGGGATGTATTAACCTGCTTTCGGCTTAGAAATTATCAAATTGCTATTTGATTTTGTTGTTTAATAATTAGCGCTTCAAAAAATATTAGTATCTTTAGAATTAAGTGTATTATTCGGTACCTATTTTTAGCTAGCGTTTAATACCATTTTTAGTCAAAAGTCTGCTGCATGCACAATGAGGCTACTAAAATACTGTTACATATGGCTACTAAAATACTGTAACACATTATAAGTTCTGCTAGAATTAATACTTTCTATAATATTGTATATTGTAGGGAACACCGACCGACTGCCAACTGTACTGCCCCTAAATGTCCCACGCTGAACTTGACTGATCCACCCCAACTTCTTCAAGGCTTAGGTAACCATACATTCCAAGTTGTAATAATCTACGAGCCAAGTATCAATTTGCACTGTAATTGTATTGAGTATGGAGTGAAGTTTCTTACCGAACAGTCCAAACTGTGAGTGAACTCAACATGTTTGCTCTATTCCTACTGTAATGATGTCCACTTTTGCTTTTTATTATAATATTATCCATATGTTTTATCCATGTAAAGAACTTTGCAGTTTTAACTGAATCTAATATGTGAACCATTCAAAATTACTTTTACCAGATTTCCAATTTTATCTTATAAGTAATAAGAAATATAAAATTCAATGTTATTACTGTCTTGCCATAAGTTTTAAATTGAAATTATGGCACAATTTTTACAAGCTAGGCGGTCAACTTCAATTTAAACAACAAAAAAACTATAAAATATATATTTTATTACAGGCAAAGGCCTTGTATTTCTTGATTGATATGATGGTTTATCTGCCCATAGTTGATAAGTATTTAACTTGCTTGCTCTATTTAATACCATGTCTGGTCCTTCACATATTATTATTCTTCCAATTATTTATCCTTGATCTACTACATACACCATAACATGATCACTTTCCAGATTTTGCTGCTTGATAGGAAAAAGGGATAATGAATTTTTCCCACTAACAACTATTTAACATATATTGACTAATGATGTCATCAAACCTGTTATTAAACCAAAATTTTCTGAAATAATGCAAAATATAATTTTCTATATTTTTTTTGGTTAGGACGTAAAATTATGACAAAGACTGTTGAAATTTTTGTATGCAGAAACAAAGTTGGAAATTAGATTGGGTGTTTAAACTGTAATTTTGAAATAAAAAGAATAAACGAGCTTTTATGCATAAAGAAAAAAATTCATTTAAACTCAACAAATAAAATGAATAAATGAATAAAAGTTAGCGACTTTGCATGTTTAACCAGAATTAGCCAATGTTTATATTATCTTGGATTTGAATTTTTTATTATAATTTTGGTAAAATGATTTTATCTAGGTTTTTGTTATTACTATTTCGCATTCGAAGTTGATTATAATAGCTACTTACATGATTCCAATAAAGTCATGTTTACTACAAAAATTAATATCAAAAAAAAAAAAAAAAAAGAGAGAGAAGAAGGAAGATTAACAAAACTCAGATTGCTATGCTGCCAACGATCCAATACGAAAATGCTAATTCACCCGAAAACATGTTTGTCAGATCTCGCGAAACATTATTAGCCGCACGATGTATTTTGTCCTTTCTGCTTTTCCCTCTGAAATTACAATAATACCCCCATGAATTACACTAATTCAGCTGAATCGGGTATTTTGACTAATAATTTTTGGGTATAGTAACACAGCTCGATCCAATAAATCGCTGTACTGCTGTGAATCTTTCTCTTTCTTCTTCATATGGCTATTTTTATTAAGTACAACATTATATTATTTCTTTATATTATGAGTCCAAATTTTTGAGGATTGTGTTGCAATTTGTTCTTCTTTGATATGGTTATTACTGCTCAAACAAAATCACCTATACTCAAAATTCTTTGTTTCTCTATACCCAACCAATCAGCATCCCCTGAATTCCACCCTTTTGGCAATTAAACCCTCTTTTTTTCTTTGACTTAATTCCAAAAAGATGAAAATCAGGGATCCTAATTGGTTGGGTACAGAGGGACATAGAATTTTGGGTACAGAGAGGATTAGCTCTCATTACTGCTATGTTGGGTATAATATGATTGTATATTGTTTATAAATTCATGCTTAATTCTATATATCTTTGAAAATTTTGCTATCATAAATTAATAATTAAATTGTTCCTTCTTTACCTTTATTGAAATACAAATATGTATGTATGATTGACAGTCAGTAAAAAATAAAATGAGACATGTTGGTTTTAAAATATAATTTGTGGGCTTGTTATGTTTATGCAATATAAATAGTAAAGCCCTATTGTTTATTCTATCATTTTTCTTTAAAGGTCTGTAGTATAAATATGTTTGATAATTGAACATTAAATAAAGACTAAAGGTGCATTACGTCTCAAAGCTTATGTTATCTAAAGGCTAACCCAGTTAATTTTGTATGTTAACATTATATTATAATGACTACTTTTTTGGTGATGAATTCATACAGTGGAGATTTGGTTTGAGGCCCCTCTTGATAGAATAGCAAAAAAACATTACTGTTAGAGAAAGAACGTGTAAGCTTACGGTATTGCTATTTGCAGACTTAAAATTCAGCTGTCAATGAATCCATCGCTCTTCTCATCGATGTTTTTGATCAAATAGGGTTGAAATTAAAACTTGTATTCAATTAAAATTCATGAATATCATAAAATAATTGTTTGACCCTTCATCCATTGTCAAAAACCAAATATGTATCTTCCTAAGCATTTGACTATATTTATTTAAACGAAACCTGACAAAATCTACACTTGTTTTAGATGACAGATGTATTTAAAAGTACTACAATAAATTTCTCCATAGTACTCAGCATTTAAAGAATTAATCACAGTACACAAATATTTTTTTAAATAATGGATTCAACCATATAGTATTCAATAGCAGTGAATAATTTGATATATTTCTATAGCATTTAAAGCAGAATATCACTTACGTGCTTAGCGTTAAAAGCATCAAATTTAACCATAGAACATAAAAATATTTTAACAGGCAAATTCATTTTTGTTTGTCTAATCCTCAGGATAATGAGCATAATTAAATGAATCGGTGTCCAAAAACTGCATCGGATTCTTATTTTATTACCGATCAAATCATGAGCCCCCGCAAAGGATTGAATTCCCAACGTAATAAAATGATAGTTATTTTGTGTGGGAGCTCAGAAGCCATGATTTAAATGGTTAATGTTGTACCGTTTTTTATGTTGATTTAGTTACCATTTCAATTATTTTTGAACCTTTTGTCTTTGGTTTTGTTAGAATTTTAAACAAATATGAGATGGTTTTTGGTTATTTTTTGTTTTGATTTTTTTTCCTGCTTCAAACAGTGCATGTCTTAACATTTTACTTCAGTTTTGATTTTATGTCTGTAACAAAATCCTTTTGTATTTGTTTCATAGTAGTCAAGGCGCTAAGGTGCAAAAAGGCGCAAGCATTGAACCTGAGGCTTTTTTGACACAATATTAGCGGGTCATTTTTACCATTGGGTCACTAAAACTTTTCAATATGTGCTAAGAGAATTCCTGGTTTATGAAATCGCTGCTTTCAGTAGGAAAACTGAAGATATTTTTATAGCGCGGTGTCCTTATTACTGATAATCTCAATTCTAATTGTAACCTCTTAACCATGCGATAATCGCTTTGAGTTCTTTTTCTGTTGTTTTCATACCATAGGAATACCATGCGGAAACTTTAAAACTAGCCTTTTACATGTTGAATTAGAAGTAAGGTTGTTTTCCCCATGGGATTATTAGTCTAAGCATTTATACGACTACATGTTTATGAATTTTGAAAGATGTTATCTTAATTCTGATTGTAACCTCTTAACCAAGCGATTATCACTTTGAGTTCTTTTCTGTTGTTTTCATACCATCGAAATACCATGCAGAAACTTTAAAATTGGCCTTTTACATATTGAATTAGAAGATTGGTTGTTTTCCCCATGGGATTATTAGTCTAGGCATTTATATGACTACATGCTTATGAATTATGAAAGATGTTTGGCACTTCAATTACGGACATATACATCATGCAAATACTTAATATGGTAGAATTAATACCTACTACCACTTATTTTGAAGGAATCACAAATATGAACATTTTTTTCTCCTTTTAAAATTCGCAACAAGTTGGAATCAATATTTACTCAAGCCTTTGCTACAGTATGAAGATTCGTTGGTTTCTAATTATTTCAGGGTGTTGTTATTGACACTCCAAAAATTATTAAGAGCGGGATTTAAAATTAAATTCGATAATACTTTGCTGTATTTATTTATGAAATTCCGCAGGGGTATGGTTGAGTTTCAGGCTTAAATTAGGCCAAATGCCGTCGAAAATGAGAAAAAAACTGTGGGTATATACTGAATTTTATTTTCGATCGTGTCCCACTTTAACAATTTTTGAAGTGTCAATAATAGTGCCCTTATTTCACATCTACAATTTTGGTTTGTTGGTTCCTATTATGGATCTATATTCAACCAAACTTGATTATATGTAATATGCAGTAAACAACCATCAAAGATCAAAGACATAATATTTAGATTTGTTAAACTAAGAGTGAAACTATCTTTTTGACATAATATTATACTATGGTTTATTTCTCATTATTAATTGACTAATAATATATTTAATTCCACATTTTCTGCATTAAAAACTACTAGCATGTTCAGCGATGCTATCCATACTATTATGGTTCTATATTCAACCAAACTTGATTATATATAATATGCAGTAAACAACCATCAAAGATCAAAGACATAATATTTAGATTCGTTAAACTAAGAGTGAAACTATCTTTTTGACATAATATTATACTATGGTTTATTTCTCATTATTAATTGATTAATAATATATTTAATTCCTCATTTTCTGCATCAAAAACTACTAGCATGTTCAGCGATGCTATCTGTACTCATGATAGTTCATCATATCTTGCACTGTACCTCATATAAAAATGCACATACGACATGCCAATCTTTCCGTGTGCGAAGCACTGGGCTCATTCTAGTTTATCTTCATATTAAAAGGGGACAAGTCGTGTTGATCATTGAGTAGAACACAACAGACAATTCTATAAGCACTACTTTTCTCCATTATGCCTTTGTGCAACTGATGTGTGGCAGATTGGTTCTTGTTATGTTTAGAGTCCATTGGTTCCACTATCCTGTACCTTGCAAAATGATAGCAAGCTAGATAGATGTGTTACATGCAATGAATAAAGGTATTCATGTGGCCTCTGTTCAACTCGTGCACCCAATTATGAAACGTAAACTTTATTTCATTAGCTTAACGTATAGGTAAGTTAGTACCAATCTTAATAATTTCTATGTTTAATTATCATTTAATATTTTACAATTTTTGTTTATCAGTCAAACATTAAGGCCTAGATAGAGTCAACATATTCTTTTGCTGAAATATGCATGATGCAATGTTATTTTATCATAAATATATTAGTCACTAAAGTTGATTTGTATGTTCAAAAAAAAAAAAAAAAGATTATTCTGTACAAAATTCAAGCATGGTACATTATTTGCATGCGGTTTGGTCTTGAAGGATGCTAGTGAAATGGAAAAAAAAAAAAAAATTGTACAAAATTCAAGCATGGTACATTATTTGCATGCAGTTTGGTCTCGAAAGATGCTAGAGCCATTTTCAACTTTGTCTATGGAAGAAATTAAAGCTATCAGAACCGTGACCTTGAAAAGGTATATAGCATAAAGAATTAGATGGACAAATCTATGAATATAGTATTTTCTTGTAATCTGTATGATACAGTGTGTTTACCATATTTAGGTATCTCAACAAGTCGCCAAGGTGAGAAGGTTGAACCAGCTACATTGGTACCAAAACAAGTAGGAAACATGTACACTGCTTCCCTTTATGCAGCCTTTGTATCTGTTCTTCACAACAAAAACAGCAGTCTGGCTGGTCAACGTGTAGTGATGTTCTCAGAAATGGATTGTCTTCTAAAATGTTCTCATTCAGGAACATCAACATCCCTTCAGCCTATCAAATATTGTTAGTGTGATAAATGCTGCGGAAAAACTCAAGTTTAGACATGTGGTATGTCTTCATTTTTATTGATTATTTTATTTTATGAATCTGGACTAGATGGTTGGATTTTAAAGGTAATGTTTTGTTTATTGTTACTGCTCAAGCATGTGGAACAATGGGAAAGCTTCATGGGTGTGTGTTGATAGCGGGTACATGCACCATTGCATATGTGTGATAATGTATTTTAAATTATGATACCTAGATGTTATTTGATATTTGTTTTGGATGATGAATGGTTGCATGTTAAATTGTGATAGTTTGATGTTTGTCAAATGGAATTTGCTTTAAGATACAACTTGTGATATGTTGTATTTGCTTTAAGATATTGTTATATATTATATGTTGTATATTCTTATTGGTACATGCTTTATGAAATTAGTTGGAGCATATTATGATTGTTACTTGTTTAAAGGAATTACCTATTGTAGGGTCGGGTATAATATTCATGTTCGTAATAGTTTTAACTGTTATTAAATTTATTAAATAGTCAGTTTTATATACTAGCAGTAATAATTGTTACATATTTGATATTTGCAACAGTAATTACTGTTATAAAAATAGATTTTATAACGGTTATAAGTGTTATAATTTTTTCAGTACCAACGGTTATAAGTGTGACAGAATCATAATTTTGTAACAGTAATAACCGTTATAGTATACACACTTTACTACGGTTATAACCGTTACAATATTCGTGACAACAGTTTGTCACGTATGTTGTAGTAACGGTTATAACTGTTACAAACTTAATTAGTAACGGTAATAAATGTTAGAAAACCCCTTTTCTGGTGTTGTGTTACCCATGAAGAATTTTGGTCCATGATAACAAGATTACATAACAACCACCGTTCATGCACTACTACACGAACGTCTGCCGAAATTCTTATGGCTCATCGACGGTTCGTTAAAAATTGTGAACGATACCAGATGATTATACAGGTAGTTGAAGATGAAAACGTATTTAAAACGAATAGGGCAACTTATGATTCTCGTTACCTTGTAGATTACGGCACTGATTTTGTTGGTCATGAGGCGTTTGAACTACGTTGTAGTTGGCTAACCCGATGATCTTTCGTTTACTTTGTGTTGTGTCTTTCGTTTATTAGATAATCCTTTGTAAAAAGGATGAATTTCTTATAATTGTTTACGCAATAACAAAATATATAAAGCAAACATTTCATTATAAAAAAAGCGGTTGCTACAGAAGGAAATACAACGTTAATACAACAACATAATACGAGCAACTACTAATACAAGCATCTACTAATACGAGCATCTACTAATACGAGCAACTACTAATACGTTACTACATCAACTGTGGAAACCTTGACGTTATAATACGACGTTTCATCCCCATCCAAAATTCCTTTTCCAAATCAGACATTCCATCCAGATCTTTGTCCATGATAGCGTTCTCTTCTTGCTCTTTCTTATACGCATCTTGCTGTTTCTTATACGCATCGTGCTCTTTCTTATACGCTAAGTCCTCCGAAAGAATTTGAAGTTTCTTCTCTTCCAGATCAGCAATCCTTTTCAAAACTTCTGTTCTATCCCTAGCTTCTACAAGCCTTTTTTCCGCTCTACGACTGTGTTCTTCGTGTCGGGCGTTCACTTTTGATTCAAGCTCAACCGTTGTTTTGCCCCTTGGATTGAGATAGCCGTTGGGGAATTGGGGAGGGAGATGGCGAGCTGATTTTATCAGCTCGCCATGTTGCGAGCTGATTTTATCAGCGCGAGCTGATAAAATCGGCTCGCCACATGGCGAGCTGATAAAATCAGCTCGTCGGACTCATTCCGGATCCTGAATCGAAGCTGTAATATTCCGCTGAATATTACACGAGAGGATAACTGTTGGGTGCAAAAACAACCCGTATTACGCCCCGTAACATGAATATTGCCCTTTGTTGGAGATGCTCTAAGTATACGCTTCTACATCTAGGGTTTTTTCACCCTCATCACCTGCTGCCTCCTTTCTTCCGTTTGTTAATTTGCATCTCTCCTTCTGGTCTTTCTACTTTAATATTAGGTGTTCAAAATAATTTTTTTAGTGGCTATATTGTACCGAGATTGGGTTTCTGGTTTTGTCAACCTAATCTTGTAATCGTCGTAATCGGCTGTAGCTAAATTAATTTGGGGAAATTTTTACTGGTCGGTTGCTGCTTTATATTTTCAGGCAAATCGCTTACCGAACTTCCCATATTCGCTAAACGTATCATTACATTATTATTGTTTTATTTTATTCTGCTGTTTAATCGGTTGATACGTCGTATTTGCATTCTGGTAGAATAGATGTTCAAGATTTGTGGTTAGTTACTTTTCCTGGAACTGGTTTATGAGCTGAACAGATGCATATCAAAAGTAGAACGTATGCATCGTTCCATTGTTTTATAGATCTGTTGAATCGTTTTTAGGTGTGGATCTTTTAATTTATTAAGAACTGATTGAATTTTGTTTATTTTTTAGTAAAGTTTCAGAAATGTCTCCTGTCACAATTTTGGTTTTGGATTTTTGAATCTGTATAGCAAATGCTTTCATATTCCTTCTAAGGTCTGGTGTGCACGTGAAATTTACATCATTGGTCTGCAATCTTTTCATATTCCAAGCTTTTCAACGCCAAACTGCCAGTGTGTATGGTTTAATTTATTTTTAGTTTCAGAAGAAAAAAAAAAGGGTGAGTAAAGTTTCATGTTTGCACGTTGCTGGATTTATGTGTATCCCATATTTAGCGTTGCCACTGTGCAATCGGTATCTGTTGGGCTATGATTGGCGTTAACAATGAAATCTGGTCGGTCGCGTAGTATACAACTTGCGTAGCAAAGAGCTTGATTCCAATTAAATTGGATAGCACCATTTTTTACCAATTTGCATTGCGTTAGCCCATGTGGACATTGTTGGAATAAATCAAACTTGCATTAAATTGCAATAATTTGAGAGGAAGAGATAAAAAGTTTTGAAGAAGATAATATTTTATTCCTTTTTCATTTGATTAATACATGATTAACATAAGACTCATTTTATACATGTATTTTCTATTCGAAAGAAAGATTTGGATAAGATCACAATAAATAAACAGGAAACATAATTCAATTTAATAAATTAAAACTTGCATTAAATTGTATGTGTTTAATATTGTATTAAATTATGTTTTCTGTTTTTTTTTTTTGTCAGGTTTGGAAAGGATTTATTGTGGTATTATCCAAAACCTTCTTTCAAATAGAAAATTCATGTATAAAATGAGTCTTGTGTCAATTATGTATTAATTAAGAAAATAAAACAATAAAGTAGTCTTTTTCAAAACCTTTTATCTTTTCCTTTTAAATTATTTTTCTTTAATTGGTATCTGGTTGAGACTATGGCTTTTCTATTCTTCTCATCGTTTGTTCTCACAAAAGAAAATTTTGAAGAGTGGAGTAATAAAAAGAAAGAAGAATTGATCTCCAAAGGTCTTTGGGAGATCGTTGAAAGTGGCTACGAATGGCCAAAAAATGTTAAAAATATGACGGAGAAAGAGAGAAACATTTGTAAGTTTGAGACGGATAGATCTTCAAGCTCGGATTTTGATGAGTGAGAACGTTGATAGAGAAGCTTTCGACCATATTCTTGGAGAAAAATTCGCAAAAGATTCGTGGAATTTATTAAAAGTGGTTTATGCAATGAATAACACAAAAACAGAAGAAGAAGATGAAGAGGAGGTCGAAGAAGAGATGAAAGAAAAGAAGCTGAAAAGGAAGCAACCGAAGCTAAAAAGGCAGATACAGATGCTAATGTGGATGATGTAGAACCTGCAAAGACTAATGAAGATGCTAACATAGCCGATGTAGAAGTTGACAATGCGGATGAAGAAGTAAAAGAAAAGGAGAAGATGGAGAGAGAAAACACGTTAAAAAAGGAGGAAGAAGAGAAAGCTTCTAAAGAAGAAGCAGAGGAAAAACCAAAAGCAAGAGAGGCAGAGAAGATGAAAGGAACAGAGAAGAAAGGAAAACAAGATAATGAAGATGAAGATGCAAAGGGGAAGAAAGACAAAAAAAAAGGGTAGAAAAGAAGGACAAGAATGAAGAAAGATGAAGGCAAAGAAGTTGAAGAAAACAAGATTGTTGATAAGGAAGAAAAGATTGGAAGTAGCGAAGATGCTAATGCTGAAGATAAAAGAAACGACAAATTAATGCAAGTTTATATTGATGTGAATGTCACTGACCGAAATACTCAAGTTGGAGAATAAGAGGAAGACAAAAAAAATAACATTGAGGAGGAAATTAACGGAACATCTAAGAAAGTGGAGTGGGACATAAATGAAGTTTGCAAGGCTGTTGATAAAGCATCCAATGAGCAAAATATGAAAAAAACAGAAGGAAAATGTGTATATAAAGGCATGATTGTTGAAGAAGAAATCAAAGATGAAGACAAAGAAGATGATGTCAGCAAAGATGATGCAAATTATAAAAGGTGCAAAATTAAAGAAGATAAAGATGAAAAAGAAAATGTAGATATGTCAGCAAAGATGATGCAAATTATAAAAGGTGCAAAATCAAAGAAGATAAAGGTGAAAAAATCGTCAATCAAGGAGAAAAAGTTAAAAATATGAGAGG
Organism: Allium sativum; assembly: GCA_030737875.1. Taxonomy (NCBI): domain Eukaryota; kingdom Viridiplantae; phylum Streptophyta; class Magnoliopsida; order Asparagales; family Amaryllidaceae; genus Allium; species Allium sativum. The sequence goes on along the minus strand of CM060913.1, from coordinate 5,368,978 downwards.
TGATTTAAAGAATGAACAAACATTTGAAGAAACCGAAATAAAGAATAAAGAAAAGGTAAAAGAAGAAACAACAAAAATGAAAGGGCTTAGGTATGAATTTTACGAAGAAATTGAACGGAGAGATATTATATATGATTCATTCAAAATTTATGATGCGGGGCCAAGATAGAATTTGATGAGCTTACTTTTTGGAGTATTTTATGGCAATGAAGAAGAACGAGATGAACAGAGCTCTGCAACAAAGATTCGAGGTTGAAGATCTTCATGGTGGAAAAGAAGAAAAGGAAAAAGAAAGTTTGGATGATTTCTTTATTTATGTCAAAATACGTAAAATACAAAAACTAATTTTTTTTTGTACGAGTTAAAAAAACCAAGTTCACAGGGGGATTGGAAGTGAGACAAAGTTTCAGGAGAAACGCAAAAAGATTGGAAGTGAGAAGCAAGTTTAATTTAGGGGAGATATTGTTGGAATAAATTAAACTTGCATTAAATTGCATGTGTTTAATATTGCATTAAATTATGTTTTCTGTTTTTCTTATTTGGTCATGTTTGGAAAGGATTTATTATGATCTTATCCAAATCCTTCTTTCAAATAGAAAATGCATGTATAAAATGAGTCTTATGTCAATCATGTATTAATTAAGAAAAAAAACAATAAAATATTGTCTTCTTCAAAACCTTTTATCTCTTTCTCTCAAATTATTTTTCTTCAGACATGCTACAAATTTTCATCGATTTTGACAACCTTAGTTGAATAACCTGCTCAACTCACTTATGCACAAAAACAACACTCTATTCACTTATAAATCCAGTTTTAATGGTGTATTACAACATTTTCATTCTCATCTTATGATCGTTTGGTTTCACTTTCATTTCAAGTTTTACTTCAAATATTCTGATTTCATCTTCCTTAATTTTGTTAGATAATCATTTAATCAACATTTTGCTTATTAGATATTCGTTTTGGGTTTCTTTTAAAACGAAGTAGTGAATCTCATTGTAAATATTATTTTGAATATTTTTTTTTTTGTGATATTGTATTATCGATGTATGGATCAAAATGTGATATTAGAATCCTATCAGAGATTTTTGTTTTCTTTGTTAAAATTTATATTAGTTTCTGAACTAGAGTTATAATTAAAAATCTTAGATTTAATTATAACGATATTTTATTATATAGTATTTTTCTTGTTAAATGGTCATATCCTATGTGTATATATATGTTTTACAATACTTGTGGTTTTCATATTTATCTCTTTTTTTATGTATACATTAACAACGAAATTATGTATTAAATAGTTTGCTTAATATTTTTAATGGTTTATATTTAACAATAATTCATGTTTATGGAACTTATTTGTAAGCATTAATTTATTTGCGTTAACTTGAAGTATGAATGATTTTTTGTAAAATAAGAATAATGAAGTGATTATACAATTTAAGTTTAATTCGCTACGTTTATAATAGTGTACACAAAATCCATGTAAAATTGATATTTTTTTTTACATGTTATGTACTTTAAGATTGTTTTGATATAAATTTTCAAATTTGAGATGAATATTGAGTAGATTTGTTTCATTCGAGGTCTTGTGTCTTTTAACTTAGTATTAAGTCATTAAATTTTTTGACATGAAACATGATGTATAAGACATAAAATCTTGTGTTTTTTATATATGTATTGTTAAATGCATTTTTTTTATTGTCATTTATTATTTGTCAAATTTGATTAGAAAAAAATGTAATTATGATCCTAGTTAGACTCGTAACTGATTTACATTAATAATATTGCAATATGCGTTAATAAAATTGTTTTACTTGTTGAATTAAATTCATGAGTCAAGAAAACTCGTTTAACTGAAGATATCATTCTACTTAGTTGATTTTTGATTAGGAATTATGACTCACCAAGTGTATTAATTTTTCTTAAAATTGTTATCAACTTTTTGTCTTTGTTTGGCTAATTATTTTGATGAAAATGTCAGAGATTTGCATCAAGAATCATGAAAGTTATTGTTCTATGAAATTTAAAATAGAAGAGGATTATGGTTTATCTCTTTAAGATCAGAAAATAAAATAAAAGTGAATGGAAAATAAGTGAATTTCTATAAAAAGATAGAATTTATTGTTTAGAATTTATCTGTGTTTTGTAAAGAATTTAGATTTCGATGTACTTGCATTGCAAAATGTTTAAGTTTTTACATTATGAATATGAGTCCAATGACAAATGGAGAAAGTAAAAATAATGAAATAACGTAGAATAATTATGCGTAGAAATATTTTCATATACATTTCTGTTTTTTTATTGATGTTGGAACTACACAAACATAGACTTAACGTTTTATAGTTTGAATATTTTAAATGACAAAAATATTTTAAATGTTTAAATTATTCTTAAATAATTTGAAATCTTGAAAATTGTGTTGGTAATTTAACAATGTTAACATGTGTTCTTAGGGCATATGTTAACATTTTCTATTATAAATTTACTAATTTACCTTTGAAGCTAGAATGATAAAAATATCTTTATTAGCGTTCGGTATTAAAATCACAATCTATATTATAAGGTATGTCATTAACATGTAAAAGTATTTATTTTTATATTTCTATCTTATTTTTATTGTATATAAATATTATTTTAGGTATTTTTATGTGTTTTCACATATTGTTAACAAATACAACATTTATTTCAATTAAAGACCGTTTGAATATAAAGATGTTAATTTTTGAAATCAACAAGTTTTAAATTGTAACAAAATTTGTAACATATTGGTGGAATGCTTGGAAATTTGGTCAGAGTGTCCTGAGTTCGATCTTACATGCCATCTCATTCGCATTGAAAAATAGAATAAAAACTAGACTAGATACATAAGATAGAAGAGATGGATCCATGATAAGGTCACAGTCTCGAAATCCACAAGTGCTATCCTGCTGCACTTCTATATCTCCATTCCCTTGAACTTGTTGTCTCATTTTTTAATTCATTGCTTTGAAGTCTTCACCGTTTGTAATTATGAATTAACCATTGAAAGTGAGGGTCATGCTTTGTACTTTTCAATACCAACTCGAACGTGGTTCTTTGAAAATCATACTAGTTCAAACACGGTTTTCTGAAAATCATATGTTTTGAATCGAACAACCGTTTATTATCATTTTTTCATTCAACTATTCAATACAATTTAATATGACCAAATGATTTTGATTAGCGGACTGAAATGGCAGGCGGTAACTTTGGTTCATTTGAAATCTGTAGCATAACAGTCTTAAAGCATGGAGTCTTTAGTAGATAAACTTGCATGGTACTGTTGGCATAAAAATATATCAACCAACTAAGGTGTTTTTCCAACTTATTTTTAAAACTCCCTACATGAGTATATATTGATTAACAAATGAAAAAAAAAATCTCGTGAGATTTGTTTTGATTTCAAGAAAATCATAATCATAATCGTACCAAAATCAATAAGTAAAACTTAATATTTCAACTTTAGTAAAACTAGAAAAATTAATTTACATCGGCATGATAACAGTGAAAAACTCTGTTTTTATTAGCTTTATGATACATCAAATTCATCCTTTATAAATTAGCAGCTCATACGTAATTGCATGTTTGCAACGAGGAAATTTTCTAGCAATCAACTTTCTGAGAAGCAACATTTGACGGTTAACAACCATAACATATTCTCTTTGAATAAACATGTTAAAAAAAATCTCAAACACCACTGTCAATCATATCAATTTTAAAACAATGTTAACCTGTAAAGTCACTGATATCTCACTGGCAATCTTTAAACTACCTGCAGAATTGGTTTGGGGACTTGGAAGCTTTTCGTGTGTGTGTGTGTGTGTGTGTGTGTGTGTGTATATACACACACACACACATATATATATATATATATATATATATATATATGAGGCAAGTTCGAAAGCACCCCAAATAGTGTACCACCCCAAATGCCCCTCAATCTCCACCAAGTATTTCTCTTTCTCTCTCCTTCCACTCACTCTCTCACTTCCACTCACATTCTTTAATATAAATGAGTGGTGAAAATCAGAGGGCATTTCGGGTGCTTCATTTTTGGGGTGCAACTGAACGCTTGCCTATATATATATATATATATATATATATATATATATATAGTAAAAGCTTTATTGGTAGACATTAAAGTCCAAATGAAAACTAACGACCTACGACCGAAAGTTACAAAACGAAAATAGCTGCCACTTTATAATATACTAACATAATATTTCAAAAATCCACTTTATTTCAAATTTAATAAGCTGAAACCTTATTCAACTTTCATGGCGGCTGGAACTGGTGATGGAAAAAGGAAGTCGAGTTGCTTGTATCTTGTTGCGCAATCCATGCCTGCCACCGATCCTCATCTGAAGTACCGTCTACTTCAACTGCCCTTCGTGTGGTATGCTTCTTTCTCCTTCTCATGGCGATTGCTGTGTCTTTAATAGAAAAATTACTTACTAACTCTACCGTCCTTTTTTTCCTTATAAATTTTGGTTTTTCTCTCCTTTCAAATCGACCAAGCAGCAACTGTCACACCGATGTGGTGCACTTAGGTTTACAGACTTATGCTTATTGACCATTTGCGTTATGGTAGATGTTCAAGATTTGTGAGTTTGTTTCTACTTATTTTCGGGTTTTTTTTCGAGGGCATTGGATGGTGGTTGGTTACTTTTCCTTGAACTGGTTTATGAACTGAATAGATGCATATCCAAAGTACAATGTATGCATCGTTCAATTATTTTGTAGATCTATTGAATCGTTTGTCGGTGTATATCGGTGTAGATCTTTTAATTCATTGAGAACTGATTGAAAGCTATTTATTTTTTAATCAAGCTTATGAAATGTTTCCTGTCGCAATTTTGGTTTTGGATTTTTGAATCGGTATAACAAATGCTTTCATGTTTCTTGTAAGGTATGCAATTTTTTGCAACGGCCACTGCAAACGTATGGTTTTTTTATTTATAGTTTCAGAGAAAAAGGGTGAGTAAACTATCATGTTTGCATGTTACTGAATTTACGTGTATTCTCATATTTAGCGTTGATTGACTTTGATATCTGGTCAGTTGTATACAAGGTTGTGTAGTATACAATTAGTGTGTAATCTGTGGATCATGCAACATTATTAACTATAGAATCTACTATTTTAATGTTAACATAACAACCTATTTATGTAGTATACAATAAATTTTGATGTGTAACATATAAATTATTAATTAAAATTATTATTATTATTTGCAATTTATGTTTTTTTATAGCTTAAATAAACAATATGTATGTGTGTATTTGAGAAACTTTTTGATCATTTAATATGAATATATTATACATGTTGAAATTGATGCATGTTAGTAGTTTATTCTCTTGGATCTCGCTATATGGCATTTTGATTATGACAACTGTACATGTACATATATATTATTATCGACTAACTTTGTTTTGCAGGAAGATACTCAACAACAGATTCAAGAGCAATAATTGAAGATTAAATATGTTTAGAGTCTGTTAGTATTAATATTAATTGTTAAAATCTTCCTTGAGGAAACACACACATGCACGTTTTAATATATATATATATATATATATATATATATATATATATGACTTTATATATGACATGCACAAGGCATAGGTCTGTTACGGAAAACAGACGTCTGAATTATTTAATTCAGACGTCTGTCTACTGAAGCAAAGAATAAATTTCCCATAATATTTAGACGTTTGAGTCAAAAATTTCAGACGTCTGAATAACCTCTAAAATGACCTATTTTTTGTTGTTTGAATTTTATTCAAAAAACAAACATCTGAATTTTTTAATTCAGACATCTAAATTAAAAAATTCAGACATCTGAATCTGCTTCGAAATTACTTATTTTCTTGCTGTTTTGTTTTTAAACCATAACAGACATCTGAAATTTTCATTCAGACATTTGAATACGAAGAGATGCAACTTAAATGAAGAGTCACAACTTTCTAAATCATATCTTTTTATCGAATCTCTTCGTGATAAGTTATATCCTTTTGTATATTATTAATATCGACTTGATTAAGTGATCAAATCACTGAATCTTACTACAATTCTTTTTATTTTTTCTAAAAGATCTCTAAGCACTTCATCTTCATACTCTAAAGATTTTAATCTTTTAAACCTTCTATATTCCTTCACGAATTACACTACTGTCATCAAGGAAAGGTTATATAGGAAGGGTGTACTTCAACTTGACATATCCGTGTTAACAAGAACATAAACAAGTCATCAATTATTATGTATTATGGAAGACCTCTTCAGTGGTTTAGGCAAGAAAATCCCGTTCAGTTGTTCGGGTAATTGTGTACCTATTCCTCCAGGTAAAGTGAGGGTTTTTAGTGTTAGTTAAATATCAGAAGTGGGTCTGGGACTGGACGTAGGACAGTGGTTCGAACATCGACTGTGTGATTTACTGCTTTCTACTCTAAAATATACATTACACCGTATTCTCCACTCTACACGATCCTATCGCTGCTTAGTCACTTTCAATTGGTATCAGAGCAAGGGATTCTAGAGATCATAACAACATCCTAGAATATATGGCAATAAAGAAATCTAGTCAAGTAATTAGAAAGAAGAAGAGCAACAAAGAAGAACCAAAAGAACAATGTCTTATGGCTAAAGTCAGATCACAATCGGCATGTGTAGATTCATTATATAAGGATCTTTTGTTAGACCATGAAAAATGGTTAAAACATTTTAAATGTTTGGGTAAACTTAATGCAATCATTTTAGCCAAATCTAAAGATTGTGAGCAAGAAAATTCCAAATTAAAAGAGGAAAATAATTTTTTAGTAAAACAAGCCAATTGTTTCGAAAATATTTTAGAAGAGCTTGTGTAACACCCCGTGTATTCTATAACGGTGAAATTCACAAATTGAAGTATAACTAATTTCAAATCAAAGAATCAAGGGAAACGGGATACGCCATTGCGTTCGTCTCGGAATTCTGCTTGAGATAGAGTTCGAGTTTGCATAAAACGGATATCGCATGAAGAAGATATGGACGAACGAAGTTGGGCGAAAAACCAGAAAACGGGTCAGAATGCACTGGCGCACTTGGGAAGTGCGCCAGAACAAAAATGAACTGGCGCACTTGGGAAGTGCGCCAGAACAAAAATGAACTGGCGCACTTGGGAAGTGCGCCAGTACATTTTTAGCCTGGCGCACCTGCCAAGTGTGCCCAGGTCAGAATGACCTGCTGGTCAGGTCTTGGCTGGCCTGATCAGGGCCTAGTCGAATTTCTGAGCCTTGCCTTATCACTAGGGCTAGGTGTCAGCTCCTGATTGGCCTCTCCTTCAAACAAACGGCTATTATTGAATCAAGCTCCATCGACAGTCTAAATCAACTTGCAAACACTATAAAAAGGACCTAAGACTAACCCTAAATCATACTATTTCATTTTAGCCTCAGGCCGCCGCCATTAAACCTAGAGTTCTAAATTAAAAATACAAAGAACAAAATTATAGAAGACGAAGGACGATTCTTGAAGACTACAACTAGAGGCTACAACAACTACGACGCTTTAGACAACGAATTTGGGGCTATTTGATTTGGGATTTTTATTTGGATTATTTGCTTCATATTGTAAGTTCTATGTCACTTTTTAGGCAAAAACGCTAAAACAATATGGACATGCCATGAATTGAAACCGGATTTAGGAACTATTGTTAATCCATGTTTATATTGTTTGACTTTGAATTATAATTTGGGAATATTGCTATGGCAACGTTGCAAGTTAAACTTGTCATGATTTTGATGTTGTTATGAATCACTTGGGCTTAATTGTATGGCAAGTTGGACTAATACATGTCCATGGAATCACTATGTTTATTGAAATCTTTATGTTGATTAAACCATGCCTATGATGCTAATTAAACCATGTCTATGACTGTTGATGGAACTATGACTGTGATGTTAATATACCTATCATGATTAATGAAAAATTGGGAATTGCTAGGTTATGATGAAAAGTTGGAATCATTATGTTTATAATGTTAGATGAGAATCATTATGTTAAAAATGCTAAATTGGAATCATTATGTTTATAATGTTAGATGAGAATCATTATGTTAAAAATGCTAAATTGGAATCATTATGTCTATAATGTTAGATGAGAATCATTATGTTAAAAGTGCTAAATTGGAATCCACTATGCCTATTAGGATTACCATGCCTTTAATGTTTCATGTTTGTAATAAAATAATTATTATGCCCGCAATAATTATTATGCCTATGATGAAATCATCATGTTAAACTAAGTTGGAACCATTACTATGCCAAGTCATCATCATGCTAGTATTGAAACCATGTGATATGTTGTAGCCTGTTTATTATGCAAGTGATGTTGGAATTGTCACATATGCCTATCACATGTTTGGTGTTATTCCCCTTTATTTCTTGAATTGTTTATGCTTGTGAACGAAGTACGTTTATATACGTTGGGGATACGATTGGGTAGAATAGGCAAAACTTGAATTAATTATAATCATAAACCGTGAAATTTGGCATAAGTAGAACATGAAATATGGCACGAAAACTTGACTTGAACATGCCATAACTTGACTTGAAACATGCCTTAGTTGGGCATGAAGTTGTCATATGAACATGATATGGAAATAGCACGAATCTGCTAAGAACATGGGCATGACTTTAGAAAACAAGAAAGTGGCCAACTCGAGGTTGGGTTGAGTTTGTAGTGTAAATCTGCCCGGAACCGCCCGGCAAATCCAGTTGCTACAAACAATAGGATCCAATGTGGGTAGTTGGTCACATCGTGCTTGAAACCCGAGGTTGGGTTGAGTTCGTAGCGTAAACCTGCCCAGAACCGCCCAACAAATCCAGTGGCTACGAACAACAGGATCCAATGTGAGTGGTTCGGTGCATTAACGAATCAATTAATGCCAATTAGGGTTAAGTCATGAACATGAAAAGACAACTTAACCAACTTGAAGGGCTAAGTCATGAACTGGAAACGACAACACTTAGCCAACTTGACATGACACGTAGGCGGGTTAAGTCGCGAACTTAAATGACATACTTAACCACCTTGACATGACTAGACTGGAAAAAGGATTAAGTCACGAATTACATGACTTAATCAGTTAGGCGGGTTAGGTCACGAATTACATGACCTAATCTGTTAGACGAAACCCTAGGCACGACCCTTTTCAGCAGTAACCCTCTAGATGTATCAAGGTACCCTGGGGCTAGGCCGGGTGGGGCACGATTACTGGGCTGATTGTAAGAGGTGAACGACGGCAGTGGGGTACGCCAGTGTAGGTTCGGTGGACTACGGTCGTGCACGTATTTCGGGGCAGACACTGGGTATTAGTAGATTTATCTGTGCATCTTGAATCGTGTCAGGGGTTGACACCCTAGGGCTGATACACCCGAAGGTGGACCCAGCAGAGGTGACTGCATTCATGATTAGCCGTATGACACAGACACTTGACGAGCTAGAACTTGTAGGGAGCCGATCGACTAGATAAGCGCTCCGTAGGACCCCGTACTTGGGTCAGACCCCGTTTCAGGGTCATTTCATGATATTGGGCCATGGGATTTATTTCGTGATTAACTTGTGACCTGGGCTTAGTATACTAGTACAGTCAAGGCAACGAATCTTGAACATGCGATGCTTTATTTGACTTGTCTCGACTTATCATGATCACCTTAGTCTATCTTGTCCACCTTGACATCATTCTTAAGTTTAGTTCCAGTTCATACATGACATGTTGTTTTAAACTGTTTTTACACTGAAAGTCACTTGGACTTACTCAGTCTTTATGACTGACCCTTTTCCTTTCGCCTCTTTTTCTTTCGTTCCCCCCCCCCCCCAGGTTCTCAGGGAGGGAATACCGCAGCCTGACCAGTTTTCACATCCAGCTTGAAGAGAAAGAATGTATTGCTTGGATCTTTTCCGTTTTGGACTATGGCTTTGGACAGCAATTAAGGGACTTTTGCAGTTTATTTATGTTTTCTTTATGCTTCTTTAAATAATGTAATCAAGACAGTTATGAAGATGTTATGTTTTTGGAAGAATCGTAAGACAATTATGGCATGGTTTATGTAACACGTATTTTGATGAAATAAAAGTTGTTGTTTTCCGCTGTTCAAAAATATGTGTTATTATATCTGTCTTGTATATCTGTGACTTATACTTATAAACCTCCACCAAAATTAGAGCATCCCCTTTGAGAGTGACCTTAACGGAGGTGGGGTGTTTCACTTGGTATCAGAGCATGGGTTTACTAGATAAGATAAAAAAATTTGAAAATTTATTTTCAAAAAGGAAATTTAAAGAAGCATTTCTAAAAGATAAAATATTATATTTTAAAAAGGCAAAGTCCCCCAAAGCCATAGGTACTATCTCTTATCCTTCGTTTTGAATCTATCCTTTTGTTTCAGCATGTCCGAAGAACTTAACTTGCCAGAGGGTGTACCAATACCTGGTTGGTTTAGACGATAATTAGAAGCAAGGGCCACTCAGCCAGGCCCTATCGTTCCTCCTCCCCCAGCTGCAGGAAATCATCCAGCTGCGGCAGCACCTCTTCCTCCACCTCCTCCGCGGGGAAATACCTTTTCTAAGATATGTAAAGATTTTAAGGCTATGGGAGGAAAGGACTTTCATGGAACTGAGTCCTTCGTGGCAGCTAGGAATTGGTTAAAGGAAACCGAGGACTTATTCGTCATCTTTGAGGTAGAAGATAGGCAGAAGGTACAACTGGCAGTATGGCTGCTTAAAGGCGAGGCTTCCTACTGGTGGGAAGTCACCAATGCAGAAAGACCAGTGGAAACGTGGGAGGACTTTAGGGAAAGGTTTGAGGCTAAATTTCTCTCAGAAGCTGAAAGGAGTCTTCAGTTGGAAAAATTCTTATTTCTTAAGCAAGGGAATATGACAGTCAAAGAGTATGTTAATCAGTTCGATGAGCTGGCTAGGTTCGGACTGGACCTAGTCAACACCCTGCACAAGAAGGCTCTCCGCTTTGTCAAAGGATTGAATGAGCCATTACACAGTTTGGCCATGACCCATATACCCATGGGAGCTACGTATGAAAGGTTGGTGTAGATGACATTGCTGAACGAAGAAGATAAGGGCAAGAAGGAGACAGTGGCAGAAAACTCTCAAGGGAAGAAAGAGGTCAAGCCCAACGATTCTAAGAATAAGAAGGTAGACTCCGAGAAAGAAGGCAAGAACGGCAACTCACGTGATAAAAGGAAATGCAATTTCTATGGTACGGAAGGGCACATAGCCAAGGATTGTAGAAAGAGGAAGAGAAAGCAAGGTGAATGTTTTCATTGTGGGAAGACTGGACACATCAGCAAAGACTGCCCTAAGAAGCAGACCGGACCTTCTGGTGGTACATCGTTAACTTCTCCTAGATGCTTTGTTTTATCTTGTTTCTCTCCTCGATCCTATCTTGAGAACCATAGGTAGAATCTTTTTGGATGTAAACATGTAATTGAAACATGTTATGATTGCAAAATGGTTGCAAGTGGTCGCAAGTGGTTGCTCGTGGATGCATGAATACACATTAGGCATTAGATCGGCTCAGACACATTTTCATGTTGCATATGCATAAATGTATTTATTCGTATATGAATGAAGTTTAGTGTGTTGTCATATGGATGTTGCATTTGTATGAATGATTGTGCACTCATGTAGGATCATGAATAGGAGAATTTGCATACATAATGAATTCATGGCACTTACATAATTTGCATTAAGGAGATCACCTGAATTAGTAGACCGCCTGATTTTGCATTAGATAAGTACATGTACACACACACTTCGCATATGATCATGAAGCATTAGAAGTCTTTTAAGGACAATGGATGCTCGTGTTTGATGGATGAGTAGATGGATGTTTGGATGTTAGGATGTACATTCTTCCTGAACTTGAAGATTTCGGGGATGAAATCCTTTTAAGTGGGGGAGAATGTAACACCCCGTGTATTCTATAACGGTGAAATTCACAATTGAAGTATAACTAATTTCAAATCAAAGAATTAAGGGAAACCGGATACGCCATTGCGTTCGTCTCGGAATTCTGCTTGAGATAGAGTCCGAGTTTGCGTAAAATGGATATCGCATGAAGAAGATATGGACGAACGAAGTTGGGCGAAAAACCAGAAAACGGGTTAGAATGCACTGGCGCACTTGGGAAGTGCGCCAGAACAAAAATGAACTGGCGCACTTGGGAAGTGCACCAGTACATTTTTAGCCTGGCGCACCTGCCAAGTGCGCCCAGGTCAGAATGACCTGCTGGTCAGGTCTTGGCTGGACTGATCAGGGCCTGGTCGAATTTCTGAGCCTTGCCTTGTCACTAGGGCTAGGTGTCAGCTCCTGATTGGCCTCTCCTTCAAATGAACGGCTATTATTGAATCAAGCTCCATCGACGGTCTAAATCAACTTGCAAACACTATAAAAAGGACCTAAGACTAACCCTAAATCATACTATTTCATTTTAGCCTCAGGCCGCCGCCATTAAACCTAGAGTTCCAAATTAAAAATACAAAGAACAAAATTATAGAAGACGAAGGACGATTCTTGAAGACTACAACTAGAGGCTACAACAACTACGACGCTTTAGACAACGAATTTGGGGCTATTTGATTTGGGATTTTTATTTGGATTATTTGCTTCATATTGTAAGTTCTATGTCACTTTTTAGGCAAAAACGCTAAAACAATATGGACATGCCATGAATTGAAACCGGATTTAGGAACTATTGTTAATCCATGTTTATATTGTTTAACTTTGAATTATAATTTGGGAATATTGCTATGGCAACGTTGCAAGTTAAACTTGTCATGATTTTGATGTTGTTATGAATCACTTGGGCTTAATTGTATGGCAAGTTGGACTAATACATGTCCATGGAATCACTATGTTTATTGAAATCTTTATGTTGATTAAACCATGCCTATGATGCTAATTAAACCATGTCTATGACTGTTGATGGAACTATGACTGTGATGTTAATATACCTATCATGATTAATGAAAAATTGGGAATTGCTAGGTTATGATGAAAAGTTGGAATCATTATGTTTATAATGTTAGATGAGAATCATTATGTTAAAAATGCTAAATTGGAATCATTATGTTTATAATGTTAGGTTAGAATCATTATGTCAAAAATGCTAAATTGGAATCATTATGTCTATAATGTTAGATGAGAATCATTATGTTAAAAGACTAAATTGGAATCCACTATGCCTATTAGGATTACCATGCCTTTAATGTTTCATGTTTGTAATAAAATAATTATTATGCCCGCAATAATTATTATGCCTATGATGAAATCATCATGTTAAACTAAGTTGGAACCATTACTATGCCAAGTTATCATCATGCTAGTATTGAAACCATGTGATATGTTATAGCCTGTTTATTATGCAAGTGATGTTGGAATTGTCACATATGCCTATCACATGTTTGGTGTTATTCCCCTTTATCTCTTGAATTGTTTATGCTTGTGAACGAAGTACGTTTATATACGTTGGGGATACGATTGGGTAGAATAGGCAATACTTGAATTAATTATAATCATAAACCGTGAAATTTGGCATAAGTAGAACATGAAATATGGCACGAAAACTTGACTTGAACATGCCATAACTTGACTTGAAACATGCCTTAGTTGGGCATGAAGTTGTCATATGAACATGATATGGAAATAGCACGAATCTGCTAAGAACATGGGCATGACTTTAGAAAACAAGAAAGTGGCCAACTCGAGGTTGGGTTGAGTTTGTAGTGTGAATCTGCCCGGAACCGCCCGGCAAATCCAGTTGCTACAAACAATAGGATCCAATGTGGGTAGTTGGTCACATCGCGCTTGAAACCCGAGGTTGGGTTGAGTTCGTAGCGTAAACCTGCCCGGAACCGCCCGACAAATCCAGTGGCTACGAACAACAGGATCCAATGTGAGTGGTTCGGTGCATTAACGAATCAATTAATGCCAATTAGGGTTAAGTCATGAACATGAAAAGACAACTTAACCAACTTGAAGGGCTAAGTCATGAACTGGAAACGACAACACTTAGCCAACTTGACATGACACGTAGACGGGTTAAGTCGCGAACTTAAATGACATACTTAACCACCTTGACATGACTTGACTGGAAAAAGGATTAAGTCACGAATTACATGACTTAATCAGTTAGGCGGGTTAGGTCACGAATTACATGACCTAATCTGTTAGACGAAACCCTAGACACGACCCTTTTCAGCAGTAACCCTCTAGATGTATCAAGGTACCCTGGGGTTAGGCCGGGTGGGGCACGATTACTGGGTTGATTGTAAGAGGTGAACGACAGCAGTGGGGTACGCCAGTGTAGGTTCGGTGGATTACGGTCGTGCACGTATTCCGGGGCAGACACTGGGTATCAGTAGATTTATCTGTGCATCTTGAATCGTGTCAGGGGTTGACACCCTAGGGCTGATACACCCGAAGGTGGACCCAGCACAGGTGACTACATTCGTGATTAGCCGTATGACACGGACACTTGACGAGCTAGAACTTGTAGGGAGCCGATCGACTAGATAAGCGCTCCGTAGGACCCCGTACTTGGGTCAGACCCCGTTTCAGGGTCATTTCATGATATTGGGCCATGGGATTTATTTCGTGATTAACTTGTGACCTGGGCTTAGTATACTAGTACAGTCGAGGCAACGAATCTTGAATATGCGATGCTGTATTTGACTTGTCTCGACTTATCATGATCACCTTAGTCTATCTTGTCCACCTTGACATCATTCTTAAGTTTAGTTCCAGTTCATACATGACATGTTGTTTTAAACCGTTTTACACTGAAAGTCACTAGGACTTACTTAGTCTTTATGACTGACCCTTTTCCTTTCGCCTCTTTTTCTTTCGTTCCCCCCTAGGTTCTCAGGGAGGGAATACCGCAGCCTGACCAGTTTTCACATCCAGCTTGAAGAGAAAGAATGTATTGCTTGGATCTTTTCCGTTTTGGACTATGGCTTTGAACAACAATTAGGGGACTTTTGCAGTTTATTTATGTTTTCTTTATGCTTCTTTAAATAATGTAATCAAGACAGTTATGAAGATGTTATGTTTTTGGAAGAATCGTAAGACAATTATGGCATGGTTTGTGTAACACGTATTTTGATGAAATAAAAGTTGTTGTTTTCCGCTGTTCAAAAATATGTGTTATTATATCTGTCTTGTATATCTGTGACTTATACTTATAAACCTCCACCAAAATTAGGGCATCCCCTTTGAGAGTGACCTTAACGGAGGTGGGGTGTTTCAGCTTGTTTTTAAAAAAGATTTCCTTCAAAAAGAAAATGAACGACTAGAAGATAAAAACGAGGTTCTTTTAAAGGAACTTGATCTTTTACAAAATAAAAATGCATTTATTGAAGATTCTTTAAATAATTCTAGTTCTTTAATTTTGACTCTTGAAAAAGAAAATGAAGCTTTAATTGGAAAGAATTTAGAATTATCTAAAGAATGTGATTTTTTAAAAGTTAATAATAATATTTTGCAAAAAGAAATTTGTGACTCAAAAGAAAATTTTGAAAATTTACAATCGTCTTTTAATTCAGAATATCAAATTTATCATCTTGAAAATGAGAATAGTACTTTGAAAAAGAAGAATTCTGAATTAAATAAGGAAAATGATAATTTAAAAAGTAGTAAAATCTCTTTTAAAAGTGTTAATCGTGACTTTGGAATTAAATTTAAAATATGTACAAATAAGTTCGCAAAATTCAATAAAGATAAAAATGATTCAAATATGATTTTATCTAGTTCCACTGCTACAAACAGGTTTGTTGCTTCGGTTATTTACCCCATGTTGCTTCAGTTCAACAACCGAAGCAACTGCAGAAGATGCAACAGACCAAAACCTGTTGCTTCGGTTAAGCAACTGAAGCAAAAACCATATTTTTTTGCTTCGATTGTACCAACAACGGAAGCAAAAAAAGGCACAATTGACTAAAAATTGACTCTACTTGTTGCTTCAGTTGTAGTAACAACAAAAGCAAAAAACTCATTTGACATCAAAAACAAATCTTATAGATCTCTATAATTCTCAAATATGCAATAATACAAATACACATAAAGACAAATAATTATGGCATGCGAATGTATAATCAGACCAAATAACATATAAATTGGACAATACAATACACAAAGCAATATAATTCATTGATTACGTAAATGATTCATACATTTGAGAATAACAATATAATTAATAACATGTACTTCATACAGTAAAATGAAATATCTAACATAAAAATTGTACAAAATGAGGTGCATCAATAATTTACAAGAACTAAATGCACATTAATAATTCTTACTAACGAAAATCACATCTTCGAAAACGATGATAATGCAAAAATTACAAAATCCACCTTCCATTAAAGGCGAACTTCCAGAAGCAAGCAAAGCTCTCAAAAAAGATAGTGCCCAAGCTTTCACAAAAGCGCCCGAACTCCATTTTGCTGTAGAATATCTATGAAGAAATTTGTTTTTGTCAGAACGTTAACATTAATAAATTATCAAAACATAAGAAAACATTTTAGTTGTCATCTATTACTCTGTAAAACAAATACCGCATGTTAAAGCTGGTTCAAACAGTGACCAGGCCAAAAAAATAAAATGCAGCAAGCCAATAACTTAACAATATAGTTTTTTTTTCCAGCTCACCAGTGTCCTCGAATCCAGCTTTTTGTGAACCAAAAAAAATATAACAACCAAGAGATATGCCATCACCTCCCAAAAGCTACTAAAATAATATAACTGATGTCATAAAACAAAGTTAATCAAGTCTGTTTCGTGCAGGAAGGAAACAACTTGCAAAAATGAGGATAACAAGCAATATTCATACATGAACTGTCTTTCAGGTATGTCATCCTGTATGAATACTGATATATATATATATATAACACAAAAATAAAAATAAACTTCGGATCTGATTTTTTGGACAATTGTGGACAAAAATAAAAATCAGATCGAAATGCGGGGAGGGTAAAAAAACTGGCACTTCTAGTACCAAACTAATCATGGACAAAAGGTTGAAAGTTCAACCTTAATTAGGTCCTTAAACAATTGAAATATACATTAGTTTGAATTGGTACAAAGTTATGCTACTATATTGGTTATGTTACATGGTAGTCGTAAATAAAAATCCATGAATGTATTGGAGATGGAGAGATGTGTATATATGCAATATCCTTTCAGACACAAAGGTCATTATCGAACCAACTCATGCATTTAAACAACATCATTTATCATGGATTAAAGGCAATAGTTTGATGCCAATTTGAATGATGCATGTTGGAAATGTCAATATCATGCTTTATTCTAAGATAAGTCTCATTTTGAATATGTTTATGATGCATAGTAATTTGCATTAAGGACAACCCCTATGCATTAAAACAATAACAGATTTGACTAATAAGTTAATTGATTACCTATGGCTCGGGACATGGCAAGAACACCAAGAACTCGAGCACCATCCTAGTATATAACTCTTCCTCCTGCTGCTTGAATCCTCTCTAACTCATCTGGTCGATCTGGCTGTATTCACAAATAAACCACAAAAGGCATAAGTAAACTTTTACATAAATAAATTCATCCTAAAGGAGTTTGGCTATTGTTAATAACAAAAGAAAAAATAATTATTTGTGTTTATTGTAACAAATTCTATAATCAATCACATGGTAAACTGAACTCTCTCTGTTATGACATGTACTTCGAAAATTGTCTTTCATGGTTTAACCATTGACTGATTATGCTAGGTAAGTTAAATTGTAAAAGGAATGAAATACAAACCTTATGATCAACGGAGAGAGGAACAACCACCCAAACAACAACTCATCTCCACTAGTACACCCTCCATATACCAAACTGAACGTCAACTCCATTCAACATAGCATCACTTCAACCTTCAACCCTCAGCCTTCACCTTTCAACCACAAAGCAAACTGCAGAACCCATACCACCAACTGCTTCAGTCCTTGTCAGTTCAAAAAACCTTCAAGTTACAACACAAATATCTCTATCAATTGCCCAAACGTTACACCCTACATGCCCAACAAACCGACTCATGTCACTTTCTTCATCAAACAGCCTCACACACCTAGCCGCTGCTACCTTCTACAAGCTGCATCACCACCAAAACTGTTTCATTTTCCATCTACAACCCCTTTGCCTCCTCTAATCTCCAACACCAACCGAACTGTCATCTCGCCAAGACAAACTCTCACCGAACAACAAGAAGACAAATCGGATCCCACCAAAACCCAAATCACGAACCACCTGAGACCTCACGTCTTTCAATTACTGCCCACTTCTCAAAGTTTGAAACAATCGAAGCTTCAGAAGTTAACTATTGGTGGTGGTAAACAGATCTGATTTTCTGGATCTGATCGAAACAATCGAAGCTTCGGATCTCGTCTACTTACAGATCGACATGACAAGAGTAGGCTGATAAACTGATAACAAATCGCGCTACAATAAAGAATTATTCTGCATAATCAGTCTCAAAGTAAGAATAAAACAAGGAAGAATAAGGAAAGAAAGGAGGCGGCAAAATGAAATGAGTGAAGAACCCTAGACTTTAGAAGCAGGTGATTATAAGAACGGGTAATTTGATCCGTTAAACGGGTGGAGATACATTGGGCCGTAAAGGCTTTGATGCTACACTCCAAGTCTGCTTTCTGATCCCTTGGTAGTCCCATGCTACAGGTCTCGCAATGAACCCAGAAAACAAACGCACTAGATCTTTTCTTGTCCTTCATGATATGAAACTTGTTTTGGCATCCTAACCCAACATATGTCCTGCAAATAAGTTACTTGACTTGTAGATCTCAGATTATAGTACTCATCTTGCAGGTATACAATCATAGCTATTATTAATTAATAACAATTAGAAATTAATTACTAAATATTACATTTTAATTATTAAAAATTAAATCTTAAATGTTACTGTTGAGTATAGTTTATTAATTATTAAATGAAATTTACCAATTATTAATAATTATATGTAATAAATAAATAAATAAAATTAATTACTTATCACAGTTAATAATTATAAATTATTTATTGATAATCATTCATAATAATAAATATATTACTTCTTAATATCATTGAATATTAAATGTTAAATATTACTTCTCAATTATTAAGTATTGCCTATTATTATTATTATTATTATTAAGCATTAGTCTTAATTATTACGTAATTATTAAAAATTAATTATTTAGTAGTTATCAATTAAATAAATATTAAACAATACATCTTAATTATTAAATCTTTGGTAAAATAATTCGTTGTTGCTTTGGTGCAGTTGCTTCTGTTCTTATGGAACTGATGCAAATACGTTATTTGCTTCCCTGCAGTTGCTTCTGTTCTTATGGAACTGATGCAATTACATTATTTGCTTCGGTGCATTTGCTTCAATTTCTAAGCAACCAATGCAAATAAAACAATTTGCTTCAGTGCATTTGCTTCGTTTTTTGGTACAACAGAAGCAAATTAAACTATTTGCTTCTGTTATTGGCATAACCGAAGCAAGTAATACCATTTGCTTCGCTGCATTTGTTTCTGTTGTTAACATAACAGAAGCAAATGATACTATTTGCTTCTGTTATAAGAACAACCGAAGCAAATGAGGTGAAGCAACAGACCTGTTTTGTAGTAGTGTTCTAGGCCTTTACATGACAAAAGTGGTTTAGGATATAATAAAACTAATCAGAGGAATAGTATTAGATGTGCTTTTATGTACAATAAAAATAACACTGTTAGTACTAAAGCACGAATAAATCCAATATTCAATTTTTATCGAAATTCGAATACTCCTACGACTAGAGATATTTATAATAAATCTAGAAGTACCAAAGAAAATATAAATTATTTAAGTATTTGGGTTCTTGTAAATTGGAAAAACAGAGAAAGATATATAGATGATTATTTTGATTCAGTAGTTAATAATGATAATTTTATTTTTAAAGGTTCCATTACACCCTCTTGGGTATGGTTACCTTCCATATAACCCTTGGACCCTGACAAAGGAAGTGGGTACCAAAGTATTTATCATATTTTTTGCAAGTACACCACAACAATAAGGTTATTCCAATATCTCTGAAATTTTTGGAAACATAGCTCAAAATGAAAGAATAAATCGGAAAAAATGGTAATTTTATATATTGATATGCAATTATTCTTTTTTGCACATCATATTTCATATTAATGGTCAATTGATATACTATATCATTTCTACATATTTTTATACAGCTTCTTATGGAAATACTTCATATATCACAAGCTCATAAGTAGATAAAGCTTACAATTTCTCTTTTGACTTATATATGATTACATCTCTAAATGGTTGTGTAAATATGCTTTCGTATGATCAAATTGTAGCTTGTGACATGAAATATATATTGAACTTGAATATAAACTTACAAGTTATATATAAACATGAATATCATATGCATAACTCAGAAAAACTATATATTCAGACTAAATCCCAGATTCAGTTGTCTGAATATTCATGGGATCAAAATTTTATCCCATAATTCAGTCGTTTGAATGAACTTAAAATGTCTATCATCTGTCTGCTTGTTTGTGCTTATTACGTATGCGTATCGTTTGTGTGTTTGTGCATATTCATGAATTATTTACTTAAGTATCTCCTTTTTGTCAATGACAAAGGGGGAGAAATATATGATAATATTTGCATATTGACAGTGGAAGTCACATATATAGTTGTCATTATCAAAAAGGGGGAGAATGTTGGATCTCGCTATATGGCGTTTTGATTATGACAACTATACATGTACATATATATTATTATCGACTAACTTTGTTTTGCAGGAAGATACTCAACAACAGATTCAAGAGCTATAATTGAAGATTAAATATGTTTAGAGTCTGTTAGTATTAGTATTAATTGTTAAAATCTTCCTTGATGAAACACACACATGCACGTTTTAATATATATATATATATATATATATATATGATTTTATATATGACATGCACAAGGCATAGGTCTGTTACAGAAAACAAACGTCTGAATTATTTAATTCAGACGTCTGTCTACTGAAGCAAAGAATTAGGGTGCGTTTGGTTTCTCATTTTCAAACCATTTTGGGTTTTGAGTTTTGAAAAATTATGAAAACTTGTTCCTTTTACCATTTTGAAAATTGCATTTTGAAAAATTCTTATTTCTGAAAATTGGCTTAAAAAAGAAAACTAAAAACAATATTATTTTGTTTTCATCATTT
The DNA here is from genome assembly GCA_030737875.1 of Allium sativum. Classification (NCBI taxonomy): domain Eukaryota; kingdom Viridiplantae; phylum Streptophyta; class Magnoliopsida; order Asparagales; family Amaryllidaceae; genus Allium; species Allium sativum. The sequence goes on along the minus strand of CM060913.1, from coordinate 5,347,671 downwards.
TGAGGCCCACTTAAAAGTCAAAACTCAAAATCCATATCCTACCCAAACACGTTTAAAAATCTACTTCTATTTTCTGGCAGCACAAATTCACTTCTCCCTATTTCGCCTCTCGTCAGTAAAATGAAGTAAAATCACGATTTTTATTTCGTTCATGCTTTCTTCGATTCAATTTGAGTCATCATGATTTTGCTAAGGTAAATTCTTTTCCTTCATACTTTGTTTGGTTTCTTATCTCCAGTATGTGTTAGGGTTTTCTTATTTTTTCGAGCTGCTTCTAATTCAATCCTGTTCTAAGGTAAATTCTTTCGATTTTATTACATTATAATTTGATCGTATGTTTCTATTCTTGAATTATAAGATAAATTGTTGCATTGTAGTTGGGTGGAGTTTAGAAAGCTGCTTGATATAGAGATTCAATTCTGTGTAGGGCAGACTATATTTTTGCTGATAGTGTTTACATTAGCCAGTGGCATAGCCACATTCACAACAACTGTCGTTCTCTGTTTGACATATTTTGACAATTACTCTGGAAATGAAAATCCTAAATTGGTGCTTTAGTTGTATTCCCAACTAGTAGCATATCCCAACCAATATCCATATTAGCAAAGATCATATAAACTAAAGTTGTTTTTTGAGATAATATGATAATACATAGTTATTTTTAATCTTAGTATTGCATGTTGTCAGTTACTCTTGTATAATTTCGTAAACTACTTGATTAATTAAATTATGAATTGATGGGGTTTTGCTATAATTAAATTATGACTTGAGAGTAAGGATTCTACCATGTGGATTGATACTATAAAATCTTAGGTGGGTTCAAGATACAAAAACAAAGAGATTTGGGGAATGTTACCGAAGGGAAAAGAATCACTAGCTGCAAGCCTGCAAGTGGCCATTTAAGAAAAATATCAGTACAGGTGAAGAGGTTGAAACCTATAAAGCAAGGTTGGTCACATTTATTTTCCTTCAAATTCAAATTGTTAATTATGATGAAACGTTTTCGCTAGTCTTCATGCTTAAGCCCATTCGGATTCTACTGGTGACAAATGCGTGTTTTGACTACAAAATATGTAGATATATATTAAAGTGGTTTTTTTCTCTAAACAACGGCTTATAAGGGATGGTAAATATGTCATAGCCAATAGATTTCGAAGTTCGTTGGATCAATGATAATGCTTGAAGACTCCTTAATATCGATTTATGATCACAAGCCAACATGTTCACAGTTGCAACAATTGTTTATTATGGCAATCAAATTGTTTGGTTTAATAAAACACAGATGAAACATGTTTGTATAAGAAAGAACCAAAAGTGTTGTAATATTCCTAATTCTATATACCAATGATTAGCTGCTGATTTTGAATATTGTATCAATGTGAAAGCATTGTTATCATGACTCGACCAGACCACCGATCGAACCTTCAAAATCGCCGACCATTGTCTAAGGCAGCACGGAGGCCATTAAAACATTTTAATTTATTTTTAAGCTTGATAAAAGAACATTTTAATTTTTGGTTGTATGTCAAAGCATAAAGCAGCTAGTTGAAACTAGTTATATGACTGAAATGAATCCATTGCTTATGTGTAAATTGAACAACAGAAAAATTCGATCTATGTGTTCAGGAATCCTAGATAAACTTAGTTAATATTCATTGTGAGTGATTATAATATACCATGTAATTAAAAATAATGCTTTCTTCCTAGCATGGTTGAATTTCCTGAAAGCAATTCAGTAAGAATACAACCATCGCTCTGTAAATCAAGGAGCATGCCATAATCAGTGGCCACTAATACGATTCAAAACCATTAAATCATTTTTATCATTATCTTATATCAGCCAAGCCTTATACATGCCTTAACTATGGCCAGGGGGCTATGATCGACCTTATAATTGAGCCCAGCATGTTTGTTTGCTCGATCTCCATTCCAATCTGTCAATGTCAAAATATGCTCGATAATGATTTACATAATAATTGGTCTTCAGGCTAACGATTTTAATTTAAAACATATAGTTCAAAGATGAAATTGCCTTGGCCTAGGACTGGCGACTCTTAGTGTTCAAATTTTAATTTATAACATACTATATTTGTTATTTTTCATCTTGATGTTCGTTGAATATTTTTGATTTTTCCCCCTTCTTGAAGCTAAAGTGAAAATGTACATTTAACCATTATTGCTTTTAAATCATAAATGGTTACTCTGTTAAGCTAAATTTTCATTTTTTTTCTTTCAAACAGCAAAAATTGTTTTAATGTTAGATAACTTTGCTTTTAGATCGGATAAGCAACCCTTAGTTTGAAAAAAAATTCCATCATTGTTTCGATAATATTTTATTTATTTATTCTTTAGGCATAAATTGCAAACATTTTAATGTAGGTGGACATGGATTTTGACCTCTGGGATGATGAAATTTTGAGTAATCTTGTAACTGAGTATTCCTACTTGGCTGAATTTAGTTACCGCTTCGGAATTTGGAGGTTGTGATATTGAAGGCAGACTTGGCTAGAATGGGATGTTTTGTAGTAGAAGGTGGCATTGGTGATCATGTGATTTTAAATTGTTAGGGTGGCTCGTATATGTTATCAGCCTCTGATGTCAGTGGCTTTGATGGAAACTGCATTTATGACTTCAAGCGCTCGCAGGTGTTCAGCTTTAGTACAATGTAGTGGACGGATGATCCTATTTTCTCTTTGCAAGAAGCCCGAGATATTACTCGGTAAAACTGTCGTAGGCTTTTACCTCCGCTGGACTATGTTGGTCGTCCCTAATGTAGTTCTTAGCTTAGCTCAAGTAAGGATGTGACTGTGAGCATGTTTAAATATAGTAAAACTGGAGGCAACATTAATAGGAGATGGTCCTATTTACATTGAGTCTATTTTATCAATGCATGGAGATGATAAAAGCTGAACCCCAAGGATTACATTAAGGATGTGACTGTGAGATTATGTGTTCTCTTTAATAAAATTACATTAAGGATGTGACTGTGAACATGTTAGTAACAGTCGTGTATTTTATTGTAATTACATTAAGGATGTGAGCTTATGTAGTTAGGATGGTCCTTAAAATAGTAACAGTCGTGTATTTTATCAGTACATGTTGAGGATTCAGTTTTCCTTAATAAATTTTGACTTGCTTTTATGTATAATCTGTCTGTGCCTTTATTTTCTATTGTTTATATTCATGTTCTTAACAATATACAAAGACCTCATGTAGTTACTTGTATTAATACATTTTTATCTGTTGAATGCATTAATACATTTTTATGTATTGAATGTATTAATACATTTTTATTAATGTATTGAATGCATAAATACATTTTTATGGACATATGCACTGCTGTTTTGTATTAATACACTGTGTATTATTACATTTTTTGGACACATATAACATGTATTAACATATAACATATAACGTGTCTAAGCTTATGTGTTCTCTTTCAACTTTCTCTTTATCTAGCTTATCTCTTATAGTATATATTTAAAACCATGTTATGAACTTTTTTATTGTAATTTTATTCCTATACAATTCAGCCTCATAAGTTTAAAATATTGTATTCTCTTCAATGTTTAATCATTATGTTTAGAATTCAACTTATTATCTTTCATCTATTATAGTTTTTATTTTGCAGCTTGATATATTTACTATTGTTCCTATTCAACTTCTTTATGTTTGAATTTTTCGTTTTATTTTTTGTTTGATTTATAACATGTAGTATGTTCATGCAAACATGAAAAATGAATAATATATATTATTGGGGTGACTATTTGAACATAAAATTAGATACAATTAGTGACAAAAGTGATCTAAGCTGTTGAATTGTTTTGTTTTTATATGAAAAGTGTAATTCATAGGATGATCAAATGGTGAATATTTATTGTGTCATCAATTATATCTATATTTTGTGTATAAATAGATTTTATCCATATTATACATTACGTATTATACTTTAAACGTAAAATTTGTTTGAATTGCCAAAATTCAAATTCAAATTCAAATTTTCAAAATTTGAAAAAATGTATTTTAAACCAAATGCATTTTTCAACTTTTAGTTTTGGAAATTTGTTTTCGAAAAAAAGATAACCAAACGCATTTTGAGAAATAGTGAAAATATTCAAAATGAAAAATTGAAAACAACTATGAAAACTCAAAATTGAAAAGTCAAAATGTAAACCAAACGCACACTAAATTTCCCATAATATTCAGACGTCCGAGTCAAAAATTTCAGATGTCTGAATAACCTCCAAAATGGCCTATTTCCTTGCTATTTGAATTTTATTCAAAAAATAGACATCTGAATTTTTTAATTCAGACATCTGAATTTTAATTCAAACATCTGAATTAAAAAATTCAGACATCTGAATCTACTTCGAAATTGCTTATTTTGTTGCTGTTTTGTTTTTAAATCAAAACAGACATATGAAATTTTCATTCAGACATCTGAATATGAAGAGATGCAACTTTAAATGAAGAGTCACAACTTTCTAAATCATATCTTTTTATCGAATCACTTCGTGATAAGTTATATCCTTTTGTATATTATAAATAGCGACTTGATTAAGTGATCAAATCACTGAATCTTACTACAATTCTTTTTATTTTTTCTAAAAGATCTCTAAGCACTTCATCTTCATACTCTAAAGATTTTAATCTTTTAAACCTTCTATATGTAACGACACGGATTTTGCCCGACCTTAATCGATCACAAAATCGACCAAGACCGTTCAAAACTCGCATACGTTAACTTTGGGAATACAAAACATTAGAACAATAACAACAGACTTTTATTACATTACAATAATATAACATCAGAGTACAGAATATCAGAGTACATCGAATAAATATATTACAGCGGAAGATAAATTACAAAAGATTTAACACATTAAATAAAATACAGTAAACAGCGGAAGACTACTAAGCTCTGGACACAGCTTTAGGCTTCGATCCATGATCCTGCTAAAAGAATAGATATCTGCAAAAAGCTACTCGACTGCCCGTGTGGAAAAGAGGGCACCCGAGTTTGCAAAGTGAAACAAACTACGAGTCAGTCATGGAACTGGTGTGAGAATTCTAAACTAATATAACTAATAAGACAAATCCAAGGACCACGCCACTTTCGCGGAACGGGTTTACTCCTATGGATTGCCAGTGCATAAACCAAAGTAAATCGAGAAATAACGCAATGTCTTTTTGGAAAAATGAAACCATTATAAGACCCAAGTCCCATCACACAATGCAACGCACACCAGAGGATAGGGTTTTACCTTATAATGGTCAAAAGATGCTTGATACGTAAAAACGATAGTATTATTAGTGTGTATATGTTTTAATAAAAAGATTTGAATCATAAGTATCAATCCTAGACGGCATGGTTACCATATAGCATGTCGCCAATGCTAGTTCTACAATCAAAACCGCAAGGGCGTATTGGAAATTTGGATTCCATCATGAGTCGAGGCTAGGGGCAAGATCCTCTCCGATTCGAGACACTCTAGCAAATGCCTCAGGATTCCCCGCAGTGAACCCTTGGAAGCGGTAGGGCCGGTCCCCGCCTATGGGCAGTGGATTGGTTATGCCTGAACACACGTTTCCCGGTCCCTTTGGACCTATAGTATGACCACCAACGGCCTATAAAAATAACGAGGCGCCTCAAAATCCATCATCCACATAAGTAAAATGTCAGGGCTGGCAGGTCGCTGACACCACTCTAGCTAGAAAGAAACGTGTGCACTCCCTACGGTCCATATCCCGTTTTTGACTCATACCGGGGTGTGAGGCTCGCGAAGTCACGCTATACACAAAGCTACGCCTAAACAGGCCGTGCTTTGATCATCAACCACAAGGCCTGCTTTTCAACAAAAGCCTTGATCAATGCATCTTAGCATGCCACATTGTCAGTCCATACTACACCATTGATTTCTGCCAATATATAACCTCTAAGCTCATATGTCTCAGAGAAGGGTGTTAACCACCAAGCAGATATGTATTAACAGAGATCAACGAATGTAGTATAAAGGACTACAACGTCGGACATACATTCCATTTATAAACTTATGCCCTGGGTCTGGACGAAAGTCAAATCCGTACAAATCAACACTACGTCCGGATAACTACCATCTTAGCCCCGTATTGGGAGCAAATCAATCAAGGACCTCAACACTAGTTACCCATTCGATGTGAAGATCGTCGGTCTTCAATCGCCGTCTTCAACTCTTAGATTTAGAACGTCGTGTAATCATTTGAAATGAGATTGAACTCGGTCTTTTCAAATGATTCTCGCATATATATATATATATAATTTGAAAACATTTCATATCGTTATTGATATTTGATAACGATCTATCGCTATTTTTATTTATATAAAAATAGCCTAAATTAATTTAACGACGCTTCGGGTCGATGGTCGACCCTGGCGCTGTTTTTAACCAAATTTTGATTTAAATATATCTTGAAATCTAACCGTTGGATTTTGGTGAAATTTATGTCATTGGAAAGATCTTCCCAAAGCGGTCCAAACGGCTCCAGTTTTGGGAAAATCCGACAGTCGGATCTCTCGGTATAACCGTTTAAAGTAACGATCATCGATACGCGAACTACCGCGCGTTCCGTTTAATTTATAATTTATATTTATATATATATGTATAAATCGTTTGACTATTCCAATTTCAAAAGTCTATTCTTTTTATCGCATCTAAAATGACGATAAAAATATCACTTGTTTTATTTACCCTAAATGTAAATTATGCTTTATCTATCATTTGTCTTATTTACTGAATGTAAATAAATTATATTCCTTTCTTATTCTATTTAGTTACCTAAATGTAAATAAATATATTCTTATCCTTTTCTTATTTATTTACCTAAATGTAGATAAATGTTTTTTTTTTTTTTTACTTTTGCTATATTTATTTACATCAATTGTAAACAAATGTATCTAATTTCTTATTCATATTTATTTACCCTATTTGTAAATAAATAGTTTCATTTTCCTTTGCAAATCTTATTTACATAGTAAATGTAAATAATTGTATTTCTTTAATTCTTTTCTAATATTCCCCTTTAACCTAAAAAGAATATCTTATGTTAATTCTTTTCTAACCTTTCTTTTTATTATTTACATAAGAAAATGTAAATAATTACCATTTACAAATTGGTTCTTTTTATTTACATAAGAAAAATGTAAATAAATACTTATTCACATAATTATTATTTTTAATCTTTTTATTTACATAGGAAAATGTAAATAAATTTTAATTCACATATTTGTTCTATATTTTCTATTTAATCTTAATTACATAAAATGTAATTTTATTTCTTATAATCATAATTACATAAAATGTAATTTTCTTTACAGTGTAAAATATATTCTTTTAACTACATAAAAAAAAATGTAATTTATTCAATCTCTTATTTATCTAATGTAAATATATGTTTTCCTTTGTCTACATTTTATTTATTTACACTAAATATTTTGAAGTAACTTACATATATAAAATGTAAATTTAGAAAATTAATATATATGCTTTAACCTCTCACATTGGATAGGTATTGTTGTGACTACTGGACAGCCGGGCGGGTCCGGGCAGATTTACATCACAACTCAATCCAACATCGGGTTTAAGCATTCTTTTTCTTTATATTGAATAATGTAATTCTTTTTATTCCTTCCTAATTATATTGAAAAATATAATTCTTAAATTCTTATCTTACTATTTCATTAATTCTATTTAAACAAAATGGATATTTTGTTTCTCACTTTTTCTATTTACCTAAATGTTTATTTTTACATAAAGCATATTTTTGTCCGCAAACTCTAATGCGACAAAAATAATAATTTAACTAATGTATGTTATTGCATAAAGCATAATTTTGTCTGCAAACTCTAATGTGACAAGAATAACAATTTAACTATGTTTATGTTTACATAAAGCATATTTTTGTCTGCAAACTCTAATGTGACAAAAATAACAATTTAACCTATATATGTTTTTACATAAAATATATTTTTGTGCGCAAATTCTAATGCGACAGAAATAACTATTTATTTATATTTTTACATAAAATATATTTCTGTGCGTAAATTCTAATGCGATAGAAATAACTATTTATTTATATTTTTACATAAAATATATTTCTGTGCGTAAATTCTAATGCGACAGAAATAACTATTTATTTATATTTTGAATGCTAATATTTGATTCATTGCAATTATGCAACATGACGATGACTTTTATGTCGTCTCAACTAAATTAACACAACGGTGATTTTAGCGTCAAAACATTCTCAATGACACACTGATGGTTTTGGTGTCACGACATACAAATTAACATGCTTATAGTTTTGGGGTGTCATAGCATACAAATTCACATGCTTATAGTTTTGGGGTGTCATAGCATACAAATTCACATTGATATTATGTTAACAAACGTGACATAAAAATGGGTATTTTGATTTTTAACAAAGAAACATAAAGCTTGTGTCTTTTTGACTTTAACAAACATTAACATAAAATTTATGTTATTATTTTTTTTTTTTAACAAAAAATAACATAAAGTTTATGTCTTTTAAATTTTAACAAAATAGCATAAAAGTTTTGTCTTTAAACTTTAACAAAAATTGAGCATAAAAAGTCTGTCTTTTTATTCTTAACAAAATAACATAAAAAGTTTTCTTTTATTTTTAACAAAAGACATAAAAGTTATTCTTTTATTTTAACAACAAAATTAGGTAAAATGTCTTTTTGTTTCAACAACAAAAATGGTGACAAAAATGGTTCTTTTTGTTTAATCAACAAAATAGTGACAAAATGATTCATTTTGTTTAATCAACAAAATAGTGACAAAATGATTTTTTTTTTTTTAATCAACAAAATAGTGACAAAATGATTCTTTTTGTTTACATCAGAAAAATATGTTTCTTTTCCTCTTTTCTTTACATAAGAAAAATATGTTTCTTTTCTTTTTTCTTTACATAAGAAAAAAATGTTTCTTTTTCTCTTTTCTTTACATAAGAAAAATATGTCTCTTTTCTCTTGCAACATAATATGATTAATTCATAATTTCTAATGCAACATAATATGATATAAATGTTAATTCTCTTCTTATTTAACAAAATAAGATATAAAAGTCGATTCTTTTCTTATTTAACAAAATATGACAAAAATGTTAATCTTTTCTATTTAACAAAATATGACAAAAATTGTTAATCTTGTATAATTCATATCTTGAAAACAAAAGTGTTGATCTTGTTCCTTTATGATCCAATTAACCAAGATGTTAATGTTGTTCTTTATAATCCAATAAACAAAATGTTAGTTTTTGTTTCAATTCTATTCAATAACAAAAATGCGAACTTTGTTCCATTTTTATTCAATAACAAAATATGAGCTTTTGTTACATTTTTATTCAATAACAAAATATGCAATTTTGTTTCATATATGTTCAATAACAAAAATATGAGATTTTGTTTCATTCATATTCGATAACAAAATATGAGCTTTATTAACCATTCTTAAGTAACAAAATATGAGTTTTGCCAACTATTCTTAAGTAACAAAATATGAGTTCTTGCATAATTTTTATAACATTAACAAAATATGAAAGTTTTGTTAATCTTTTCTTTTTAACAAAATATGAATTTTGTTCTTTATAACCTCACTAACAAAATATGTCGATTCTGTCCTATATAACTTTATTTTTTTTGATTTACGTGTGGAACCTAAGACTTCACTCAAGCCATTGCTTGTCGGTCTTAGTAAACCCCACGGGTAGTGATATACCCCGATTTTTCAACGCCTTCACACTACCTAGGTAGTCACCCTAGAAATTGGCAGAGGTGGCCCTCGAACCTGAGACCTATGTCTCATCCCAATTCGCCCACCTCTAACCAACTGAGCTAGGAGTGTCGGGTGTCCTATATAACTTTATTAACAAAATATGTTGATTTTGTCCTTTTATAACTTCATTAACAAAATATGTTGATTTTGTCCTTTTTCTTTTCTATAAACAAAATATGAATTTTGTTCTTTATTCTTTTCTTTAAACAAAAATGAATATTTTTGTTCTTATCCTTATATTAAACAAAAATTGAGTTTTCGTTCTTCTTTCTTTTTCTTAAACCAAAAATGGATTTTTGTTCCTCTTCCTTTTTCTTAAACAAAAATGGATTTTTGTTCTTCTTATCATATTTTGATAAAAATATGTTATTCTTTTCACTTAATCATATTTGACTAAAATATGCTTTTCTTTTTACTTATGTCACATTTTCTAATAAATGTAATTTCTCTTTCCTAATATTCATATTACAATAAAAACGTAGTTTCTATTGTTTATTCTATTTTCTTATCTTTTATAATGTTTCATATCACAAATAAAAATGTGATTTTTATTTTCAATCCTTTGTCACTTTTGATTTAACACAGATGGTAATCCTGTTTTTATCACTTTCAATCTAACACAAATGATAATCAAGCTTTATCACTTTAAAACTAACATAAATGGAAATCAAGTTTTATCACTTTTAAACTAACGCAAATGATTATCAAGTTTTATCCTTTTAAACTAACACAAATGATTATCATCACATCCACAGATCGATAAACAACATCAACAATTTAAAAACAAATCATGTACGTGCAAGAATCTCTAAATCACGATAATATTTAATTTATTTTAATTAAATAAGAAATCTCACCGAATAATTTAGATCTGAATTTTGGTCAAATTTAGATCTGTTCCCTTTCAGATCTAGTCAGCCCTGTGTCGTAGAGTTTTCTGATACGAGTTCAACCCACTTTATTTCATCGAATTCTGATGTTAAATGAATAAGATATGATCATTTGAATGATTTTATAATAATTTAATTAAATAAATAATTTGGAATTCCTTAATTACATTTTCAAAGGAACGGCCGTTGGTTCCTCCTTCTTCTTCTTTCACAGGCCGACATTTACAACTTCACGGTTCTAACTAGGGTTCAATTTTTGCACAAATATCTGAAGGCTTGAGGACGATCAGTCAGCACCCCGCGGAGGTGCTTGGACGGCGCGCCGAACGCCGGTACTGGGGTCCCACTCGACGGCGGCTGCTGGCTCCGGCACGGCTGTGAACGGCGGTGGTTGGTGACCCCGTTTCTCGAGGCACACGCCCCTAGGGCTGATCAAATCCGTATCAAAGCGGAGATCTTTCGAAGCTCTTCTATTATGCTTTGATTAATTCTTGAATTCAGAGAGTAGGTTAGGAGGAATTAGCGAATCTAATTTGGATGATCATGGCCATCGAGTTGATTAAAGACGGTTGTGTACAATAGATTAGGGTTACGTATTTACCTGTATTTATACCGTATAGTGTACCGTATTTTTATTTATTTAATTTGTTAATTCTAAGGAAAAATCCAATTTCTCGATACGAACTCCAAATTAAATTCAACGAAAAATGTTCCTAGGCAAATACCCCCGTTCCGGACGCAATGGAACAGGTCTCGTAACCCAATTCCATTGTTACGACATGTTTTATTTAAATTAAAATATAGATCTTTTAATTATTTAATTCTGACGCACAATTAAATTTACCGGGCCCACATACTGCCTCTAAAAATTACAGAAAAATTATATTTGGCTATGTTTTGACGATACGGTTCTAACGAGACTAATTTCGTCGTATTCTGAGACTGTTTGAAAAATGGCTATTTTTAAGTCGATTAAATTTATCTGTAATTGACAAAACACAGTTTCTCTTGCCACGCTCACATATTAACTCGGAAAATTCTAAAAATTGAAACCTAGCAATAATTTGACATTCTGGTTCCAACAAAAGTGGTTTCGTCGAAAACAGAGGTCGTTTGAAAATTGACTATTTTCAGTGGCTTTAATATTATTTAAAATTGAAAATTTTAAATTCTGGCATATTTTCCAACAAAATTCTTTAAAATAAAAAATTTTAAATTGGCCCTGATTTTCCGGGTTGTTACAGTCTCCCCCACTTAAAATCTTTTCGTCCTCGAAAAGGAACTAAGCTATAAGTTATTTAATTTATTAACTAAATTTCAATTTTACTATTATTAATTTCAATTGTGGACTAATTTATCAAATACATATATACTTTTATATATTTAAAAATCTTATCTTCTGAAATAGGATTATATATATAATCAAAATACTTTAATTATAAGCTTATCACTCTGAACTCATTCTAGGGCATTACTAACCCCATCTCTAATGAGTTTTCTCATTCTAGGACACTGCTGGTCCTATCTCTAATGAGTATTCTTATTGGATTTTACTAATCCAATCTCTGATGTAGTCTTTGTTCAGTTCTAACGAGTTGTACCCCAAAGATTTGAGCTAACCAGAGCTCTGATACCACCTGTAACGACACGGATTTTGCCCGACCTTAATCGATCACAAAATCGACCAAGACCGTTCAAAACTCGCATACGTTAACTTTGGGAATACAAAACATTAGAACAATAACAACAGACTTTTATTACATTACAATAATATAACATCAGAGTACAAAATATCAGAGTACATCGAATAAATATATTACAGCGGAAGATAAATTACAAAAGATTTAACACATTAAATAAAATACAGTAAACAGCGGAAGACTACTAAGCTCTGGACACAGCTTTAGGCTTCGATCCAGGATCCTGCTAAAAGAATAGATATCTGCAAAAAGCTACTCGACTGCCCGTGTGGAAAAGAGGGCACCCGAGTTTGCAAAGTGAAACAAACTACGAGTCAGTCATGGGACTGGTGTGAGAATTCTAAACTAATATAACTAATAAGACAAATCCAAGGACCACGCCACTTTCGCGGAACGGGTTTACTCCTATGGATTGCCAGTGCATAAACCAAAGTAAATCGAGAAATAACGCAATGTCTTTTTGGAAAAATGAAACCATTATAAGACCCAAGTCCCATCACACAATGCAACGCACACCAGAGGATAGGGTTTTACCTTATAATGGTCAAAAGATGCTTGATACGTAAAAACGATAGTATTATTAGTGTGTATATGTTTTAATAAAAAGATTTGAATCATAAGTATCAATCCTAGACGGCATGGTTACCATATAGCATGTCGCCAATACTAGTTCTACAATCAAAACCGCAAGGGCGTATTGGAAATTTGGATTCCATCATGAGTCGAGGCTAGGGGCAAGATCCTCTCCGATTCGAGACACTCTAGCAAATGCCTCAGGATTCCCCGCAGTGAACCCTTGGAAGCGGTAGGGCCGGTCCCCGCCTATGGGCAGTGGATTGGTTATGCCTGAACACACGTTTCCCGGTCCCTTTGGACCTATAGTATGACCACCAACGGCCTATAAAAATAACGAGGCGCCTCAAAATCCATCATCCACATAAGTAAAATGTCAGGGCTGGCAGGTCGCTGACACCACTCTAGCTAGAAAGAAACGTGTGCACTCCCTACGGTCCATATCCCGTTTTTGACTCATACCGGGGTGTGAGGCTCGCGAAGTCACGCTATACACAAAGCTACGCCTAAACAGGCCGTGCTTTGATCATCAACCACAAGGCCTGCTTTTCAACAAAAGCCTTGATCAATGCATCTTAGCATGCCACATTGTCAGTCCATACTATACCATTGATTTCTGCCAATATATAACCTCTAAGCTCATATGTCTCAGAGAAGGGTGTTAACCACCAAGCAGATATGTATTAACAGAGATCAACGAATGTAGTATAAAGGACTACAACGTCAGACATACATTCCATTTATAAACTTATGCCCTGGGTCTGGACGAAAGTCAAATCCGTACAAATCAACACTACGTCCGGATAACTACCATCTTAGCCCCGTCTTGGGAGCAAATCAATCAAGGACCTCAACACTAGTTACCCATTCGATGTGAAGATCGTCGGTCTTCAATCGCCGTCTTCTACTCTTAGATTTAGAACATCGTGTAATCATTTGAAATGAGATTGAACTCGGTCTTTTCAAATGATTCTCGCATATATATATATATAATTTGAAAACATTTCATATCGTTATTGATATTTGATAACGATCTATCGCTATTTTTATTTATATAAAAATAGCCTAAATTAATTTAACGACGCTTCGGGTCGATGGTCGACCCTGGCGCTGTTTTTAACCAAATTTTGATTTAAATATATCTTGAAATCTAACCGTTGGATTTTGGCGAAATTTATGTCATTGGAAAGATCTTCCCAAAGCGGTCCAAACGGCTCCAGTTTTGGGAAAATCCGACGGTCGGATCTCTCGGTATAACCGTTTAAAGTAACGATCATCGATACGCGAACTACCGCGCGTTCCGTTTAATTTATAATTTATATTTATATATATAAGTATAAATCGTTTGACTATTCCAATTTCAAAAGTCTATTCTTTTTATCGCATCTAAAATGACGATAAAAATATCACTTGTTTTATTTACCCTAAATGTAAATTATGCTTTATCTATCATTTGTCTTATTTACTGAATGTAAATAAATTATATTCCTTTCTTATTCTATTTAGTTACCTAAATGTAAATAAATATATTCTTATCCTTTTCTTATTTATTTACCTAAATGTAGATAAATGTTTTTTTTTTTTACTTTTGCTATATTTATTTACATCAATTGAAAACAAATGTATCTAATTTCTTATTCATATTTATTTACCCTATTTGTAAATAAATAGTTTCATTTTCCTTTGCAAATCTTATTTACATAGTAAATGTAAATAATTGTATTTCTTTAATTCTTTTCTAATATTCCCCTTTAACCTAAAAAGAATATCTTATGTTAATTCTTTTCTAACCTTTCTTTTTATTATTTACATAAGAAAATGTAAATAATTACCATTTACAAATTGGTTCTTTTTATTTACATAAGAAAAATGTAAATAAATACTTATTCACATAATTATTATTTTTAATCTTTTTATTTACATAGGAAAATGTAAATAAATTTTAATTCACATATTTGTTCTATATTTTCTATTTAATCTTAATTACATAAAATGTAATTTTATTTCTTATAATCATAATTACATAAAATGTAATTTTCTTTACAGTGTAAAATATATTCTTTTAACTACATAAAAAAAATGTAATTTATTCAATCTCTTATTTATCTAATGTAAATATATGTTTTCCTTTGTCTACATTTTATTTATTTACACTAAATATTTTGAAGTAACTTACATATATAAAATGTAAATTTAGAAAATTAATATATATGCTTTAACCTCTCACATTGGATAGGTATTGTTGTGACTACTGGACAGCCGCGCGGGTCCGGGCAGATTTACATCACAACTCAATCCAACCTCGGGTTTAAGCATTCTTTTTCTTTATATTGAATAATGTAATTCTTTTTATTCCTTCCTAATTATATTGAAAAATATAATTCTTAAATTCTTATCTTACCATTTCATTAATTCTATTTAAACAAAATGGATATTTTGTTTCTCACTTTTTCTATTTACCTAAATGTTTATTTTTACATAAAGCATATTTTTGTCCGCAAACTCTAATGCGACAAAAATAATAATTTAACTAATGTATGTTATTGCATAAAGCATATTTTTGTCTGCAAACTCTAATGTGACAAGAATAACAATTTAACTATGTTTATGTTTACATAAAGCATATTTTTGTCTGCAAACTCTAATGTGACAAAAATAACAATTTAACCTATATATGTTTTTACATAAAATATATTTTTGTGCGCAAATTCTAATGCGACAGAAATAACTATTTATTTATATTTTTACATAAAATATATTTCTGTGCGTAAATTCTAATGCGATAGAAATAACTATTTATTTATATTTTTACATAAAATATATTTCTGTGCGTAAATTCTAATGCGACAGAAATAACTATTTATTTATATTTTGAATGCTAATATTTGATTCATTGCAATTATGCAACATGACGATGACTTTTATGTCTTCTCAACTAAATTAACACAACGGTGATTTTAGCGTCAAAACATTCTCAATGACACACTGATGGTTTTGGTGTCACGACATACAAATTAACATGCTTATAGTTTTGGGGTGTCATAGCATACAAATTCACATGCTTATAGTTTTAGGGTGTCATAGCATACAAATTCACATTGATATTATGTTAACAAACGTGACATAAAAATGGGTATTTTGATTTTTAACAAAGAAACATAAAGCTTGTGTCTTTTTGACTTTAACAAACATTAACATAAAATTTATGTTATTATTTTTTTTTTAACAAAAAATAACAAAAAGTTTATGTCTTTTAAATTTTAACAAAATAGCATAAAAGTTTTGTCTTTAAACTTTAACAAAAATTGAGCATAAAAAGTCTGTCTTTTTATTCTTAACAAAATAACATAAAAAGTTTTCTTTTATTTTTAACAAAAGACATAAAAAGTTATTCTTTTATTTTAACAACAAAATTAGGTAAAATGTCTTTTTGTTTCAACAACAAAAATGGTGACAAAAATGGTTCTTTTTGTTTAATCAACAAAATAGTGACAAAATGATTCATTTTGTTTAATCAACAAAATAGTGACAAAATGATTTTTTTTTTTTTTAATCAACAAAATAGTGACAAAATGATTCTTTTTGTTTACATCAGAAAAATATGTTTCTTTTCCTCTTTTCTTTACATAAGAAAAATATGTTTCTTTTCTTTTTTCTTTACATAAGAAAAAAATGTTTCTTTTTCTCTTTTCTTTACATAAGAAAAATATGTCTCTTTTCTCTTGCAACATAATATGATTAATTCATAATTTCTAATGCAACATAATATGATATAAATGTTAATTCTCTTCTTATTTAACAAAATAAGATATAAAAGTCGATTCTTTTCTTATTTAACAAAATATGACAAAAATGTTAATATTTTCTATTTAACAAAATATGACAAAAATTGTTAATCTTGTATAATTCATATCTTGAAAACAAAAGTGTTGATCTTGTTCCTTTATGATCCAATTAACCAAGATGTTAATGTTGTTCTTTATAATCCAATAAACAAAATGTTAGTTTTTGTTTCAATTCTATTCAATAACAAAAATGCGAACTTTGTTTCGTTTTTATTCAATAACAAAATATGAGCTTTTGTTACATTTTTATTCAATAACAAAATATGCAATTTTGTTTCATATATGTTCAATAACAAAAATATGAGATTTTGTTTCATTCATATTCGATAACAAAATATGAGCTTTATTAACCATTCTTAAGTAACAAAATATGAGTTTTGCCAACTATTCTTAAGTAACAAAATATGAGTTCTTGCATAATTTTTATAACATTAACAAAATATGAAAGTTTTGTTAATCTTTTCTTTTTAACAAAATATGAATTTTGTTCTTTATAACCTCACTAACAAAATATGTCGATTCTGTCCTATATAACTTTATTAACAAAATATGTTGATTTTGTCCTTTTATAACTTCATTAACAAAATATGTTGATTTTGTCCTTTTTCTTTTCTATAAACAAAATATGAATTTTGTTCTTTATTCTTTTCTTTAAACAAAAATGAATATTTTTGTTCTTATCCTTATATTAAACAAAAATTGAGTTTTCGTTCTTCTTTCTTTTTCTTAAACCAAAAATGGATTTTTGTTCCTCTTCCTTTTTCTTAAACAAAAATGGATTTTTGTTCATCTTATCATATTTTGATAAAAATATGTTATTCTTTTCACTTAATCATATTTGACTAAAATATGCTTTTCTTTTTACTTATGCCACATTTTCTAATAAATGTAATTTCTCTTTCCTAATATTCATATTACAATAAAAACGTAGTTTCTATTGTTTATTCTATTTTCTTCTCTTTTATAATGTTTCATATCACGAATAAAAATGTGATTTTTATTTTCAATCCTTTGTCACTTTTGATTTAACACAGATGATAATCCTGTTTTTATCACTTTCAATCTAACACAAATGATAATCAAGCTTTATCACTTTAAAACTAACATAAATGGCAATCAAGTTTTATCACTTTTAAACTAACGCAAATGATTATCAAGTTTTATCCTTTTAAACTAACACAAATGATTATCATCACATCCACAGATCGATAAACAACATCAACAATTTAAAAACAAATCATGTACGTGCATGAATCTCTAAATCACGATAATATTTAATTTATTTTAATTAAATAAGAAATCTCACCGAATAATTTAGATCTGAATTTTGGTCAAATTTAGATCTGTTCCCTTTCAGATCTAGTCAGCCCTGTGTCGTAGAGTTTTCTGATACGAGTTCAACCCACTTTATTTCATCGAATTCTGATGTTAAATGAATAAGATATGATCATTTGAATGATTTTATAATAATTTAATTAAATAAATAATTAGGAATTCCTTAATTACATTTTCAAAGGAACGGCCGTTGGTTCCTCCTTCTTCTTCTTCTTTCACAGGCCGACATTTACAACTTCATGGTTCTAACTAGGGTTCAATTTTTGCACAAATATCTGAAGGCTTGAGGACGATCAGTCAGCACCCCGCGGAGGTGCTTGGACGGCGCGCCGAACGCCGGTACTGGGGTCCCACTCGACGGCGGCTGCTGGCTCCGGCACGGCTGTGAACGGCGGTGGTTGGTGACCCCGTTTCTCGAGGCACACGCCCCTAGGGCTGATCAAATCCGTATCAAAGCGGAGATCTTTCGAAGCTCTTCTATTATGATTTGATTAATTCTTGAATTCAGAGAGTAGGTTAGGAGGAATTAGCGAATCTAATTTGGATGATCATGGCCATCGAGTTAATTAAAGACGGTTGTGTACAATAGATTAGGGTTACGTATTTACCTGTATTTATACCGTATAGTGTACCGTATTTTTATTTATTTAATTTGTTAATTCTAAGGAAAAATCCAATTTCTCGATACGAACTCCAAATTAAATTCAACGACAAATGTTCCTAGGCAAATACCCCCGTTCCGGACGCAATGGAACAGGTCTCGTAACCCAATTCCATTGTTACGACATGTTTTATTTAAATTAAAATATAGATCTTTTAATTATTTAATCCTGACGCACAATTAAATTTACCGGGCCCACATACTGCCTCTAAAAATTACAGAAAAATTATATTTGGCTATGTTTTGACGATACGGTTCTAACGAGACTAATTTCGTCGTATTCTGAGACTGTTTGAAAAATGGCTATTTTTAAGTCGATTAAATTTATCTGTAATTGACAAAACACAGTTTCTCTTGCCACGCTCACATATTAACTCGGAAAATTCTAAAAATTGAAACCTAGCAATAATTTGACATTCCGGTTCCAACAAAAGTGGTTTCGTCGAAAACAGAGGTCGTTTGAAAATTGACTATTTTCAGTGGCTTTAATATTATTTAAAATTGAAAATTTTAAATTCTGGCATATTTTCCAACAAAATTCTTTAAAATAAAAAATTTTAAATTGGCCCTGATTTTCCGGGTTGTTACACTATACTCCTTCACGAATTACACTACTATCATCAAGGAAAGGTTATAGGAATGGTGTACTTCAACTTGACATATCTGTGTTAATAAGAACATAAACAAGTCATCAATTATTATGTATTATGGAAGACCTCTTCAGTGGTTAAGGAAAGAAAACCCCGTTCAGTTGTTCGGGTAATTGTGTACCTATTCCTCCAGGTAAAGTGAGGGTTTTTAGTGTTAGTGAAATATCAGAAGTGGGTCCGGGACTGGACGTAGGACAGTGGTCCGAACCAATATAAACCGACTGTGTGATTTACTGCTTTCTACTCTAAAATATACATTACACTGTATTCTCCACTTTACACGATCCTACCGCTGCTTAGTCACTTTCATATTCTATATATTAAGAAATATTATTTTATAGAATTTTTTAAATAAGTTAAATGTGAAATTATGAAGTTGGGTTAGATATATAGTATAGTAGAATGAATCGAAAGAAATATGTATTAGAAAACTATTTGCTGTGGAGTTGACATTTAAAATGATTTTTGTGTTATAATAGAAGGTAAAATTTTGATATAAATGTATCATGATCGATATACAAATTATTTTTATTGTTGTTGACATACATATTTTATATTATATGATTCCTACATATATAGTTGAATGGAAGGTTACACTTTTCTTAATATGAATATACATAGTAAAATTGACGTTTGTTTTAAAGAGCTATTAGAGAAATGTATTGATTATTTACTAAGATTATTTAAACAATTATAATTTAAGATTTCATATGCAGTTTAAACATACGAGTTTAATTATAAAATACAATGAAAGAATTAAAGCGACTCCGTAAACAATTGTGGAATGGTTAAATTGTGTGTATGTGAAGCTATAAGTGTTTTATTCAATTTATTATAAATTAACTTAGATAAATGTATAATATTATAAATTTATTATTATTGTTTACATATATTATTTAAATTGATTGCCTTTTTTAAGTTTATATTTGGAAGGAAAATCGATTTTGCCTTCTTTATTTTTTTGTGAATACGATATTCATTTTAATACATCATATTAGGCATTAGTTAGATGAATTAAGAGTATTTAAAAATTGAATTTATTTGGTAAATTCAAAATTATATAATTAGTTTAAACATATAGGCTTAAACGTATGATGTTAAATGATATTGTGGAGTATTTTGTAAATTATGAAACAAAATTTGAAATATGAGTGCTTCATATTAACATTGCAATGTAACACAAGATAAATATAGCTATGTTAATCAGTTAAACTTTGAACTAGTGATTGTTATCATGCGTATAATTTGTGTTATGCGGTTGATGTGTTTATTTATTTGAATAGCTATTTTTCTCATTTTTTTAATGTGAATATAGTTAATATTGATGAGATATATTAGATGCATTAATGGACATTAGTTGTTAAAGTTATTTGATTAGTTTTAATAATATGCAATTAATTATAAATTATGGTATTAAATTTATAACATCAAAAAAGAATTGTAAAAGACTTAAATTACTATAAAAAATTTGAAGTGGGGATAATCTGAAGAAAAAAATGTATATAATTTTTTTGTTATTTTTTAGTGTTTGAAAGAATATTAGTTAACAAAATTTATTTAATTTTAACTTTTCTAGTTAATTAAAATGCGTGAACTTAAATAAAAAAGTTTTGGAGCTAGTAATAAAATTATATGTAAATTATTGTGTAGATTTAAAATGTCCATATCAAAATATAAAACAACGAAAGAGTAGGAAGATGGAGCTTCAAATCCTTCCGTTTTACTATTATTTAATAAAAATATTAAGATTGGTGAATCTTTGAACGGTATATTAAAGTATATACTAATCATTATTTACTAAGAATATTTAAATAATTTTAATTTGAGATTCTTTCAGTAATTTGAGTGTGGGTTCAAAAATAAATATAGAGAAAAAAATTAAAGGAGTATTGCTAATAAAGGTATAGTTGTTAAAAATAGAGTTTTGCAAAGTAGAGCATAATAATATTATTCTGAAAATTTAATAATAAACAAAATTTGTTAATATCATCATGAGTATGATTTATAAAACTTATATTTGAATAATGTAATTTTTTTAACCAATTTTGCCGATAAGAATATTTTATATATGTTGAAATCGTTATATTTATGACTTATAACAAGGATTAACAAATATTTGTTAGTTGACATAATTGAAGTAGCTTCAAATTCCAAGTTACATAATTAGCTAAAATATATTAGTTTAGATATACAATATGACAACATTGGTTTTTAAAAAGTAAAGAAATTTTTGAATGCAGGTACTTGATATAAAATAAGAATTTTATAGTGTAATGTATAATTAACACATGAATTTTTCAAATTAAAGCTGTTATATTTTTATGTGTATGATTTATGTTATGTGATTTATATATTTGTACATATCAGAGTTACCTTTTAATACCGTAATATATATGTTTAACATTGTTTTTTTTTGGCTATTTAAAAATAGTTTTATTAGATGATTGTAAATTTGAACTATAAAAGTAATGCCATATTAAATATATATTTTGATTTATGTTAATGAATTACTATAACAATGTTTAACATTGTTATGTTAGTATAATAAATTTCCACAAATTCGGTAGTATATAAGGAACATTAACTAATGTAGCAGGAAATGACCAATCACACTAGGTTCGTGCTCCAATTACTGGTGCTGAGTTTTTAAACAATCATGCTGAATTCCTAGAGGCAAATGTAGTTTCGGTGGATTGTATTAGTGTATCTGACGTTTTTTTCATTGTTAAGTTAGTATAATAAATTTTCATAGAGATGCTCCACTGCAGATGTGCAGTTATGATATTCGGGTTCAGTTTGGAGTTAGTAGCAAAATTTTTGACCATGTGGGGTGACCTAAATTGAATATTGTAGTTAATGTGCCAGACAATTTGTGCAAAGTTTTATATGCATGTGAGCGTGCTGCACCGAAGCCGTCGATTGACTCTGGTAGCAGCTCAGAGTTGAGGCCACTTGTAAAGAAAAATGGGTACTCGAGCTCATCTGTTGTCCGCCTTAAGTAAATGTATTCATTAAACGTTGCTTATTTAGAAATCTGATTTGCAAATTGCAGGAATATACTCCTTCTTGCCTTTTGATATTTCACATGATATTGTATTTGTTTCAACATTTATGAATTTTATGCATGTGAAAGAAGTTGCTAGATCTTAAAAAAAAACTAATGTAGCATGAAATTCAAATCAAATTGGATTGAAGACAAAGATTGATTTTGCATAGAATAAGTAAATAGTCAACACAACATTAACTGACTATGGTGAAGCAATGCAACTTTTTAAAAAAAAGCGTATTATCACACTTTACGGTGCGGTACAATTGGAAAGAAATCATAAGGGGAAAATGAGAATTTTGCACCTGGAAAGTATAATATCTGTAATAACCCAGAAATTTTGAACCAATTTAATTTTTTTATTTTAGTTATTTTAATGAGTTTTGAATATTTAAAATGATTTATTTCAAATAATAACGACTATAAATTTATTTTGAACGTAGTTTAGAACATATAAATTTATTTTACTGATAAAACGAGCCTGAAATGGCGCAGTAGTTTGAAAATTCGATTTTCAATTTCAATTGAATGTACAGAATTCAAAATAAGTTGGATTTTTGTAAAACCAGAAACATTTGAATCTGTTTAATAATATCTTTCTAATGAATGTGAAAAACCGAAATTTCATAATTTAAATGGAAGGTTATGGCCAGTTTAAAATTAAAAATAGTCGCTATGGAATATCTATATAATAAAATTGCCCCCTAAGACAAACCAGGAGACAAACATGGAGACAAAGAGCGGCTGAGATTTATTCTTAGTTTGGACAAAGGACGGCCTGGATTTGTACACACACATCGTTTCATTTATTCTTAGCTTACCAAAATCAGCGCACATCATCCCTTTTATAAGTAAATCTATTTAATCGCTATATATATAAGGAATGACTTATGTATAATTGTTAATTACAGCCAAGTAAAATTAATTGTATATAGTATATACAATTAATTTTTTCATATATGCTTATTTCAGATTTGAAATATTGAATGTTTTGTTAAAATTCATTATCTTACATATGATTCATCCCTTTTATAAGTAAAGCTATTTAAATTAATTGTATATAGTATATACAATTAATTTTTTCATATATGCTTATTTCGGATTTGAAATATTGAATGTTTTGTTAAAATTCATTATCTTACATATGATTCATATATAGTATATTACCAATTGATATTATAGATTTAACGCATTTATTAGTTACATATGGTACTCAATCGCTATAAATTTACATAACACCTTCTTTACTCTTCCTTCCACATTCATAGCCTCTCTTTTTTACTCCTCAGTTTTGTTCTCTTCCTAACACATCATGACTAAGGTAATTCTCTTTGTGTAACTTAACTCCTACTTTTTTTACCATCTACTTAGCTCATTTTACATTAAATCTATGCAGTCCAAGCTTTTTCTGCCAACCAAACAGTCTCAATTACTCATTTCAGCAAGAAAACATAAACGTAAAAGCATACGTCTAACTAAACCCCATAATTCAACCAGCTATGAAACCACCACAACTGTGACTAATGTCCCATCTCCTACTGCTCCTCAAGTTCAACCCAACGATTTTCAGAACGAAAATGAAGCTCACGATCTTCCGCCTACTACTCCACAACATACGGATAACGAAGACGAAGCTCATTGGAATGCAGTGGTTTGATACAATTTTTTTTCCACCATTCATACAACTATATGTATCATACGTATTCCTTTACTAACCAATTTCTTTTAAACTGCAGTTTGCGGACTGTGACAGGATCCAGGCAGAGCATCTGGCGTCAAATTTCTTTTTTTTAAATTTATGAAACTGAGAATGTATTCTGCACTAATAAATTACGTTTGTTTCTCATTTGCATTTCCGGTATAAACACCTAGATGTATTTCTCTGTGTACCCATTTCCCTTATGTAACTCTTATACATAAGCAGTATATTGCATAATTTTGTGTTCTGCTACACATTTTTTTTGTTTTTTTTGTATACCTGCTCATGTTGTCGACTCAGTTTTACTTTATGTTTCTAACTTCCTATGCACACTTTTATGCCTCATGTAAAATATCAACACCAACTCATAAAAAGTAGTGTGAAACTATTTCACCTCCCTGCAACATTTTGCCAAACTTATTTAAGTTTTTAATTAAACCAATTTGTTATAAATATAGCTTCTCCTAGCATATGCATCTGAAACAGAAATGAAAAAAGTATTTTACATAGGCAGGTGGATATGATAATGTAAAATATTGTTCAGTGGAAATTATGATCAATTGTTTTGGCATGTTTCTTGCTTGGCCACGTGTAATTATAAACTCATAGTTAATGGTTAATAAATGAGGCCTGCAACGACTAATCCTACACATAACTATATTTTCGTCTTATTTCTTGGGTATACTTTAATAAACTGTGATCAAATAGTTTACATACACAGTTGGATATGATAATGTAAAATATTGTTCAATGGAAATTAGGATCAATTGTTTTGGCATGTTTCTTGCTTGGCCACATGTAATTATAAACTCATAGTTAATGGTTAATAAATGAGGCCTGCAACGACTAATCCTATACATAACTATATTTTCGTCTTATTTCTTTGGTATAATTTCATAAACCTATTGGCACAAAATTAAAAATTGAATTGGATGAAAAACAATTCCTCATTTGAATGTTTTCACCATGGAAAGTAAATTCGGTTTCTTTTATATTTTGGCATTTTTCTTGCTTGGCCACGTGTAATTATAAACTCATAGTTAATGGTTAATAAATGAGGCCTGCAACGACTAATCCTACACATAACTATATTTTCATCTTATTTCTTTGGTATAATTTTGGCACAAAATTAAGAATTGAATTGGATGAAAAACAATTCCTTATTTGAATGTTTTCACCATGGAAAGTAAATTCGGTTTCTTTTATATTTTTATTTTTCCTTTTTTATACCTGTAACATTTTGCATTCTTCCTTGGAATGAACGTGACTTTGTAATATAAATGGTATTTATTTACGCCGACATCTTTTTCATCTACTATTATAACTACCTAATTATTTTGTCAGTTTCCTTCAACAATCACCTTTACTGAATGTGCATTTTTGGTTTACTTTAAATACTTTGGTATTGTGTCGCTACTGTAATTGCATATTACCATTCGTGTTTCCTGTTCATTTATTTCCATAAATATATTTCCACTTAGGTTTGATTAATTTATAGTTGTAAAAATGGAAAATCGATGCTAATGTATTTATGCTGCTGTTCTTAATTTAAGCACTTGAATTATGCAATCATATATATTAAATTGACATTAATGAAAATGATGCCTAAATCAGATGAATCACAAGTTGAACAACTTTTTTAATATAGTTTGCGATAAATGGCAAGTACAATTAGTTTATCAACTATTGTAATCAACTTCATTTTTATATATATAGTTTATGATAAATGACATGTGTTAAAAAAAGAAATATATCCAACAGCATTTTTTACTAATATAAATATCCTATTATATTCACTAATTCATCGAATAAAACCTTAAATGTGACAATTTCAATACGTATGTCGCATATATATTAAAACTAATAGTTAAAAAGATTTTTCTATTAACTATAAAGATATACAATTCAAATACCATAAATATTTTAAATGAATGACGTTAACAAAACTATGTTATTATTCATTTATCTCAATAAACTTACCTACATTATTGATTTTTGTTTCTACCCTAAAAAACATATTTTGACATTTCTACAGTTATGTGCAATTTCATCGACTGTTCCCTGATCTTTCATGTTTAGATCCATGTATTTAAATTGCTTACAAAATCTCAAATTTAAATTATTTTAATAATATATGTGTCAGTCGTATATGTATATGCATACATACTAATAAAAGCAACAATACCAGACATACATATCACATACGTATATTTGTGTACATAAATAATAATAACAAAGTTAATTTGTAAATTAATTATAATCATTTATATACATAAACAAATAAATTTATCATACACAACGTTAAAAAGTTCTATTTTTAACTTCGAATAACTCCACATTAAAAACTCTGTTACCTTTATATAAAATCATTCTCAATTAACACATATTATTTATTCTTAAGTCAATATATTTTTACTAAGTACATAATTTTAAATTTCACATATGTAATGTAGATAAAAAGAAAAAACTTAAATAATATTTGTTAACTCATCTAAAATTATTATAATATGTTAATTTCAAAAAGAGTAATTGCTCATAATTGTAAGAATAATTAAATTATTGTATTACTTAAAAGATATATAAGTTGCATTACACATGTCATGTAAAAACAACAATAATAATTTATATTTTATTTATTTTGATGAATTCATCGTATAGTATATAATAAGGTTCCAACTTTAACATTAAAATTTTAAAATCTAAATTTTATAATATTATCGTGTGCAACGCACGGGTTACACACTAGTATATATATATATATGATATATGATATAAACCCCTTAAAATAGATATTTTGCAAACGACCTCCGTTTTCAACGAAACCACTTTTGTTGGATCCAGAATGTCAAATTATAGTTAGGTTTCAAATTTCATAATTTTTGGAATTAATATGCGAGCATGGTAAAATAAAATATACATTGAAATCAATTTTGAATGTTACATTAATATATATTTTAATTTTGATGAAAACTGATCGAAACAGTTGAATTGGCTTACGAGATATATCCCATTATGTCCGGAATATGGGTATTTAGCTAGGGACGGAATATGGGCATTTAGCTAGGGACGACAGTCAATGGGTTCGATTTGGAGTTCAAATGAAAATTCAACTTTTTGGAATTAAAATAGAATCAAATATAAATATATATAATTAGGTCAACCCCTTCCGTCTCTCTTCATTCATTGTGGAAAAAAAAAGAAACCCACTGATACCCCATTGCCCCCTTCCAGTCGTCGCCCATCGCGCCATGCCTCCCCAGCCTCCGGCCGCCGCCCCTCCACCACCTCTGACTGCCTCTCCCTTCCTCTCTCCTTCTAAAACCCCAAACCGCGAAACCCTAACCGGAAACCACCGCCTCTAGCCACCATACGACCGCCGCCGGCTAACCACGCCTACCCCGACCATCGAATCCCCCTGCGCCACCTCCCCGCCACCTCAGACCGACCATGGACCCCCTCCTCTTTTAAAAATCAAATTTTTATATATTTTCAGTTATGCATTTGACCCCCCTGAGCTTCCACAGCCAATATCTTCCAAACCATGCGCTTCTGTTCAAGCTCCATAGTGCCAAAGTCGAAGAACACAATTTTCTCTTCGGTTTAAGTATATGGAAGTCATATTTTGGATTGCGGAGTTATTCAGAAAACACGTTCAAATTCTGCTATCCAAATACTGTCTTTTCGCAAATTCTGGCGAATTGGAGCATTTTTGGAAGAAAGGCCACTAGGAGAAAGTTGTCCGAAATGGCGTGTTTAAGCTAAGAAAAAAGACCATGAGAAGATCGGAGATCGTTCACAAATTCATGGATCAAAACAGCAAATCAGAACGTCAGAAAAGCGTGGCGGAGTGGAACCCAATGTGAG
Source organism: Allium sativum (assembly GCA_030737875.1). Classification (NCBI taxonomy): domain Eukaryota; kingdom Viridiplantae; phylum Streptophyta; class Magnoliopsida; order Asparagales; family Amaryllidaceae; genus Allium; species Allium sativum. The sequence continues at coordinate 5,319,573 of CM060913.1, read as the reverse complement.
AACTCCTTCCCACTCAAACTATTTTACAGGTAAATATATCCTAGGTTGCAGACGGGGCTTAGTAGCTCTGACACTATTTATTGCACAAACCGTGGATGTTTGTTTGGATTGAATTGTAGTGAAATTGACTGTATTGTGGTGAAATGGATTTGTACTGTGGTTTTGTGGATTGATTGATAATTGTGTATGGCGCGAGCCAGTATCAGGAGAGGGATAATGCTAGACATTATTGCGTATCTAATATCGCGTCGTTATAATGCCGAAATTTTCTGAAATAAACTACATAAAATATTCATGTATAGAATAAAGTGTTTAAACAATAAAAATATCATTTTTATTGAATGTATATGAAATAGTCAAGTGTTGGAATAAATATTTTATTGTTAACAATATAATTTTTAACATATATATGAACGCCATAAAATTCTCCTAAAATGAAAATAAATATTCATTTACAAATCGAACGATTTGTTTATGTACACCCATTTAACTGACATTGATTGGGACGATAAATTTTACACATCGCCCAACCGCACAAATAATATTCAGTATTTGTTGGTTGAAACCCCACACGGGTATTGAGATGATATTTGACGTACACTAATCCCAATTGTTAAGTTCTATGTCAATCGATTGGTTGACAGACTGTTGCAAACGTTAGTTATTTATATTTAATGCTTATGCAGTTGTGTAATGCACTCTGGAATCCTAGATGATGGATGATTGTGTATCATTGTTGTTGTGTACATGTGATGTATGAAATCCATATAAATAACATTATATGGTAATTGATTGGGTCTGATTGTAATTCAGGAATAATGAATATTTTAAAATAATATTTCGTAAAGGACTAAAATGTGAATTTGATGTCCGATTTTGGATGAACACAAAAATATTGAAGTATGTGAAGCGTGTTGATTAGATATACTCCATTTTAACGCGAACGATATTTATATCGATTTTATTCGTTTTTATAATGAATATCGAAAAGGAAATGATTTCAAAATCTGATATTTTGAAAATATTATAATGATAAGGAGTATTCAATTTTGATTTAAAATTGAAATGAAAGTGGGAATTATTTTTAAAACAAATTTATAAAATACGTTTTGAATGAAATATATATTATATATATTAATGGCTTGAATAGAACGCACCGCGCTGCGACCATTCGCGAATTTCAACCATTGACTTGGAATTGACATTACGGGAGATCCGACCGTCGGATTCTCCTAAAGCCAGAACCGTTGGGTTTCTATCGAAAAGAGCTTTCCAATGAATATAAGAGATTTGAAATCTAATGATTGGATTTGGAATTATGTCCAAATCAGTTTTGGAAAAGGTCGCTATGGATGCAGTTCGGTGGTCGTTATTAGAAATCGACTGTACGGGCCTTGATAAAATTATTAAAAATATTAACAATTGGTGTAAAATAATAATAAATGATTTGGAAAGAATTTGGATGAAAATTCCACGTTTGTAAAGATAAAATATATTTTTATCAAAATGAACTATTTATTAACTAGAAAGATAATCCAACGTTTTTAAATAAATAAATTGGATTTGTGAATGGTTTTAATCTAACCAGAATTTTCCAATGTATGAATTGGAATGGATTTGAAAATAAATCATCTTTGGAAGATTTCGATATTGTATTCCGTGACTATACGGATATTGTGGAGGAATTTGGAAGATAGATATATATCGTTATTCCCCATACGATATGTGTTGGTTTCAGAATTTGATATTGAATGTAAGCCGATATAATTTCTGTTTAGAGCCTTATATTTAATATCAAAGTGGATTTTGGATTTGTCATGAATGGTGTCTTCAGTAACACTGTTCTTAAACCCCGTGTGAAAAGAATAAATCTTTTAATTAAGATTATTAGAGTTTCCAGTTATATTTAGTAATTGGAATAAAATGGAATGTGAATTGGTTTTATTGTGAACTATGTTTTTAACGACATTCGTTCTTTAACCCGATTAATAGTGAAATGTGATTTGGAATATATAAATCTTTTATTAAGATTTAATGAAAATTTTCCAAAGTAAAGTTTTTCAATTTAATATATTAAATTGGAATTGAATGTGATTCGATTTAATGATAATCGAAGTGAGCTTCTGTGTAGGAAGACAGTTACTATATATGGAATTTAAAAGGCTTAGCCGTTATTTCATTTATATTATTAGTCGGATATGGAAATTGATGTGAAGACTCCATGGTTAATGGAATGTGACTTTGGATTTATTGTGAACTGTATTTTAAATGACATTGGTTCTTTAACTCAGTTAAAGACAGGATTACATGTCTAACATTGTACTTTGAAATGTATTGTTAATCTCTGCTGAATATATATCTGTTTGGTGGCAGAGAATTTATTCTCTTTCTTAACACCCTTCTATGAGACATATGAGCTTAGAGGTTATATATTGGCAGAAATCAGTGGTACGGTGTAGACATATTTGGGTTTCCAAAGTTAAATAATCATTAATTAATGATTGTTGGAAGATTAAAACTAAGTAAAGTTTTAACGAATCATTAATTAGATTGAAATATGGATGTGATAATATAAATTATCAAATTTGGGAAATGATCGAGAATGGAGTACCACCAGTTTTACTCCAGGCGATTGTTAAATCTTTAATTAGATTTAAACGTGAAATGGTAATTAATTTTACCAATAACACCGTGGTGTTAGATATGGAGTACTACCAGTTTTGCTCCATGCGATGGATAGGTTGGGATTGGGTTAATATAAATAAATTATTACTTCGGTAAGGCTTGCTAATCCCGACTAGTTGAAACCTTAATTTGGTTTAGAATTGATAAAGGAAGACTAAAGAATAAATTTAAAGGATTTTATCTTTGATAAAATAAATGGGAACCTTTCCCTAAAAATGTGAATATTTGAATAAAAGAATATTTTGGATTGGAATGAGGCGTATGATGTGTTTTTATAGCACTTGATTATTGATTATAAAATACGCGAATTGTTCGGAAAGACCGGGTTTATCCCATTCTAAATAACTGAGACGATGACTAAAAGTCGACGATGAAGATGGTGGCTGAAGACCGGAGATCTTCACATCATTTGGATGATTACTGATGTCTTGATTGGGCTGTACACCCAAGACAAGGTAATAAGTGGTGATCATCCAGACGTACTTGGAGATCAACGTGATATGCGAGGGCCTCTCTCTTGTATTGGACATATGAGACGAGGAATAAGGTGCCTCCGGTTTCGTTCAGACCAAGAACGAACTTGTGAATGGATGTGTGTCTGACATTGGATTTCATTCTGTGCTGATTGATTTCTATTAAATATATATCTTTTTGGTGGCGGAGAATTTATTCTTTTACTTAACACCCTTCTCTGAGACGTATGAGGTTAGAGGTTATATATTGATGGATATCAGTCACATGGCATGAATTGTTAGTGTGGCATGCAGAGATGCAATGATCAAGGCTTCTGTTGAAAAACAGAGTCTTGTGGTTGATGATCAAAGCACGGCTTTAAATAGCATAGCTTTGTGTATAGCGTTAATTCGCAAGCCTCACACCCGATATGAGTCAAAAACGGAATGAGGACGGCAGGGAGGACATGACGTTTCTTTCTAGCTATGGGTGGTGTCATGGTATGGAGCCCGGACATTTACTTATTTTTACCATGGATGATGGATTGCGAGGCGCCTCAGATATTGGTGCCTAGTGGCCAAGTGATGGGTCCTATAGGACCAGGAAACGTGTGTTCAGGAATATTAATCCACTAAAGTAAGTATGGACCGGCCCTACTGCTAACCAGGGTTTGCCAGCGTCCGAACCCTGAGGCATTTTCTAGAGTATCTCGAAGCCGGTGAGGATGATCCCTTGCCTCGACTCATAGATGGAATCCAATTTCCAATACGTGACTTTTCGGTTTTAGTTGTAAAACTAGTATGGTGACATAATATATGGTACATATGCCGTCTATGATTGATATATTTATATTTGAAGTTGATTTTGACACTATACACTTACAGTAATATCAAAATGATTTGTTTTAAACGTACCAAACATGTTTGACTATTATAAGGGAAAACTCTATCCTCCGACTTGTGTTGCATTGTGTGATGGGACATATGTCTTATAATAGCTTCATTTTTCAAAAAACATTGCGCTATTTATAAACTGTTTTATTTCAGAGTATTCATGGGAGGAAACCCGTTCCATGACATACGGCGTGGTCCCTTGATTTACCCAACTTTAAAATCAAGTTAATAACTGTTTTAGTTCTCACACCAGTCCCATGACTGACTCGGAGTTTATTTTTTCTATCTAAACTCTTGGTGCCCATATTTTTCACATGGCCAGCTAGTAGTTTTGGTTTTTGCAGATATTATTTTCATAGGATCTTGGATCTACAACTGGAGCTATATGCGGAAAGCTTTGTATCCGTGTATCTCTTTCAATTGTGTTATATATTATTTTTCCATTGCTTTGTAATTTAAATCTCTGATATTTTTCTGCTGTATACTGTCTATTTATACTCTGATATCTTGTACTCTGATGTAAATTGTTGTAATAGCAATGAAATGTTCTGTTGTTTGTATTCTGATTTGTGCTGTTCTCAACTCAATCCGGGCTTTCCCTTACGGCCAAGTTTAGGTCATTTCAATATCCCAACACATGCCGCCTACCTCCTATCTCCATTTCACCTCCAGTTTTTTAACCCTATGTTTATTTCAAACGTCACCGCGAAAAAATTGAAGAAATCATCAGACTGTTATGTTCGCGACAACCATTATTTCACATCGATGTTCTTATCTCAAGCAAAACAATGTGGAAATGGCAAAAATTGATCAAGAATCGAACAATAGTTTTCCATAGCCTTGATTAAATCGACAAAGAAGTTTATAATCATGTAGATCTGCTCTGAAAGCATTAAATATGTCGACCGAAGGTAATATCTTCTCAATACTTGCTTTCAGTATTATATTATTTTTCATTATTTGATAAATTAGTAATTTGTTCTTACAAATTAGTGGTTTACATAATTAAATTTATATTTCTGTGCATTTCTAACAGCAACATTTTGGTTTCTAGTATTTATTTTTATAATGATTATCTCCAACAGCTGCAAAACATGGTTGTTTGGAGAGACCATCAGATTTCTTAATTGGAAAAGCAATTAAAAATGATATTTTTCATTGTTACTATGCTTTTAATACATGGAGTATGAGATCTATTTGATCTATGGGATAATAAACATTATCACGATTTCAAATTCGTCTAGCACTTACTGGAATTAACTCGATTTATACCTTTCCAAAATCAGCAGAATTTAATTTTAGTGAAAAACAAATCACCATAACCTAAGAATGAACAATTAATCCCTATGACTTAAGAACTATGTTAAGAGCAATTAACTTATGCTATTTTTTAATACTATCAAGCTATTACTATTTATGTGTACTTTATCATTACCGCAATTATGTTTAATCAGTTATGCTTCACTAAAAAATAGAAGTATTTTTTTCCAGTAATGATAAATTATTAATTTATACATTATCACTTTGCTTCAAATTGTAGTATAGGGCAAAAGCTTAAGATGTTTGCAACAGCTGGATGAAAATATGTTTTCTGAAGGAAAATACTGGAGAAACAAGTCTGAATGTATTTTCAGGTGGCAACCAATACCCAGTTTGCACCCAATAACATTCTTTCATACTTAGTGAACTAAATGGTCTTATTTTAATTTCCAAGTCGGCTTCATTTTGAAGGATTATTGATGATGTATGTAAACGTTGCACTTTGTTTATTCTTAAATGAATATGATTTACTCGTAGCAGCTATTAACTATTATTAAGTTTTATTTTTCCGAGGTACATTTACAAAAATATTCTAATTCGCAAATCAGCTCTAAAGCATAAAATCCGTCGATTAGAGGTAATATTTTATGTCTTCTTATTAGATTGCCACGTTAATGCCTACTTCCAATCTTGAATTAATTTTCATTATACAAGTAATACTTAAGTATCATTATAAATTTGTAATTTCTTAACATAATTTATGGTATACATTCTTACAAATATAATTTTGCGCATTTTCAACAATTTTTTCTTCTTTATGGTATTTGTCAGTGTTATTTTTGTTAACAATTAATGATTCATTCAAAAAAAAAAATGGTTATTTCATTCAATTTTTGTTGAATTTGTTCATTCGTATATTATTTATCTATTTACCACCATAGAATTTGAAATTTTGGTTAAACTCGAATCATTTTTATTTTATCTTGGATGTTTATAATATCTCCATTTGTTAAAGACTTAAAATTTGAGGCTAACTAAGAATGACAGACAAATTGGGATTCCATTGAGGATTCTTTAGCATATTTCCACATTCTACTTCTAATAAAACCAACATATCGCATCATTATAACATGTATAATTTTTTTATTATATTTCAGATGAGAATATCCACACAATCATGATTTTGCTTTGGACATTTTTATGAAGGGTACCAAAGAGTACAATGAGAAGGTATTTTTTTTCATTTTCATACCTAATGATTCTTTTCTATAAATTAATATGGTAGACACATCAATTCTGTAGTTATTAGGTAAAATTTCTACACTGTATTTAGAACTTTGTTTCTCTTTATTGCTACATTGTCTAATTGAGTCATGAATATCTCTGTACAATGATTTCGACTTTTTATTGCCTTTTCACATGACTTCTGGGCAAATGAGAAAGTTTTCTTATTTTTATAATATTAATCTACTGAAGAATATTATATATTTGCATTGGTTTGCATTAATTGATTATGTGTCATTATGGCTTGTGAATCAGCTTAATTCTGTGTGGTTAGTTTAGCAATTTTATGAGGCAAAAAAATTTCACATGCAACATCACCTTTGAACAAAAAGTATGATCTAGTTAAAACTGAATTATTTTTATTCTATTTTGAATATTATTGATATTTTATATTTTTGTTTCTTGTTTCTATAATAAGTTTTAAATTTGATCAGTTTGAGACAACCTAGATATTTTGTCACCAATTGTTCCCTAATTTTATTGCCTTTGATTTCAATCTGATATGTGAAGTCAATAAGATTTAACTTCATTGTGTCGGCAATTGCTAATTGATTTTTTTTAAACTGATTTCTTGTAATTACTACACATCTACACAGTATATATACACACACACACACATATATATACACACACATATATATGTATATATGTATATATATGTATATATGTATATATACATATATGTATATATATATGTATATATGTATATATACACACATACACACACACACACACACACACACACACATATATATATATATATATATATATATATATATATATATATATATGTTTGAAACGTAAATAAATGGCAGTGTCATATTTTATCATTTTTTGCACATTTTTTTCAAACGTTAGTCTTTCAGCATATACTTGCCAAATGAGTGCATATTTGCAAAAACATCACTATTGTTTTAGAAGTACACTGCAAACCTTATGCACAAGTTTAACTGCCATTTTAGATTACATGACACATACTCTCTTATTTTATCTATTTTTCCATTTTCAAGAAACAAAACTGGATCAAAATAGTTTACTTGAAGATGAAAAAGTAAATAATATGCAATATGAATAGATAAATTATGCCATGTGCGAATGAAGTATAACAGTTGTATTTGCTTATATTTTCATTTAGTTTTTATATACTATGGTGGTTACTATCAATTTCATACTGTCACTCAATTCAATTTAATTTTGCAAAAGTAATTTTTGATTATTGATTCTCTTTTGTTTTGAAACTTCTACGTTTATCTTCGTAGCATCCTAATTTTTTTAGATACACTTTGCAAACCTTGCAAATTAAAGTCGTTTAATCTAAATGCATCTTTATCTAATTTGATTTTGTAAAATGATCGATCCTACAAAATTTCCGTGCGAGTTGTCTCATACAAAATCATTATAGTTACATAACATTCTCTCATTTAGGTTAGTAGTGGAAGGCTAAAAGAAGATGAAGCAAGAAGATATTTCCACCAGCTCATAAATGTTGTTGACTACTGTCATAGTTGAGGTTTCTATCATAGAGATTTGATGGTGTATTTATTTGTTTATTTATTTTTATTTCTTTTACTATTAGTTGATTTCCTGTACTATGATGCTCGAGCTTTTTCTCCTTACATTGTCCTCCTCTATCTCTAATACATTTCTTAAATGAATGTTTAAGCAGCTTGAGAATTTGCTTATATATTCATTTGGAGTTCTCAAAGTCTTGGATTTTGGCTTTTGTACATTTGCGCTGCAAACTAAGGTAAGTTATATTTCCAGTTCTCTTTGTTCAAGATTTTCCCTTAGTTAATTTGTCACAATTAAATATAATTAGAGGCTTTCTTCTCTGTGTTTAAATTTTAAGTACAATCTATGCTTTCTTGTGATTTGAGATGTTAGATAAGTGGGCTTTGAAATTAATGAAGTGACACTGCCTAGAATTGCAAGCGTACACTTCTGTAAAAGGCTATCTAACCTGCTTGCATTATAGCATGGTAATCAGCCAATTACCCTTCATTTCAAGTTGGTTAGCTTCCAACGATATGGGTCCAAGCAAAATGATCTTATGAGTACACAAAATTTCGAAGTATATGATTTCCAGTTAACAATTTTAGATAGTATATTATTATTATGATAAGTTGGTAAATTCAACATTATCACTTTGCTTCAGATTGCAGTATTGGTCAAAAACTCAAGATGTTCACAACAACTTAATGAAAAATGTTTTCTTAAGGAAAAATACTGGAGAAACATGTTTGAATGTATTCGACATGGCAATTGTAACCCAGTTTGTAACCAAATAATTTTTTTTATATATATATAGTGAACTAAATGGTCTTATTTTAATTTCCAAACCAGCTTCATTTTGGAGGATTATCGATGATGTAAGTAAATATTGCACTTTATTTATACTTAGATGCATATGATTTACTATTAGTAGCTATTAACTATTATTATGATTTTTCCAAGTTATGTCTAGGAAAATATTTAGATTCACAAATCAGCTCGAAAAACATAAAATCCATCGGTTGAGGGTAATATCTTATGTCTTTTTATTAAATTTCCTCATTTATGCCTACTTTTCATTTTCAATTTTTTAAGTAATCAATTTTAGATAATATCTCTACTTTATTGCGATTTGAAATATTAGATAAGTAATAAACTTAACTTATCTTAATACCGTATGTCCATTTTCAATTTTTTAAGTAATAAATTTTAAATTTGATTACTTCAAAATAATCTGGATATTTTGTGACATTATGATTATATTCCATGATTAAATCAAGTTTAAATGTGGATACAATTATAATGTTTTATGTCATGTGTATTTGTTGTGTCCAACTTATATTGTATCTTCAAGTTTCTTTTGTCCATTGAGTTTATAGTTATAATATTATATGTCATGAGCCTTACATTGTACCATTTTTTTAAATATCAATTTAGGATGTTAAACCAACTGTTAACGACTGTCATTTCCTAAGATTGAGTGGGTTAGTAATCTAATACATCTTCTTAATTTCACCTAGCTGTTGGCAAAAACAATTTAAAGTTGTAAGGAGTGCTTTTTCAAATAATGTGAGTATGCATTGTGCGGCATAATTTCTGTATTTTGAAATATAAGCATAACTTATATATTCATAAGTATAAAATTTTAATAATTGTTTAGAATTTTATGCAGACTTATATTTATAATGACGCTGTTCTAATATTTTTTTAGAACTACTTGAAATAAAGTAATAGCAAAATACATCAAAAATAAAGTAAAAAAACAAAGTGAATGAAACTATAGAAGATTTAAGCAAATACACGTAAGTTGGATAATAGAAAAACCATTCAGCCTCTGATGTAAAACATTTAGCTGCTTGTATGCAGCAATTATGACTTTGATATTCATCTCCTTAGGGCGGGCAGGTGTTGTTACGCAGTAGGAGAAGATGAGCCAAAATTCAATCTAGTTAACCTATGAAAATAACACAATATAATGTGTGAAATTGAAATTATAAGTAATATTTCCTGAAGTAAGAAATATAATATTACATGAATAAAATTTTAGGCATTACCTTTAAGGTTGTTGAATATTTCTTTATAGACAATATTTTGTGTGTAATCTTTTCTTTCTTCATTTTTATTTAATCAAAATTTTCAAGCCTTTTTGTGTTGTTGTGCGAGAAACAACTACATATAACTGACCATTAGTGAATATAGGGCGTGTTAAATATACTCCAAAATTTTCTAGCGTTTGACCTTGACTTTTGTTTATTGTCGTTGGAAAACATGTTTTTACTGGAAATTGACAACGTCTAAGGAGAGAAGGCCACTTTGTGTCTGCTGAGGGCATTATTATTCTTGGAATTAAAACCTTATTACCAACATTAGATAATAATTTCAGCCTCTATTACTTTGGACGCAACATGTATGACAATCATTCTTGTACCATTGCAAAGACCTAAATTTTGACTTAAATTACAAAGAAGTATTATTGGAACTCCAACCTTTTAAAAGAAGTTCATGATTTGGTATTGATGCTAGCTATGGTGTATTGAGGAATTCAATAGGGTATAAAAGATTCTACTCCTCAATGCCTTCTTACATTGAACTAATTGAGTCTGCACTTAGATAAGTATACAATTACCCTAGTATTTTCTCAATTATAAATGAATTCACTTCGTCTACACATTCATTAGTTGGTGCTCATATACAACGACTTTTTAAGTAGCCTTGTTCGTCCAACCTTTTCTTGAAATCTGGATAAATGCTATCAACATTTTTTTGTACGGGATTGTCATCCCATTTAATTAACTTCGCTTTGGGTAAAGAAGATGCAAATTTTTATGTATGCTCAGAAATTATCAATGTTGTCGAGAGTAGGAAGGACGGGCGAGTGGAGAAGCATCAAAGTATCTTTTATATTTTACTAAGTAGGGATTATGCTTGATTTGTCATGTGTACATTGCATATGTTTGATTTATTTTGTGTATAGTAGTGACGTATTATTTTTTGTATGTCAGTGCAACCTTGTTTGGTGAATCTTATTTTAATAGTCACTCTAGACTTTTAACTGTTGGAAATGTTTTGACAAACATTAAGTGAATTATTAAAAATGCTTAAATACGTGTATGAATGGCTCCTTGTGTGAATAGTCCCACATTACGGGATTACATGGAAGAGGCAAGTATTTATACTTGTTTCTAAGAAATCATGTTGGGGCCTTGGGCTCCCAATACATGCTTTATTGTGATGAGGGAGACCATGCATCATGAACACCACACACGCACGCGACCGACTCGACTCGACCCGGCCCGGTCCGGTTCTGGCTCGGGCTTTGTGGTGTAGACACTTATATTTTTGGACCATAAAACTTTGCAGTTTTCGAACCGTTTTTTCATGTAAAATTATTTTCTGCACCGATAATTTTTCTACAACGGTAAAAATTTTGTCCCCCGAAATTTTAGCAGATCCGATTTTTTCTCCCAAACCCTAATTCTCGTTCTATATATACTTTTTATCTGTAGGCAAGAAAACACACCAAATTCTATTCTCTTATAGCCTCCGCCATTAAAGTTTTCTTTCAGAAATTTCGAGCAATACTATTTTCGAAAGTGCAAATCTGCACTGATTTGTTGTGCAAGCAAATCAGTTATCGTTTTTAGAGGCTGTTTTATCCTAGAGGCGGTGGTGAAGGAATGAACTGGTTTGCACCTCTGACCGGATTGTCGAATCGTCTTCAAGAAAGCAACCTAGTCCACGACTCAGCCATTGTTTCCCAACAATTTGAAGATGATTGAACCAATGGTTTCGAACTCAACCGTAGACAATGCTGCTCCACCCTCTGCTTTCCAGAACCTTCTCGTGACTGCTGCTCTATTCAAATTCGAAGGCTTGCATTTCAAGCGATGGCGTCAGAAGATGGAGTTCTTCCTCACGATCAGAAAGGTTGTGGCTGCGCTGACTACTGACAAACCGCAGCTACTAGATAAACCCGACGAGGCTGATACAGGGAAGATGGCATCATGGACTGAACAGTCAAAGCAACTGCAGAGCTGGACTGAACATGATTACTTATGCAAGAATTTTATTCTGAATGGACTGAGCGATGACTTGTATGATTACTACAATTCAGATGAAAAGACATCAAAGGAGATCTGGGAAGCACTCAAAAAGAAGTATGATATAGAAGAGGCAGGGGCAAAGAAATATGTTGTAAGCCGCTACCTAAAGTACCAGACGATTGACGACAGATCAGTTGAGATGCAGTCTCATGAGCTGTAGAAAATAGCCCATGAGATCATTTCCGAAGGTATGGCATTAGACGAACAATTTCAAATTGCTATTATCATTGACAAATTACCCCGTGGCTGGAAAGATTTTAAAAATGTTTTACGACATAAGACTAAGGAATTTTTCTAAGAAAGCTTGATCACGTGCCTCCGTATTGAGGAGGAGGCACGCAAACAGGACCAGAAAGAAGAGGTGTTGATTGCCAATAACAACAACACTAAAAAGACCACACCTGTTGTTCTGAAACCGAATCAGAAATCTTTTAAGAATCAGAATAGGCGCAACAAACAAAATAGGAATCCGCAAGGTAACCCAAAAGGACAGCAGAAACCAACCCAAAAGAATGATTCTGGATAGTTGTTTCTATGCTACAACTGTGGAAAACCAGGTCATATGGCACGAAAGTGTCGGAACAGGCCAAGCTCTGCACCACAGGCTAACCTGACTGAAGAGCCTCTTACGGCTATGATTACTGAGATTCACCTTGTTGGTGGATCAGAGGGTTGGTGGGTAGACAATGGTGCCTCACGCCATGTCTGCTATGATCGTGTCTTGTTCCCTACATACACGGCTGCGGAAAATCAGAAAGTGTTGTTGGGAGATTCTCACACCACTAAAGTTGCAGGGATTAGCAATGTGGAAATTAAGTTTACCTCTGGAAAGAATGTAATTCTGAAAGATGTTATACATACTCCAGAGATTAGGAAGAATCTGGTTTCTGGCTTTCTCCTTAATAAGACTGGGTTTACTCAAGTTATTGGGGCTGATTTGTATTCTAACTTATAAGGGAACCTTTGTGCGAAAGGGTTGTGCTTGTGAGGGAATGTTTAAACTGAATGTTGAAACTAATAAAGTGACTACTTCTGCTTATATGTTGTGTGATTTTAATATTTGGCACTCTAGATTATGTCATGTTAATAAACGAATAATTCACAACATGAGCACCCTAGATATGATTCCTAAAATGACCGAATCTGAACTTGATAAATGTGAATTCTGTACACAAGCAAAAATAACAAAGAAACCTCATATTTCTATTAATAGAGTTTCTGAACCCTTAGACTTGATTCATTCTGACATATGTGAACTTGATGGTACTTTGACTAGACAAGGACATCTTTATTTTATCACTTTTATTGATGACTGTTCTGATTTCACATATGTATACCTTATGAAAATAAAAGTGATGCTTTTGACATGTTTAAAACATTCAAAACTGAGATTGAGAATCAAGCAAATAGGAAAATTAAGAGACTTCGTAGTGATAGAGGAACAGAATATGAATTCACTTCAATTCTGGAATTCTATAAACAACATGGTATAGTACATGAGAGAATTGCACCCTATTTTCCTGAAATGAACGGTAAAGCTGAAAGGAAAAATAGGACCTTTACCGAACTATAGTTTCCATATTACTAAATTCTGGTGCAGCAAAACATTGGTGGGGGGAAATTTTATTGTCTGTATGCTATGTTCTAAATAGGATCCCCAAATCTAAGAATAAAATTTCACCTTATGAAATTTTAAAGAATCATAAACCCAATGTCTCATACTTTAGAACTTAGAGTTGTTTAGCATATGTTCGCATTCCAGACCCTAAGAGAATAAAATTGGCAAGTAGAGCATATGAATGTGTATTTATAGGCTATGCTATTAATAGCAAAGCATACAGATTTTATGACATGAATGCACATAATATAATTGAATCAAATGATGCTGATTTTTATGAAACAAATTTTCCTTTTAAATTAAGGAATAGTGGGGGCGCTTCAAGTATGCATATCAGAACAGAACTTAATTCTGAAACGGAACCTAGAAAAGTAAAAGAGCAAGAACCATAAAAGATTTTGGTTTAGATTTCTGCGCATTTACTATTGAGGAGGATCCCATGAACCTCTAAGAGGCCTTATCTTATTTAGATGTCGATTTTTGGCAAGAGGCTATAAATGATGAGATGGATTCTTTGGAATCCAATAAGACTTGGCATTTGGTAGATTTACCCCCTGGTTGTAAATCTATAGGCTGTAAATGGGTACTTAAAAAGAAATTAAAACCTAATGGTACTATTGATAAATATAAAGCACGACCAGTAGCCAAAAGTTTTAAACAAAAAGAAAACATAATTTTCTTTGACACTTTTTCACCTGTTACTAGAATTACATCCATTCGGGTATTAGTCTCACTTGCCTCTATTCATAATTTGTTAATACACCAAATGGATGTGAAAACTGCATTTTTGAACGGGGAATTAGACTGAAGCACCCCGCCTCCGTTAAGGTCACTCACAAAGGGAATGCCTTAAATTCGGTGGAGCATTATAGGTAAAAGATACAGATAAATTACAAGACATACAAATAAAGCAGCGGAAAATAAAGTCATTTTATAAACAACTTAATTCAGTCAAGCTTTTACAACAATTTTCTCAAATCATACTTAAAAGTAATACATAGAACTTCTGTCATGATTTAATAACATCCAAGTGTAAAAGAAGCACAAAAATAACAATGATATTCCCCAATAGTATGATCCAGCCATAGCAGTGGAAGAGAGAGTCCAAAGCAAAACATCGGCCATCTTCGAGCTTGAAAAGAAAACTGAGCTAAATGGTAACATATCCTCCCTGTAAACCTGGGGGGGGGGGGGGGGACGGAAGAAAAGATGCGAAACAAAACTAGGTCAGACATAAGTCTGGTAAGTCCAGTGATTATTCAGCATATAAACTGGTAAGAGAACCATGACATGAATAAACTGGACGCAGGACAATAACAAAGAAATAAGGTAACATAGGATAAACATAAGGTATGATAAGGCAAGATAAACTGAATGCGCTCCTACTCTTTCTCTGCTTCGCTACTACCTTGTTATTCTGATTTTTATATCTATCTCTGCACCACCTAACTAGTGTCCCAACTAGTAATCGACATAAAATGATAACGTGATTCCAATCCCCATAATTGTGGTAGCCTTCAGGTGTACATCTATCGTGAGGATTCCACCTCAATCAGCCTAATTGCCATGAACATGTTAGATGTACCCTTACTACCCTATCGATCGGCTCCCTACTTGTATTCATGTTCCATGTGTCTGTGTCAATCGGCCCTCTCTTGCGTGTAGATACCCTGTGTTGGTCCCACCATAAGGTGTATCAATCCTTATGATAGCCACCCGACACGATTCAAGATGCACAGTGTATAACTACTGGTACCCAGTGCCTGCTTTTTCCCACTCCGGAGTACTTACACTGACGTACACCCTACCACTATTTTAACCGCTTATAATCAGCCCAGTAATCGTGCCCCACCCTGCCTAGTTTCAGGGTACCTTGATACATCTATGTGGGTTACTGCTGAAATGGGTCGCCGTTACTAGGGTTTCCTTATTGGTTAAGTTTTTGGGCTTATATATACAAATATTACACACCTACACGAGATGTACTTAACCCTCTCATCGATCCAAGCATGTTTATTTAATGGTTAAGTTTGTGGTACTATATGTGCTAATATTACCCACCTACACGAGATGTACTTAACCCTCCCATCGATTCAAGCATGTTTATTTAACGGTTAAGTTTGTGGGCCTATATGTGCTAATATTACCCACCAACCCGATATGTACTTAACCTTCCTGCTAATTCAAGCATGTTTATTTAATGGTTAAGTTTGTGGGCCTATATTTACTATTATTACCCACCAACCCGATATGTACTTAACCCTCCCGCACATTATGCCATATTGGTTAAGTGTCTCCCATCCATGTTAACTTAACTCACCCATTCATCATGTCATGTTGGTTAAGTGTTTCTTGACCCTTCTCACTTATCATGTTGGATTGGCTAAGTATTTTCTATCAACTTAACCCCGTTTGTCCATCAAGTTATATTGGTCAAGTGTTTCTTGTTAACTTAACCCCATGTGTTCATCATGTTGTATTGATTAAGTGTCATCAATCAATTCAAGTTAACTTAACCCACCTACTTGTCACGTTACCTTGGTTAAGTGTTGCCTTATTGTGTTAACTTAACCCTACCACAAATCAAGTTATATTGGTTAAGTGTTGCCCTTTTTGCTTTAACTTAACCTTACCACAAATCAAGTTATATTGGTTAAGTGTTTCCCTTTTGTTTTAACTTAACCTCACCACAAATCAAGTTATATTGGTTAAGTGTTTCTTATTACTTAACCCTACCAATTCACCATGCCATACTGGTTAAGTGTTTCCTATTAATTTAACCCTGGTCATTCATCTTGTTATATTGGTTAAGTGTTCTCACTACTTAACCCTAGTCATTCATCTTGTTATATTGGTTAAGTGTTCTCATTACTTAACCCTAGTCATTCATGTTATATTGGTTAAGTGTTCTCATTACTTAACCCTAGTCATTCATGTTATATTGGTTAAGTGTTCTCATTACTTAACCCTAGTCATTCGTGTTATATTGGTTAAGTGTTCTCATTACTTAACCCTAGTCATTCGTGTTATATTGTTTAAGTGTTTCCTTAATTAACTTAACCCTACCATTCCTGACTTAGCTTTAATTCATTCATTAAAGCACCAACCACTCACATTAGACAGATATTGTTGCGGTCACTGGATACGCCGGTCGGGTCCGGGCAGTTTTACACCGCAACTCAGTCTAACCTCGGGTTCTTTTGGGCTTGATGCACTAACCTCTCACATTAGATATATATTGTTACGGTTGCTGGATGTGTCGGGCGGTTCCGGGCAGTCTTACACCGTAACTCAATCTAACCTCGGGTTAGGCATATTCGTCTTTTTTCTAAATTTACATATTTACCCCTTATGTTTATATGTAAATTATTGTCATTCAAGTCAAGCCCCACTTTCCCTTTAAATCAAGTTCATGATTTTAGGTATAAAAATTATACCACTTCATGCCATAAACCATTTACATGTTTATAAGCCAAATACACCATTTATATGGAATTTCATGTTTTTTCCAACGTTACCCCCGTTAAACGTTCGCATAAATCACATAAAATGTTAGGCTCGATACATAGCCTAACTTGTACAAAAAGGGGAAAGGAGGAACATGTAACAATTCCAACATCATAAAAATATGGATCTAACTACACATGTGGCATAAAACAATATACAATTAAATTATGAACTTGCAAATTTAGATCTACTCACCATGAAACATTAAATAGGGGTTTTACATAGAACTACATAAACTTAAATTAGGCATATAGTTGTGAACTTGCTAATTAAGTTGGATCAAATTTAACATGAACCTAATCATATTAACATGTAGTTTTGGTCATATATGTGATCATGGTTGAACTTGCATAAACATAGCAAAATTCCCAAATTGTCATAAAACATATAGGTGTCATTACCAAATCATACAACATGGTATGTCATCGCCAAATTATACAACATGGTATGTCATTGCCAAATAACACAATATGATATCCATCGCCAAATTATACAATATGGTATGTCATCGCCAAATTGCACAATATGATATCTATCGCCAAATTATAATATGTCATCGTTAATTTATGTCATCGCCAAAGTATACAACATAATATGTCATTGACGAATTATACAACATATGGATTCATTGCAAAGCATTTAACGTTTATCATTAAATTACATACAACATGATCACAACTTAGCATGATAAGAATCATAGTCTCAATCAATTCAGTTTTAACAAAAAGGATAGGCATAGATTTACATTAGGCGATGTTCTACATCCATTTATTTAGTCACGATTCTAATATCATTTAGGTCCAAATGATAACTGGACTTACAAGAAGGAGACTTGTCTTGAGTTCTGGGATATGTATTTTAAAATTGAATAGCTCTCCTTTGTTGTAGACATTGAATTCTCTTAGTTGAATTATATTTGATTTGTAATTCCTGACTTGCTTCCTAGTTGAAAGAGAGTGGCGGCTATTCTAGGTTGAGTTCTGACAGCATGACATTCTTAGGAATATTTTTTTGTGGCTTAGGGTTTAGATTTAGGTTGCTTATATAAAAGTTTGATTTAATAAGAGCTGTCAGATTAACCTAGAGCAAATCAAAGCCATTTAAACCTAAGAGAACCAACCAGAACGTGCCACACAATCCCTAATGACATAGCAGATCGTCACAGGAAGAAAAACGTCAGATTTTAGATTTGACCCAAGGGGGAGGTCGACCCCAGGTCAACCTGTATATAGGGAGGTCGACCCCCTGGTCGACCTGGCTTGGGGTAGGTCGACCCCCAGGTCAACCTGCCTTGGTATTTAATTTTCTGAATTGTTTTATATAAATTTCTGAAAGTTTTGAGGGTCATAACTTCTTCATACGAAGTCCGATCTACGCAAACTCGGACTCTATCTCAAGCAGAATTCTGAGACGAACGCAATGGCGTAACCCGTTTCCCTTAGTTCTCACATTTGCAATTAATTATTCTTTAATTCATTACTTTTAATATTCTCAGAAAATACGGGGTGTTACATTCTCCCCTCCTTAAAGGATTTCGTCCCCGAAATCTTCAAGTTAGGAAGAACGTATATCCTACCATTCAGCATCCATCTACTCAATCATCAAACACAGGCGTCCATTGTCCTTAAAAAGACTTCTAATGCTTCCATGACTGCATGCATAGTGTGTGTACATGTCCTTACCTAATGCAAAATCAGGCGGTCTATTGATTCAGTTGACCTCCTTAATGCAAGTTATGCCGGTGCCATGAGTCCATTATGTATGCAATCATCCCTAATCGTACTTTACAACTTCTACATGAGTCCACAGTCATTCATACAAATGCAACATCCATATGATAACACATCAAGTTTTAATCCATATATAAAAGTTCACTCATGCATATGCAATATGAAAGTGACTGAGCCGATCTAGTGCCCAATGTGTGTATATGCATCCACGAGCAACCACTAGCAAACACTTGCAACCACTTGCACCCACCAAACATAACATGTCTCAAACACATGTTTACATACATTGGCTTCTACCTAAGGATAGAGAATAGGACCAAGAGGATATACTTAAAAGATAAAGACTAGCATACAAATAAATATTACAGAAAAAGTAGAATCAAGGATATACCCTCAAAAAGGGCATGATGCGCGTATCTAGTCTTCAGTCTTCTAAGTGGCATCTTTTTGAGCTTCACTCCACTATACCTTAACTAATTTAACTTCACGATTGCGAAGCTTCTTGACCTTCATTTCCAAAACCCACTAGTAAAGATAGCACAACGATCACTTACTATGCTAGAGGGTATCTAATGTAGTTGAACTATCTCTCCAAGATAAACAGGTGTGAGCCATGATACCAAGTGTATATACTAAGATGATTAGAGGTCTCTCCTCTACTTAGCTTATCCATCATGTCACAAATCTGAGGGTCTAAACCTAGAGGTGGCTATGTACTTTTTACCTCTCTTAAGGTCAGTCTTATTTAGGGCGCCTGCCACAACCATTTATTTCTCACATAAACCATCCTAGTCGAACTCGACATCCCTCAAGTACAAGCCCCAAAGGCCTAAACCAATATCAGACAAGCAGCTAAGGAATACCTACTCCGAATTTGGACGATTTATGTGAGATGATACTAGCAAAACAACCAAACAACTGAGCACTTAACCGACTCTGGCTATTCTCGCCAATCTTGCTCCAAAACTATCGTTGATCGCATAACTGGCTTTGCATTGTCAACTAGATATATGTGGAAGTTTATCTCGAGTTTTAGGGTGAAAACCCCTAACCTAATCAAAAATATTTGCGTACTCATGGACTACTCCAACGGATCGAAAATCGTCGATAAATACATAAAGTGATTCTAGGTAGCTAAGACAAACTGATCCCTTAGGATCGCACGAAATTTCGAGGATATTCCCGATGCAAGTCGAAAGTCTAACTACACTCCTTTCACAATTACTAGCTAACCATTCCATGCCTAGAATCAACCCATACCCCATGAAACCAAAAACATAAGTATCTTAAATCCTTACAAACCAAAGATAAATGAGCCGAACCACAAATTGGATTTGAGACAATAATGGGATCCTCTACTATACAAGTTCTAAGGTGCAGAGACTCAACTATGGAAGCAGATATAAACGAATGTGAAGCGCTAAAATCAAAAGAGTACTAACAGGATGATCAAAAAGGAAAAACTAAACTCTTTCAACAGAAACCTTACTACCTCTCTCTCAGGTACGCTAGCGGTGAGAGCATGTATTTGCCCTCCTGAAAATCCCGTCATTGGTTCTTGCCCTTATCCTTAATTACACGACCTGTTATACCATAATAAAGATACTTCCTATTGTCTTAGGTTTTACTATTCTTTCCTCCCCTCCTTTGTGAACCAAGTCTATATCCATGAGTTCTTCATCCTTGGGTTTTGCTCCTTAGCCAAACTACCTCGTTCTCATCTTTGCCATCCTTGTGTAACTTGTTGACAGATCTCTCGAAAGCTGCTTCCATCGCATGGAGAATCCTACAAAGCTCGAAAGAAAATTAGCTGCAGGTGAAACTATTATGGCTATAGTTGGAAGTTGGGCACTTGTTTGCCCTTTGACAAGTGTCATAGTCTCGTCGAGCCTACGGAACCTTGCAACAATGAGGTTACCTCCCAGAAAGCCAGGAGCCCCGGAGACTCAGGAAAGAAGGAAACAAGGATTCAAATAAAGGATCAAAAGATAGTGCATATGGCTTTGGGGAGTATGCCTTTAAAACAAAACTTTTCTTTTGAAAATTCTTCTTTAAAAACCGTTTTGAAAATAGTTTTTCAAATCTTTTATCTGATCCGGTAACCTTTAGCTATGATACCAAGTGAAACACCCCGCCTCCGTTAAGGTCATTCACAAAGGGAATGCCTTAACTTCGATGGAGAATTATAGGTAAAAGATACAGATAAATTACAAGACAGACAAAAAAGCAGCGGAAAATAAAGTCATTTTATAAACAACTTAATTCAGTCAAGCTTTTACAAAAAATTTCTCAAATCATACTTAAAAGTAATACATAGAACTTCTGTCTTGATTTAATAACATCCAAGTGTTAAAGGAGCACAAAAATAACAATGATATTCCCCAATAAAGCATGATCCAACCATAGTAGTGGAAGAAAGAGTCCAAAGCAAAACATCGACCATCTTCGAGCTTGAAAAGAAAACTGAGCTAAATGGTAACATTTCCTGTAAACCCGGAGGGGGGGGGGGGGGGGAGAAAACAGAAGAAAAGAGGCGAAACAAAACTAGGTCAGACATAAGTCTGGTAAGTCCAGTGATTATTCAACTTATAAACTGGTAAGAGAACCATGACATGAATAAACTGGACGCAGGACAATAATAAAGAAATAAGGTAACGTAGGATAAGCATAAGGTATGATAAGGCAAGATAAACTGAATGCACTCCTACTCTTTCTTTGCTTCGCTACTACCTTGTTATTCTGATTTTTATATCTATCTCTGCACCACCTAACTAGTGTCCCAACTAGTAATCTGCATAAAATGATAACGTGATCCCAATCCCCGTAATTGTGGTAGCCTTCAGGTGTACATCTATCGTAAGGATTCCACCTCAATCAACCTAATTGCCATGAACATGTTAGATGTACCCTTACTACCCTATCGATCGACTCCCTACTTGTATTCATGTTCCATGTGTCTGTGTCAATCGGTCCTCTCTTGCATGTAGATACCCTGTGTTGGTCCCACCATAAGATGTATCAATCATTATGATAGCGACCCGACACGATTCAAGATGCACAGTGTATAACTACTGGTACCTAGTGCCTGCTTTTTCCCACTCTGGAGTACGTGCACACCCGTAAACCGTCGGTACCTACACTGACGTACCCCTGCCGCTATTTTGACCACTTATAATCAGCCCAGTAATCGTGCCCCACCCTGCCTAGTTTCAGGGTACCTTGGTACATCTATGTGGGTTACTGCGGAAATGGGTCGCCGTTACTAGGGTTTCCTTATTGGTTAAGTTTGTGAGCCTATATATACAAATATTACCCACCTACACGAGATGTACTTAACCTTCCCATTGATCCAACCATGTTTATTTAATGGTTAAGTTTATGGGCCTATATGTGCTAATATTACCCACCTACACGAGATGTACTTAACCCTCCAATCGATTCAAGTATGTTTATTTAACGGTTAAGTTTTCGGGCTTATATGTGCTAATATTACCCACCAACCCGATATGCACTTAATCTTCCCGCTGATTCAAGCATGTTTATTTAATGGTCAAATTTGTGGGCCTATATTTACTAATATTACCCACCAACCCGATATGTACTTAACTCTCCCGCACAATATGACATATTGGTTAAGTGTCGCCCATCCATGTTAACTTAACCTACCCATTCATCATGACATGTTGGTTAAGTGTTTCTTGACCCTCCTCACTTATCATGTTGGATTGGTAAGTGTTTTCTATCAACTTAACCCCGTTCGTCCATCAAGTTATATTGATCAAGTGTTTCTTGTTAACTTAACCCCACGTGTTCATCATGTTGTATTGGTTAAGTGTCATAAACCAATTCAATTTAACTTAACCCACCTACTTGTCATGTTACCTTGGTTAAGTGTTGCCTTCTTGTGTTAACTTAACCCTACCACAAATCAAGTTAAACTGGTTAAATGTTGCCCTTTTTGCTTTAACTTAACCTTACCACAAATCAAGTTATATTGGTTAAGTGTTGCCTTTTTGTTTTAACTTAACCTTACCACAAATCAAGTTATATTGGTTAAGTGTTTCTTATTACTTAACCCTACCCATTCATCATGCTATACTGGTTAAGTGTTTCCTATTAACTTAACCCTAGTCATTCATCTTGTTATATTGGTTAAGTGTTCTCATTACTTAACCCTAGTCATTCATCTTGTTATATTGGTTAAGTGTTCTCATTACTTAACCCTAGTCATTCGTGTTATATTGGTTAAGTGTTCTCATTACTTAACCCTAGTCTCATTCGTGTTATATTGGTTAAGTGTTCTCATTACTTAACCCTAGTCATTCGTGTTATATTGGTTAAATGTTCTCATTACTTAACCCTAGTCATTCGTGTTATATTGGTTAAGTGTTCTCATTACTTAACCCTAGTCATTCGTGTTATATTGGTTAAGTGTTGCCTTAATTAAATTAACCCTACCATTCCTAACTTAGCTTTAATTCATTCATTAAAGCACCAACCACTCACATTAGACAGGTATTGTTGCGGTCACTGGATATGCCGGTCGGGTTCGGGCAGTTTTACACCGCAACTCAGTCTAACCTCGGGTTCTTTTAGGCATGATGCACTAACCTCTCACATTTGATATATATTGTTACAGTTGCTGGATGTGCCGGGCGGTTCCGGGCAGTCTTACACCGTAACTCAATCTAACCTCGGGTTAGGCATATTCGTCTTTTTTCTAAATTTACATATTTACCCCTTATGTTTATATGTAAATTATTGTCATTCAAGTCAAGCCCCACTTTCCCTTTAAATCAAGTTCATGATTTTAGGTATAAAAATTATACCACTTTATGCCATAAACCATTTACATGTTTATAAGCCAAATACGCCATTTATATGGAATTTCATGTTTTTTCCCAATGTTACCCCCGCTAAACGTTCGTATAAATCACATAAAATGTTAGGCTAAATACATAGCCTAATTTGTAAAAAAAAGGGGAAAAGAGGAACATGTAACAATTCCAACGTCATAAAAATATGGATCTAACTACACATGTGGCAAAAAACAATATACAATTAAATTATGAACTTGCAAATTTAGATCTACTCATCATGAAACGTAAAATAGGGGTTTTACATAGAACTACATAAACTTAAATTAGGCGTATAGTTGTGAACTTGCTAATTCAGTTGGATCAAATTTAACATGAACCTAATCATACTAACATGTAGTTTTGGTCATATATGTAACCATGGTTGAACTTGCATAAACATAGCAAAATTCCCAAATTGTCATAAAACATATAGGTGTCATTACCAAATCATACAACATGGTATGTCATTGCCAAATTATACATTATGGCATGTCATCACCAAATTACACAATATGATATCCATCGCCAAATTATACAATATGGTATGTCATCGCCAAATTACACAATATGATATCCATCGCCAAATTATAATATGTCATCGCCAAATTATAATATGTCATCGTTAATTTATGTCATCGCCAAAGTATACAACATAACATGTCATCGACGAATTATACAACATATGGATTCATTGCAAAGCATTTAACATTTATCATTAAATTACATACAACATGATCACAACTTAGCATGATAAGAATCATAGTCTCAATCAATTCAGTTTTAACAAGAAGGATAGGCATAGATTTACATTGGGCGATGTTCTACATCCATTTATTTAGTCACGATTCTAATATCATTTTGGTCTAAATGATAACTGGGCTTACAAAAAGGAGACTAGTCTTGAGTTCTGGGATCTGTATTCTGAAATTGAATAGCTCTCCTTTGTTGTAGACGTTGAATTCTCTTAGTTGAATTAGATTTGATTTGTAATTCCTAACTTGCTTCCTAGTTGAAAGAGAGTGGCGGCTATTCTAGTTGAGTTCTGACAGCATGACGTTCTTACGAATATTTTTGTGTGGCTTAGGGTTTAGATTTAGGTTGCTTATATAGAAGTTTGATTTAATATGAGCCGTCAGATTAACCTAGAGCAAATCAAAGCCATTCAAACCTAAGAGAACCAACCAGAACGGGCCACACAAGCCCTAATGACACAGCAGATCGTCAAAGGAAGAAAAATGTCAGATTTCAGATCTGACCCGAGGGGGAGGTCGACCCCTAGGTCGACCTATATATAGGGAGGTCGACCCCCGGTCGACTTGGCCTGGGGTAGGTCGACCTCCAGGTCGACCTGCCTTGGTATTTAATTTTCTGAATTGTTTTATATAAATTTCTGAAAGTTCCGAGGCCATAACTTCTTCATACGAAGTCCAATTTATGCAAACTCGGACTCTATCTCAAGCAGAATTCCGAGACGAACGCAATGGTATAACCTGTTTCCCTTAATTCTCACATTTGCAATTAATTATTCTTTAATTCGTTACTTGTAATATTCTCAGAAAATACGGGGTGTTACATAGACAAAGAAATTTATATGCACCAGCCTGAAGGATTTGTGGTACATGGTCAAGAACATAAAGTATGCAAATTAGATAAATCATTATATGTTTTAAAACAAGCACCTAAACAATAGCATAAAAAATTTGATAACTTAATCATTTCACATGATTTTAAAGTTAATGAAAGTGACAAATGCATTTATTACAAATCTGAGAATGACATTTGCACTATTATATGCCTCTATGTAGATGACCTACTCATTTTTGGGTCAAACATTCATGCCATAAACTCAGTCAAATTCTTATTAAGTACCAATTTTTATATGAAAGATCTAAGAGAGGCGAGTGTAATTCTTGGTATTAAAATTACTAGGTTAGAAAAGGGAATTTCTTTGGATCAATCTCATTACATTGAGAAGATCCTAAAGAAATATAATTACTTTAACTGTAAACCTGCAAGTACACCATATGATCATAATGTAAAGTTATTTAAGAACATTGGTAAAGGTGTAAGACAGTCTAATTATGCGAGCATCATTAGCAGCCTTCGGTATGCCACTGATTGTACTAGACCCGACATTGCCTATGTCGTGGGATTATTGTGCTGGTTTACCAGTAGACCTAGTATAGAGCACTGACATGCTATTGAAAGGGTGATGAGATACATTAAACGAACCATGAACCTTGGATTACATTATGAAAGGTTTCCAGCTGTACTTGAAGGATATTCGGATGTAGACTGGAATACCTTATCTGATGATTTTAAAGCGACCAGTGGCTATATATTTAGCATCGCTGGAGGAGCTGTTTCTTGGAAATCCAAGAAACAGACTATTTTGGCTCAGTCTACTATGGAGTCTGAGATGATAGCACTAGCTACAGCTAGTAAAGAGGCAGAGTATTTGAGAAACCTGCTAGCTGATATTCCCTTATGGGAAAAACCGATACCGGCTGTGTTGATACATTGCGATATACCGCGGCTATTGCAAAAGTTCAGGACCGTTATTATAACGGTAAGAGATGACAAATATGTCGTAAGCACAACACGGTTAGAAAACTACTTTCCACAGGTACCGTTAGAGTGGATTACATATGTAGTGAAGAAAATTTGGCAGATCCTTTAACGAAAGGATTGTCAAGAGAGAAAGTCCACAATTCTTCTAAAAGAATGGGGCTATTGCCCTTAGATTGTTGAGTCACGCACAATGTTAACCCGACCTAAATGACTGGAGATCCCAAGAACTAGGTTCAATGGGTAAAAATAAGTTATGTAGTGATAGAAGTTGATCATGCTATTTAATAAACCAAGAAGCATGTATTCCTGAAGTGATTAGAGGATGAGTTAACAGAAACTCTTAATGAGATCTATACTCTATTTGGAGTGGAGTACCTACCTTCAGGAGTGCTCTTGATAGACTCACCTTTGTGAATGTGGAAATGCGGCCGTTTCCTATGGAGTTTTGGGCAAAACTTCTAGAGCATTCACTGAACTAGGATAGACGTGCATGGCCATAAATGCACGGGTTTATTTGATTGCACTATAGAAAAGGTTGTGTATGGTTTGATGTCAGGAATAGAGTTCAAGACTACGTGTCACTCTAGTAAAAACTGAATCTTATTCACTATGCAAAGGTTTAAGTCGGATGACACCTTTGTTTATGCACAATCTTATGTTTTTAGAAATTGCTCGAAAATATTTTTAAAAATTCAAGTGGAGGATTGTTGGAAATGTTTTTACAAACATTAGGTGAATTATTAAAAATGCTTGACTAAGTGTATGAATGGCTCCTATGTGTGAATAGTCCCACATCATGGGATTATATGGAAGAGACAAGTATTTATACTTGTTTCTAAGAAATCATGTTGGGGCCTTAGGCTCCCAATACATGCTTTGTTGTGAGGAGGGAGACCATGTAGCATGAACACCACACATGCGCACGACCGACCGACTGACTCGACTCGACGTGACCCGGACCGGTCCGGTTCGGGCTCGAGCTTGGGCTTTGTGGTGTAGACACTTATATTTTTGGACCATAAAACTTTGCAGTTTTCGAACCGTTTTTTCATGGAAAAATATTTTCTGCACCGATAATTTTTTCTGCAACGGAAAAATTTTGTCCCCCGAAATTTTAGCAGATCCGATTTTTTCTCCCAAACCCTAATTCTCATTCTATATATACTTTTTATATGCAGACAAGAAAACACATCGAATTCTATTCTCTTCTAGCCCCCGCCGTTAAAGTTTTCTTTTAGAAATTTCAAGCAATACTATTTTTGAAAGTGCAAATCTGCACTGATTTGTTGTGCAAGCAAATCAGTTATCGTTTTAGAGACTGTTTTATCCTAGAGGCAGCGACGAAGGAACGAACTGGTTTGCACCTCTGACCAGATCGCCGAATCGTCTTCAAGAAAGCGACCTAGTCCACGACTCAGCCATTGTTTCCCAACATTAACAAAGCAGGATTCGAAACTAAAAGTGTTATGCAATATAATTTTTGTAGATTGGCAGACTTGGTCCAGCTCTTATCACATATGATCCTGTTATGGAATTGAATTTTATTTTTTCAGACTAGAAGACTTTGTCGTGCATTTTTTAACGTATTATGCTGTTATAATGCAAAATGCAAAAATAAAATGACTTTTGTGGACAGAAGAGGAAATTCAGAGAAATAAGGGGAGAACTTGAAAAGCTTCTGCTTTATTATTATTTAATAGACTTGCATAGCAAAGAGCTTGATTCTAGTTAACTTGGTTTGCACCATTTCTTACCAAGTTGCATTGCATTAGGTCATGTAGACATGCTACAAATTTGCATCAATTTAGACAATCTTAGTTGAATAGCATGCTCAATTCACTCAATTCACTTGTACAATGGTTATAAAGACAACACTCAATTGACTTTTAAATTTAATTTTAACCGTGTCAAATTTGAGAAGCATTACAACATTTTCATTCTCATCTTTACATTCTGATTTGGTTTCGCTTTAATTTCAAGTTTAACTTCAAATATTTTGATTTCATCTTCGTTAATTTTATTAGATACTCCTTTCATCATCATTTAACTTATTTATACATATCACTAAATGATTCGGCTATCTTTATATACCAGTTTTTGGGCTACTTCCAAAATGAAATAGTAAATCTCACTTTAAATATCCTTTTGAATATATCGTCTGAGATTTTGTAATATCGAACGATATATGGATTGAAACGAGATTTTGGAATATCTTTAGAGATTTTAGTTTTTCATGTTAAAATTTAAATTAGTTACTGAATGAGAATAATAATAAAAAAAAACTCAGATTTAGTTATAGCAATCTTTTATTATTTAATATTTGCATGTTAAATGATCATATCATATGTTCGTGTATGTTTTATAATAATTATGATTTTCATATTCATCTTTTTTTTTACATATATATATATATATATGTTAACAATGAAATTATGTATTTTATATTTTACTTATGTTTGTCTTTTCAATGTTTTTGATCTTTTTACTGTTTTATGTTTAAAAAAAATTCGTGTTCATAGGTCATGTATTGTAAGTACTAATCTATTTGCATTGTTTTATATTTCTATTATAAGCATATTATAATTTAGAATATAAACGATCTTTCGTTAAACAAGAATAATGAAGAGACTTTGCAATTCAAGTTTAAGTTACTATGTTTATAATAACATTTATAAAAATCATTGTGTAAGATTAATATTTTTGTACATATCATGTACCTTGAGATTGTTTCGATATGAACTTTCAGTTCAGAGATGAACCCCAAGTTAGACTCATATCATCCGAGATCTACTCCGATACGGTATCAAGTCTCTAAAATTTTTAGAGATGAAATGCAATTGATGTCTTAGATTTAAATTTTTGCATGTATCATTTATATATTTACTGTTAAATACATTATCTATTGTCATTTATTTATTCATCAAAATTTCATTTTAGAAAATTGTAATTATGATCCTAATCAGACTCATAATCGACTTACATTAATAAGATTGAAATATGCATGGATATAACTGTTTCACTCATTGAATTAAAATAAAAAAACTCAATTTTAATGAAGATATTCCACTCTATTGGTTTTGACTAGAAATTGAGACTCACAAAGTTATCAATTTTTTTCAAAATTGATATCAACTTGTTGCATTTTCTTTGTTAATTATTTTGATGTTTGCATAAAGAATCAAGAAAGATGTGGTTTTATGAATTTGATGAAGAAGCGGATTATGACTTATCTTGTTAACACCGGAAAATAAAAGAAAAGTGAATGGGAAAGAAGTGAATTTCTATAAAATGAATGCTTTTGTTCAAAATTAGAGTATTTGTTTGGATCAGACTAACAAACGTGCATACTTGTCATGTTTTATAAAGGATTTGGATGGACACGCATTGGAAAATGTTAAGATCTTACATTATTAATACGAGCCTATTGACAAATGGAAAAAGTAGAAATAATGGAATAACATCGAACAATCATGAATATGAATATTTCCATATACATTTTAGTTTTTCTTATTCATTTCGGAATCGGACAAACATTGACACTTTATAGTTTCAAATCCAGTCAGACATTGAATAATAATACACAAATTACACTATTCTAGAACGAATGATGTATTTAACAGAGGGAAGCATTCACTGGTAAATTTAATTCAGAATCAAGGCAAACCTAATATGATGCATCCGGACCTAAAACATAGTTTCTTTTGTCTCCTTCGCCTCACCTTTGATTTATATAAGTTTATAGCCTAGAAAAAATCATCCCGACATTATTTTCATTACCAATCTTGTTAATTACATGTGGGTGTTGTTACATCCTTATAGGTCATGTTGAAAATGATAATTATATGCTAAAGGATAAAAAATATATTTTAAATGCCTAAATTATCCCTAAATAATTAAAAAATTTGTAAATTTAATCGGTGATATAACAAATTTAACATGTGCTCTTAGGGCATATGTTAACCATTTCCATCATAAACTTACCAATTTACCCTTAAAGCTAGAATGACCAAAATAGCTTTATTGAGGTTCGTTATTGAAATTACAGTATATATTATAAGATATTGATTAACATGTAAAAGTGTTTATTTTTATGCTTCTATCTTATTTTTATTTTATATAAATAATATTTTTGGAATTTTTGTGTGTTTTCACATATTGTTAATAAAAGTCACATTTATTTCAATCAAAGACCATATGAATAGAAATATGCTACTTTTTGGAATCAACAAGTTTTCAATTGCAAAAGAAGCTTTAAAACACTGGCGAGTGCCTGGAAATTTGGATAGAGTGTCCTGAGTTCGATCCCTGTCAAGCCTTATTTCTACTTTTTTCTGAAAATAGGAACATGGATACATACATGTCATGTCCTTCGCACTGAAGAATATATGGACTAGTTATATGTATATATATATATATATATTTTATATATATATATATATTATATATATATATATATATATATATATAACATACACTATTGAATATTTTTGGAGTTGGGCATTTTCTTCTCAAGGAAATCATTCATATTTACTTGCCATATAGAAAAGATTTGTTGGGTGCATCACCAAATAAATGTACAGCATCATGATAGTGCACAAATTGATATTGCATTTTCTTTTCTTATTAGTGATTGACTGTTTGGTTAGATTCAATAGTAATCCAGATTTTTATTTCTGTTTGTTTAATTCTATTCTGGAATATTTTGTTTTGCTAGTTAAATATTGAATTTAATATAGATTCTCTTAGATTCGAATCTATATTGAATTCAATAATAGTTTTACTTGCTTTTCTCTAGTTTGTTTTTATTGATAATTGCGGTTTAGTTGTCGGTTCAATTAGATTTGTTCGGAATTAACTTGCAATTTCAATATTTATTTCAAATCTTATCCTCCAAATTTGTCTAACTCGCCTACGAGATTATATAAATAAATAACATTTAATTTCCTTTATTTGTTCGGCTTGCATACTTAACATATGTGCACTTATAGTAATTTATTTCAAAATTTGAACTTTTCTAGTGAGTAGAAAAATATCAAACAAGTTTTTGGCGCCGGTGTCGGGGAGGCAACAATTAAATTTTATTGTTTATCTGATTTCCGATTCGTTTTAGTTTTTATTTTTTCTCATTTTTATTATCTTTTATATTTAATTTTTTTTATTGATTAATTGTTTTGGTATTACTCGATGATATTGAAATCTTCTAAGCAAGAGAAAAAGTTGTCCTATTTTCGATTTCTTTCCTATTGTTTCAATCTTTACATAGCTTTCCTTCTCATAAATTTCCAAAAAAGAATTTTTTACAATTTTTTCTGTTTCTCCTTTTCTTGCTTACTACAAACCACCCTTCCTTCATCTTGATATCCGAACCATCACATCACTTGTACAAGCAACCCATTGTCGAGACATCATCCATACCACCAGACAGTCACTAACCGAGACCCAATCAAACTCCAACACTAAGTCTTCTTCCTCCACTTTCTAATATCTCTTCCTGAAACCAGTTCACGATCATCAACAACAAGCTTCTTCAACAATCCCCATCTACAACCAAACTAGTAAACCACAACTAGTTTAACAACCTCACACACTCATCCACATCTGATTCTCTGATTACCTTTACAACAGACAGCAAACCACCCTTGATCACGAGATCATCCTATGTTCACAAATCCCTTGTTCCACCATCAGGCCCGGCTTGCCCTAGGCAAGGTTTAAAAAGTGCAGGGCAAAATTAGCTGTCCTAAGCCAAGGTGGAACGCTACAGGGTAAACTTTAGTTCATATAAGGAGGGTAAACTTTAGTTCATATAAGGTGGAACGCTACAGGGTAAACTTTAGTTCATATAAGGAGGGAGAAAACAATCACAAGGGATGATGATGGCAGGAATTGAGAACTCGCATCCATTTAGTCTTGCAATTGTATGACAACCAGATGAGCCAAAGATACTTTCAGTAACTTAGAATATACTTTCATTTATATTTTCTGTAGGCAGTCATCTTCTCCATCAGCAAACCCGGCCATGGTTGCCCTCTTAAGGTGGGTTGCCCTATGCCGTCGTCTAGGCCGCCTAGCCCTAAAACCGGCCCTGTCCACGATATCCATACCACCATACCCTTCTCGATCAACATCAACCAGTGACCGACCCTGGTGTCAAACCAAATCTACCCACAATCCTTCTAATCATCCTTTACGACATCATCAGCGACCCAAACCACAAACTGCCTCGTACCACATCCGCAACCACAGCAAGCCCTAATATCATCTCACTTCTTCCATCAAAACTTCATCTAAAACTCAACCAACGCTGCTCATTTCTATCATAATCTCACGCATCCACAAACCGTAGCCTCCTTCAAAATTTTCAACAACCTAGCTTCTCCTACCACAACCTTCACGCAGTTCTGTTCATGCCACAACGCCTACCATCTACATCCCTTGTCGAATTTCAACAACTAAAACCTACAAATTGTTATCCTCATTACCACTCTACTTTATGAAACACAACCTGATTCATACCCATCAGCTTATCAGCGAACTAGTCGCCACATCCAAAATTAAACTACCCACTTCAACAAGTACCAAACTCCAGTGCCAGCCATAGACCCAAAAAAATACAGATTCGAACCCCTTCCATCTCCATCACAACTTCACCGAAACTCTCAAGCTTCAGAAAACCCGAGACCCAAGCCAATTCGAGGGAAAACGATCTGAATCCAAGCTAGTTTTGGACCCCATACATTAAAAGCCTTCGATCAGTTTAGATCTATATCACTTTCGTAAAATAAAGGGTGCGCATATTTTTTATTTATTCTTTTTCAGTTGGATTGTTATTTTGGTTTTTAAAGAAAAAAGTTATGTGTTTTCAGAGAAACCACAAGAGAAGAGTGTTTTTATTTGAGGCCTTCGAGGTTTCCTAAAGCAACATGAGTTGAACTAAGGTTTTGATTGGGCAGATTCTATATTTTAGTTTTGGCGTGTTAAGTGTGCCAAAGCAAACCCAAGAAAAAAATGTAATTTGTTTGATTGTGTTTTGCTTTATGAGTTGTGATTCCTGAAGGTTTTTTAAGCTTTGTGACCATGGAGTACAAATTGTTTGTACCAAAGGCTAAGTGAAGAAGGAATACAATCAAGCAAAAAAAAACAAGGAATTCAGAGGTAAAACAATCTGCAAACAGTAGAGTTCAACAGTTCTAGACGGATTGCTATACCCCGCTCTAAGATTTCTTTAACTCTACAAGTGCTCTACTGAAAAGACAAAAAAATAGAAACTTCTCATAAAGATTTTCTACAGGGATAGTGACTTGCTTGTACAATTTTATTTTTTGCAAGTATTATTGTCTTATTGTTGTTTTAGTTACATACTGAAATAAATTTAGTTACGAGAAATGCCCCTAACAAACAAAAGGTAAGAAATCGTTACCTATTTTGGGCTCCACAACAATTAAATTTTGTCATTTGCATATACCTTGGATATGAAAATCATAACTCAAGCTCAATACGACAAATAAATTGGGTTAAATATCTTGGATCTGATAATTTATTTTGCTTATTCTATTATGAGGAATTCGATCTATTCCTTTTATAAAGGACAGTGATACATATTACATCAGGAATCTTTTGATATTCTAGCAATTTTATAACCACTTAACTTTTCTAATTTATCTAGTTAATTTGATTTGCAAAATATTTAACTACAAGAGTATATTTTGTGAAATTGATTCTCTTAAGCATTTGATCGCAGATATATATTAGTTCAGAATATTGTACTATTAGCAAAAGAGGTTGCATAGTACCCATAAAACATTGATCACATCCCTTGGTATTTGTACTATACATGAACAGCCATAAGACCCTCTTCCCCCTTCAAACCGAGATTACCAACTAATAAAATATCCTTGATTATGTTATTTATTTTAAAGGAGCTAATTGTGTCAATCTTAAGTTTAGATTCGCCTGTGTTTGCATTTTGACAACGGTGAGTGAAAAAAGTTTTATCTACCATAATTCTCCTATGGAGTTTCAAATAAACTAAAACTTTTCAAATAGGATGGATCAAAATCGAAAAATCAAAATTTTCTAAATAACATAGTAGAGGATAACCCTTTATCTCTTCGAGATCGATGTTACCCAACTAGGGCTGTCAAGCTTCTATCGTTGTATTTCGACCAGCTAAAGGAAATAATTTTAAGCTTAAACATTCTTTTATTTAAGGGGTACCAAAATTTACTGGTTTTGAAAATGCTTAAGAATTTTCAAATGAGTTTGAATTGTATGCATCTACAACTAAAATGCAACAATTAACTAATGAATCAATTATGCTAAAAGCTAATTCCATTCGCACTACTAAAAAGCTTTAAAAGTTGGCTAAATTCTATTCCGAAACATTCTATAAGAAATTGGGATGAATTTGTCGCTATATTCTTGATTTTTTTCCCATTTCATAAAACTTTAAAAATATAAACTAAATTAAATTAATTTTCTCAGAATGATGGGGAAACCTTTTCAAAATATTTTGAGAGAATCAACCAATTATTATATAGTTTCCCTCATCATGCAATCACAAAACACCACTTATGTCAAATTGCATATGAATGGTTAAACTATCAAACTCGAACACAACTAGAATCAATGTGTGAGGGAGAAATTATGTCAAAAACATGTAATGATGCTTGGAAATTCTTAGAATATTATTCTAAAAAAGGCATGAAATGGGAGTCAACTCGTGTTCCCAATTGCGCTTCTACTAGAGGAGTACATGTCGTGGATCCAAATCACTTTCTCTTAGAAACTAAAAATCCTCAGTTCGGAGGACTACCCCATTATTACCCTCAAGACCAAGTCAGTGGTGTAACTCAAGATAGTCCTTACTCATCTACGTATAACCCTAGTTGGAGAAATCATCCAAATTTCTCATAGTCTAATTCCAGTAATGCCACAAATCCATCTCACATGATTCCGAATTCGAATTACCATGCTTCGTTTTTCGATCCTCAAACTTCTCGAATTTCACCTCAATCTAAGTCTTGGGTCAACCATGTAAGCATTCTAACTTTCAGTCATCAACTCTACCTCCTCAATCTTCTCAACCTTCACAAGTAATTGTTTGATTAGATAAACAAATAAATAATCAAAATGCTAAGATCGAACAAATAATGAACATAATGAAGGAGTTAATGAAAAATGAGAAAGGAAAACTGCCTAGTCAACCCGAGATGAATCCAAAATATAACTCTTGTACTACGAATTCTTGTGAGGGTAAAAACTATAATTCGGTTAATGTTGTCACCACCCTCATATACAGAAAAATGATTGACAACAATGTCGCAATCCCAATAATCATTCAATTCCGACTCCAATCGAAAAGCTTGGCACTCTTCTGATGGCAACTAAGGCCAATTCCTCTAGAGCTCCAAAACCTTCATCTTCTTCTAATGCTTGAAACCCCAACGTCTCTTCTTCTAATGTTGGAAACCCTGACAATATCTCTTCCTCTAATGTTGGCAATCCCAAAAATTCATCTTCTGCACCTTTACCTCCTCCACTTCCTATATCGAAACCTTCTTCTTCGAACAATCAAAATTCTGAGAAAGTCTATAAACCAGTTGCTCCTTATCCTCGTAGACTTAACAATAAGAAGAAGGATGCAAATTCCCCAAAAAAAATCGAAATTTTCAAATAAGTTCATGTCAATATTCTACTCTTAGAAACCATTGAACAATTTCCTCAATATGCCAAGTGTTTGAAAGAGCTATGCAACCGAAAACAAGCTACTAATATTCCTAAAACTATCTACTTGACTGTGAATTCTAGCTCTATTTTCTCAAATCCTTCACTAATCAAGTATAAGGACCTCGGTTGCCCTATAATTGATTGTAAAATAGGAAATAATCATAGCGGTCATGCCTTACTTGATCTTGGCGCAAGTGTCAATCTTCTTCCCTACACTGTTTATCATCAACTAAGACTAAGGCAACCGAAATCCAGGAACATGACAATTCAACTTGACGATCGTTCTACTAAAAAGCTATCAGGATTAATTGAAGATGTTTTTAGTCAAATTGAACAATTCCGTTTCCCTATGGATTTCATAGTCCTAAAAACTGAGTCTGTTTCGAAACCTAAGAGTCAAATTCCATTGATACTAGGTCATTCCTTCTTAGCCATCTCAAATTCTATCATAAACATAAAAGCGACCAACTTCGACTATCCTTTGGGCACTCAACAATCGAATTTAGTTTTTTTTGATGAAACGACCTGAAATGCCCGGTCGGCCTAAACTGAACTGGATCGCGGATTGCTTTGAGAACACGACTCACTAGAACACAAACATGAGAACCTTTCATTGCAATTACAATAATATACATTAGATTATAAGAATATCAGAGCACAAATAAATGTTATACAGTGGAAAAATACAATATCAGAGAATAAAATACATAGCAGCAGAAATAAAAATGTATAAATACAATACACAGCGGAAATATATGAACTAACACAACTGAAAGAGATACACAGATACAAAGCTTTCCAAATATAGCTCCAGTTGTAAACCAGGATCCCATTAAATAGAAATCTGCAAAACTAAAACTACTAGTTGCCCATGTGGAAATATGGGCACCCAGAGTTTAGGCGAAAACAATAAGCTCCAGTTCAGTCATGGGACTGATGTGAGAACTTAAAATAGTTATTAAACTTTTACTTTAAAATAGGGTAAATCATGGGACCACGCCATATGTCAGGGAACGGATTGACTCCCATGAATACTATGAAATTAAACAATTTGTAAACAACGCAATGATTTTTGAAAAATGAGACTATTATAAGACTCAGATCCAATCACACTATGCAACACAAACCAGAGGATAGAGCTATACCTTATAATAGCCAAACATGCTTTGTATGTTCTAAAAACAAATATTTTTGATACTATAATAAGTGCATAGTGTATAAAACCACTTCAAATATAAATGTATCAATCATAGACGGCATAGTTCCCCATCCTACTATGTCGCCATATAGGTTTACAACTAAACCCATAAAATCATGTATTGGAATTTGGATTTCCATCATGAACCGAGGCAAGGGACCGTCCTCATCCGATTCGGAGCACCTCTAGCAAGATGTCCAGGACTCGTACTCAGGCGAGCCCTTAGGAGCGGCAGAGCCGGCCCACCTTTCCGCGGTGGATTAGGGTTACTCCTATCAAACCTATCACTTGAGCCTTTTAGTCGGCCCTATATCCGAGGCACCTCGCAATCCATCATCCACATAAGTAAAAAATGTCTGGGCTACATACTGTGACACCACTTTTAGTTTGAAAGAAATGCATGTCCTTTCTCTGCTGTCCTTCATCCCGTTTTTGGCTCATACCGGGGTGTGAGGCTCGTGAATTAACGGTATACACAAATCCATATTACTTAAAGTCGTGCTTTGATCATCATCCACAAGGCCCTACTTTTCAACAAAAGCCTTGATCATTTGCATCTTAGCTTGCCACATTGTCAATCCATACCATACCATTGATTTCTGCCAATATATAACCTCTAAACTCGTATGTCTCAGAGAAGGATGTTAAGCAAGAGAATAAATTCTCCGCCACCAAACAGATATATATTAAGCACAGATCAACGAAAATAGCACACAATACAATGTCAAACATTATCCATTCACAAGTCCGTTCTGGGTCTGAACGAAACCGGAGGCACCTTATTCCTCATCCCGTATGTCCAATACAGGAGAGATGCCTTCGCATATCCGAACAATCAACAAGTACGTCCGACAACTACCACTATAACCCCTTCCAGGCAGCAACTCCAATCAAGGGCATCAATAGTCATTCATTCGATGTGAAGATTGTCGATCTTGCACCATCTTCAATATCTTCGACTTTTAGTCGTCGTAACAGTTATTCAGAATGGGTTGAACCCGGTCTTTCCGAATAACTCGCGCATCTTATAATCAAGTGATATATAAACGCATCATACACCTCACTCCAATCCAGAATATTCTTTTATTCAAATATTCTTTATATTGAGAATTATTCCTATTAATCTTATCAAAGATTTAATTCATTTAAACCTCTTGTTTAAATCTTTCTTTGAAAACCCTTGCAAAAGATTTTATTATTTCTTTTCACAACTTAAACCAAATTAAGTTTTATATAACTAGTTGGGATTATCGAGTCTTACCAAAGTAACCATTTATTTTATTAATTCCAATCCCAGCCTATTCATCCCATGGAGCAAAACTGGTAGTACTCCATATCTAACACCCATCGTTATCGGTAAATTTGATTACCATTTCACGTTCAAATCTAATTAAAGATTTAATATCGCATACAGTAAAACTGGTGGTACTCCATTCTCGAACGTTTCTTGAATTTGATAAATTTAATTATCCCATTCTCATTTTATTCTACTTAAAGATTTATCAAAACCCTAGTCCGGTTTTTATCCCAAAAATCGTTACTTAATGATTATTCAACCTTTGAAAATTAATCTTGTCTTTACTTGGGTTAAATAACAAATGTCATGTAAAACACTGTTCACGATAAACCCAAAAATCATCTTCCATTTTATATGGAATCTTCACAGAAATCTAAATCATTTATAATCGATATAAATTTATGTATCAGCCTATTACTATAAGTGGAATAGCAGAGAAATCCTTTTAAATTCCATAAATAGTAAACGCCTTTCTTCACAGAAGCACATTTCAATTATTATGAATCAAATTCCATTCAACCCGAATTTAATTAAATAAATTGGAAAACTTCTCTAAATCTTCATCAAAAGGTTCATTCCATTCACAAATGGGTTCAAGAACAGTATTAATGAGAATACCATTCACGACAAACCCAAAAATCCCATTCTCCATTTAATTCCAATTGTTAAAAACCATTCACAAATCCAATTTATTATTTCTAAAAATCATTGGATTGTTATTCTAATTATCAACTAGTTCATTCGGATAAAAATACCTTTTATCTCTTCAAATTTGGAATATTTCATCCAAAATCCTTCCAAATCATTTATTATGATTTTACATAATTTATCCATATGTTTAAATATTGTATCAAGGCCCTTAAAGTCGGTTTCCAATATCGGCCCCCGAACTGCATCCATAACGACCTTTTCCAAAAACTGATTTGGACATATTTCAAAATCTAACCATTCAAATTTAAATCTCATATATTCATTGGAAAGATCTTTTCGATACGAACCCAATGGTTCCGGTTTTAGGAGAATCCGACGGTCTGATATCCCGTTATGTCCATTCCAAGTCAATGATTGAAATTCGCGAATGGTCATTGTGCGATATGTTCTATTCAAACCATTTAAATATATATAATATATGCCATCAATTTCTATTTAAAAACGTATTGTATAAAACGTTTATACATTCATTTTAAAATGATTTCACTTCCATTGCCAATTTAAATTAAACTTGAACATTGCATTTTATTATGATCTCAAAATGATAATATTTTCAAAACGAATAAAATCGATATAAAAACTCGTTTGAGTTAAAATAGCGTTTATATACTTCACTCGGCTTAACATTTTTATATTTTTGTGTCCATCCAAAACCGGACATCAAAATCAACTTCCAATTCTCATTGAATATTATATTTCAAAAATATTCACGTTCATTCTGGATTGGAATAAAATCTCAACCAATATCCATATAAATAAATTAATATGGATTACATTCATCATAAAATATGGATTACATTCATCATAAACACCCAACGATAGTTGCAAACAACTATCAACATACAAAATGACATACAGTGTGCATTTTATTTTTATATCAGCTTCAATCAAATTATTGGCGCTTACATAAATACGTCAATCAATCGATTAACCGCAAATTCACACAAGGGAGATGTGTGAGTCAAATATCATCCCAAAATTCGTGTGGGGTTTTCAACCAACAACAATTATTTAATGAGTCATCACTCTCATACAATGCATGCACACACCGTAATCATAAATAAATACTCAATTACCAAATGTCATTTAAGGCGCCACAAGTGTCCATCCACGGAGTATGAAATGCGAGTGTCACATATTCACACAACACTTCTAATGCAAATGATTTGTGAATAATTCAAGTGTTGAGCTCCAAAATAACTACATGATGCAATTTCTAACTTGCAACTTAACCACAAAACAAAACATGACATAATAACCTAACTAAATAATTTAGTGAGCGAGTTCTCACCCATAAGCTAAACCAATCGCCGCGACACTTCTAATGTAGAATTTCTCTTATCGCGCACTCGCCGTTTGTCGTTTTTCGCACTCAAATTTGCCTTTATGACTCTAAAATTTGCATACGACCTCCAATCTTCACCAAACAACTACTCTAATACAAACACGTCATTCCGGATAACTTTTGCCTAGTGGACTTTCTTCCAAAAATGAACCAATTCGCCAGAAATCGCAAATCTTTGCTCCAGATCTGCAATCTTCAAACGTGTTTTCTGGGAAGCCCCGAACTCCAAAATTCGATTTTAATATGTCAAAATTGTAGAGAAAAACATGATCTATAACTTTGGCCTTGAGGAGTCTCGACCAGAATGCACAGATTGAAAGTTATGAAGGAAAAAAGAATAGGGGGTTATTTGCAAAACGGGAATTTTGTGAAAAGAGGATTTTTTGGCCATAGTGGGGCCCACGGACGGAGGTGGGTGGCCTGAGGCTATGCAGGGGCCTGACTGACCGGAGGGGAGGTGGTGGCGGCGGCAGGGGTCCGGTGATGATTTTGGGTGATTTAGGAATAGGGTTTGTTTGTAGAGAAGGAAGGAGGGAGAGAGGAAGAAGGAGGAGAGGAGGAGGAGAAGGAGGAGAGGGAGAGGAGGCGGTGGAAGACGGTGGGTGGTGGCTGCGGGAGGAGGGGAGGCAATAAGGGGAGTGGAGGAGGCCATTATTTTGAAATAAGGAGGAAAGGAGAAGTAAGAAAATAATGAAGAGAGAAGGGGAAAAAGAGTTTAAGTAAGAGATTTCGTCCCTCTTTCTCTCCGATCTCTCGACTGCAAACGATCTCCGTTTGCCACGGATTTCGGACACGGGATATTACACGTCAAGATGAATCCAATGAATCAAGTTTCATCGAATTCCGAGTTCATTTGACCTTCCGTTAAAATTCTCAAAGATGCTTAAATAAGCTTCAAAAATACGATTTTAGCGTACCTTTTCTTCTTGTACGCCCAAACGCTAACTCCAAAAATTATGGCCTTTTGGATTTAACCATTATTTGACCATATGAATCCGAAAAAAGAAAACGGAATTGAATTCTGAGATCGTCACAATAATGTTTTTTTGTAAACTAATCGCCTGTTTTTGAACAAATGGTTTGGCTTCGCACGACCACATACTAACTCTGTTTGACGCGCATTTTGGAACTCAATAATGATTTGTCATTATTTATCCAAAAAATTTATCTCGTCAAATTTTAAGCTTGTTAGCAAAATCTCACTTTTTAAGGGCTATGTGTTGATTTAAAAATCAAGTTTTCAAAATCCAGATTTTCAAATTGTTTTAACAATTTTACTAAATTTATTTTAAGTCAAATAAAACATAAAAACTAATTTTAAAATTATTCTCAAATTTTATTTAGCAAAAATAGTCATTTTCTCTTCTATATTCACCAAAATAGCTTAAAAAAACTTTAAAATTGTTTCGGAAATTCCGGGTTGTTACAACCTCCCCATTTAAAGCTTTTTCATCCTGAAATAGAAACGGAGCTGAAAGTTGTTTAACTAACCAACTCAAGTTTCATTCAGGCGTTCATTCTTCAACTTTTCAGTTTCTAGGAATTTCTAAATTTCTCCAAAATTTGGCTAACACCCTACATTTCTGAAAAATTTCGCCATAACCTTCTTTGTACCGGGAGGGTCTGAAAAATTTATTGGGTCGTATTAGGTACCCAATAAATCACATACATAACAAATGTGCACACCCACAATAATTTATTAGTCCTGTTCCCCCCTTAAACCCACGTCCGATAATTAGAACGGAAGTGACAAGTGTATTTTGTCATCTCCCGACCTGTGTAGGGTTTATTATTTAATCCTGTCATTTTTCCTTTGTATGTTGTTAAGTCCACAATCAATCTTCGGTTCAACCTGTAAATCAGTCCTCACATACATGCATCTTGCTCGTATGGTACTCCAAAACTCGTCATATAAGCGCCAAATGCTTATATGGAATATAATATGCGATGTTGTCTTCGGTAGTATGTTGTGCGGTGTAGTT
Organism: Allium sativum; assembly: GCA_030737875.1. Classification (NCBI taxonomy): domain Eukaryota; kingdom Viridiplantae; phylum Streptophyta; class Magnoliopsida; order Asparagales; family Amaryllidaceae; genus Allium; species Allium sativum. The sequence goes on along the minus strand of CM060913.1, from coordinate 5,276,857 downwards.
CATAATTTATTAGCTGTTATCCTATTGTGTACGTTGTATTTCACACAGAGAACCCATCACACTACATCCAAATCATTCACAGTAGTTTAATATAATAATAAAATTGCGCAACCAACTCATTAAGTTGCACATGTTTATCGGGCACGCAATTTATTTCTCTACTCAACGCTAAGCCATTAACTTGCTCAATATATATATATATATATATATATATATATATATATATAATGTGTGTGTGTGTGTGTGTGTGTATCTAATTCTAACTAAATATGCAATTCAGTTTAACTTAACTCAATTAAAATAAATAACAAGTGCTTTCATATATTCAATGTCCAAAATTGCCAAAGATCCTGTCTAATTTATTTAAACCAGATGTCATAAGTAATCAAATAGGAAATCAAAGAATCACACAAATAATCAATTGATTAATTAATTTTCTAAACGTATAACTTCTATATACTCAATTTTTTTAAGATCGTATTATATATATAATCACAAATACATTACTTATAAATGTGGTACTCTCAACTCATTTTAGGGCATTACTAACCCCATTTCTAATTAGTTTCTCATTCTAGGATGCCACTGATACTATCTCTAATGTGTATTCTTAAATAAAATGTTACTAATTCTATCTCTGATGAATTCTTTCGTTCGGCTCTAATGTGTCTTGTTCTCGAGCTTTGTAAACCAAAGCTCTGATACCAAACTGAAATGACCTGAAATCCTCGGCCGTCCTAAACCGAACTAGATCGTGGATTGCTTTGAGAACACGATTCATCAGATCACAAACATGAGAACATTTCATTGTTATTACAATAATATACATCATTTTACAAGAACATCAGAGCACGAATAAATGTTACACAGCGGAAAATACAATATCAGAGAATAAAATACATAGCAGTTGAAATAAAAATGTAAAATTACAATGCACAGGGAAATACATAAACTAACACAACTGAAAGAGATACACAGATACAAAGCTTTCCGAATATAGCTCTAGTTGTAAACCATATCCTATTAAATAGAAATCTGCAAAACCAAAACTACTAGCCGCCCGTGTGGGAAATATAGGCACCTAGAGTTTAAACGAAAACAATAAACTCCAGGTCAGTCATGGGACTTTTGTGAGAACTTAAAACAGTTATTAAACTTTTAATAGGGTAAATCACCGGACCACGCCATATATCACGGAACGGGTTCACTCCCTCGAACACTCTGAAATTAAACAATTTGTAAACAACGCAATTCTTTTCGAAAAATGAGACTATTATAAGACTCAGGTCCCATCACACAATGCAACACAAACCACACGATAAAGTTTTACCTTATAATAGCCAAATATGCTTGGTATGTTTTTAAAAAAAATATCTTTGATACTATTATAAGTGCATAGTGTATAAAACCACTTCAAATATAAATGTATCAATCATAAACGACATAGTACCCCATCCTACTATGTCACCATATAAGTTTACAACTAAACCTGTAAAATCACGTATTGGAATTTGGATTTCCATCATGAACCGAGGCAAGGGATCATCATCATCCGATTTGGAGAACCTCTAGCAAGATGTCCAGGACTCATACTCAGGCGAGCCCTAAGGAGTGGCAAAGCCATCCCACCTTTCTGTGGTGGATTAGGGTTACTCCTGAACTTGCATTCCCCGGCCCTATCAGACCTATCACTTGAGCCTTTTAGTCGGCTCTATATTTGAGGCGCCTCACAATCCATCATCCACATAAGTAAAAAATGTCTCGGCTCCATACCATGACACCACTACTAGTTAGAAAGAAATGCATGTCCTTTCTCTGTTGTCCTTCATCCCGTTTTTGGCTCATACTGGGGTGTGAGGCTCGTGAATTAACGCTATATATAAAGTTATGCTACTTAAAATCATGCTTTGATCATCATCCACAAGGCCCTGCTTTTCAACAAAAGCCTTGATCATTTGCATTTTTAACATGCCACATTATCAATCCATACCATACTATAGATTTCTGCCAATATATAACCTCTAAGCTCATACGTCTCAGAGAAGGGCGTTAAGCAAGAGAATACATTCTCCGCCACCAAACAGTTATATATTTAGAGCAGATCAACAAATACAAAACACAGTACAATGTCAGACATAATCCATTTACAAGTCTGTTCTGGGTTTGAACGAAATCGGAGGCGCCTTACTCCTCGCCCCATATGTCCAATACAGGAGAGAGGTCTTCGCATATCCGAACAATCAACAAGTACGTTCGGAAAACTACCACTATAACCCCTTTAAGGCAACAACCCCAATAAAGGGCATCAGTTGCAATCCATTCGATGTGAAGATTGTCGGTCTTGCACCATCTTCAATATCTTCAACTTTTAGTCGTCGTAACAGTTTTTCAGAATGGGTTAAACCCGGTCTTTCTGAATAACTCGCGCATCTTATATTCAAGTGATATATAAACGCATCATACGCCTCATTCCAATCCAGAATATTCTTTTATTCAAATATTCTTTATATTTGGAATTATTCCCATTAGTCTTATCAAAGATTTAATTCATTTAAACCTCTTGTTAAAATCTTTCTTTGAAAACCATTGCAAAAGATTTTATTATATCTTTTCACAACTTAAATCAAATTAAGGTTTGTATAACTAGTCCGGATTATCGAGTCTTACCGAAGTAACCATTTATTTTATTAATTCCAATCCCAACCTATTCAACCCATGGAGCAAAACTGGCAGTACTCCATATCTAACACCCATCGTTATTAGTAAATTTAATTACCATTTCACGTTCAAATCTAATTAAAGAATTAACTATCGCATAGAGTAAAACTGGTGGTACTCCATTCTCGAACGTTTCTTGAATATGATAAATTTAATTATCCCATTGTCATCTTAATCTACTTAAAGATTTATCAAAACTCTAGTCCTATTTTAATCTCAAACATCATTACTTAATGATTATTCAACCTTTGAAAATTAATCTTGTCTTTAATGGGTTAAAGAACAAATGTCATGTAAAACACCACTCACGATAAACCCAAAAATCGTCTTCCATTTTATATGGAATCTTCATAGAAATCTAAACCATTTATAATCGATATAAATTTTCATATCAACCTAATACTATAAGTAGAACAGCGGAGAAATCCTTTTAAATTCCATAAATAGTAAACGCCTTCCTTCACAGAAGCTCATTTCGATTATTATGAATCAAATTCCATTCAACCCTAATTTAATTAAATAAATTGGAAAACTTCTCTAAATCTTAATCAAAAGGTTCATTCCGTTCACAAATGGGTTCAAGAATAGTATGAATGAGAATACCATTCACGACAAACCCAAATATTGCATTCTCCATTTAATTCCAATTATGTTAAAAACCATTCGCAAATTCAATTTATTATTTCTAAAAATCATTGGATTGTTATTCGAGTTATCAATAAGTTCATTCGGATAAAAATAACTTTTATCTTTTCAAATGTGGAATATTTCATCCAAAATCCTTCCAAATCATTTAATATGATTTTACATAATTTATCCATATGTTTAAATATTCTATCAAGTCCCTTACAGTCGGTTCCAATATCGGCCCCCCGAACTACATCCATAGCGACCTTTTCCAAAAACTGATTTGGACATATTTCAAAATATACCCTTTTAAATTTAAATCTCATATATTCATTGGAAAAATCTTTTCTATATGAACCCAATGGTTCTAGTTTCAGGAGAATCCAACGGTCTGGTCTCCCGTTACGTCCATTTCAAGTCAATGGTTGAAATTCGAGAACGATCGTTGTGCGATACGTTCTATTCAAACCGTTTAAATATATATAATATATATCGACTATTTATATTTAATAACGTATTTTATAAAACGTTTATACATTCATTTTAAAACGATTTCACTTCCATTGCCAATTTAAATTAAACTTGAACATTGCATTTTATTATGATCTCAAAAGGATAATATTTTCAGAATGTCATATTTTGAAATTCAATCTTTCCGATATCCATTATAAAAATGAATAAAATCAGTATAAAAATCCATTTGAGTTAAAATAGCGTCTGTATACTTAACTCGGCTTCACATTTTTCTATTTTCATGTCCATCCAAAATCAGACATCAAAATCAACTTCCAATTCTCATTGAATATTATATTTCAAAATATTCACGTTCATTTCAGATTGAAATAAAATCTCAACCAATGTCCATATAAATAAATTAATATGGAATACATTCATCATAAACACCCAACGATAGTTGCAAACAACTATCAACATACAAATTGGCGTCCAATGCACATATTATTTTTATATAAGCTTCAATCAAATTATTGACGCTTACATAAATCCGTCAATCAATCAATTAACCGCAAATTCACACAAGGAAGATGTGCGATTCAAATATCATCCCAAGATGTATGTGGGGTTTTCAAACAACAAAAATTATTTAATGAATCATCACTCTCATACAATGCATGCACACACCGTAATCATAAATAAATACTCAACTACCAAATTCCATTTAAGGCGCTACAAGTGTCCATCCACGGAGTATGAAATGTGAGTTTCACATATTCACACAACGCTTCTAATGCAAATGATTTGTGAATAGTTCAAGTGTTGAACTCCAAAATAACTACATGATGCAATTTCTAACTTGCAACTTAACCACAAAACAAATCATGACATAATAACCTAACTAAATAATATAGTGAGCGAGTTCTCACCCATAAGCTAAACCAATCTCCGCGATACTCCAAATGAAGAATTTCTCTTGTCGCACGCTCGCTGTTTGTCATTTTTCACACTCGAATTCGCCTTTCTGGCACTAGAATTTTCATATGACCTCCAATCTTCACCAAACAGCTACTCTAACACAAACACATCATTCCGGCAACCTTTTCCTAGTGAAATTTCTTCCAAAAATGCACCAATTCGCCAAAAATTGCAAATCTTTTCTCCATACTGCAATCTTCAAACGCGTTTTTGGAGCAACTCCGAACTCCAAAATTCGATTGTGATATGTCAAAATTGTAGAAAAAAACATGATATACAACTTTTGTCTTGAGGTTTCTCGGCTAGAAACGCACGGATTGAAAGTTATTGAGGAAAGAAGGACATGGGGTTATTTGTAAAACAAGAATTTTGTGAAAAGAGGGGTTTTTGGCCATGGTAGGGGCCACTGCCGGAGGTCGGTGGTCTGAGGTGGCGTAGGGGACTGACTGGCCGGAGGGGAGATAGTGGCGGCGGCGTAGGGTCCGGTGGTCATGACTTAAGGTTAGGGTTTGTTTATAGAGAAGGAAGGAGAGAGAGGAGGAAGGAGGAGAGGAGGAGGAGAAGGAGGAGGAGAGCAGGCGGCGGCCGACGGTGGGTGGTGGCTGCGGGAGGAGAGGCGGGAGCAAGGGGAGGTGTAATACCCCGTATTTCCTATGAATATTAAAGTAACGAATTAAAGATTACTTAATTTTAAAACTGAGAATTAGGGGAAACGGGTTATTCCATTGCGTTCGTCTCGGAATTCTGCTTGAGATAAAGTCCTAGTTTGCGTGAATCGGACTCCGTATGAAGAAGTTATGGAGTTCAGAAGATTTCAAGTTTATTTCAGAAATTAAATATAATTTAATAATCAAGATTCGAAATTCAAACAGGCAGGAATCAGTGGACGGGAAATATACCGCCATAGGGTGTCAACCCCCCATGGGGTGTCGACATAGGTGTCGACCCCCTATAGGGGTGTCGACCCCCCTATAGGGGTCGACTCCTGTATCCTGATCTGAACAGTGACGAATTCTGACTCCTTGCTGAGTCACTAGGGCATAGGTGTCGGTTTCTGGATAATTCTTTTTGGTCTGGATGGCTCTGATTTCTTCTAGGTTAATCTAACGGCTTACATTAATTTAAACATCTATATAAACAACCCCAACCCTCAACCTTAAGCCACACAATTTCATTCCAAGGAGCCGTCTTGCTGTCCATGGCCAAACTAGAGTAGCCGCCATTCTTCTCCAATTAGAAAGCAAGCTAGGAAGCAAATTAGAAGCCTCAAACCAAATTAAAATTAGAGAACAAATAGTCTACATCAAGGGATAACTTTTCAGCTTCATAAAACAGATCCTAGAAAACAAGATTGTTCTTTTGTTTGTAAGTTCAGTTATTCTTTATATGTGAACAAATAAAAGTCATGATTTGTAATAAAGCGAAACTAGAACTGTGCCTAGTTGTAAAATAATGGTGATGCTGATTCATGACTATTCTTGTGACGATTCTATCATAGATGCCTATGAGACTAATATGATTTATTGGACTTATCATGTTGTATAGTAATTTGGTGATGAACTTATCATGTTGTATGTTAATTTAGCAATGAAACTATAATGTTGTATATAAGTTTGGTGATTCTTTCATGTTATGTTACATGCAAGTTTTAGGCTAAGTCATATATGCCATATGTTTAGATCTACGTTCTCATATGTTTAGATCTACGTTAATTTGATCCAACTCAAATGCAAGTTCACATTTACATGCCTAATTGGATTTGTGTAATTCTATGTAAGTTCCCGTTCATATGCTTAAGATTTATATTGGATCTAAAATGCAAGTTCATTGTTCTATGCCAAATTTATGTGATACCTGCTTAGTTAGATCCATATTATTTTATGATGTTGGAATGTTACATGTTCCTCTCTTTTCCCCTTTTTGTTTATGAGTAAGGCTAAGTTGCGAGCCTAACGTTCTATGTGAATTATGCGAACGTATAACGGGGGTAACGTTGGGAAAAACATTGAATTACATGTTATTAGCATAGTTTGGTTCATAATCATTAAATGATTAGTAGCATGAATTGGTATAATTTATATACCTAAAAATTATGAACCTGATTTAGAGGGTAAAAGGGGGCATGACTTGAATGACAATAATTGTGGATAATTTACATATAAATATGAAGGGTAAATATGTAAATTAAGTAAAAGACAAATATGCCTAACCCGAGGTTAAATTGAGTTACAGTGTAAGACTGCCCGGAACCGCCCGACACATCCAGCAACCGTAATAATATAGATATAATGTGAGAGGTTAGCACATTAAGCCCAAAAGAACCCAAGGTTAGATTGAGTTGCGGTATAAGACTGCCCGGAACCAACCGGCACATCCAACAACAATATAGATCTAATGTGAGAGGTTGGTGCTTTAATGAATGAATTAAAGCTAAGGAACAGGCAGGCTAAGAAAGTAGGGTTAAGTTAACTAAGGCAACACTTAACCAGCACAACATGTTAATTAAACAAATGGTAAGGTTAAATAACATACGAATAGGCGACACTTAACCGTTATAACATGTTAATTAGACAAGAAGGTGGGGTCAAGTAAATTTAGAATACTTAACCGTTATGACATGTTAATTAGACAAGAATGTGGGGTTAAGTAAATTTAGAACACTTAACCGTTGTATTAGACAAGTGAGCAGGGTTAAGTTAACCAATATAACATGATGAATGAACAGGGTTAAGTTAATAGGAAACACTTAACCAGTACTACATAATGAATGAGAAGGGCTAGATTAATAAGAAACACTTACCCAACATGACATGATGAGTGGATGGTTTAGTTAACATGAACGGACAACACTTAACCGATATAACTTGATGAACGAATGAGGCTAAGTTAGTGGGGGAGGACTTAACCAATACGAAATGATGAATGAACGGGGTTAAGTTAATAGGAAACACTTAACCAATACAACATGATGTGTGAGTGGGTTAAGTTAACATGAGTGGACAACACTTAACCAATATTACATGAACGAAGCGGATAGAGTTAAGGCAAGCTTAACCAATAATACGTATTGACTAAGTCGGTGGGAGGGTTAAGTACATCTCGTGTAGGTGGGTAATATTTGTATATATAGGCCCACAAACTTAACCATCGAATAAACATGCCTGAATCGGTGGGAGGGTTAAGTACATCTCGTGTAGGTGGGTAATATTTGTATATATAGGCCCACAAACTTAACCATTGAATAAACATGCTTGAATCGGTGGGAGGGTTAAGTACATCTCGTGTAGATGGGTTATATTTGTATATATAGGCCCACAAACTTAACCAGTAGGAAACCCTAGTAACGGGGACCCATTTCAGCAGTAACCCGCATAGACGTATCATGGTACCCTGAACTAGGCAGGGTGGGGCACGATTACTGGGCTGATTATAAGCGGTCAAAATAGTGGAAAGGGGTACGTCAGTGTAGGTTCCGACAGTTTACGGGCGTGCACGTACTCCAGAGTGAGAAAAAGCAGGCACTGGGTACCAGTAGTTATACACTATGCATCTTTAATCGTGTCGGGTTGCTATCATAAGGATTGATACACCTTATGGTGGGACCAGCAAATGGTACCTACACGCAAGAGAGAGCCGATTGACACAGATACATGGAACATTAATACAAGTAGGGAGACGACCGATAGGGTAGTAAGGGTACATCTAACATCTTCATGGCAATTAGGCTGATTGAGGTAAGATCCTCATACTAGATGTACACCTGAAGGCTACCACAATTGCGGGGATGGGGATCACATTGTAATATTATCATTTTATACAGATTACTAGTTGGGACACTAGTTAGGCGGTGAAGAGATATAGAATTCAGAATAACAGGGTAGTAGCGAAGCAAAGAAAGAGTAGAAGCGCATTCAGTTTACCTTGACTTATTTTGTCTTAAGTTATCTTGTTTTATGGTATTGTCCTATTTTCAGTATTATTCATGTCATGATCCTTTATCTTGTTTACATGCTGAAAAATCACTGGACTTACCAGACTTATGTCTGACCTAGTTTTGTTTCGCCTCTTTTCTTCCGTTTCCCCTTAGGTAGTCAGGGAGGGAATAACTCAGCTTAGTTTGAAACGTTTCTCTTTCCAAGCTCGAAGATAGTCGACGTATTGCTTCGGACTATCTTTTCCACTGCTATGGCCGGCTCATGCTTTATTGGGGAATATCATTGTCATTTTATGCTTCTTTATTTTGTTAAACAAGACAGATGCTTTGTTGTAATGGATAATTGGAAAACAATCTTTGTACAAGCTGTTTTACTCGGCTGTTGTTTTATCAATAAAGTAAAGTTTTATTTATTTCCGTCGTTTTATTTGTCTGTCTTGTAATTTATTTGCATCTTTTACCTATAGCGCTTCACCGAAGTTAATGCATTCCCTTTGTGAGTGACCTTAACAGAGGTGGGGTGTTACACGTGGTATCAGAGCTGAAGGTTACTGGATCAGATAAAAGATTTGAAAAATTATTTTCAAAATGATTTTAAAAGAAGCATTTTCAAAAGAAAAGTTTTGTTTTAAAAGCATATTCCCTAAAGCCATATGCACCATCTTTTGATCCTCAGTCTGAATCCTTGTTTCCTTCTTTCCTGAGTCTCTGGGACTCCTGGTTTTCTGGGAGGTAACCTCATCGCGGTATGGTTCCGTAGGCTTGATGAGACTACGACACCTGTCAAAAGGGCGAAGAAGTGCCCAACTTCCATCTATAACCGCAGCAGTTTCACCTGCGACTAATTTTCTTTCAAGCTTTGTAGGGTTTTCCATGCGATGGAGGCAGCTTTTGAGAGACTTGTCAACATGTTACACAAGGATGGTAAAAATGAGAATGAGGATCTTTGGCTAAGGAGCACAACCCGAGGATGAGAAACTCATGGATATGGACTTGGTTGACAAACAAGGTAAAAAGAAAGAGGTGTAAGTGGAAGAATCAAAGGACAAGAAGAGAAGAAAGAATAGTAAAACCTAGGACAAGAGGAAGTGTCTTTATTATGCTATATCGGGTCATATAATTAAGGACAAGGGCAAGAACAAAGGACAGGATTTTCCGGAGGGCAAGTGCATGCTCTTACTGCCAGCGTACCTAAGAGAGAGGTAGTAAAGTTTCTGTTGAAAAAGTTTTCTTTTTCTTTTTGATCATCCCGTTAGTATTCTTTTTGATTTTAGCGCTTCACATTCGTTTATATCTGCTTCCATAGTTAATTCTCTGCACCTTAGTACTTGTATAGTAGAAGATCCCATTATTGTCTCAAATCCAATTAGTGGTTCGGCTCATTTATCTTTGGTTTGTAAGGATTTGAGAATAGCCATATTAAGTATTGAGTTTAAGTGTAATGCTTATGTGTTTTTGGTTTCATGGCTTATGGGTTGATTCTAGGCATGTGTTGGTTAGCTAGTAATTGTGAAAGGAGGGTAGATAGACTTTTGACTTGCCTCGGGAATACCCTCGAGATTTCGTGTGATCCGAAGGGATTAGTTAGGCTTAGCTACCTAGAATCACTTGATACATCTATCGACGATTTGCGATCCGTTAGAGTAGTCCATGAGTACACAGATGTTTTGATTAGGTTAGGGGTTTGCCCCTAAAACGCGAGATAGACTTCAGCATATATCTAGTTGACAATGCAAAGCCAGTTGCGTTACCTGTACAATACATGACTCCAAGGGAAAGGAAGGGCTCAACAAGCAAGTTAAAGAGCTGCTCGAAAAAGGATTCATAAGGCGGAGTATTTCTAAATGTGGTGCTCTAGTTGTTTTCACTACAAAGGCGGATGGTTCACTTCGCTTGTGCATAGATTATATTTTTGATCTTCTCAGAGAGTGAGGAAGAATATGCTTTGCATCTAAGGGAAGTCTCGGATACCCTCCAAGAACATCAGCTTAAGGCTAGATTCTCCAAATATCATTTTTGGAGAGACAAAGTAAGGTTTCTAAGGCAGGTGATGTCCAAAGAAGGGATAGCAATAGATCTCGCAAAAGTAGTTGCGGTGCAAGACTGGAAAGTCCCAAGGAATGCAACAGAAGTAAGAAGCTTTCTTGGACTAGCGGGCTAATATAGGAAGTTCATTAAGGACATTGTGAAGGTATTAGCCCCACTTACAAGATTGACGAAGAAGAATCTAACCTTTGCTCGGGATATTGGTGGTGATGTCGTTTTCCAACAATTGAAGAGGGCTCTTACAATAGCCCTAATTTTTACCTTTACCTTACAGTAGTAAAAGGCTTACGGTATACACGGATGCATGCGGCGCGGGACTAGGCGCCATTTTGATGTAAGGGTAAGGTCGTAGCAGATGCCTTAAGAGGAAAAGGTTGACTTCCTCTTTATGTGAAAAGGAAAAGTTCAGAATACCTATCAACCTTTGATTTTAAAACCTTCGGTTAAGTTAGTACTTGGCAACTCTAGGAGTAAGACCTAAGCTTTTGGATCAAATAGGGACTTCACAAAAAAAAGACTCTCAAATAGTTGACGCAATTGATAAGTTAAGACAGTCAGAGCATAATGGAGTGAAGCTCAAGAAGGTGCAACTTAGAAGACTGAAAACTAGATACATGCATCATACCCTTTTTGTGGGTATATCCTTGATCTCTCTTTTTTTGTAAAGTTTGTTTTCCAGTCTTTATCTTTTAAGTATATCCTCTTGTCTTATCCTCGATCCTTAGGTAGAAGCCAATGGATGTAAACATGTGTTTGAGACATGTTATGTTTGGTGGATGCAAGTGGATGTAAGTGTTTGCTAGTGGTTGCTCGTGGATGCATACACACACACATTAGGCACTAGATCGGCTCCGTCACTTCCATATTGCATATGCATGAGTGAATTTTTATATATATGGATTGAAACTTGATGTGTTATCATATCGATGTTGCATTTGTATGAATGATTGAGAACTCATGTAGAAGTCATAAAGTACGATTAGGAATAATTGCATACATGATAGACTCATGGCACTAACATAAATTCGCATTAAAGAGGTCAACTGAATCAGTAGATCGTCTGATTTTGCATTAGATAAGGACATGTATACACACTATGCATATGACCATGAAAGCATTAGAGACCTTTTTAAGGACATTGGACGCCTATGATTGAATGGTTGAATAGATGGATGTTGGTTGTTAGGATACATTCTCCTTGACTTGGAGATTTCGGGGACGAAATCCTTTAAAGGAGGAGATAATGTAACACCCCGTATTTCCTATGAATAGTAAAGTAACGAATTAAAAAATACTTAATTTTAAAACTGAGAATTAGGGGAAACGGGTTACGCCATTGCGTTTGTCTCGGAAGTCTGCTTGAGATAGAGTCCAAGTTTGCGTGAATCGGACTCCGTATGAAGAAGTTATGGAGTTCAAAAGATTTCAAGTTTAATTCAGAAATTAAATATAATTTAATAATCAAGATTCGAAATTCAAACAGGCAGGAATCAATGGGCGGGATATATCCCGCCATAGGGTGTCGACCCCCATAGGGGGTGTCGACATAGGTGTATACCCCTCTGTAGGGGTCGACTCCTGTATCCTGATCTGAACAGTGACGAATTTTGACTCCTTGCTGAGTCACTAGGGCATAAGTGGTGGTTTCTAGATAATTCTTTTTTGGTTTGGATGGCTCTGATTTCTTCTAGGTTAATCTAATGGCTTACATTAATTTAAACATCTATATAAACAACCCCAACCCTCAACCCTAAATCACACAATTTCATTCCAAGGAGCCATCATGCAGTCCATGGCCAAATTAGAGTAGCCACCATTCTTCTCCAATTAGAAAGCAACCTAGGAAGAAAATTAGAAGCCTCAAACCAAATTAAAATTAGAGAACAAATAGTCTACTTCAAGGGATAGCTTTTCAGTTTTACAAAACAGATCCCAGAAAACAAGATTGTTCTTTTGTTTGTAAGTTCAGTTATTCTTTAGATGTGAACAAATAAAAGTCATGATTTGTAATAAAGTGAAACTAGAACTGTGCCTAGTTGTAAAATAATGGTGATGCTGATTCATGACTATTCTTGTGACAATTCTATCATAGATGCCTATGAGACTAATATGGTTTATTGGACTTATTATGTTGTATAGTAATTTGGTGATGAACTTATCATGTTGTATGTTAATTTGGCAATGAACCTATCATGTTGTATATAAGTTTGGTGATTCTTTCATGTTATGTTACATGCAAGTTTTAGGCTAAGTCATATATGCCATATGTTTAGATCTATGTTCTCATATGTTTAGATCTACGTTAATTTGATCCAACTCAAATGCAAGTTCACATTTACATGCCTAATTGGATTTGTGTAATTCTATGTAGGTTCCCATTCATATGCTTAAGATTTATATTGGATCTAAAATGTAAGTTCATTTTGATACATTCTTAGTTAGATCCATATTATTTTATGATGTTGGAATGTTACATGTTTCTCTCTTTTCCCCTTTTTGTTTATGGGTTAGGCTAAGTTGCGAGCCTAACGTTCTATGTGAATATGCAAACGTATAACAGGGGTGACATTGGGAAAAACATTGAATTACATGTTATTGGCATAGTTCGGTTCATAATCATGTAAATGATTAGTAGCATGAATTGGTATAATTTATATACCCAAAAATTATGAACATGAATTATAGGGTAAAAGGGGGCATGACTTGAATGGCAATAATTGTGGATAATTTACATATAAATATGAAGGGTAAATATGTAAATTAAGTAAAAGACAAATATGCCTAACCTGAGGTAAGATTGAGTTACGGTGTAAGACTGCCCGGAACCGCCCGACACATCCAACAACCGTAACAATATAGATCTAATGTGAGATATTAGCACATTAAGCCCAAAAGAACCCTAGGTTAGATTGAGTTGCGGTATAAGACTGCCCGGAACCGACCGGCACATCCAGCAACCGCAACAATATAGATCTAATGTGAGAGGTTGGTGCTTTAATGAATGAATTAAAGCTAAGGAACAGGCAGGCTACGAAGGTAGGGTTAAGTTAACTAAGGCAACACTTAACCAGTACAACATGTTAATTAAACAAATGGTAAGGTTAAGTAACATATGAATAGCCGACACTTAACCGTTATAACATGTTTATTGGACAAGAAGGTGGGGTTAAGTAAATTAAGAACACTTAACCGTTATAACATGTTAATTAGACAAGAAGGTGGGGTTAAGTAAATTTAGAACACTTAACCATTATAACATGTTAATTAGACAAGAAGGTGGGGTTAAGTAAATATAGAACACTTAACCGTTATATTAGACAAGTGGGCAGGGTTAAGTTAACCAATATAACATGATGAATGAACAGGGTTAAGTTAATAGGAAACACTTAACCAGTACAACATGATGAATGAGAAGGGCTACGTTAATAAGAAACACTTAACCAACATGACATGATGAGTGGATGGGTTGAGTTAACATGAATGGGCAACACTTAACCGATATAACTTGGTGAACGAATGGGGTTAAGTTAATGGGGAGGACTTAACCAATATGACATGATGAATGAACGAGGTTAAGTTAATAGGAAACACTTTACCAATACAACATGATGTGTGGGTGGTTTAAGTTAACATGAATGGAAAACACTTAACCAATATTACATGAACGAAGCAGATAGGGTTAAGGAAAGCTTAACCAATATGTATTGACTAAGTCGGTGGGAGGGTTAAGTACATCTCGTGTAGATGGGTAATATTTGTATATATAGGCCCATAAACTTAACCATTGAATAAACATGCTTGAATCGGTGGGAGGGTTAAGTACATCTCGTGTAGGTGGGTATATATATATATAGGCCTACAAACTTAATCATTGAACTAACATGCTTGAATCGGTGGGAGGGTTAAGTGCATCTCGTGTAGGTGGGTAATATTTGTATATATATAGGCCCACAAACTTAACCAGTAAGAAACCCTAGTAACGGGGACCCATTTCAACAGTAACCCACATAGACGTATCATGGTACCCAGAACTAGGCAGGATGGGGCACGATTACTGGGCTGATTATAAGTGGTCAAAATAGCGGCAGGGGGTACGTCAGTGTAGGTTCCGACGGTTTACGGTCGTGCACGTACTCCGGAGTGGGAAAAAGCAGGCACTGGGTACCAGTAGTTATACACTGTGCATCTTGAATCGTGTCGGGTTGCTATCATAAGGATTGATACACCTTATGCTGGGACCAGCACAGGGTATCTACACGCAAGAGAGGGCCGATTGACACAGACATATGGAACATTAATACAAGTAGGGAGCCGATCGATAGGGTAGTAAGGATACATCTAACATCTTCATGGCAATTAGGCTGATTGAGGTAAGATCCTCATATTAGATGTACACCTGAAGGCTACCACAATTGAGGGGATGGGGATCACGTTGTAATATTATCATTTTATACAAATTACTAGTTGGGACACTAGTTAGGCGGTGCAGAGATATAGAATTTAGAATAATAGGGTAATAGCGAAGCAGAGAAAGAGTAGAAGCGAATTTATTTTACCTTGACTTATTTTGTCTTAAGTTATCTTGTTTTATGGTATTGTCCTATTTTCAGTATTATTCATGTCATGATCCTTTATCTTATTTACATGCTGAAAAATCACTGGACTTACCAGACTTATGTCTGACCTAGTTTTGTTTCGCCTCTTTTCTTCCGTTTCCCCCCCAGGTAGTCAAGGAGGGAATAGCTCAGCTTAGTTTGGACTGTTTCTCTTTCCAAGCTCAAAGATAGTCAATGTATTCCACTGCTATGGCCGGATCATGCTTTATTGGGGAATATCATTGCCATTTTATGCTTCTTTATTTTGTTAAACTAGACAGATGCTTTGTTGTAATGGATAATTGGAAAATAACCTTTGTACAAGCTGTTTTACCAAGCTGCTGTTTTATCAATAAAGTAAAGTTTTATTTATTTCCGCTGTTTTATTTGTCTGTCTTATAATTTATCTGCATCTTTTACCTATAGCGCTCCACCGAAGTTAATGCATTCCCTTTGTGAGTGACCTTAACAGAGGTGGGGTGTTACAAGAGGGGAGGAGGCCATTATTTTGAAAGGAGGAAAGAGAAGTAAGAAAATAATGAAGAGAGGAAAGGGAAAAAGAGTTTAAGTAAGATTGTGTCTCTCTTTCTCTTCGATCGCTCGACTGCAAACGATCTGTTTGCCGCGGATTTCGGAAACGAGATATTAACGTCAAGACGAATCCAACGAATCAAGTTTCGTTGAATTCCGAGTTCGTTTGACTTCCGTTAAAATTCTCCAAGATGCTCAAATAAGCTTCAAAAATGCGATTTAGCACACATTTTCTTCTTCTACACCCAAATGCTAACTCCAAAAATTATGGCCTTTTGGATTTAACCATTATTTGACCATACGAATCTGAAAAAAAAAACGGAATCAAATTCTGAGATCGTCACAATAATATTCCTTTGTAAACTGATCGCTTGTTTTTGAACAAATGGTTTTGCTTCGCACGGCCACATACTAACTCCATTCGGCACGCATTTTGGGACTCAATAATGATTTTTCATTATGAATCTAAAAAAAATTATCTCATCGAATTTGAGCTTGCTAGCAAAATCTTACTTTTTAAGCGCTATGTGTTGATTAAAAAATCAAGTTTTCAAAATCCGGATTTTTAAACCGTTTTAGCATATTTACTAAGTTTATTTTAAGTCAAATAAAACATAAAAACTAATTTTAAAATTATTCTCAAATTTTATTTAGCAAAAATAGTCATTTTCTCTTCTTTATTCACCAAAATAGCTTAAATAAAAATTTAAAATTGGTTCGGAAATTCGGGTTGTTACAACTGATCTTAAAAATTAACCCAAAGATTCTGAAACAGGAGAAGTCGACATGATAGAAATAGTTATAGATGACATGCCAGATTTTTCTCTTTAGAAAGCTTCACTTTCATCTGTAGACATGTCCATTATTTCTTTTGAAGAACTATTCGAAGAAGAGCTTAAATTCTTAAATGTTGAGAATGAATACAAGGAATGTCTCGAAGATAATCTTAAGTCCGTAAAATCAAAAGAAATTGTGGTTAAATGTTAAAGTTTATGGAACTGTGATAATCGTCATCTGAATAGTATGAACCCTTGGCACTACAAAATTTTCGTAGGAAGGATTTTGATTTCAGAATTCACTGACATATCTATTGTACCTCATAACTGTGATAAGAAATCATTGTGTATCATTTTCGATAGAGGTAAGCGTAGAGGGAAAGGGAAATTTCGTTCTTCGCAAAACATTTATCATCTTTGAAGATCTCATTTTGCATATGATTTGCATACGCATATATCTGCTAAATTGCATTTCATTTTACAAATCATTCTGCATTTAATCCATCTTTGGCTTCTATCTTTCACATTTAGGAAACGAGTTTACAGTGTGGTGCAGGGGGCGCCTACTTAGCATTCTTTTTTTTTCGTTAATTTTTTTTCTTTTCATTTTCATCATTTAGATAGGACCATCATGCATTTTAGGTCGTAGTAATATACCATTTTCTTTAAAACACGGCTCATTTTAGATTAGTATAATGAAGTATGTTAACAATTTTTAGTCGGTTGATGGTAAAAAAAATTTCTCAACTCAAATCGAATAAGAAATATAATGAAAAGTTGACTTACAAGAGATAATAAAGTAATCAGTATATAGGGAGATTCTTAAGTGATGGTCATGAAGTCTATTCTAAATTGTAATCTTCGTTTAACGAGTGGAGGACTTAAAATACATGTACTGGCTTTTCGAGTCTTTAAAACTAAGTTGTATTAAGCTGAATTTTCAAAACTCTCTCTTCTTCTTATGTTTAATAACATTAGTAATCTATGGATATCCAATATTGCTAGTAAATCCAGCGTTGGTGTGCAAATCTGCCAAGCTCTTTCCCAACTCTCAAGTAAGCCCACGAGGTAGTGCATGGGTGGTGTATCTTGGTCTCATTTTATAAGTTGGGCACCTAATTTTTACCAAATATCTTGTTGACATAGTCAGCGTTGATCTACACAATCCGCCAAGCTCTGTCCCAACTCTCACGTAAGCCCGTGAGACAGTGTATGAGCGGAATACCTTGGTCTTTATAGTTAGTTGTGTGTAATTAGTTATAAATTTTATGCTTACATAGGGAAAGAACAAGCGATTGAAGCCCAAGCACTTCTTGACCTTATTGATTTGACTAGTCCTGCAAAAGGAAAAAAATACAACTTTGCAAACTGTGATAAGCAAACTAAGAATTTATTTCATGACTGCACCATGTTATCAACCGAACTAACTGGCCAAACTAGAATTTAACATATGAAAATTTGAATTATGTTGGAAATTTGTGACGAGCCGAGAACTAAAAATTTATATAGATTGATTTTGAGTTGTATACTTGTATGTTGCAACTTCTCTAAAATAAGCCGTGTTTTCATTTATATTCTCATTTGCATTGTCTGTTGCATTCATGCAGCTACATTAGAACCATAGCATAAAGCATTCAGATTTTGTGGGTAGTATCTACTAAAAACCCTTACGAGACACCACTCGTCCTATTAGGGACACCTAGAGGTTTAACAGCTTGTTGCATACGCTCAATGTAATCTTCTTTCCTACGAAAGTGTGACCTACCTAGTTTAATTTTTCATTTTTTTTTACTCGAGGATGAGTAAAAGATAAGTATATGGGTATTTGATTAACATGTAAAAATGTTTATTTTTATGACCATATCTTATCTTTATTGTACATAAATATATATTACTACGGATATTTTCATGTGATTCACATATTGTCAATAAAAAACTCCTTTATCTTAGTCAAAGGCCATTTAAATAGAAATATGCTAATTTCTGAAGTCAACAAGTTTTCAATCCCAAAAGAAGCTGTAACACACTGATAAAGGCCTGAAAATTTGGACACGGAGTCATTAGTTTGATCCATGTCAAGTCCTATTTCTATTTTTTCAGAAGAAAGGAACGTGAGTATATACACATCGCCTACTTTTCACTGAAGAATGGACTAGTTATTATATATATATATATATATATGTATATATATATATATATATATATATATGTGTGTGTGTGTGTGTGTTCATATATATGTATATATATAATGTATACACTAATGAATACATTTGAGTTCGACGTATTCTTCTCAAGGAAATCATTCACATTTACTTGCTATGTAGAGAATATTTGATACGATCATCACCAAGTTAATGTCCATCATCATGAAGAGGACATTCCTTTATCCTTGGAAAGAAAATATTTTTACAGATTTTTTTCTAGACCCAATAGTCATGTACAGAGGTGATTTGAGCCATTGTAAATACTCATGTACCCATTGTAAACATTATTCATTCTTTACTTTTTGTTCATTAATAAAGCTTTACTTTTCTTTTATTTCTGCATTTTTATTTTTCATGGTAGTTTTTGTTGTCTATTCAATTAGATTTGATAGAGCATAAATTGCTACTGCATTTTCTTTTCTTATCAACGATTAACCATCTGATTAGATTCAACGGTAATCCTAATTTTTATTTTTATTTTGAAATATTTTTTTATTAGTTAAATATTGCATTTAATATAGATCCGATTAGATTTGAATCTGTATTTAATTCGATAATGCTTTTACTTTCTTTTCTCTAGTTTGTTTTTATTAATAATTGCAGCTTACTTGTCGGTTCAAATAGATTTGTTCTGAACTAAATTGCAATTTCAATTTTTATTTCAAATCTCATCCGCCAAATTTGTCTAACTCCCCCACGAGATTATATAAATAATATTATCTAATTTTCTTCCTCGTGTTCAAATTGCATACTACACACCTGTGCGCTTCCAATAATTTATTTAATTTTTTTTCGCTTCTCTAGTCAATAGAAAAGGGTCAAACAGTATGTACTATAATTTAATTACATATTATGTAATTTTCAAATAGCATTGATTAAGAATGTAAGCATTATTTATTTTTGAAATAATTA
Source organism: Allium sativum (assembly GCA_030737875.1). Lineage (NCBI taxonomy): Eukaryota > Viridiplantae > Streptophyta > Magnoliopsida > Asparagales > Amaryllidaceae > Allium > Allium sativum. Next base: position 5,257,083 of record CM060913.1, on the reverse strand, counting down.
AGTTTTTTTAATGGGTTCTTGGTGATTATAAGATGATATTAGAAATGCAATTTTCACTAATTTATCATTTTTCAAATTACAATGTACTTTAACAAAATCAAATGGACAAACTAAATAAAATGAGAGTTTTAAACAAATATGAAAAATCCATAAATATGATTTTTGAATGATACAAGATTACAAAATAATAAAGTGATTTTATAAATTATTACCCAAACATTTAAGAACATATTATTGGATTTTGTTTTATCTAATGTAGACTGATAAGTAATTTATTATGGATAAAAGAAATATTTGTATTGATCAGCTACCAATAAGTTAGATATACAAAGTGTATTTATATAAGAAAAACATGCGATTTACTGGTGTAGAAAAAGGATGGTTAAGATTTAATATGAGAATATCATATGGTTATAACTGATCGATGACTGCAAAATATTAAGGCCTTTCATAGAGAAACTCTTCGTTATAGACTTCTCTCTATTCCAACTTCTTTCATGCTCCTTTTACATGTTTCTTTTAAAACTTCCATGATTTATTCCAGTTTTTTCTTTCACTTTCTGTTCCTTTGTAAAACTCCTCTTCCTTACATCCACATTTATACCTAACTTTTACCTTATACAACCTCAAATTGGATTCATCGAAGCATTGGCCTTTTCTATTGGATTTGTTGACTTGCCCTTCAACATAGCCTTCAAATTCATAAGGATTCATAATTAGAATACTCATGATGTGGTTTATACATATTCATGCATCATGGAATCAAACTGAGTGATCACAACATGGCTCCAAATCTGACTCGACTAAGATCCGGCTTGACTAAGTTGGGCATAGGGCGAATTCGGGACTAATTAAAACTTCGGTTAGGTGAAGATTTTGGTGAAAAATTCGGGATCGGCTAGCATCCTGCTTGACTATGTCGAACCGAGCATAGGCCGAACCAGATTGTAGTTATTGCTGACACGTTACACTGCATCATGACCAAGTCCACGTTCTCCACCTTTCTCGGATCGACTTCCATGTGTCCATGTCGAACCGGGTTTGAATCTCTTCTATAAATAGCCCTATACAGTAATAGAAAATGGATCTTTGGCTACTCTTATGTACTTTACTTTCTGTAAACACATTGTACTCAAGATTTTACTTTCTCAAAACATTGTAATCTCAATTTCTTGTTATATTTAAGAGAAGTTAAAAAGTGGACGTAGGCAATCCATAGACGAACCAATATAAATTGCTTGTTTGTGCTCCTTCCTCATTTTAATTTACTTTTTCTTCAATTTTAATCTCTTTATCACAATCTTTGGCCGTTTGTGCCATTTTAATGTAAACATTTTGTGCTCTCACTGAGAGACAAGAAATCTCAGCGTTTGGGATTTTTTAATCTATTATTTGGATCACTAAGTCCGAAGAGGATATCCTCCTCTCCTTCAACATCAACAAGAATAGTGTCAATGTGTGCAACCATCTCCTTCAGACCCTCATCTGTTATTCACAAGAAGAACCAAATAAACTTGCCAATGCCCTTGAATCAGGCTCGGGTATGATGAACCGTGCCTGAAATGTCCTTGCTACCACTACTCATGCCAAGCTATCTCCAGCCTCTGCCTTCGTCACCCGTGATGATTTCGTGGAACTCATGGCAAAGTTAAACGGGAATAGCTAACATGTTGAATGATCGGATGCCCAAGAACAGAGCGTTAAGGAAGGATATGAACAGAATGACTACTCAGTGGGATAAATTTAGGGACCAGAGAGCTCCTACCCCACGACGTCATCATATGGAAGCCTCGTCCCTACAGGAAGGAGAGGAGAAGAAGCGCAACACTAATGACGGTTTATTAGTCCCCAGAATGTGCAGGAACTCTGGATTAGTAGCAATCGACATGACACACCAAACAGGCTCGGCTCAACAATGTTGAACCGGACAATGTCGATTCAGATAATGTTGATCTGACCTCATCACCGAACCGGATTCCTCCCTGAGATCGCAATGCTCTCGGCACCTCTTGTACACCTGTGCTTCCACACTTGCATTATGTGATTGACCGGGACAACAAGGGTCAAGGAAATATCGTCTGGATTGCGGTTCAAGCAACGTTTCCTATAGCAAAAGCATAAAGGTTCAGGTGAGGTGAAAGTTCAGAGCCTTAGTTTACACTCAACACTTTGGAGTTGGTTGCCATGGTAAAGCAGATCATGAATAACAACCGAGGATACAATAAAAAGAAATGGGGAAGTAACCACAGCCATACATCATTCACCGATGACATCTTACATGCAGAATCCCTTAAAGATTCAACTTGCCTCAAATGAATCACTATTCAGGAAAGACCGATCCTCTTCAGCATTTAATGTGATATACATGGTTTATGAATTCAAACACGACCCCAGATGCTATAAAGTTTAAAATGTTTCCTATCTATCTTGATGGAGTTATGCTCATGTGGTTTACTTGATTGCCTATAAGATCAGTGCCAAATTTCGAAGGTTTAAGTACAAAGTTCATGAATTGGTTCCAACTTCATGCATCTAAGTCAAAGCACGTTATGACCCTATCCCGCATGGTTCAATCCCGAAGAGAATCACTCAAGGATTACCTTGAATGTTTAATGCTGCCATCATGGAGATTAATAACCCTAATCCATAGACGATACTGATGGCACTAGTTGATGTCCTGAAACTGAGTTTGGGAGAAAATTGACTAGGAAGCCTCCCTCTTCTTTAAATTAATTTTATGAGAAAGCCCATGTGTTTTTGCAAATTAAAGAGGTAGATAGGAACCGAAAAAGGAGAATCATTGATACGGTGAATAAGGGTATTCATGTTAGGGATGAGGATCAAGGATCTTAAGGCAAAACTAACACTTAAAGGGGTGAATAGTGTTTTAAAGGATTTATTGAAAGCTTAAACAATTAACAATTACTCAAACTACTATATGAATCATAGAATGAATATCATAATAGAAACAATCACAGATGCAGAATTAGTCAAAAGCAAAATGCAGAAAAGGAAAGAACACACTAGATTTTTATACTGGTTTGGATTGCTCTTACGTCCAGTCCGCACAACTTTGGATTGTGCAGTTTTATTAATATCCGTATCCAATTACCACACCCTTGATTTCACGGCTATAAGGTTAATACCGATTCAACACCCTTGATTTCACGGCTACAAGGTTAACACCGCTCCTTGTCCTTGATTTACGGGCTACAAGGAACACACCCTTTCCTTATCGATTACAATTGCCCTAGAGCTCTTGAGTAGCACTTCCAAAAATAGAGTATTTGATAGAGATTGAAAATAGAAGAAGAATGATATAATTTGTATTGAAATCGACAAAGTACAAGGGTAGAAACTTAGAAAATTAAGAAGAATAATGGTGGTATGTAAAGTAGGGAAGAAGGAGAAGATATATTCTAAAAAAAATTCAAAATCAAGCCCTTTATATCGTGTTCCAAGAGTCACAACCTTTTCTAAAACGTTTTAAAATGAAAAGACGCATCTTTTAAAATTTGAAAATTTGTGATAATTATATGTCAACATGTCAAAAGATGTATGTCGATATATGCTTATTAAATTTAAAATTAAATTGTTTTTAAAGTATTTAAACCAATATATATTCTGGACATTCCTGAAATAAAACTACTTGTTTAAAGTATAATTTTTCAAGTATAAAAACATAAGAACATATAATTTAAACATATGATTTAAAAACTATATATATATGATATAAAACTATATAATATAATTATAAGCATATATAATTATAAACATATATAATTATAAACATATATAATTATAACTTTATAATATATATAATAAACTTAAAAAGTGTATATATTTGAAATCATAAATCGTTAAGAAAATTATTGTTGAAAAGAGTTTGAAATCAATTTTGAAAACAGTTTGAAATTAATTTAGAAAGAGATTACTTGAAAACAGAATTTGAGTGCTATTCAGAGTTTTACGTACTAACTAGACTCTATTACTCTGATAATCTTTATCTCTTGGTATCTTGATACTCATGAGTCTTGATTCTCCTTTGAAATCTTGAATCTCTTAAACTGTACAGTATTCAACATCTTTTTCCTGCATATAAATCTTTTATACACACACACACAGATATATATATATATATATTCTAGATAAAAGTGTTAGTATATATTTTATAATCAATAATGATTGAAACAAGGTTGTTACCATCAAAACATCATCAACATTCCATTCTCCAACAATCTTCCCCTTTTTTATGATGATAACCTTGGTTTATAAAATATTCGTACCTGATATTACTTGATAATCTTATTCTTCGATTACTCCCCTTTCACCATGAATTCCTTCTAACTCCCCCTTAAACTATACCTATTCTACCTATTCTATACCTATTTTATATTTTCTCTCCCTTTGTCTTCAACAAAAAGTATATCTAACTATACTCCCCCTAAAATTATACCAATAATGATCCTAGTGACTAATTCTATGTATAAATCGCCCTAATTTTATGACTATAATAGTGTAATTCTACTATTTAAACTAAAAAGAAATATAAAAATTGTATGAAGTAAGAAATCCAAACAATATTTATAAACAATTCAAATATTTACAGGATAAATTAAGTTTTTAATCAAACCACACAAATCAGACCATACCACACAATCAAACAAATCATTCATATATCTTTGGAACTTCTACCCATCAATCTCCACCGAAGATTGGATCCTCTTTTATGACTTCCCAGTCTTCGTTGTCTTTGGTGAGAGATGCTCCAGTGATGTTGTTATTTCCATCTCTGGAAAGAGAAGAGATCATCCAATGGATTGCATCAAAATGTTGTTTTTTGTCGTTCAATCATCTTTATCTGACTTAATTCTAGATGACGTTATTATGGAGAATGATAGATATAATAATTTTTAAAGAATTGAGAGTCTTTTCAAGATTTTCACTTAGAATATGAATAGCATTAGCCATAATTTTGATTGTATAGAAAGAGAGTAATTAAGGAAGAAACAGGGAAGTAGAAATGAATTTTTCTAGAAGGCAATGATATATACAGAGTCTGCAATTCATTTAAAACAGAATAGACACAAGTTAGTTCTGTAAAAATTCAAATTTGAACTAATTTGAACTTCTAACAGTTATATGTCGACATACACTTTCTTGTATGTCGACATACCCATGGTTTTTGGGTATTTTTGACTTTCTACTCTATTTAGTATAATTTCTTATTATATAATTTTAATTTATTTAATTCTAATGTGTTCTTATATATTTTTAAAGATTAATTTAACAGAATACAATAACATTCATTACTACTAAGGGATTACATTCAAACGATACATGAGATTTGAAATACGAAATATGATACGGAAAGGAAATACAAGCTAATATGATTGGATAACATAGGCTAGTAAACTTAAATCTCAGCGGATGAAGATGAGGAAGACGATAATCTAAGTTTTTTCCTACTTTTCCGAAAAAACCTGTTCATTTTGGATGATATTTGTTTAAGAGTCATCTTGATTTTCTTTTGGTTTTTGGCTAGTGACTTGATTTTGGAAAGTTGCTTCTTTGGATATGGCTCTTGCTGAAGTTGGAAATTTTGTACTTTCCATAGAGGATTCTTCTTCGTCGATTTCCATTTATATTCCTTCTTATTCCATTCTAGCTTGTTTTTTGGCATATGACTCATAAGGTTTGAAAATGATTGGAATTTGCGTAAGGGATATATTTCCCAAGTTAGAAACCTTTTTAGAAACTAATTTCACTCATTTAAATTCACTCCAAAATACTTAAAGATTCAAGTAAGGTAAATTCCATGGTAGAAAGTGTTTTCTTTAGTTGACATCTCCTTGAGTTTGAATTACAATGGCCTAATTAATATCATAAGTGCCAAATTTGGCAAAAAGAGCTCTTTGGACCTTGAGGGTAAGGTTATTGAAATTTCCGGAACAAAGAGTAAGAGTATGTTGAAGAAGGAGGTTGACAATTCTAGCTTTTGGGCGGAAAAACCGATAATTGAATTTCATATGTTCACCGCTTTCTAAAATATGATGAAAAGTTTCCAAATTATGTTCATTAATTTCAAAATCTGAAAAATCCAAACCCATTTTCTTGCAATTCAAAATAATTCCTAAAACATCAAAGTCAAAAATAATTTGAGTGCCTTTCACGCTACTCCAAACTTGGTTTTCGTTCCCTTCATAAAAACCTTGATTTAAATTCGCATAAAACATTTTTACAAGATTTGGATAACATACTTCATTGTTATCCCGAGAATCAATCAAACTTAAAACTCTATATTGATTAAAAAGAGTAGGAAGATCATAGGATGAAAAATCTTCAAAGATAGCAAATGTTCTCGTATTGACTTTCGTAACATAATCTATGTATGCTTGGATAGCCTCCGGGTTGTTGTAGAGATGACCTTTGAGTGTCTTAGTTAGTCTCATGGTCTTTGGAGTACTTGAGGACATTAGTGTAACGCCCCGTAATTTTAAATAACACTAAAATGACAAACTAAAGAATACTTAATTAAATAGTGGGAGTTAAGTAAAAAGGACTACATCATTGCATTTATCTCGAAATTCTGCTTAAGATAGACCCCTAGTTTGCGTAAAATGGACATCGTATGAAGAATATATTAAGGTTTGAAGTTTGTATACATGTAAGCAAAAAATATATAAATAAACCAGTCCAGAAAATCAAAAATTGAAGAGCGGGAGAGGGAAGTAAATTGACCCATTAGGGGTCGACCCCATTCCCCATGGGTGTTGACCAATGGGTCGTCCCCTACATGGGGGTGTCGACCCCATGGTCGACCCATGGGTCGACCCCACCCAGATCTGGGGCAAATCCATTCTGTAAACTAGGACTTGTTTCTTGACCAAATTCATTGACCGTAGGCTATAAATAGGACCTCATTTCTATTGTTTTATTCACCAAAAACAATGGAGACAATGAGCTGCTTCCCCAACCCAGATTGAATTAGCCTATTCTTTTGCTACAACAACTTATTCGTATGCAAGAATCTCTGCTACAACATCAATAGTCATTTCTCTGTTATTTAGATCTAGTCCCTGTGAGTTTATGTTGCTTTTAGATGTAAACATTTAATAAGTAATCTTGACATGTTTATAAGTGTGGATCTAATCCTATGCCTGTTAATAAACTAAATCATAACTAAACAGATCTACCACTACTTGTACACCTAATCCTCTGTTTAGTTCCCATATGCCTATTCCCGATATGCCTATTCCGTCATTATGCTTGATAGTGTCACCATATGCCTATTATGTAGTTGCCTATTTCTGTCATCATATACACCTGCTTTGTTATTATGCCTATTATGTAGTATGCCTATTTCTACCATCATATACACATGTTTTGTTATTATGCCTATTTCTATTCTCTTCTCTCCCTCCTTCCCTTTTTATTTTTATAGCCAGGATACCTTCAAGTCTAGGCCTATCGCTGAAATATGCAAGAGCACGAAATTAGAAATGGTTGGGAATGATAAATTGGGGCGTAACTTGTATCATAAAACCTGATGGGGATTTTGAGGGCATAATCTATACCTTTGTCTAAAACTTTAATTTAGGGGCATAACTTGTATCATGAATCAGACTAGGATCTGGGGCATAACCTTTGATAAACATGAAAAAATGTTTAATAATGAACATGCCTAAATTTACAGTAAATATAAGCTTAACCGCAGTTAGACATAAGGTTAGATTACACTTGTGGTAGAAGTCTGCACGGAACCGCCCGGCAAATCCAGCATCCACAAGTGGTGAATCTAATGTGAGGGGTCTAGTGCGTAAATGTACGCGTAACGGTGCTAAGACACGAGGTTAAGTCCGACTTGTGGTAGAAGTCTACCCGGAACCACCCGGCATATCCAGCATCCACAAGTGGTAGACTTAATGTGAGAGGTCTAGTGCATTAACATACATGAATGGAAAAATGATAATAACTTGTTAACCTGCAATTCTTAACCTGTTTAAATCTATGGTGGGTTATATATATGAACCTGTCAAATTGTGCAAAGGTTAAGTAAACTTATTTGGATCAATGGAGGGTTAAGTAAACTTGCTTGAATCTGTGGGGGTGGGTTATATAAACCCGAAAAACTTAACCTGTTTTATATGGGGGGGTTATGAAACTTGTTAAACTTTTAGGAATAACCTATCAAAATCCTAGTAGTGGGGATGAGGGCTTAGGGGGTGGCTTGTATCATCTGTTGTGTGGGACCCGTATCAGTCAGTAACCCATCTTGGTACCCGTATCAGTTAGTAACCCATCTTGGTACCAAACGGGGAACCCCGAACTAGGTCTGTATCAGGGCATGCTTACTGAGATGAATATAAGAGGTTCATTTGAGTGGGGGTGTTGACGGCGCACTCCGTCAGACTCATGTGCGTGCATGAATTCGCTTGAGTTGGGATAATAAGACGTTGTGACATTAGTAGATGGCCGTGCCTCTCGAAAATAAAGGGGTTGCCACTTTAGGAAGTGATACATCCTACTGTGGGGCCAGCACAGGGTATCTATAGGATAGGGAGCCGATTGACTGGGGTAGTATATAGGGTACATCTAGTCTTGCGTGTTTAAGAGCATGTTATTATTGTTGGGGATAACACCTGTCATTTCTGTTGGGCTACCTGCTATTATTATTGGGGTAAAACTCGTCACTAGAAGTACACCTAAGTCTACCATCTGTTTTTTTAGGGATCATCTTGTTTCTGTTATACTAGCATTGGTGCAGAGAAAGGTATTTGAGAAGCACAATAATTCTATTCTATTTATCCTGCTCAGTCTGTTATACCTGTCTTATGATACTGTTATCTCTCTCATCCAGTTTGTATGCATGTCATGATGCTTTTACTTATTTATATCCTAAAAGTAACTAGACTCGCCAGACTTTATGTCTGACCCATTTTGTTTCCTTTTCTCTCTCTTCCTCTTCCCCTGGGTTCTCTGGATGTGAATACTCAAGCTTGATTAGGATCCTCTCTTCTATATCTGCTTAAAGCTGCTTAGATGTACCGCTTTGATTTCCTGCCTACTCTGATATGGATTTTTTTGGAGACTATGCTTTTATATTACTGTACTCTGATGATTTTAGTACAAGGCAGATACTACAAATTGTTGTAATGGGTTTTCTGTATTTCATACCTACATTGTAACTAAATTTGGACCATGATATTTTCTGTTTGGAAAATAAAGTTTTAAATTCTGCTGTGTTTTATATCTGTCATGTGATGTTTTTGTTTACCTATAACGCTTCATGGAACTTAATGCATTCTGATAAAGAGTGACATTAACGGACGTGGGGTGTCACATTTGGTATCAGAGTTGAAGGTTACCAGATCAGATAAAAGGTTTTGAAAATTGTTTTCAAAAAGATTTTAAAAGAAAGCATTTTCAAAAGAAAAGTCTGTTTTGAAAATTATATTCCCCAAAGCCATATGAAATATCTTTCGATTTCTATTTGAATCCTTTTTCCTTTTCTTTTCAGCATGTTTAGGGAACCTACTATTCCCGAGGGTGTTCAGATACCGACTTGGTTTCGTAGGTATCTTGAGGCTACGGCACCTGCCGGAGGCTAAGCAGATGCCCCTGCCCCAGCTGCAACCGTTGTTCCTCCTCCTCCTCCTCCATGAGCGGATAATTTCTGCAACATATACAGGGACTTCAGTGCTATGAGAGGAAAGCCATTTCGAGGAACTGAGACTTTTGTAGAAGCAAGGAATTGGCTTAAAGAGACAGAGGATATGTTTGCGATTTTTTAGGATGACGACCATAGGAAGATTCAGCTAGTCGTTTGGCGGCTGAAAGATGAGGTTTCGTTCTGGTGGGAAGTGACGCAGGCGGGACGTCCAGCTGTGACTTGGAATAATTTCCGATAGAGATTCCAGATGAAGTTTCTCAAGCCGAGCTAAGTATGCAAATGGAAAGGTTTTTGGAACTTAAGCAAGGAGGCATCTCTATCAAAGAGTATGTTAATAAGTTCAATCAATTGGCGAGGTTTGGTTTGGGGCTAGTAAATACCCCGCATAAGAAAGCTTTGAGGTTTGCTACAGGATTGAATGAACCCCTCCATGGGTTGGCTATGTCTCATATTCCGATTGGAGCAACTTTTGAGAAACTCATTAATATGGCATTGCTGCACAAAGAAGATTGATGAAACACAAAACAAGGAAGTGTGGCCTAAGAAAGAGCAACAGCAACCACAAAAGAAGGGCGGAAAGAACGACAAAGCCCGAGAAAAGAGGAAATGTCATTATTATGGACAGTGGGTCATTTCAGCAAAGATTTTAGAAAACGGAAGAATGCTTGTTTCCAATGTGGAGAGGTCGGAAACCTTATTAAGGATTGCCCGAAGAAACAAGGACAGGGCTAAAGGGCAGGACCTTCCGGAGGTCAGGTGCATGCCGGTGTACCAGATAGAGGTAGGAAAGTTTCTGTTGAAGGTTTGATTTCTCTTTCAAATCATTTTATTAGAACTCTTTTTGATTCTGGTACTTCGCATTCTTTTATATCTGATTCTATGGTTGAGTCTCTGCACCTTAGTACTAGTATGGTTTTGGATCTCGTTGTTGTCCCAAACCCCATTGAAGGTACAACTCATTTGTTTATGATTTGTCGGAGTTTGAGAATATCAGTGTTGGGCGTCGAGTTTGAGTGCGACACATATGTACTTGGTTTCATGGACTATGGTTTGATTCTAGGAATGGATTGGCTAGCCATGTATGGTGCCATTATGGATTGTGAGAGGAAGCTTGTTAGACTTTTGACTTGCCACGGAAGGACCCTCGAGATTTCTTGTGACCCTAAGGGGTCTGTCATGCTTAGTTTCTTAGAGTTGCTTGATGCATCTATCAATGCTTTACGATTTGTTCCAATTGTCTGCGAGTATCTTGATGTTTTTGAGGAGGTTTCGGGCTTACCTCCAAGGCGCGAGATTGATTTCCATGTATACTTGGGGGATAATGCAAAGCCAGTTGCATTTCCTGTGCGCCATATGGCTCCGAGAGAAAGGATGGAGCTCAGCAAGCAAGTAGGAGAGCTACTCGAGAAAGGGTTTATTAGGCGAAGCATATTTGAATGGGGCGCTCCAGTAGTATTCACCACTAAGGTGGATGGTTCGCTTCGCTTATGCATTGATTACGGGGAGTTGAATAAGTTCACTAAGAAAAATAGGCACCCACTTCCGAGGATAGATGATCTGTTTGACCATCTTGTTGGTGCATCTATTTTCTCCCAGTTAGACTTGGCCATGGGGTTTCATCAGTTGCTGCCTTTAGAACTCCAGATGGTTTCTTTGAGTGGCTTGTCATGCCTTTTGGGTTGACGAATGCACCTGCATATTTTGTGGATCTGATGAGTAGGGTGTTTCAGGAGTTTCTAAATAAGTTCGTTGTAGTCTTTGTTGATGAGATCTTGATTTTCTCAAAGAGTGAGGAAGAGCATGCCCTACATTTAAGGGAGGTTTTGAAGACTCTCCGAGCGCATCGGCTTAAGGCAAAATTATCACATGTCATTTTTGGAAAAAGGAACTAAGATTTCTTGGGCATGTAGTCTCTAAGGATGGGATAGCAGTAGATCCCACGAAAGTAGTTGCTGTTTAAGATTGGAAAATTCTAAAGAACGCAACGGAGGTGAGAATTTTTCTTGGATTAGCGGGCTATTATGGTTTTCATCAAAGTATCACCTTTGATGAATGTGGTTAGCTTTGGATCTGTAGGGAAATTGGCACCAAGATTTGTAGGGCCATTTCCCATAATAGAAAGGATTGGCCAAATGGCCATAGAGTAAAGCTACTAGAGAAATTGGCTAGTGTTCATGATGTTTTCCACGTTTCTCATTTACGGAAGTGCCTACATGATACCGAAGAAGTAGTTGAGCCGAGTATGCTTGAGGAAGTAGAAGTGGAACGGGAGGGACGGTTAGATGAGTTCCTACCCGTATTCTTGGATAGGAGGTTAAGAAGCTACGCAACCGAGAGGTCAAGTTGATGAAAATTCAATGGGAGATAACCACGAGGATGAGACTTAGGAGACTGGGTACAAGATTCGGGCTTTGTACCCTTTTCTTTTCAAGGGTATGTTCTTAATTTCTTTTTCCAAAGCTTTTATTCGTACTTGCTTCTGTCATTTAAGTATATCCTATCGACCGAATCTTCGACCTTTAGGTAGTGAACCAGTGGATGCAAACATGTGTTTGAACATGCTATGTTTTATGGATGCGAGTGGATGTAAGTGTTTGCTAGTTGTTGCTCGTGGATGCATATACACACACATTAGGCAGTAGATCGGCTCGATCACTCTCATACTGCATATGGTTGTGTGTGCATTTTTCTTCTTTTATGGATGGAAATGGGTGTATCATCATATGAATGATTGCATTTGGATGGATGATTGTGCACACATATAGAGTTCACATGATATACTAGGATTGTTTGCATAGATGTTGGATTCATGGCACTAACATACATTGCATCAAGGAGGTCGAACATACATTGCATCAAGGAGGTCGATTGAATCAGTAGACCGCCTGATTTTTCGCATTTGCATTGGAACATATACACACACCTTTGCATATGTTCATATAAGAATTAATAATTCCTTTAAGGATAGTGGATGCCTGTGATCTGTGGATGAGTAGATGGATGATGGATGTTAGGATATGCATTCTTCCTAACTTGGAGATTTCGGGGACGAAATCCTTTAAGTAGGGGAGAATGTAACACCCCGTAATTTTAAAGAACACTAAAATGAAAAACTAACTAATACTTAACTAAATATTGGGAATTAATTTAAATGGACTGCGCCATTGCGTTCGTCTCGGAATTCGGCTTAAGATAGACCCTAAGTTTGCGTAAAACAGACGCCGTATGAAGAAGATATTGTGGTAGAAGTCTGCCCGGAAGCATCCGACATATCCAACATCCACAAGTGGTAGATTAAATTTGAGAGGTATAGTGCATTAACAGACATGAATGGAAAAATGATAATAACCAGTTTACATGTAATTCTTAACTTGTTTAAATCTGTGGGGGGTTATATACATGAACCTGTCAAATTGTGTAAAGGTTAAGTAAACTTGTTTGGATCAATGGAGGGTTAAGTAAACTTGCTTGAATCTATGGTGGTGGGTTATATAAACCCGACAAACTTAGCCTGTTTAATATGTAGGGGTCATGCAACCTTGTTAAACTATTAGGCATAACCTATCAAAATTCTAGTAGTAGGGATACAGGCCTGGGGGTGGCTTGTATCATATGTTATGCGGGACCTGTATCAGTCAGTAACCCAACTCGGTATCAAACGGGGAACCCCGAACTAGGTTAGGATCAGAGCACACTTAATGAGATGATTATAAAAGGTTCATTTGAGTGAGGGTGTTGACGGCGCACTCCGTCGGACTCATGTGCGTGCATGAATCCACTTGAGTTGGGATAATAAGGCGCTGTGACATCAGTAGATGGCAGTTCCTATCGAAAATAAAGGAGTTGCCACTTTAGAAAGTGACACATCCTACTGTGGGGCCAGGAAAGGGAGCCGACTGATTGGTGCAGTAATTAGGGTACATCTAGTCTTGTTTGTTTAGGAACCCGTTATTATCGTTGGGGTAACACCTGTCATTTTTGTTGGGCTACATGTTATTATTATTGAGGGTAAAACCCGTCACTAGAAGTACACCTAAGTCTACCATTTGTTTATGTAGGGATCGTCTTGTTTCTGTTATACTAGCATTGGTGCAGAGAAAAATATTTGAGAAGCGCAATATATTTTGTTTTGTTTATTCTGTTAATCCTACTCAGTTTGTTATACCCGTCTTATGATACTGTTATCTCTCTCATCTAGTTTATATGCCTGTCATGATGCTTTTACTTATTTATATGCTAAAAGTAACTGGATTCGCCAAACTTTATGTCTGACCCATTTTGTTTTCTTTTCTCTCTCTTCCTCTTCCCCCCAGGTTATCAGGGTGGGAATACTCAGGCTTGATTAGGATCCTCTCTTATGTTTCTGCTTGGAGCTGCTTAGATGTATCGCTTTGATTTCTTTTCTACTTTGATATGGTTCTTTTTGGGGACTATGCTTTTATATTATTGTACTCTGATGATTTTAGTACAAGGCATATACTTTAAATTGACGTAATGGGTTTTCTATATTTCAGACCTACGTTGTACTAAATTTGGACCACGATATTTTCTGTTTGTAAAATAAAGTTTTAAATTCCACTGTGTCTTATATCTGTCTTGTGATGTTTCTGTTTTTATTTACCTATAACACTTCACGGAACTTAATGCATTCTGATAAAGAGTGATATTAACGGACGTGGGATATCAAAATTAGAGAACAGTTTTGAAGGGAATAGGATGAAGAAAATAGTTTTGAATTTTGAATGAGAGATGGAAGGACAGTTGATAATTAAATAGAGCTCCAAAGGACACATCTTTTCTGAATAGAAGGACATATTTTCTAACCTTGGGAGTTGGTGAAAAGATGGAGGGAAGTTTAAAAGTTTAAACTTTAGAAATTCAAAATTCACATTCTGGTGCATATGTTGACATGTATGCATCATTTCAAAATACAAGTTACTTTTTGACTTTGTTATATTATTTTAATGTTCTATATTCTCTGTTTAATTATTTCCTGAGATAATATTAATCTTAAAAAACATTTTAAGGTTAATTTTTATCATTTATTTGTTATATTATATTATTGTTTATTATTATTATTTTGAATTTCCAAATTCGAATTTCTAATTTGAATTTTAGAATTCAAGTTTCAAACAAAGAAAGCAAACAAGCATCCATTCAACCATTTCAATCAAAAATTATTAATTATCGCGTACCTGGTTTTTAGACCCATTCCTTCGGCATTTTCTGATTTTTGAATTATTGTGAAGCACATATTTGAATTTCCGGTTTCTGGCTCTTCGTAACTTGAGGATGAATTCGAGTCATCTAAAGTTGTTGCATATACTCTTTTCCTCTTCTTTGATGAATTGTTGGTTGTTTGATGATTCAATCTATCATGATATGAACACATCCTTTTTATATGGTGGTTCGTTACAATTGTAGCATCTATCATTATTTTTTACCGAACTTCCTTGATTATTTTTCTAAAAGTTATTTCTCCTTTTGTATCTCAGAAATTTTCTGAAATTCCTTGTCATTAAGGTAATTTCTTCATCATCCTCACTGCTTGAATCAGAGTCATCAGTTGTTGCTTTGAACACTATAGATTTCTTTTCTATTGACTTATTATCCTTTCTTTTCTGTAACTATACTTTGAATGACATCAAATTCCCTAGTAACTCCTCAATTTTTATTTCATTAATATTATTGGACTCCTCAATTTTTAGTGTTTCTGATCTCACTCTGGAGTTAAAGAATTAAGAACTTTTCTGACTTGATCTTCTTCAGAATACGTTTTTCCCAAAGCCATTAACGAATGGATGATTTCTTGAAACCTGCAGCACATATCGGAGACAGATTCATTCTGATTCATTTTAAATAACTCAAATTATTTAGTTAGCATTGATATATTTTTCTATTTAACTTTATTTGTTCCTTCATGAGTAACTTGCAAGGTTTTCCATATATCAATAGCAGATTTACAAACTGATACTCTATTAAATTCATTTCTATCTAATGAACAAAATAACATATTCATAGCCTTAGAATTATTTTGTGCAGAGATCATATGTTCATTAATCCATTGTGAAAAATTAGTAGTGGGCTCAAAATATTCAGTTTGTGTGATATTCCAAAAATTCAGATGTTGAAAATTTGAAAACCGGTGCTTTGATACCAATTGTTAGGGATGAGGATCAATGATCTTAAGGAAAAAGTAACACTAGAGGGGGGTGAACAGTGTTTTAAAGGATTTATTGGAAACTTAAACAATTACGCAAACTACTATATGAATCACAGAATAAATATCACAACAGAAACAATCACAGATGCAGACATAATCAAAAGTAAAATGCGGAAAAGAAAATAACACATTGGACTTTTATACTGGTTCGGATTGCTCCTATGTCCAGTGCGCACAACGCTGGATTGTGCGGAGTTTTATTAATATCAGTATCCAATTACAACACCCTTGATTTCATGGAAACAAGGTTAGCACTGATAAAACACCCCTGATTTCACAACTACAAGGTTAACACTGCTCCTTCTCCTTGATTTGCAGGCTACAAGGAACACACCCTTTCCTTATCGATTACAATTGCCCTAGAACTCTTGAGTAGCACTTCCAAAAAGAGAGAATTTGATAGAGATTAAATAGAAGAAGAATGATGTAATTTGTATTAAAGTCGACAGAATATAAGTATAGAAACTTAGAAAATGAAGAAGAATAACGGTGGTATGTAAATTAGGGAAAAAGGAGAAGATATATTCTGAAATTTTTTGAAATAAATCCCTTTATATAATGTTTCAAGAGTCACAACCATTTTTGAAACGTTTTAAAATGAAATGACACAACTTTTTAAAATTAAAAATTTGTGACAGTTAAATATAGACATGTCAAAAGAAGTATGTCGACATATGCTTATTAAATTTAAATTTTTTTTAAAAGTATTTAAACCAATATATATGTATATATATATATATTCTGGAAATTCCTGAAATAAAACTAGTTTTTCAAAATATAAATTTTCAAGTATAAAAACATAGGAACAAATAATTTAAACATATGATTTAAAAACTATATATATAGATGATATAAAGCTATATAATATAATTATAAACATATATAATTCTAAAACTTTATAATATATATATATATATATATATATGAAACTTAGAAAGTATATATATTTGAAATCATAAATCCTTAAGAAAATTATTTTTGAAAAGAATTTGAAATCAATTCTGAAAACAGTTTGAAATTAATTTAGAAATAGATTGTTTGAAAGCAGAATTTGAGTGTTATTCAGAGTTTTACATACTAACTAGACTCTATTACTCTGGTAATCTTGATCTCTTGATATCTTGGTATCCTGATAATCATGAGTCTTGATTCTCCTTTGAAATTTGAATCTCTTTAACTGTATAGTTTTCAATATCGATTTCCTGCATATAAATCTTGTATATACTATATACATATATATATATATATATATATTCTGGATAAAAGTGTTAGTATATATTTTATAATCAATAATGATAATGATTGAAACAAGGTTGTTGTCATCAAAACATCATCAACATTCCATTCTCCAACAGTTCAGAGTAACATAGCAGTGAAACAATATGGAGAGAATTTCAGAAAAGTTGAGGTCAATGTCCAGAATCGAAACAAGTGAAACAGTAATCAACACAAGAACGACATTGGAGGAAGTCGTGACCAAAAGGGGGATGCTAAGAAGCGACCCATATTCCAGACTTTCGACAAGTACACACCCTTGAACGACACCTTAGAGAGTGTGTATCTGAAAACATGCAATACGATGCAGTATAAGAAGCCCTCTCCTTGAGAGTCCATTGAGAAAGAAGTGTAGAGTGGGAAGTTTTGTTTATTCCATGAGATCTACGGTCACACGACTAATGAATTTCGTCATCTCTAGGATATCATAAAGAAGTTATTTCATGAAGGTAAATTAGATGAGTACAAGGTTGCCCCTCGGGACATGGGGCAGGGGACTTTGGACCCCAAACATCAAGATCAGGCAGCTCTTTGAGTTGCCACGCAACCCAGAAACAAAGGAATTTTCACAAAGTCATCATCGGAGGACAACATCTGGCGGGTTTTAGTCTTTGGACTATAGAACAGTACACAAACGCGGTGAAGCACGTTGATTATGAAGAGTGCAACACCAAATATGGGAATTCTCCTGTAAAGCAATGGAGGATGATAATGGAAGATATCGTTTCCATAATCGTGAATCTGATGGGGTAGAGGATCCAGGGACTGACCCTCTTGTGATTTCGACCATGATTAACCAAACATTGATACAGAAAGTCCTTATTGACTGTGGGAGTTTCGTTAATATTTTTCTCAAAAGATCTTATGACCAAATGATATTGGAGGCGAAGGATTTGAAGCCATATAAAGCCAGGATTCATAGCTTTAAGGGCTCGGCTAATGAATCGGTAGGGATGGTTGAATTACTGATAGAGTTGGGCGAGAGGGACCTTTGGAGAGTACGGATCCTCCCATTCGTTGTCTTGGATATTTACTCTCCATATAAAGCCTTCTTGGGCCAACCGACCCTTGCTGAATTCCAAGCATGCATAGCTCCTTGGTTCTTGCTTCTGAAGTTACCGACTAATTATGGGGTTTGAGTCATGCGAGGAGACCAAATAGAAGGACGAAAGTGCTTTATGGCGGAATGGAAAGAAATCCGAATCAAGAAGAAAGGAAAAGCCATAGATAATTCCCTTTACATTTAGGAAGTCGCTGCGTAGAAATTAAAGGACGAGTCCTAGCCTAGACAATACGACTGCCAATTCAATGACAATGATCCGAGGAAAGATAAGGAGCCAGGTGTGACGACCGCTCAAAACTCCTACACTAAATAAGAGGAATAATGCGCTGAAAGGTGTGCTAGGCAACTGTGGACAATCATCATACGTAGTTAAATATAATCGAAACCTGTCGTAAATCTCACAACGCAAGGATAAAATAAAATAAAACAGATACAACATGTAATATATAGTGAAGCATATCTAAGCAGAAAACATCAAACTTTCAAACAACTAGAAGGTATATCCATACACTAGGATTCAACATAATTATGTACAAATTTGCCTCACTACAACACTCAGAGCTTACAACAACGATAATCTCTCAGCCTTCACATCTCTAGTATCCTTGCTTTGAGCCTCTAGAGCTTACAACAACGATAATCTCTCAACCTTCGCATCTCTAGTCATCTAACTCGATGACTTTTCATGGCTCAAGCAACCTTCTCAAGCAACCATTATTCACCAACTCACGACCTTTGAGTTGCCACCTCATTCTTTGTTCTACGCCGATCAACGAACACGTTCAACACTTCGAATATTCCCACTTGAACTTACTTCGAAGTCACAACATCACTAAGCCAAACTACATCACCGCGCTGCGGCTAGGGTTCCCGGGTTTGGCACCGAAATATATATTTTCTAGGCCTTTTTGTTCAAATCTGAGTCGTACCCGAAAAACAAAATTTCCAGAATTGACCCTGGTGCGACCGACCCCCCCGGTATGGCCAACCTTGGTGCGACCCACCAAACATTCACACTGCTCGATCGACCCCACAACATATTAGTAGAGACCGACCGACCCCACATGGACCATCAACTGACCCCATGCTTTGCCAAGCCATGCACGACCGACCCTCACTCGCTCGACCCAACCAGACTTTAGACCGACCGAGCTCCCGTTGCGACCGGCCCACTGTTCATTCCAATACCAGGCTCGCCCCACCTTGCACTAGACCGACCGACCCCCTCTCCTTTGGCCAACCGACCCTCCCTATGCACGACCGATCCCTTGTATTTTAGCTCGGCCCGACTACCAGTTGTACTACATCGTACTACACTTGTACTACGCTCGACCCCTGGCCTGTACAGCCCCAATTCACACCCAATTTCGACCAAAACTTCGCCAACCGGTACAATCGAAGAAATATACCTGTCTAACTCGTTCAACACAACCATAAGCATGTTATGAGAACATCAACAGCATAAATATGACAATTATCACTAAAATTACATAATTTTTACCAAAATCATAATAAATGAACATATGATCTAAATTGTGGATCTAACTTGCATAGACATATGAAATAGCATAGGAATTACCAGTTTAAATTTGCTAAATTAGATCATAGGGTGATTCACATGAAAATGGACTTACCAAGGTGCAGATCTATGGGGAAATGCTTGAGTCTGATGAAAAATATGACCAAACATTCATATACTTGATCGAATCCATGTGAGAGATGCATATCACTCACCAATTCTCCAAATCAAAGCAAAAATATGAATTAAGATTATGGACAACAAGCAATTGGATCCAAACTCCTTGATTCAATGAACTTACCCTTGAAGCGATGTATATCTAGCCTCAACTGGTGTAGATCTTCGATTTCCTACGCTTAGATCTCGATTTTAATGGGGGAAAGGTGTTAGAGGAAGGAGGAACCTAGCCCACCAAATGAGAGAATGAAGGAACTGAAAACATTTCCCATATCTATCACCTCCTATTTATAGCTTTCCACCAGCCCACTAATGGGCCTCTACAAATCAGCCCATTAAGGCTTTACAATCCTGAACAACCAACTAAAACCCTTAAAACAGCGATTCCTCTCAAACTGCTGAGTCAATTCTTTAATGTAACCACTCTACGGAAAGGCAATCATCATTTCCTTTCCATTGGCAAAGGTCTCACCATCTGATTCGACCTGAGTCAAAAGTTATGCCCTGTATAAGACCGACAGGGGCAAAATGGTCGCAAACAAAATTGGTCCCCATAAGCAACATATTAAAATATGAGAATGATCCAACCCTCAGGGAATAAAATAAAAATATTTTACGGTCTTCTGATATGTAAAATGCGGGCTGTTACACCAGGATACTAAAGGGAGAACCCCAATGAAATAACGATGGCGATCTCGATTGATAACAACGACCCTTCCAAGGTCTTGAAAATCAGTTCCTAGCTTTGACCCCTCCTGACGAAGGAACTAACTAATTTTCTCAGTGAAAACCTTAACGTGTTTTCCTGGACCCATGGTGACATGTGTGGGATATCACTAACCAATATGAGTCGTTCGCTCGACATTGACCCAAATTACATCCTAGCATAACAAAAGAGGCGTACGCTTGGTCCTGAAAGGTCTGTAACCTTGAAGGAAGAGGTAGAAAGGCTAAAGAGTAGTGGGTTTATCCGAGATTCATGATATCCCACTTAGGTATTAAATCTGATATTCGTGAAGAAGTCCAGTGGAAAGTGGCGGACGAGCGTTGATTTATCGGACTTGAATAAGGCTTGCCCTAAAGATAACTTTCTACTTCCTAAAATTGACCAGCTCGTGGACTCAACTATTCGGCATGAGTTTCTTTCCTTCGTGGGTGCATACTCTGGGTACAATCAAATCCCAATGCAAGTGCTGGATCAAGAACACACTAGCTTTATATTGGACCTTGTGTTATATTATTATATGATCATGCCATTCGGGTTTAAGAATGCTAGAGAGACATATAGCGGTTGGTTAATCGTATGTTCCAGAATAATATTGGAAAGTCAACGGAAGTATACGTGAATGACATTCTTATAAAGTCACGACAGTCTACCAACCATGTGGATAACTTGGCGAAAATGTTTAGTATACTCCGCCAACATGGGATGAAACTCTACCCTTTGAAATTCTCTTTTGGCATTGCATCAAAGAAGTATTTGGGTTTAATCGTCAGCTCTCAAGGCATTTAGGTCAATCCATAACAGATAAAAATACTTAGGGACATTCAGGATCCTCAGAAGATTAGAGATGTTTAGATCCTGAATGAGAAGGTGGCATCCCTAAATAGGTTTATATCCAAGGCAGACGACAAGTGCATTCCTTTCTTTGACTTGATAAAGCACGGGAAGCACAATTTTGCTTGGATGCCAGACTGTTGTAATTCCAGAATTTTTTCAATCACCTAAAGAGTCCTCCGATATTGTCGAAGCCCATTGATCACAGAGACCTATTTGTGTATTTGGCGATATCCTTACATGCCATCAGTTCAGCACTTATTCATAAGAAGAATCAAATTCAGCAACCGGTGTAATATGTAAGCAAAAGATTGATGAGGGAAGAGCGTAACTGCCCGAAGATCGAGAAGCTTTGCTTATAGCCTCATGATAGCCTCAAGGAAGTTACGTCACTAATTCCAAGCTCATCCTATCAAAGTGTATACTGACCAACAGCTATGACAGTTCCTTCAGCAATCTGAGGCATTCAGAAAGTTGCTCAAATGGAATATTGAACTTATTCTGTTCTGTATTACATTCATTCCTTGGAGGGTGATCCAAGAGCAGACAGTAGCAGACTTCATAGACGAAGTCACAGGTCTAAATGATAATATCGAAGAGATTGACCCGTCAACTTCTATATGGAAACTATTCACAGACGGAGCATGTAATGATCGACGCTCTAACGTCAGAGTTGTTTTATGAACTTCTAAGGAGCGATCGATCTTTTGCATTTCAAGACTGAACTTCTTAGAAACCAATAATGGGGCCAAGTGCGAATCCTCGATTTCTGGGCTTTAACTCGCGAAGCAATTGGGAGTAGGTGATTGACATTTTTTGTGACTCACAAGTTGTTGTGTTTTAGGTCAGGAGGGAATGCAAAACCAAGGGGGCACGACTTTCCGCCTATCATGATCGGATGGGAGAGTTATTAGTCTGGTTCGACTATTATAACATCTCTTAAATTCCATGGGAACGAAATGAGAAAGCTGACTCTTTTGAAATCTGATAAGCTCAAAGAACCTGGTGCAAATGGGGTTATACCCAAAAGAGACATTGACTACCCTCCAGAACAGATCAGGTGGAAGTTGATTGGGTAGTGGACGTCAAGCCTGAAAGAGAATCTGGATGACTCCTATTAAGATCTTCCTCCTGGACAAAACCCTATCCAAACGAAAGAATGAGAAATGTGTCCTTCTACGTAAAGCTTCAAGGTACATCACTCAGGGGGACATGTTGTATTGAAAGTTTCTCTGTCCCTCTGCTCTAGTGTGTGGCTCACAACAACTCCAAGCAAGTATTGCAAGAAGTGCATGAAGGTGAGTGTGACCGAGGGGGGCAAACTTTGGCTAAGAAGATACTTAGGTATAGCTACTTTTGGCCTATCGTAAACTGAGATGTTGCTGACTATTCACAACTCTATGACAAATTCCAAATATTTACTAAGATTTCGAGAGATCCACCAACTCAGCTCACCCAAATGGTTAGTCCTTAGCCATTCGCGGTGTGGTGAGTAGAAATTATCGATAGCCTTCTGATATCCAAGGGTGGAACGAAGTACGTGATCGTAGCAGTCGATTATTTCACGTAGTGGGCCAAAGCTGAACCACTGACACCATCTCAACGAAGCAAGTGATCAACTTCATCGTCATAAACACCATATGTCAATTTGGACTTCCCAGGACTATGATAACTGATAATGGAACCTAATTCAATAGCTCAGAATTTAAAGACTTCTGCCGACGTCATCACATCGAGAAGAGATACAATATAGTTGTACACTCGCAATCAAATGGAAAAATTGAAGCTGCAGACAAGATCATAAAGTCCATTCTGAAAAAGCAAATGGAGAAGGATAGAGGCAAATGTGTTGATGAACTACCTTTGGCAATTTGGGCATATCGATTAACCCATAAGTCAGCTCTGGCCACACTCCATTCGAACTAACTTATGGCTCCAAAGCGACCATACCAATAGTGTAACACACCGTAATTTTAACAGCACTAAAGAGGAAAAATTAAAGAATAATTAATTAACATTCAGAATCAAGGGAAACGGACTGCGCCATTATGTTCGTCTCGAAATTCTGGTCAGAATATACACCTGGTTTGCATAAAACGGACACCGTTTGAAGAAGTTATGAAGGTTTGAAGTTTGTATATGTGCAAAAGAATTATATATATAATTAATTCAAAAAATCAAATTTTTGTTCAAAAATCTAATTTCCGTAGGTGGCTAAAATCCCGCCCAGGGATGTCGAACCCTGGGTCGATTCCTCATGGGGGGTGTCGACCCTTGGGTCGAACCCATAAGGGGGTGAGGGTCAACCCCCCTACGGCATATGAGGCAGATTAGGATTTGGGGTTCGGCTATAAATATGGCCTCATTTCTCATGTTTTTGCACACCAAAAATAATGGAGAACTAGATGCTGCCTCTGTTCAGATCAAATCAAGCCTTTTTCTTCCTTTGGAATCAAGTTATTCAAGCTTAGATCTGTGATTCAACGCTAGCATTCTCTTCTCTATTTTTCTAGATCCAAAGACTGCGAGTTTAAGTTACTTTTAGAACTAAATAATTAAAAGTAAAACTTGATATGACTATAATTTGGATCTATGCCTGTGACTGCTTGAATCATATCAAATCTGTTATAATTTGTGTATCTATGATATTCTGACATACTATGACTTAGATCTTAACCTTTATCATGTTAGATCTACTGTTGATAGTAGATCAAATTCACTTTTTAGATCACCTTATACCTGTTCTATTATGTTTATGGCCAAATCAGATCTGTTATTTGTTGAACATCTAAATCACTGTTTAGGTCACATCATGCATGTCCCTATTATGTTAGAATTAGTGCTATTGTCACATGTTCATCCTATATGCTTACCTTGTTATTATGCCACTATATGTTTATGCCGTTACATGTCAACCTTGTTAGTATGATCATCTCTTTTCTTTTCCCTCTATCTTTTCCCTTTTATTTTTATATAGCTAGTGAGCCTAGGCATGCCGCTGAAATATGCTAATGCATTAGATTAGGAACGAGGGGAAAACGTTAATATTGGGCATTACTTGTAATTGGGAATTTGGACATAACTTGAATAAAGTGTAATAATATTAATTTGGGGCATATGGTTCATTATGAACATAACTTGGGAAAAGGGGCATGAAAACCTATAACGACATAGGTAAATTTGGTTAATAATTGGAATGCCTAGGATTACAGTAATTAGAAACTATAACTGTGCCTAGACACGAGGTTAGATTACATTTGTGGTGGAATTCTGCCCGGAACCGCTTGACATATCCAGCGACCACAAGTGGTGAATCTAATGTGAGGGGTCTAGGTGCACAAACATGAGACGTGCTAAGACACGTGGTTAAGCCCGACTTGTGGAAGAAGTCTGCCCGAAACCGACTGGCATATCTAGCATCCACAAGCGGTAGGCTTAATTGGGAGGTCTAGCATATTATAACCATAAATGGACATGGTAATAAAGTTGGAATACTTAACCTAGTTAATCCATAGGGATTGTAAGAACATGAACCTGATTACGGGTTAAGTAAACTTATTTGAAACTGTGGGTGGGTTAAGTAAATCTAGGGTGGGTGGGTAATATTTTTATATATAGGCCTACAACTTAACCTGTTGTGATTATGTAATTTTATGACACCAGTAGGTAGGCATAATCTATGGAAAACCGAGTAGTGGGGATGCAAGACAAAGGTGAGAGCTTGCATCATCTTGTATGTGGGACCCGTTTCAGTTAGTAACCCATATATAGGTATCAAAAGAGTACTCCGAACTAGGTCGGAGTCGGGGCATGCTTATTGGGCTGTTTGTAAGAGATCCAAAAGTGGGCACATTGTCCGACGGCGCATTCCATCGGAGTTATGTGCGTGATGACTCCGCCTGATCGGGAAAATAAGACGCTGTTACATCAGTAGATATGGTTGTGCACATTGGGGAAATGAAGGGTTGCCACTTTAGGGAGTGATACAACCGACTGTGGGGCCAACACAGGGTATCTACAGAGTAGGCAGGCGATTGATTCGGGTAGTAATTAGGGTACTCTTAGACTCCGGTATGTTCAGGAGCCCGTTATGGGGCTGCCTGTTGATTGTATGGGGTTAAGATCTCTCACCAGAAAGCACACCTAAGTCTACCATCTTACAGTTGTTTGGATTATCTCATTCTGATTATACTAGTATCGGTGCAGAGTAATCATTAGAAGCGTACACAC
Source organism: Allium sativum (assembly GCA_030737875.1). Taxonomy (NCBI): domain Eukaryota; kingdom Viridiplantae; phylum Streptophyta; class Magnoliopsida; order Asparagales; family Amaryllidaceae; genus Allium; species Allium sativum. The sequence goes on along the minus strand of CM060913.1, from coordinate 5,231,365 downwards.
TCTATCATGTTAACCTTGTCATACATGCCTTTTATGATGTTATCTTTCTTATCTACTTTATATGCCTGTCATTATACTTTTACTTATTTATTTTCTAAAAGTAGTTGGACTCGCCAGACTTTATGTCTAATCCATTTTGTTTCCACTTCTTTCTCTTCCGTCCCCTCCCCCGGTTCTCACGGTGGGAATACTCAGGCTTGACCAGGATTCTGCTTCCATCTTTCTTGGAGCTGCTTAGATGTATTACTCGAGCTTTTATCTACTATGGCTATGTTTCTATTTGGGGAATTATGCTTCTTTTATTTTTGTACTATGATGTTTTAAGTGCAAGACAAAAGTTTTTATGATGTACTGGGTTTACGTATTTTCAGATATATGATGTATTGAACCACGATGCTTTATGGTTAATAAAGTTTTTAAATTCCGCTGCTATTTTATATCTGTCTTGTAATGTTTCTGTTTACCTATAACGCTTCCCGAAACTTAATGCATTCTCTTAATGAGTGACATTAACGGACGTGGAGTATCACACTTGGTATCATAGCTGAAGATTACCAGATCGGATAGAAGTTTTTGAAAATTATTTTCAAAAAGGTTTTAAAAGAAAGCCTTTTCAAAAAGAAAATTCTATTTTGAAAAACATATTCCCCAAAGCCATATGTAATATATTTTGATCCTTTGTCTGAATCTCTTTCCTTTTCTTTTCAGCATGCCTAGGGAACCTAATATTCCAGAGGGCATTACGATACCAGGCTGGTTCCATAGGTATCTAGAGGCCACGGCGCCTACTACTGGTCAACTTCTCCACGTGCAGAAAACTTCTCTAAGATTTGCAAAGATTTCTGTGCTACGGGAGGAAAGGCATTCTGTGGAGCCAAGACATTCATAGAGGCAAAGAATTCGCTCAAGGAGGCAAAAGACTTGTTTGGAATTTTCGATGTGGACGATCGTAGGAAGATTCAGCTAGCCGCTTGGCTACTGAAAGATGAATCTTCGTTATGGTGGGAAGTTACCTAAGCGAGTCGTCCGGTGGAAACTTGGGATGATTTTCGACAAAGGTTTGAAATGAAGTTTCTTTCTCAAGCTGAGAAAAGCATGAAAATGGAAAGGTTCTTGGCGCTCAAACAAGGAAACATGATTGTTAAAGAATATGTGAACAAATTCAACCAGCTAGCAAGGTTTGGATTGGAACTGGTAGATACTTCGCATAAGAAAGCTTTGTGGTTTGTTAAAAGGCTGAATGAACCCCTTCATGGGTTATCTATGTCCCATATTCCAATAGGAGAAACTTTTGAAAGGCTTGTTGATAAGTACTTGATGCATGAGGAAGACAAAAGCGACAAGAAGGAAGTTAAGCTTGAGGAGACACAAGACAAGAGAGAATGGCCCAAGAAAGGACAGTAACAGAAGAAGGGCGGAAAGAATGACAAGGCTAAAGATAAGAGGAAGTGTCACAATTGAGGGCGAGAGTTTCATTTGATCAAGGACTGCAAAAGAAGGAAGAATTCTTGCTTCAGTTGTGGAGAGGTCGGACACTTTTCTAAGGAGTGCCCGAAGAAATAGGGACAAGGTCAAAGGGTAGGAGCTTCTGAAGGGAAAGTGCATGCTCTCGCGACCAGTGCTCCTAACAGAGGTAGGAAAGTTTCCATAGAAGGTTTGATTTCTCTTTCCAGTCATCCAATTAGAACTCTTTTTGATTCTAGCGCTTCACATTCATTTATATCTAGTTCTGTGGTTGAATCTCTGCACCTAAATAGTAGTATGGTAGTGGATCCCGTAGTTGTCTCAAACCCCATTGATGTTTCGGCTCATTTGTCTATGATTTGTAGGGGTTTGAGAATATCTGTCTTAGGCATTGAATTTGAGTGTGACACGTATGTGCTCAGTTTTATGGGCTACGGTTTGATTCTAGGGATGGATTGGCTAACCATGTATGGTGCCATTCTGTAACGATCCAACATTTTTGAAATTTAATTTGAATTTAATATGAAATTTAGATAAAGTTTGGAATTTTTAAATAAAATTTTTTAGGCGATAATAGCATTTTAAATGATTAAAATTTAATTTTATTGTGGAATCAGTTATAACAATATTTGTTTTAGAGGAACGGTTCGTCGTAGGTTGAGATACTGAAACGAGTTGTAAGTTAGTTGTTGCAAACGATCAGCATTTAAAAATTTAATTAGAATTAAATATTCATTTTAAATTTTTGTTCAGTTTCAGTTCGCGTAGTCTTAAAATATTTTATAGAAATTTATTGAAATTTTTAGTTCGGAAAATAAACATATATTTTTCCAGCGTATTTTGGGGTAATTGTGGTCCCTTTTGACACTTTACAGAATCAGTCAACCGGTCTTTGTTATTACTGTTCTGAGATCGTGACACATTATTATACACGGTTTTATTGTTAGTTCAGTGTTGATGGTTACCAATAATAAAATATAGGAGGAATCGGAGAGAAAGCATTGGTATACAAACTTTTAAATAAATGGATGGTTCTCGGTAGATGCATTCGAAATAGTATGTGTACAAAGTTTAAAATAAAGGCGGAAAATACATGTAAGGAATATGGGAGGCCATGTTCACCGCATGCTAAAAATATATATATATATATATAAATATGTTAAATAAACATGTAATTAAATTAGCCTTGTAAGGGTACACTTGTACAAATGGTGGACACGTGCTAATGGTCTTAGCTATTTCCTTTATCACCTTTAAACAACATGTCCAAGCTTACCTCTCCTTCTCATTTGGTTCCTTCTTCCCTACATCTCCTGATGATTCCGCCTTCTCATTTGAAAAGAAATAATAATAATAATAATAATAACCCGAACTGTGAAGCTGTGCATGCGCAGCACCCATCGCACCTCTCTTCTTCCCTTTCCACGTCTGAATCTCCACCGTTGACCACTCTCCTCATCAATTCAGTCCCTCCAGTTTTTACTCACCGCTAAGCACTCCTCCGCCCTGTCACCACTCACCGCTCCCTCACCACCATCTCCGATTCTCCCAGTCAACACAACTCTTCTTTTATAAAACAGTAAGGCTCCTCTTCCTTAACCCCACACAGCAACCGCCCGTACCCCAAGCAACTACCTCCTCCTTTTATCTCATGAGCTCTCGTTCCTCTTCATTGAAGCAAGACTCCACTCTATCCTTCCTCACTCAAGCGTTGTCCTTCCCTTTCGTTGCTCGAGGCTACCACCTGCCAGCTCAAACGCCTTAGCGCAGTCCATCGGCCACCATGCAGCAGCTTTTCCCTTCAAAACCATGTTACCTCATTTTTCCGTCCACTGCTCACGCTACCGTAACCGTCAGTCACGGCACACCGACTGAACCGATCCTCTGCGCTACTGACAAGCCGCTCCACCCCAGCTTTTCCCTTCAGCAAACCCCACCATTCGGCCTTCCTTTGGAAAAAAAAAACAAATTAAACAACAAACGGTTTGATTCCTAGAAAGAAAAGAGAGAAACTCTTTGTTTTGGGGGTTAGCATGACAATGAAATGCATGCTCATACGAAGAGGAGATACAAAGAAGGATGGCGCATGTAAATGACGGTACCAGTTTAATTAAGTAATTTACGTTATAATCATTTTTAAATAATTTATAAAACGAAATACTCTCTTGTACGAGGTCAGAATCGGAAACCATCTGAATTTGTCGAAGGGTTGCTGGGATTGTTTGTGCGAACATATTATTTGAGTTTGTGTGGAGGAAATTTGTGTGTGGAGTTGGTAGCGTCGTGCGCAAAGTGTTTGTGAGAATTCATAAGCTGGTTCGTAGTGGATACGAGGTTTTGACGAGGAAGATGAGGAGAAAACAAGGTGAGAACATTTAAATTTATTTTTTAAAATGGTCAATTACAATTAGCTAATAATTAAAATTAGTTAGTGTTAATCAATGGCTTGTGGATGATTGATTGCTGTATGGGACGCTTGATGATGTCGATTTAGTTGAACTACACCAAACACTAAGCGTTATTTAGCGTAATGCTTTGCGCATAATTGAATGGTTATTTAATTGTTGTAATGAATGAATGCATGTTCATATAATTGATTATTAATGGTTTATGGTTGCAAAACACACACCGTAGTTGGGGAATTTTACGGACGACTGATTTAAATCTCCTTTCTATGACAATTATAATATTTAAATAATAATTGAAATTTTAATTTTAATTTAGATTTCAAATGACCTTGGAGATCTAAGTTACTAATGGTAAAGGACTGTCATGAAAGACGAAAATGATTTTTGGAAATGTTTCAACTAACTTTGGACGCTTGAAGTTAAGCAGGATTTGGGAAAATATTGTTTCCTTTTATTCAATTTAATTTGAAATAAAACTTGAGAAATATTTTATTTAAGCGTCGATTAAATTGAAACGGAGCTTTGAAAATATTTTCAAACTAGAAATGTTGAAATCGAGTTTTGATACGTAGTTGGTAAAATGGTTTGAGTTATGTATCTGAGCTTTTCTTTTATGAAAGCGATTGGGATTCATTACCCATATAATCACTATTGGTGGATTCTGTAAATAATCAAATGAGTTTGGAAAATATTAACGAAAGAAAATATTATTTTGGGAAAGATTCGAATCTATGTGACCTAATATCCATTTCGGCACTCTTTGTAACGTTTAACATTATTATAATTTTCTCTATAATGAGTGGTTTAAAGTTTTTTTTTTAAAACCCATGGATTTTTGTTTAAATTATAGAAAAAGAGTTTGTTAAATATTCTGATAGATCTTAATGAGCTAAAATTTATCGTATAAAATTTGTTTTAAAACTGCAAATTCTAGGTAAGATATTGAAACTTGGAAAACGTAAAAGAAGAAGAGCTTGGTTGAGTTAGTCAAATGTTCGATGCGAAAAGGAAATTTTAATTTGTTAAGGAAATCTAATATCTTCTTAAGCGGTTAACTGTTATTGAATATTAAGTCGATTAAAATTTATTTGAAATATCAGGAAGTTGAGATATCAAGGATGGAATTTAAACCACTTTGGATTTGGAAATTTAGAAGATATACGGAAGGGATAACTACCGATAAAGATTTTGTTTTGAAATATAAGATTTGAAAATAAAAATCGAATTTCGAGGAAAGGTTAAGGCGATAAACCAGGTTATGGAAATTTAAATAAATCCAACCTTGAGCATAAGTGAATAAATAACGTTTTTGGAAGGAGATTTAACATTGGAAATCCGAGATGATCCATAACTACCATTTAAGTACGCTTATTACTTGGAAAGACCGGGATCAGTTATAAGTCTGAAAACCATTCCAAGTAATAATACGACGTATGAAGCATATTCAAGTCTTGAAATCGATGAATGAAGACCGTGGATCTTCACAAATTGAGCGGACTATCTGCTGATTGGTTTCTTTACTGAATAACTACAGTAGAGAGATGACCTTATTATCGTAGTGGCAGGAAGTCCGAACATGTTGGGAGAACTTTCGGATTTCGTTCCGTTCAAACTTAGGACGGACTTGTATGGATGGCGTGTCTGACATTGAAATTGACTGCATAGCACTGATCTCCGTTAATATATATCGGATTTGTGGCAAATATTTTATCCTCATCTCTAAGTCATATGAACTTAGAGGGTATGCATTGATTGAAATCAGTGATTTGTCGTGAATTATCAATGTGGCATACCCGAGTTATGAACGAGCTAGTGATGATCAAGGCATTGCTTTTCTAAGCATGTTTTGTGTACGACGTGACATCGACAAACCTCACACCTCGGATGATGAGAAACTGGCGGTTAGGTTGTGTATATATATATGTGATGATGACGACCGCTGCAGCAGTGGGAAACCACTTGTGACTTATGGAATAGGGTATGTTCGGGGGCCGTGTCTGGTCGAAAACCGTTGATCTGCCTCGCGATTTGTATTGGTGTCCGCGTCTGGATGAAAAACCCGTGATTGCATTTCGTTTGTGTTCCGATTGATCTTTCGTGCCAGGAATCATCAAGTTGGAAACCAAATCTCCAATACGTGCCACACGGTTTTGTTTGTATATATATATATGGCAACATAATATAATGGGTATTATGTTGTCTAGGATTAATACATTTATTTGCGAAATGCTTTTCCACACTATATATATAATATGGAAGAGGATTTTTCCCGTATGAAAGCATGTTTGGTCATCATAAGATAAACCTCGCCCATCTGGTGTGCGCTTGCATTGTGTGATGTGGGACGAGCTTATGATAGCTTCATTTAAAAAAAAATCATTGTGTATTTATATGCACGGGCATTCACATGGGGTAAACCCGTTCCGCGTCAGCGGCGTGGTCCGGTGAATTCCCCAACTTTAAAATAAATCCTAAAGACAACTGTTTTTATGTTCTCACACCAGTCCCATGACTGACCTGGAGTTTATTGTTCCTTCCTAAACTCTGGGTGCCCATTAATTTCCATACGGGCAACTAGTAGTTTAGTTTTGCAGCTATGATTCTTGGAGGGAAGTTCAGAGCGCTTTCTGAGTTGGAGTCCATGATAGAGTTGAAGCTTCCGCTGTGTTTTCTCCTTCCGCTGAGAGTATAGTTACATGTTTTCTTCCACTGTATATATATGTGTTCCCTGTAACTCTGATGTAATATTGTTTTTGCGCAATGAAAAGTTCTGTTATTTTGTTCAATGTATGTAAGTACCCATAACAATTCGTCTTTCTGAACGGTTTAAGTTGGTTTAATTACCGGCGAGAACCGGGAAAAAAGGCAGGTCGTTACAGTTGGTATCTGAGCTTTGGTTTATACAAAGCTTTAGGGTACGACATATTTTGAACAAGAAATAGGACTCATCAGAGTTATAATATCTCATTAGAGATAGGGTTAGAAATGCCCTAGAATGAGATTTTGGAATATCCCGTTGAGAGAGCGTATTTTGAAATCTATATAAATTATTTTGAAACTTGGTAATCATTTTGAAAATGACTATTATTTTGTAATATATTTGAAGGTAAGGGTTTTGAGTGTTTTATTCGACGTCGTAATTGGACTATCGAGTATGTATGGATTTTGAATATACGTCTGATCAACGTATATACGAAGTCCTGTATATACTAGGTAGATGTAGAATCACACTCTAGACATTTGAAAATAAATTTTGGGATGAGCGCGCCATCGCTGATATTTATTTTCAAGTTTCGAAAGTGTGATGACTATATAATTCCAGTTTAAACGTCGAGGAATACTTAAAATCATCAGGCTAAGTATTTTAATGAATAAAGCTTAATAAAATGGTTTGGTAAATTAATATAGAAATTTAATTTGGGAAAACAAACTAGAGGTCTTGAAGGAAAAAAAAAACTAAGATTAGCTTAAGAATACTGAAAGACCTTGAAGACTTAAAACGTTGAATAGGTTGAAACAACAAGTACTTGAGAAAACTAGTAAGATGTTTTAGGAGTAAATCTCACTTAAGAATTGGGTAATGTATTGTTGAAAATGCACGTAAGGAGGATAATTTACCATATCCCAAATTTGACAAGAGTAATTGACCAAATTTTATTGAATGTTGAATATGAATTTTGTAATATAATAAGTTGTAATCAGAAAAGATATCATACTTCTCGATGAATGTTAAATATGTTAATATAAGCAACAGATATAAATCAATAGCTAGGATGCGCTGTAAATGATAAGATGCAAGTTAAATAAATTTGCTTAGAAATAAATCATTGCAATCAAACTCGCCTTAAGGAATTTGAATATGACATTTGACTTATGTTAAGAACCTGTATAAAAGATGATTTAAAATATAACTAACGTCTTAAGTGGGGGAGAAATCACTCTTCCCTATTGAGACGATATAAGGAAGTCAACTGGAAATTTCTTAACAAACAATTGCCTAAGACGGCAAGGAAATATTAAAATAAGATTCACCTTAATTGAATTGTCTGTAATCGTATCGCTAAGTGCACTCGTTTTTCTATCTTGACCTACGTTAGTTCCTTTTCCGTACCGATGGTTCTTGAAAACATTATTCATATCCTTTTGTCTTGTAAACTTGCTCAAGTAATTTGATTCGAACCCTCATTCTGATAATGAACTTTTATTTACAACCCGATTCGAGTACATGCATTTTGATTTGTCAAACAAAGCCAAGTTTAAATTCAAAATAGGAATAGTGATCTATTCTAATGATATGTTAATGAATTCCAATAAATAAACGTTGCGTAGTAACTGAGAGCATTTGAAATAAAAGTTCTAACTTAGGTAGGGAATTGAATTTATAAATATTTGTTGATTTTAAAATTTTAACACGAATGCTTGAATAAATGTTGAAACAGTGCTAGTTGAAATATACTGAATCAGAGTAGCGTAGCGGAAGCGTGATGTTATTTTAAATGAAAATGAAGTTCCGACTGATTGAGTAAAGATTTTTTTTTTCCCAAATAAGCTTCAATACTTGAAGGTAGAAGGAAAATCATATACTTTGGATTTTGAACGAATTTGGAAAGAAAAGATTTATTCGATTATGTGAATATGAAACTCGGATATGAAATCCAACAATAAAAATATGGAAATTTACCGGAGATCTTGGAAATATTTGGAACAATTTAGAATTTGGGATAAAAGAAGTTAAAAAGGACTTACAAAGTAAATGTTCATGTAAAACTATAGAAGGTAGGAAGACTTATTTGGAAAGCTGCTAAAGGAATCATATCAATTGAAAGGAGTCACATGAACATTAACTTGTGTAAGTAGTTAGATGTCTCGAAATAAATTGGGAACTTATAAATAAAAAAGATTTCGAGGACTAGAATCCCGATGTTTTAAAATGTAAGGAAACAATGAGTATTTGTAAATTTTGATTTCGAAATTGATTTACAACTTCGGGATATAAAATGATTTGGTTTGTTCGAGTAACCATGACTAAAATTGGGTAGTGATGAGAAATTTGATTTTTGTGCTATAGGTGATACTCAGTAGCCCTGTCATGAGGATGAGCTTCTCGAATTAATAATATATATTGATTTCACCATGATATATTTGAAATTTTGAAAGAAAATTGGTTTTGGAAATCCCGAAGTGAAGTATGATTTTCTATATGAAAGGAATACGTAGTATTTCAATGGTTTGAAATAGGAAATGGGATTCCAAGTCCGAGAGATCATCTTGAGTTTTCAAAAATTATAATTATTGGTAAGATTTATTTTACTTACGTATAATTTTACGAACTCTCCTTTTCGAGGACGAAAAGTTCTTAAGTGGGGGAGAATGTAACGATCCAACATTTTTGAAATTTAATTTGAATTCAATATGAAATTTAGATAAAGTTTGGAATGTTTAAATAAAAAATTTTAGGCGATAATAGCATTTTAAATGATTAAAATTTAATTTTATTGTGGAATCAGTTATAACAATATTTGTTTTAGAGGAACGGTTCGTCGTAAGTTGAGATACTGAAACGAGTTGTAAGTTAGTTGTTGCAAACGATCAGCATTTAAAAATTTAATTAGAATTAAATATTCATTTTAAATTTTTGTTCAGTTTCAGTTCGCGTAGTCTTAAAATATTTTATAGAAATTTATTGAAATTTTTATTTCGGAAAATAAACATATATTTTTCCAGCGTATTTTGGAGTAATTGTGGTCCCTTTTGACACTTTACAGAATCAGTCAACCGGTCTGTTTTATTACTGTTCTGATATCGTGACACATTATTATACACGGTTTTATTGTTAGTTCAGTGTTGATGGTTACCAATAATAAAATATAGGAGGAATCGGAGAGAAAGCATTGGTATACAAAGTTTTAAATAAATGGATGGTTCTCGGTAGATGCATTCGAAATAGTATGTGTACAAAGTTTAAAATAAAGGCGGAAAATACATGTAAGGAATATGGGAGGCCACGTTCACCGCATGCTAAAAATATATATATAAATATGTTAAATAAACGTGTAATTAATTTAGCCTTGTAAGGGTTCACTTGTACAAATGGTGGACACGTGCTAATGGTCTTAGCTATTTCCTTTATCACCTTTAAACCGCCTGTCCAAGCTTACCTCTCCTTCTCATTTGGTTCCTTCTTCCCTACATCTCCTGATGATTCCGCCTTCTCATTTAAAAAGAAAATAATAATAATAATAATAACCCAAACTGTGAAGTTGTGCATGCGCAGCACCCATCGCACCTCTCTTCTTCCCTTTCCACGTCTGAATCTCCACCGTTGACCTCTCTCCTCATCAATTCAGTCCCTCCAGTTTTAACTCACCGCCAAGCACTCCTCCGCCCTGTCACCACTCACCGCTCCCTCACCATCATCTCCGATTCTCCCAATCAGCACAAATCTTCTTTTATAAAACAGTATGGCTCCTCTTCCTTAACCCCACACAGCAACCGCCCGCACCCCAAGCAACTACCTCCTCCTTTTATCTCATGAGCTCTCGTTCCTCTTCATTGAAGCAAGACTCCACTCTATCCTTCCTCACTCAAGCGTTGTCCTTCCCTTTCGTTGCTCGAGGCTACCACCTGCCAGCTCAAACGCCTTAGCGCAGTCCATCGGCCACCATGCAGCACCTTTTCCCTTCAAAACCATGTTACCTCATTTTTCCGTCCACTGCTCACGCTACCGTAACCGTTAGTCATGCCGCACCGACTGAACCGATCCTCTGCGCTACTGACAAGCCGCTCCACCCCAGCTTTTCCCTTCAGCAAACCCCACCAGTCGGCCTTCCTTTAAAAAAAAAACAAATTAAACAACAAACAGTTTGATTCCTAGAAAGAAAAGAGAGAAACGCTTTGTTTTGGGGGTTAGCATGACAATGAAATGCATGCTCATACGAAGAGGAGATACAAAGAAGGATGGCGCATGTAAATGACGGTACCAGTTTAATTAAGTAATTTACGTTATAATCATTTTTAAATAATTTATAAAACGAAATACTCTCTTGTACGAGGTCAGAATCGGACACCATCTGAATTTGTCGAAGGGTTGCTGGGATTGTTTGTGCGAACATATTATTTGAGTTTGTATGGAGGAAATTTGTGTGTGGAGTTGGTAGCGTCGTGTGCAAAGTGTTTGTGAGAATTCATAAGCTGGTTCGTAGTGGATACGAGGTTTTGACGAGGAAGATGAGGAGAAAACAAGGTGAGAACATTTAAATTTATTTTTTAAAATGGTCAATTATAATTAGCTAATAATTAAAATTAGTTAGTGTTAATTAATGGCTTGTGGATGATTGATTGCTGTATGGGACGCTTGATGATGTCGATTTAGTTGAACTACACCAAACACTAAGCGTTATTTAGCGTAATGCTTTGCGCACAATTGAATGGTTGTTTAATTGTTGTAATGAATGAATGCATGTTCATATAATTGATTATTGATGGTTTATGGTTGCAAAACACACACCGTAGTTGGGGAATTTTACGGACGACTGATTTAAATCTCCTTTCTATGACAATTATAATATTTAAATAATAATTGAAATTTTAATTTTAATTTAGATTTCAAATGACCTTGGAGATCTAAGTTACTAATGGTAAAGGACTGTCATGAAAGACGAAAATGATTTTTGGAAATGTTTCAACTAACTTTGGACGCTTGAAGTTAAGCAGGATTTGGGAAAATATTGTTTCCTTTTATTCAATTTAATTTGAAATAAAACTTGAGAAATATTTTATTTAAGCGTCGATTAAATTGAAATGGAGCTTTGAAAATATTTTCAAATTAGAAATGTTGAAATCGAGTTTTGATACGTAGTTGGTAAAATGGTTTGAGTTATGTATCTGAGCTTTTCTTTTATGAATGCGATTGGGATTCATTACCCATATAATCACTATTGGTGGATTCTGTAAATAATCAAATGAGTTTGGAAAATAATAATGAAAGAAAATATTATTTTGGGAAAGATTCGAATCTATGTGACCTAATATCCATTTCGGCACTCTTTGTAACATTTAACATTATTATAATTTTCTCTATAATGAGTGGTTTAAAGTTTTTTTTTTAAAACCCATGGATTTTTGTTTAAATTATAGAAAAAGAGTTTGTTAAATATTCTGATAGATCTTAATGAGCTAAAATTTATTTCGTATAAAATTTGTTTTAAAACTGCAAATTCTAGGTAAGATATTGAAACTTGGAAAATGTAAAAGAAGAAGAGCTTGGTTGAGTTAGTCGAATGTTCGATGCGAAAAGGAAATTTTAATTTGTTAAGGAAATCTAATATCTTCTTAAGCGGTTAACTGTTATTGAATATTAAGTCGATTAAAATTTATTTGAAATATCAGGAGGTTGAGATATCAAGGATGGAATTTAAACCACTTTGGATTTGGAAATTTAGAAGATATATGGAAGGGATAACTACCGATAAAGATTTTGTTTTGAAATATAAGATTTGAAAATAAAAATCGAATTTCGAGGAAAGGTTAAGGCGATAAACCAGGTTATGGGAATTTAAATAAATCCAACCTTGAGCATAAGTAAATAAATAACGTTTTTGGAAGGAGATTTAACATTGGAAATCCGAGATGATCCATAACTACTATTTAAGCACGCTTATTACTTGGAAAGACCGGGATCAGATATAAGTCTGAAAACCATTCCAAGTAATAATACGACGTATGAAGCGTATTCAAGTCTAGAAATCGATGAATGAAGATCGTGGATCTTCACAAATTGAGCGGACTATCTGCTGATTGGTTTCTTTACTGAATAGCTACAGTAGAGAGATGACCTTATTACCGTAGTGGCAGGAAGTCCGAACATGTTGGGTGAACTTTCGGATTTCGTTCCGTTCAGACCTAGGACGGACTTGTATGGATGGCGTGTCTGACATTGAAATTGACCGCATAGCACTGATCTCCGTTAATATATATCGGATTTGTGGCAAATATTTTATCCTCATCTCTAAGTCATATGAACTTAGAGGGTATGCATTGATTGAAATCAGTGATATGTCGTGAATTGTCAATGTGGCATACCCGAGTTATGAACGAGCTAGTGATGATCAAGGCATTGCTTTTCTAAGCATGTTTTGTGTATGACGTGACATCGACAAACCTCACACCCCGGATGATGAGAAACTGGCGTTTAGGTTGTATATACATATATATATATATATATATATATATGTGATGATGATGACCGCTGCAGCAGTGGGAAACCACTTGTGACTTATGGAATAGGGTATGTTCGGGGGGCTGTGTCTGGTCGAAAACCGTCGATCTGCCTCGCGATTTGTATTGGTGTCCGCGTCTGGATGAAAAACCCGTGATTGCATTTCGCTTGTGTTCCGATTGATCTTTCGTGCTAGGAATCATCAAGTTGGAAACCAAATCTCCAATACGTGCCACACGGTTTTGTTTGTATATATATATATATGGCGACATAATATTATGGGTATTATGATGTCTAGGATTAATACATTTATTTGCGAAATGCTTTTCCACACTATATATATATATAATATGGAAGAGGATTTTTCCCGTATGAAAGCATGTTTGGTCATCATAAGATAAACCTCGCCCATCTGGTGTGCGCTTGCATTGTGTGATGTGGGACGAGCTTATGATAGCTTCATTTAAAAAAAAAATCATTGCGTATTTATATGCACGGGCATTCACATGGAGTAAACCCGTTCCGCGTCAGCGGCGTGGTCCGGTGAATTCCCCAACTTTAAAATGAATCCTAAAGACAACTGTTTTTATGTTCTCACACCAGTCCCATGACTGACCTGGAGTTTATTGTTCCTTCCTAAACTCTGGGTGCCCATTAATTTCCACACGGGCAGCTAGTAGTTTAGTTTTGCAGCTATGATTCTTGGAGGGAAGTTCAGAGCGCTTTCTGAGTTGGAGTCCATGATAGAGTTGAAGCTTCCGCTGTGTTTTCTCCTTCCGCTGAGAGTATAGTTACATGTTTTCTTCCGTTGTATATATATGTGTAACTCTGATATTCCCTGTAACTCTGATGTAATATTGTTTTTGCACAATGAAAAGTTCTGTTATTTTGTTCAATGTATGTAAGTACCCATAACAATTCGTCTTTCTGAACGGTTTAAGTTGGTTTAATTACCGGCGAGAACCGGGCAAAAAGGCGGGTCGTTACACATTCTAGACTGTGAGAAGAGGGTCGTTAGACATTTGACTTGTCATGGGAGGACCCTCGAGATTTCTTGTGACCCATAAGGGTTCGTTATGCTTAGTTTCCTAGAGTCTCTTGATGCATCTATCGATGATCTGCAATCTGTTCCAATAGTAAGAGATTATTCTGATGTTTTTGATGAGGTACAGGGCTTACCTCTGCGGCGCGAGATCCATTTTCGTATATATTTGGTGGACAATGCAAAGCCAGTTGCATTACCTGTGCGCCCTATGGCTCCAAGGGAAAGGAGGGAGCTTAGCAAGCAAGTAGGGGAGCTACTTGAGAAAGGATTTATTAGACGAAGCATATCTGAATGGGGTGCTCCAGTTGTTTTCGCAACTAAGGCAGATGGTTCGCTTCGTTTGTGTGTGGACTATAGAGAGTTGAACAAACTCACTAAGAAGAACAGGTACCCACTTCCGAGGATAGATGACTTGTTTGACCAGCTTGTTGGTGCCTCGGTATTTTCTCAGTTAGATTTGGCCATGGGGTTTCATCAGTTGAGAGTGGATGAGGATAGTATAGATAAGACCGGTTTTAGGACTATAGATAGTTTCAGTGAATGGCTTGTGATGCCTTTTGGGTTGACGAATGCACCAGCCTATTTTGTTGATCTGATGAGTAGGGTGTTTCGAGAGTTTCTAAATAAATTTGTCGTGGTCTTTGTCGATGATATCTTAATCTTCTCAAAGAGCAAGGAAGAGCATGTCCAACATTTGAGAGAAACTTTGAAAACTCTCCATGCGCATCAACTTAAGGCAAAGTTCTCCAAATGCCATTTTTGTAGAAAAGAGGCTTGATTTCTAGGGCATGTGGTTTCCAAAGATGGGATAGCAGTGGGTCCCACAAAGGTAGTTGCAGTTCAAGATTGGCAAATTCCGAAGAATGCAACAGAGGTGAGAAGTTTTCTTGGATTGGCAGGTTATTATAGGAAGTTCATTAAGGACTTCGCAAAAATATCAAGCCCACTCACTAGGCTAACGAAGAAGAATTTAGTGTTTTCATGGGATATAGATTGTGATGTTCCTTTCCAACAATTGAAGAGAGATCTGACGACAGCCCCAGTCTTAACCTTGCCCAATGGGAATAAAGTGTTTATAGTATACAATGATGCATGTGGTACAGGGCTTGGTGCGGTTCGGATGCAAGGGGGAAAGGTAGTATGTTATGGGGGTAGACAACTAAAGGGTTCAAGAGAAGAACTACCCTACCCATGATTTAGAGCTAGCTGCCATAGTATTCGCGCTTAAGACGTGGCATCATTATTTGCTTGGAGAGAAGTTCGAGTTGTACATCGATCATAAATCTCTCAAGTACTTGTTCTCACAGAAGGATCTTAATTTTAGGCAACAAAGGCGGATGGAGTTCCTAGCTTCTTATGATTTTGAGATTGCTTATACCCCTGGCAAGGGTAATGTGTGTTAGAGTTTATGCCCTAGAGGAAATTCATTTGATGAGATTGATAACAATGTTGATGTTATTATTTTATTTGAAATAAAATAATATTTTATTATATTATATTTACTGCGTAATATAATATTAATATAATAGAAGTCCTTAGAATTATAATACGGAATTATATAGTTCATGTAAGTGACTTGAACTTGAGATTATATAATATGTTAAGTATTGTAACTCTTAAATGTCCCTAGTCGAGTTTTATTATTTATATAGGACAATAATAAAGCGTTGAGACTAGTATGTTGATTGACTGATGATCACATCTCATTGATCATTAATATACGTGATATTAATGTCAAAATATAAATATGTATTGGAGAATATCGTATTGGGCTGACCCACCATGAGATAACTACATGGAATATAATTAACAATATCATAAGTTATTCTCATAGTGACAGTGATGTAATGGTCGTCAGACCTGAAATCATTATAATTTTATTCGAGGATATTTGTGTTTTGATATCATCTAAAGTTATTCAAAACAGAGTAATGATAACGGTGATTATTGGATACATTTCGAAACGAATGAAAATTGTGAATGAGTTAGATGGAATTTAACCCTACGATATATTCGTAATGATATCTATGGGCCTCTTGATTGAGTGAGACTATGAAATGTATGGCCGTGCTCAAATATTGATTCGTTTATATAGTCTACTCATCGATCAAGAAAAACAGATTGAATTATAAAGAGGATGATACGATCCATGCCTCTAGTTTAATCCTGGATATATTGGTTTAAATGATTATATTACACTGAGGCACTGGTCACCGAACAGGTTGTATCGAATCATTGATCTTATTATTACTTGGGTAGCCGTGACATATTGCTAGATGCCAATCAATGTTTATGATTTTAAATTCGATTTGAAATCAATGCCAACATTGTAATAACCTATAGGGTCACACAATAGAACGTTGTAAAGGAGACTTTATTTTAGACAAATAAAATATCAAAATATTGATATTTTATTTGATATTGAAAGAGTATTCATTGGTTTCCTATTTGATAGTAAAGCTTTTATTTAAAAGGAACATGTATATTCCTTTAGAATAAAAAAACGGCTTGAACCCTAGGCTATAAAAGATAAGATCGAACCAGAAAAGCAAAATACCTTTCAAAGCCCTAGAATAAAAACGGCGGCTAGCACCCCCCTTTTGATTTCCATTTTTCAATTCGATTGAAATCAGGATAAACGTTCTAGTGGATACCTCTAGAGGCGACGATACTTTATCATGCTAGGATTTGATGCGGCTAGGATTTCATGTGACGGCCTGCCCCGCACCAACCGACATTTACTCCAAAAGTGCGGTATACACATCTCCAGTCAGCACGGGACGGTCGTCAGAAGAAAAGGAAAGAAGGAAATGAACTAACAAGGAACCTGTAGAATGTCTCACAGTGCATGGAACAAAATATAATAATAACATACTTGACATAAAACAGGTGAGACAGTGCATAAGCTGAAAACAAACTAACATAGCAACGGAAAATCCAAGTACAACTTATGATCCAAAGCCAACATTATTACAACTTTTCAAACTGTCTCAAAAGCAAAAGCAAGATAAGGGAGGTACACTACTAATGCCTAAGTAGCGACCACCAACGACACAGGGAGAATATCTATATATCATACGTGGAAGCCTTCTGCTCGCCTCCGAATCAGCTACTCGTGCATCACCAGCTAACCTGTCTCTAGTCTGCTCTTTTGAGCACCCAGAGTAATAAGAAGAGACATAGAACTCTGGGTTAGACCAAAAGTCTGGTATGTGCGATAAGCATCTAAGCAGAACAATAACAGGTATACTAAACCATACTTGAACCTGGACCTGCAACCAAAGAGTTAATACTACATACTGTACAACACTCTAAGGAGCCATTTCAAATGGCGTAAAGATAACGGGGGTGGGGGTGTGCATGTCATAGTGATGGCTGACAATCAAGAATAACAACCATCCTCACATCTCTCACTCAGTGCGTAAAGCATACGATATCCACCACTTCGATCACCCAATATACTTTGCTATGATCACTTTGCCCCCATGAAGTCACAATGACTTCACTGCACTGATCCATAGCCGCTAATCCTTAGCTATGTCCACTCTGCCCCATGGAGTCGCAATGACCCTACTGCACTGGCTCATAGCCTTACTAATCCTTTACTATGTCCACTCTGCCCCATGGAGTCACAATGACCCCACTGCACTGGCTCATAGTATTACTACGATCACTTTGCCCCTCGAGTCATAATGACTCTACTGCACTGATACGTAGTCCTACTACGATCACTTTGCCCATCGAGTCATAATGACTCTACTGTAATGATACGTAGCCCATCATTCCTTTCAGTGGTGAATCGAGGTTATGAACGTCGACAACTCCTTAGCACACGTCCCGCAGCAAAGCCCAACCACGAAGTGGACTCATTGGTTCCCAACTGGATCCTGAGCTCTAACTTCCATTTGGACTACCTTTGCATCTCGGGTTATTGGTCATCACCGGATCGGTTCGGATCTCCCCCTAATCATCAATTCGGTTCAGATCAGAATGCTCCTTGTTCACTGGATCGGATCGACAGACATCACCCCTGGTGAATCGAGTCGGGTTCTTCAAGTCCAATCACCACGCGTCGGTTCGATTCGGAGGTGGCCATGCGGGTCGGATCAGAGTGCTGCATGCCACGAGAGGTGCAAGTGGATCGAAGCTTCCCCAGTTCATTTTTCTCTCCTCTGATCGGGTCGGGTGTGAAGTGCGAGAGCAGATCGGGTACGAGAGCTATTGTGGGAAAGGGCATTGTAGTGGTTCGGTTCGGGTCCTCCTAACCGATCCGATCTGGTTCGTATGTCTTCCTGCACTTTTTCCAACAAGCAGTTTACGCCACTCGACGACGTTTTCGACCATTCCAACTATTCTAATCAATCACAAAGCATACCATACAGTCGTAGCAACATGTATAATCAACCACAAACACCAAAACAACAATATGATAGGTTAAAATGGATCAAACATAGCCAAAACCCCATATTTTCCCTTAAGCATGTTTAGGTGAAACTAATGATGTGATTAGAAAAACTTAACCAAATTAACCCAAATTCATATCAGAGGTCTAAAACATCATTTAAGAATTTATAAATATTTTTCCAGAATTTTATCATGTCTAATTTCACTAATTAACACTAATTATCCTTAATTAACCATATTCAGTGAGGAACTATGCAAGTCACTCACCTTAGCCACAAATAAGACTTAGATCTGAAATAAATCTCTGATTTGGCGCGAATACTTTTGCTAAACAGCAGCTTTAATCTTGATTTAGTGAAGATCTCCCTTGATTTGATGTTGCTAAGCTTAATCCTTGATTAGAGAGTGATTTGGAGGTGATTTAGAGGTTGGAGGCCGTTTTTAGGGTTTCTAAGAGGTAAGTGGAGGCTAGAAAACTGAAATAGGATGAAACCCTAACTCTTTTCAGGCTCCCGATAACCCTAATCCCGAAACGGGTTATGGGCCCATTCACTAATCATCCTATTCGGCCCGGTTAAGCAGTTTTTCACCTTCCAAACCTTATTTCAGCCATATCTCCCAAACGGTAAGTCCGTTTCTCATATGTAACCACTCTACGGAAAGGTAAACCATCAAACGAATTTGATGGAAATGGTTTCAGGTCAAAATTCCTTTCCAATCAAAAGTTATGGCCGAAACAAGATCAGCTAGGGGCAAAGCGGTCATTTAAAAATCGTCAAAAATCATGAACATGGGAAATGACTCTAATGGTTGTTTCCCAAAGTTACATGACCATACGACTTCATATGGGAAAGAAATAAATATTCTACGATTCTCCGATGCGTAGAATGTGGGTTGTTACATTCTCCCCCCCTTAAGAAATTTCGCCCCCGAAATTTCCTAATCAAAACACACACAAGGGTCCCACATGCATATCATCCATAAAACAACAATCAAACATGCAAAACAAGTCTATCCTTGCATGCAGAATAACTAAATCGCAAAGTAAATCTTACCTGGTGAAAAGTTCTGGATACGTCATCCTAATGCTCTCCTCTGTCTCCCAAGTACAGTCATTCTCGTTCTCGCCCCCACTGAACCTTGACTAGCTTCACCGCCTTCCTTCGAAGTTGCGTCGTATCGTGCTCGACAACACGAATCGGCTTGCGGTTCCCAACCGCCTCGGGTTCCACTTCGAAGTCCTCTAACTGATCAGGTGAAATAGTCATATCTGGGTCGTGTATGAACTTCCTTAGTTGGGAAACATGAAATACGTTGTGAACTCCCGCCATCTTTTCTGGTAAGTCAACTTTATATGCCAAATTCCCAACTTGTTCGAGAACTGGGAATGAGCCAACAAATCTTGGTGCCAACTTGCCTCTCCTGCAAAATCGTATCACGCTCTTCAATGGAGAAATCTTGACAAACACCAAGTCACCAACAGAGAATTTTAAGTCTCTTCTCCTCTTATCAGCATAACTCTTCTTCCTATCTTGGGAAGCCTTCATTCGTTGTTGAATGATCTTAATCTTGTCCGAGGTTTCTCTTACCACATCTGGTCCAAGCACAAACTTCTCACCAGTCTCTATCCAACATGATGGTGAGTTGCACGGTCTTCCGTACAAAGCTTCATATGGAGCCATACCGATACTGGATTGGTAGCTATTATTATATGAAAACTCTACTAGATGCAAATGGTCATCCCATGATCTACCAAAATCCAATATACAAGCTCTCAAGAGATCTTCCAATATACGATTCACCCTCTCTGTTTGACTGTCGGTCTGAGGATGATATGCGGTACTGAGATGTAATTTTGACCCTACAGCCTCTTGTAAGCTCTTCAAAAACACACTAGTAAACAATGGGTCTTGGTCACTCACAATGCTTTTAGATACTCCATGAAATCTCACTACCCACTTCATATACAATTCTGCTAACTTAGCTGTCGTTCTGGTCGATTTGACAGGTATAAATCTTGCACTCTTGGTCAATCGATCCACAATTACCCAAATGCTATCATATCCCGATCTAGTCCTCGTTAAACCATCGATGAAATCCATCGAGACTTGCTCCCATTTCCATTCGGGAATTTCTAATGGTTGCAACAAACCACTAGGCTTCTTTTGCTCGGCTTTAACTAGCTGGCAATTCATGCACTTGGATATAAACTTCCCAACGTCTCTTTTCCTCCCTTCCTAGTAGTAAGTCTGTCTCATGTCTCGATACATCTTTTCACCACCGGGGTGTATAGTCAGTTTTGAGTGATGACATTCTCTAAGCACTTCATCTCTCAAACCATTCACGTTGGGTACAACTAGTCTTCCATTCTTTCGAAGCCATCCTTCTCGATCAAGCTCATACAAATTCATCTCCTCACCGTCAATATTCATTTCTAACTTGGAGATGATTTCCAATAGATTAGGATCGTCCCTCTGACTAGAACCAATCCGCTCAATTAAAGTGGGTTTGATCGTCAAACTAGCTAACATTTCTGGATCCAATTCGCACTTGGGCCTGAAATCAAACCCTGCGATATACTCCAGTTGCTTCCATTCAAGAAACATATCCCCCAAACTGGCACGTCTCCTACTCAAGGCATCGGCTACCGCATTACCTTTCCCAGGTGTGTATGCGATATCAAAATCATATGAAGCCAAGAACTCTAACCATCTCTGCTGACGGAGATTCAGATCTTTCTGAGAGAAGATATACTTTAACGATTTATGATCGGTAAACAACTCAAATCTCTCTCCCAAGAGATAATGTCTCCACATCTTCAGCGCAAACAAGATCGCTGCTAGTTCCAAGGGTAGGGTACCTTTTCTCTTATGGCTTTAGTTGCCGACTAGCATAAGCTACAACCCTACCTCCTTGCTTCAATACAGTACCTAGTCCGGTACCACAAGCATCCTGTATACGATCATCTCTTCATTCCCTTTAGGAATGAATAACACTGGTGCACACGTCAACTTTTCTTTTAGACTTTTGAATGCATTCTCACATACTCCGTCCTAGACGAAGGCCTGATTCTTCTTAGTCAACTGAGTCAACGGTGCTGCTGTTAGACCAAAAAGTGGTTCTAACACCCAAATTGATTAAAAGCAAAATGAAATGAGATCAAAAATAAAAATGAACACACAGGATTTATAGTGGTTCGGCGAAGAAATACCTACGTCCACTTGTCTTTCACTATTTTCACTGATTTAGTTGCAAGTACAATGAAATATTCACTTGATTTCTCTCACAACTCACTTACAATCACTCAATTGTCTAAAAACAAATTATGAAAGAAGATTTGGATTTTCCGGGAGTGCTGGAATTCGGGTTATGAAGGTGGTTGAACTCTCAAAGTGCCAGAAAAAAGATCATTTTCTTTGCCTCCAGATGGGGTATTTATAGGTGAGAATTTGCTCAGAACCCAATTCGGATCGGAGCCACGTGTCATTCATCCCATCAGCCTCGGGTTCGGATGAATTTCTATGTTGACAACACATCAGAGTAGTGGACGTTGAGGGTAGGAACTGGTCACAGCCGATCCGAATAACCAGGCGCTCATGCAGGAGAGTGACGTGGAAGACAGGCTCGGGTCGGAGGGGTATGCACAAGGGGTTCGGATCGGAATACCCGATCTGAACCGGATTGACTTAGGACTAATTCCTGTGTTTACTCCGCTCCGCTCAGATCTATTGCTCTCCGCTCCAGCTGGAAATAGGTTGCTCTCCGATCCGAACAGACGTGCCTCTCTAATTCCAACAACAATAGCTTACCGATCCGAACAGCAGACTTTATCCGATCCGAACCGCTATACTGCTCCGATCCGACCTGCTTCAGTGTTTTTCAAGCTCTTCAATATTTCACATCTTGACTTTGTGTTGCCCTGTTCACAAAGTGGGCAAACATTTTGCCCCCTCAAAGGATGCTTCTGTTGGAGACGGAGCTGCTTTGATTATCATTGCACAACGCTCTTCGAGGCGGTTTTTCTTTTGATTTCAATTTAATTCGTTGCTTAGCTAAAGAACTCGATTCGGTTCGGGTTCCGATCCGAACAGATCCCTTCTCCTTTCTATTTTTCACTGGACTGTTGGGCCAAGCTTCGCTTCTGGGCTGTCCATCCGATCCGAACGAGACTTCTTCTACTGGGCTGCCGATCCGAATGGGGAGACGAATAGACACTCTTCTCTCCTATATAAACACTGCCTTCTTCCTCCTTTCATTTTTACTGTTTCATTCTCGAAGTTCTGTAAAACGAGAGAAAAAACTCAATTCGTGAAACATCAAAATTCTCCTTAATTCTCAAAGTAATTACATCGGTAGGTTATAAAACTTCGAACAATTCCTTCTTTAATCATTCTCGAGTCGGATTCGTGAGCGATTAGGATGATTTAAGTACGAAACTATGATGACCTTGCCGCCGTGACCCTCCCCCTCGTCATCGTCGCCAGTAGACTCGTCGCCATCTTGAGGTTGGAACGGAGGGGACGAGAATCCGTAGTTGAATGCACCAGCATATAATTGCTTGGTTTTAATTTGAGTGACTGGCACGAAATTGGCCTTGGGGTCGGTTAGGGAAGAAAGAGGGTGAAGGAGAAGAAGGAGATGATGGAGAATCAGTTCGGTTCGGAGGGACATGGAAGTTGAAAAAATGAGGGAAAGAGGAAGGGAGTTCAGGAAATCGGACCGGGTCGGGGCACGTAAAGAAAGAAAGAAAATAAAAAAAATCCAGGAGATCAGATCGGGTCGGACAAAGTATTTAAAGAAGGGGAAAAGGAGCTTACCTAACCGGATCGGGTCGGACCGTAGGATGACGGAGGAGAAGTATAACTACGTGATCCAATCCGAACCGTTAGGGGACTTTGCCTCCAATCCGATCCGTCTTTGATTTCTGAGTTTCAATGTGATATTCAAGCCTAAGGCCACGCCCCCGATCCGATCCCAATGAATGGACCCGAACCGAACCGAAGCACAATCTACCTTAACGCATAAAAACTCGTCTAACTGGCCCAATCAACTTTTGGCATGATCTTCAATTTAATGGACAGTTAGGATAGTGCCTTGCGAACGTAACTGGACATCAAGAATTACTTCAACTCTTTATATTTTGCCAAACTTTTTCGTCGCACTTTTAAACATTTACTTTGCACTTTCCGTATACACTGTTTACACTTTAGTTTGCACACACGCACGGGGGGATACGGGCTAATTTGCTCTAATTTGTGCTATTGCTTCTTCAATAGTTTTATGACCATGAGACCCAGATGCTCTTCCAGACTAGCTGAGAGGAAAGAAGCCCCGGAAACCTCTAACAAGATTACTCTCGAGGACATATCTTCTCCGTCGGATCCAGAATGGGAT
Organism: Allium sativum; assembly: GCA_030737875.1. NCBI lineage: Eukaryota > Viridiplantae > Streptophyta > Magnoliopsida > Asparagales > Amaryllidaceae > Allium > Allium sativum. The sequence continues at coordinate 5,207,433 of CM060913.1, read as the reverse complement.
AATGAGGGTTCAGACTACGACGTCGGAAATCGTAAAAGTGACGAAGTGTCTTCAGAGAACGAAGTTTCTTTAGGTTTTGAAGAGGAAGGAGGGATTGGCGACGACCGGGCTCCTGATGAGTTTGAATCGGCTGTCATATTGGAATCACCCCAAGATTCTGTTGAATCAACAATTGATAACGACCGACTTACCCGAATTTGTTTGAAATATGGGATAATGAAAAGGGACACTCTAGTGCCTTCAAGCTCTGACCGTCCCCACAACCCTCTAGAAGGATATATGGCGGTCACTCGAATGATGTGTATGGTCGGTGCCATCCCTCCATTTTCTCCCTTCATCGTTGACTTTCTAAGACAAATGCGGATTGCCCCCATGCAGCTGCATCCCAATTCTTGTGCCTACTTGCACACTTTATACATAGCATACCGTGAGATCTTAGGCATAGAGCTCACGTTCGATGACGTTCATTTCTTCTATAAATTCAAGCATCGGACTCGAGAGACTCCATCTTTCTGCTATTTTGAGTCTGTTCCTAAGAGGAAGATAATCTCGGCGCCATTCAGCAGTAAAGCTGGAGATTCCAGACTGGAATGGTTCTATGTGAAGCAACAGCCTGGATGTACCAGGAGGTGGACAAAATCAAGTAAAGCACTGATTTTCTAAATCCGGGCTCTATACACTCGAGTCATTACCTTAACTTGTTTTCCTTTTTGTTTGCAGTCGACAATCCAAAACAAATATCAGATCAGGTGTTCTTTGACCGGATGCACCAACTTCTTAATGGCGATCAGAAATTCTTGACTATCGATGAAGTCCTTAAGGACGAATATCTTCACTTTCATGGGCTGTTATCCGTTTTTCGTAGTATTGGTCATGGGACGGCTCCATACGTATATATTCCTCCAGTGGATGTAGTCCCAGAGACAGGAGAAGGCTCGGGAGTTCCTACGGTGCCTCTTCAAACTTCACCTTCTCCATCTTCTACTCAGGATGACGAATTGGCTAACCTGGCCGAAAAGCATCGTGAAGGATATACTGCCCCCGAGGAGGCTACTTCTCTGGAAAAGTCAACATCCTCCTAAGAGTCGCCACTTAATGCTTCCGAGGGAGATGTCCCTAGTACTGATGACCCAATATTTCAGGGTTTGGGGGATCTCCCCTTACCTGAAACTATATATACTTCAGAGGATTTTAGGAAGGATCCTTTAGTCTTCACCTCTTCTGAAGAGACCACTCCTGCTAAGGCCAAAGAGCCTGCCCGTACTAGTCTAGCTTCAGACTCGGGTTGGTTGGGGGGAAACACACCACTTAGGACACACTTTATACAACAGCATTAGCATTCATTGCACCTCTTTCTCCGTGAATCCATTGATTCTGAATTTCGTTTATCTTATTGTGCAGGCACGATATCTCGATCTTATTATGATATCAGGAAGCTTCGCCACAGCATGTCTAATCCACCTCAGGATATCGAGTATGATCGCCGCGATGATCGCGGTAGGGAGGAGAGAAGGCCTTATGATCCCTATCGCTCTCGACCCTCACGTTCTCGCTCTCCCGTTCGGTCGGAACAAGAGAAATACAAAGGTTATCAAAGCCGTAGGGAAGAGGACAGGCCATAATCGAAAGACTCCACCTCTTCCCACGAAAAGCGCAGCAGAGAGAGAAGCCCTCCAAAACATACTAAGTCTCGAAGTAAGCGCAAGGTCCCTGCTACTAAACGGCCTAGGACAGACAAAGAAACTACTGAATCCTCCACACACAGGGTCACTAAATTGACGATCCCCGCTCCTCCCCCACTAGATGCGGAAACTGCACTAAAGCGGGCGTATTTGGAGGAGCAATTTCCCGAACACTACTTCGAGACTTTGACTTTTTTACCTGCCCTTGAACCTATTTCTTTTAAGTGGGCAGATGAGGCCAAAGCAAAGATAGACGCGGTTGAAAAACAGTATTATGAGATGTTTAAATATTCACGCAATCTTTCCAGAATTATCCGTACTCTAATCACGAATGCTGATTCAATGCAAAAAACCGCGGAAGAAGATGCTAAGGCCTTAAAGAACCTTGGTAAAGATTTGGAGGACACACAGGCCCAGCTTGCTATTGCTCAGAGGGACGCTACCAACTTCAAACAACAATTTGAGGATATGCAAAAACGTTATCATGACTTGCTTGAATCTCACACTCAAGAGTGTTCTGAGTTAAAAAAGCAAGCTGATGATGCTAAGTCAGAAGCTGCTAAGACACGCCTTGCTTATACTGACCTCGAACGGAAAAATGCCGAGTTAGCAAAGAGGAATGCTGAATTAGAAAAGAAGAATGCTGACTTGGCTTCAAAGCTATTGGAGGCAAAGAACAGAGCTGCCCTGGCTGAGGGCAATGTTGAGTGTGCTATCAAATCTGCGGAGGAAGCCCGCAAACAACTGTCAGAGGCGGAGGCTGATATTCAGGGTTTCGGCGAATTAATGATTGAATTCTTCGCACATATCATCCGTCGCCGAAACATTTCTTGGATCGAGGATTATCCATCCACTCTAGTTCAAGTATGGAATCAGATCGTCGAGTGGGAAAAAGAGGAGCTCAAGGTCGATTCCATCGATGAAGATAAGCTAATGGAGAAATACTTGAGGGATGATGAGCCGGAACGCCTAGCTGAAGGGCGCCGCCTCATTGCTGAGGCCATGGAAGAAGAGAGACGGAAGTCTAAACAGAAGAATGTTCTCGAAGCTGGTTCCTCTTCTGCTGCCCCTGCGTCTTCTGAAGTTGAGAGGTATGATACTGAAAATCCGGGAATCCCCCGAACAACTCTGCTATCCCCTATTCCTGAAACAGCATCAGAGGCAGTAGTTACCCCTGCCGAGAAGTCTTCGGAAGGTATCCCTACCTTTTCTCCTCAATTTGTCAAGGCTATTTTTACCTTTCGCCACGTGATTGAGAAATCGATGAAAACCCCATTGTTTTCGCCTGAGTTGATAACTGTTGCTTCTCATTCTGTAGGTATTGAGCCATCCGAAAAGACAGATGTGACTCAGGGAGCCACCGCCGGGGCAGAGCCTACAGGAAAGGCAAAAGGAGGGGAGGACAAGGCTGTTCCTATAGACTTGGGAGAAGGAAGTGAGCCGACTAAGGCCGCCACTCCCCATGATGAAGAAATGATAGCCGCTTTACAGGATGATGGCGGTGACGGAGGTCATGAGGAGGAACCAGAAGTTGCAATAGTCGGGGAGTCAAAAAATGCTGATGATGTTACTTTGGCTGCAATGAAAGCTGATCAAGACAAACGCTTGCAATTAAAAGCCGAAGAACTAGACCCTGAAGCCCTCAAGCCCCTCGCAGTTGTGGATGCGGGATCAAGGTTAGTTGTTAAGCTCTCAACTAGATCTATTACAGAGGAACTCGCTAAAAAATCTTCTCTTGATTCCAGCGCTTCGCCCTCCGGGAAGAAGTCTACCGGTTCCAGCACCGCATCTTCAGGAAAGAAGAAATCAAAATGAATCTTGACAGAGACTGAGAAAGAAGCAAAGGACGCGGAGAAAGCCGCCAAGAAGTCCAAGGCTCACTCAAAATCTAAATAGTGGATTGCCTTGTGTCGTTTTAGCATTTGGTGAACCGACAATTGCTGCTACAAGAGCGGCTCTTGCACCATATTTTTTAGCTACTCTCCTGTACAAATTCATTCATTCGTAAATAAATAAAAAATAATTCATTTTCTGCAATGTCTATTTGTCAGTAGTTCTGCACTTATGTAAAAATGCATGTCTTATTATAGTTATGAAATGAAGTTACGGAGGGAGGATATATCCGTAAACATATATGCCCCCAGTCAATTCTCACAAATTATTTAATGCTTAATCAAACAATCTGAATGCTCCCGACTTTCTGACAGGATAGCATTTCCTGTGTTGTCAGTGCCTGTCGTTTTTTCTGGCATTTCTTTTATACTCTCCTGTCTTATACCCATGTTAGAGTTCTTACTGAGGCGGTCCCTTGTCTGGGTGCACCTTCATGCCTCAGAGGACGTCGTCTTCCCGTCCTTTTATACTCCCTCTCTCTCTGGAGAGTTAGAATTCGAGCTCAACAATCTATTCATTCCCCGGTCTTTCAGCGGGGAAGGATCTCTTTCTCAACGCTCAGTCGGAGACGCTTTTATACTCTCTCTCTCTCTCTGGAGAGTTAGAGTTAGGGGAAGGATTTCTTTTTCAGTGCTCAGTCGGAGACGCTTTTATACTCTCTCTCTCTCTCTGGAGAGTTAGAGTTAAGAATGTCGCTTTCTCATTCTTTTATGTCTTGTCGCACAAATAGTCGTTGTGCTTTTTCTTATGTTTGAACTGTCTTCATCCTTTTCAGGTTTTGAATCATCCTGTATTCCATAATCACAACAGAATAATCGATGAATGTATATATATAATGCATAAAAGTAAATAACACACGATATTTTTATAGTGGTTCGGCTAAGTCGTAGCCTACATCCACTTTATAGTCCTTTATTCATATCGTCAGATTTTCCCAAGACAAGTCGTGCCTTATTACAGAGTTCATAAGAAAAATAACAAAGAGTACAACATTTCTAATCCAAATATCGCATCAAGTGTTCGGCATTCCATGCTCTAGGGACTTCTTCGCCATCTACGGTCGTTAACTTGAAGGTTCCTTTTTCAAGTTTCCGTTGGATGACAAAGGGTCCTTCCCACTTTGGACCGAGGTGAGGAAGGGATGGAAAGACTCTCTTTAGCACCAAATCTCCTGGTTCAAAAGTCCTGAGGCGAACTTTTTTGTCGTAATAGCGTGCCATCTGACGTCGATGTCTTGCCGCACGCAAATCTGCTTCGTCCCTTTTTTCTTCGACTTCATCAAGAGACTCAAGTAAGAGTGCTCGATTCGTCATCGGGTCATAATACGTCACCCTATGGGAAGGAACTTCCAGCTCAACTGGAATTACTGCTTCTGAGCCAAAGGAGAGAGAGAAAGGGGTGTGACCAGTAGCCGTCTTAAATGTTGTCCGATATGCCCACAAAGCTAGGGGCAATTCGTCAACCCATTTTGCCTTTGCGTGCTCTAACCGTTTCTTGAGGATGGATTTTATTACTTTGTTTATTGCCTCAACTTGCCCATTTGACTGCGGATAAGCAACCGCAGTGTATCGCTTGTCAATCTTATACCTCTAGCAGAAATTTCTGAATTCAGTACCATCAAACTGGGTTCCGTTGTCAGTTATAATGGTCCTTGGGATCCCGAACCGGCATATAATATTTCTAACCACGAAACTTATCACCTTTCTTGCCGTGATTTTGGTCAAGGGCTCAGCTTCCACCCACTTCGTAAAATAGTCCACAGCGACTATTGCATATTTCGCTCCTCCTTTAGCAATTGGTAAAACTCCAATGATATCAATTCCCCATGTGGCAAATGGCCAAGGACTCACCATTGATTTGAGTTGGGTCGACGGTGCTCTGGGGATTCTAGCGAATCTCTGGCACTTATCACAGCGTCGTGAATAATCAGCTGCATCTTTATTAATGGTGGGCCAGAAGTATCCATATCGCAATATCTTTTTTGCTAAAGTCTGACCTCCTGTACGATCTCCACACTCACCTTCGTGCACTTCTCTTAGTACACGTTTGATGTCGTCGTGTGCAATACATCGTAACAGGGGCATAGAAAATCCTTGCCTATGAAGAATATCATCTTGTATGACATATCTGGTAGCCTTGTGAACTATAGCCCTTTTCTCACTCTTCTTTGATGGGAGTGTCCCATTCTTAAGGAAGTTCTTAATTGGGGTCATCCACGACTCCTTCTCCGGTTCCGCTTCAAAAGCGAACTCAATTTCCATCGACTCAAAGCTTGGCGATTCCAACATTTCAATTGGAATTATTTCAGTCTCTTCTGGATTGTCGGAGCTAGCCAGCTTTGCCAGTCTATCCGCCTTCTGGTTTTCGGCTCTCGGGATATGTGTTATATTGTACCGCTCCAAGTTGCTCAATAGCTCTCTCACTTTCCTGAGGTAGGCAATAAGTCGAGGTCCCCGAGCCTCAAACTCCTCTCGCACTTGGCAAATAACGATTTTAGAGTCACAGAATATGTCCAACATTTTTATTTCGAGGTCTTTAGCAAGCTTCAGCCCGGCAATCAGGGCTTCATATTCAGAGTCATTGTTAGTCGCCGAAAATTCTAATCGTAGAGCGTAATATAACGACCGTCCTTCAGGAGTGACTAAGACGATTCCAGCTCCGGACCTTCGGTCGTTCTTGGCTCCATCTGTGTATAGTTTCCACGGGTCTATCTTTAACTCATCCTCGGACTTAACCACTCTGTCATCGATTACTTCCTCCTCTGGGATGGTGAATTCTGCTATAAAGTCTACCAGAGCTTGCCCCCTGATCGACTTTCGTGGTTGAAAATTTAAATCAAACTGACTTAATTCTATATTCCATTTGATCAACCTTCCCGATGCTTCAGGTCTCTGCAACACCTGCCTTAGGGGCTGGTCTGTGTATATGGTTATGGGATGAGCTTGGAAATAGTGACGAAGTTTTCGGGATGCGATTAGGAGGCTGTAAGCGAGCTTCTCAATCTTTGGGTAGTTGCGCTCTGCCGCTGCTAATTTCTTGCTTACATAATACACTGGACTTTGTGCTTTGTCTTCTTCTCGAACCAGAGCTGTGCTAACGGCGTGATCCGAGACTGCCAAGTAAACAAACAATTCTTCGTGATCCACAGGCTTTGACAAAATCGGCGGTTTCTCTAACAGTTCCAATAAATTTCTAAAGGCCTCAACACAGTCCGGAGTCCACTCGCAGTTCTTCTTTCCTCTTTTAATCAAATCAAAAAACGGAACGCATTTGTATGTGGCTTTGGAGATGAATCTACTCAGCGCAGCTACTTTCCCTGCAAGACTTTGGACGTCTTTAATTCTCCTCGGCTCTTCAATGTTTCTAATCGCTGCTATCTGGCTAGGATTGATTTCAATTCCTCGGGAGCTCACAATGAAGCCTAGGAACTTTCCCGATGCCACTCCAAATGAGCATTTCAGAGGATTCAACTTCATCCGATACTTTCGCAGGATACCAAACATTTCCGCCAAGTCTTGCGTATGGCTGGAGGACTGTTTCGATTTGACAAGCATATCATCCACGTAAACTTCCATACTCTTCCCTATTTGATTATAAAACATTCTGTTCACCAAGCGCTGATAAGTGGCTCCGGCGTTTTTCAATCCGAATGGCATTACAACATAACAATATAACCCCAAATTCGTAATGAAGCTCGTATGCTCTTGATCTGGCACGTGCATAGGAATTTGATTATATCCGGAATATGCGTCCATGAAAGAGAGAAGTTCATGACCTGCTGTCGAATCTACAAGCTGGTCAATCCTGGGAAGTGGGAAACTATCTTTTGGGCAAGCTTTGTTCAAATCTGAAAAATCAATGCAAGTCCACCACTTTCCATTCAGCTTCTTTACCAAGACGGGATTCGATATCCAGTCGGGATATGTCGAATCTCGAATAAATCCGTTCTGCTTCAGCTTCTCCACTTCCTCTTTGAGAGCAGTCGACCTCTCTGGGCACAGCATACGTCTCTTTTGCTTCACAGGCGGATGTTTCGGGTTTACATTTAATTTGTGACTTATAATGGATGGCGATATCCCACACATGTCAGCATGGGTCCAGGCAAACACGTCCAAGTTTGCCTTCAAGAAGTCCGTTAGTTCTTTGGCTCGACGTGGATCCAATTGAGAACCAATCTTCAAAACTTTTGTCGGATCAGCTTCATCAATGGGAATTTCCACTGTCGCTTCATTAGGAGTTGCATTTCTAGCCTCTGGTTCCTCGTCTTTTCTGGGATCCAGGTCTTTAGGCGTTCCTTTGGGCAACTCCTTCGGGGTCGATTTCTCTAATTGCTATACCGAGCCCCCCTTTGAGGGAGACGAGGCATCTTTACTCTCGATGTTAAGTCCTTTCATCAACAACTTTAATTCGGCAACATAGCAGGCCCGTCCGGAAGCTTGATCCCCTCTCATTACTCCAGTTCCGGCTTCGGTTGGGAACTTAAGCAATAAACACCAAGGGGCGATACAAGCTCTGAATTCAGCAAGGGCAGGCCTTCCCAAAAATGCATTATAAGGCGAATCTACGTCCAATACTACGAACTGAAGCATCCGCACTCTTCTGCGTTCTCCTTGCCCCAAGGTCACGGGCAATTCTATGTATCCCATGGGAGCTGTTGACGCCCCGTTGAAGCCTCTGATCCATCCTTCACATGGCTTCAAATCCTCAGATTCAAGCTTCATCTGATCGAATGACTTTTTAAACAAAATATTGACGGAACTTCCGTTATCCACTAACACCTTATGAACCAAGGCCGGCCCAATGGTGGTAGTAATGACCAACGGATCATCAGTGGGTGATTGAATCCCAGTATTATCTCTGCTGCGGAATACCACGTCGTCAAACATTGTCTTCTGTTATTTTATGGGGGTGATATCTTCCAAATCATCACCTTCATTCACATCTACGTGTTTGGCAGCATTTACATATTGATCCATTGCTCTAAAGCTACGGATTGCCGGGTGAGGTCCACCCACTATGGAGTTGATAACAATTCCCTTGCCTTTCTGCTGCGCCGTAGGCTTGGGAGCAGGTAGAATCTGTTTTGGAGCCTGCTCTCCTTGCCCCCTGTCCCTCGGGGCAACTTTATATTCATCCAGTTTCCCTTCACGCAGCAGCTTCTCAATCACATCTCTCAAATGCCGACATTCATTGGTTGAATGCCCATGAGTTCCATGAAACAAACAAAACTTCCCAGTTGCCATTTCTTTCTCGGTCGAGTCACGAGGTGGCGGTCTTTTGTATTGCAAAACATTATATGTATCCAGGTAAATATTCTCAAGAGTGTCGTTCAACGGTGTATAGTTCTCATAAGTCTGGAATCGGGGCCTTTTGCTAGGATCACTTCCCCTATTTCTATTTCTTCTGTTACCATTCGCATTATGGTTATTGTTGTTGCCCCCGTTTCCAGCATTGTTGTTTCCACCCTTGTTTCCCACATTTACTTCAACTTTTCCGGAACTTTCCCCAGACTGCTTCACGGCGACGTTACTCTGAACATTTTCTTTTGATGCCGCTTCAGACTTTCTCTTTCGGTTTTCCCTGGCTTCCTCTCGTCTTAAATAAATATCGGCCTTTTCATAGAATATCTCTCTCGTAGAGGGAGTCTTCCCAGAAAGGTAATCTCCAAACTCGGAGTCAGGATCGACTCCTTCCTTTAATGCAATCAGAATGGTGGGATCATGCGGGTCACTAACTTCAGTCACAGCTAAGTTAAAACGGTCAAGATATGACCTCAAAGACTCTCCTGGCGCCTGCTTAATTCTTGATAATTCAATGACACTTTTGGACTTTCGGGTATGGAGTCAGAACTGATTCATAAAACGTTCGCTCAGTTCCTTATAATTTGAAACCGAACGAGGGGGAAGGCAGGTAAACCAGAACAACGCCACATCTTTTAAATAGATTGGGAATGCTTTACACTTCACTGCATCAGGGGCAGCAGCAGCATTCATGAGCCACAAGTATCGCATCAAATGTTGTCCCGGATCAGTTCTCCCATTGTACTTGTCCATCTGCGGCAGGTTAAAACGCCGGGGAAACTGAAAGTCGAGGATGTCGTCAGTGAAAGGAGTATAGCTTCGCTCAGTGCCATAATCTTCGTTGGTATAGTTCCGGCTCTCGAACATAATCTGGCGCACCATTGCCTGTACATCAGCATTAGTTAGGGGCCGTTCAGATTCCCTGACCCTGGTATCTGGGTTCCTTCTGGGCTCTTGTTCAGGAGATGCCCTTCTTCTCCGAGCTGCTTCTGCTCTATTCCGTTTCCTACGCTCCCGGTCAATCTCGGGAGGAGGGGACTGGAGCCTTTGCCCCTGAGTGGGATCATTGTTTCCCAGTGCTCGTGCAATATCCTCGCGAGACCCCAAAGATCCGAATGTCAGCTGCTCCAAATTCTGAGGTCGTTCGAGCGGCCTTCGTTCACGGGGCCGCTCTTCCTCGGAAGAAGAAGACTGATCCACTGGTGTGTGACGAACCGGTGATGGGGTCCTCTGTCGATGGAGTTCGCTAATCTCCCTGCTCATGAGCCTCATATTTTCCTGCATCATGAGATTGGTGCGCTCGTGGACTTTCATAGCCTCCCTAGTACTCTCAAGCATGTCAAGTAGGCGTGAGAAATCTCCTTGAGTAATGGGCGCAGATGGATTGACCTGATCATTGACCCTGGTGGCTGAAATTGGAGCATTTGTAGGGACTCGAGTAGAGGTTCCAACATCACCAAGTGTCGGGTCGGATCAGAGATAGGAGATCGGGTCGGTTCGGAGCTGGGGAGCCTGGTCGGGTCGGTACATGGCAAGCTGCTCGGGTCGGTTCAGGTTGGGGGAATGCACTGCTTCAGAATCTCCTACCCGGATCGGATCGGAGCTCTCCCCTGAAGGCGGTTCGGGTTTCCTGCATCGGTTCGTCCTGCTGCTGAACTATGCCCACGAGACCTTGTTACAACCGCATTTTGCTGATCTTCGCCAGCTTCATTTCCTCGACCAGATTGAACTTCTTTGCCTTTTCCTTTGGCCATGATTCTTCGACAATCACTTCAACAAATATCCAAGGGCGTTGAAACTTGAGGATTAACTTCTTTGAACTCAACGGTCCAAAAAGTAGAACGATAATCCCCAAAAACAAAGAATTCAGATGAATTCTCAGTGAAAGCACCAAAATGTTAGACCAAAAAGTGGTTCTAACACCCAAATTGATTAAAAGCAAAATGAAATGAGATCAAAAATAAAAATGAACACACAGGATTTATAGTGGTTCGGCGAAGAAATACCTACGTCCACATGTCTTTCACTATTTTCACTGATTTAGTTGCAAGTACAATGAAATATTCACTTGATTTCTCTCATAACTCACTTACAATCACTCAATTGTCTAAAAACAAATTATGAAAGAAGATTTGGATTTTCCGGGAGTGCTGGAATTCGGGTTATGAAGGTGGTTGAACTCTCAAAGTGCCAGAAAAAAGATCCTTTTCTTTGCCTCCAGACGGGGTATTTATAGGTGAGAATTTGCTTAGAACCCGATCCGGATCGAAGCCACGTGTCATTCATCCATCAGCCTCGGGTTCGGATGAATTTCTATGTTGACAACACATCAGAGTAGTGGACGTTGAGGGTAGGAACTGGTCACAGCCGATCCGAATAACCAGGCGCGCATGCAGGAGAGTGACGTGGAAGACAGGCTCGGGTCGGAGGGGTATGCATAAGGGGTTTGGATCGGAATACCCGATCCGAACCGGATTGACTTAGGACTAATTCTTGTGTTTACTCCGCTCCGCTCAGATCTATTACTCTTCGCTCCCGCTGGAAATAGGTTGCTCTCCGATCCGAACAGACGTGCCTCTCTAATTCTAACAACAATAGCTTACCGATCCGAACAGCAGACTTTATCCGATTCGAACCGCTATACTGCTCTGATCCAACCCACTTCAGTGTTTTTCAAGCTCTTCAATATTTCACATCTTGACTTTGTGTTGCCCAGTTCACAAAGTGGGCTAACAGCTGCTATCTTGGAGAAGTCCTGGATAAACTTACGATAATATCCAGCTAACCCCAAGAAACTTCTTACGTCTGTTGCATTCTTGGGCGTAGGCCAATCCTGTACCGTAGCCACCTTCGTAGGGTCTACGGTAATACCATTCTCTGAAACAACATGGCCCAAGAATCTCACTTCCCTCCTCCAGAAGTGACACTTAGAAAACTTCGCTTTCAATTGGTGTTTCCTCAACACCTCCATCACTATCCTCAAATGTCCCTTGTGTTCCTTCTCTGTCCTCGAGTAAACAAGGATGTCGTCTATGAACACAAGAACAAACTTATTCAATTGATCTCTGAATACTCGATTCATAAGATCCACAAAGTAGGCTGGTGCATTGGTCAACCCAAATGGCGTAACCAACCACTCATAGAATCCAGACGGCGTCCTAAATGTCGTTTTCGAAACACTCTCATCTGCTACTCGGAGCTGATGAAATCCTGTCGCGAGGTCCAACTGGGAGAACACTCTTGCTCCTTCTAGTTGATCAAACAAATCATCTATCCGTGGTAGAGGATACTTATTCTTCCTCGTCACCTTATTCAACTCGCGATAGTCCACACGCAAACGAAATGAACCATCTGCCTTAGTGACAAACACAACTGGTGCTCCCCACTCGGAGACACTTCTTCTAATAAATGCCTTCTTCAAAAGATTGATTACTTGCACCCCGAGCTCTCGCTATTCCCTTGGTGCCATACGACGAAGTGGCATCACTATAGGTCTGGCATCTTTCACTAAATCGATACGGAACTCAATCTCTCGGTGTGGTGGAAGCCCGGTCACCTCCTCGAAGATGTCCGAATACTGGCCAAGCACGGGCACATCTGACAACTCATCATGCGGGATGTCGAGGGAATTTACAAAACTAGCCATTACCCCATCACTAGGTAGACTACCAAACACTACCCTCCGCCCATCATCCGCCCTAATTGTTACCAAAAAGCCCTCATAGCCTACCACCACCCCGTATCATTGGAGCCGATCGACCCCCAATATAATGCCATACCCAGTAAAGCCCAAAACAAAGCAATCACAAATAAACATACATCCATGACTCGATAAGACCGAATTTCAGCAAATCATACTAAGGTTAGTCGAACCACCAATCGGTTTCGTCACAACCAACGGTCTATCGACTATCTCGGGTTCCATTCCCAACCAATCCACCAGGTCACTAGAAATGAAGGAACAGGAAGCCCCAGTATCAAACAAAACTCGAACTGGTACATCATAAATAGAAAGCATACCTTGAATGACGACATTCTTTCCTTTCTCCGCCGCAGTTGGGGCGTTCGACGAAGAAGGAACAACATCAATAGCATATGCTTTCACAATCTGCTTCTCCTTAAGAGGCTGTGGACACTTATCCTTATGATGTCCCACTTGGCCACAGTTGTAGCACTTCCTATCCAATGGCTTGGCCCGACATTCTTTAGCATAATGGCCCTTCTTACCACAGCTGAAGCACTCAACATCTTTCTTGCTCTTTTTCTGGCCATCCTTAGATTGGTTCTGTTTCCTCTTATTCTGAGAGTTATTCTTGCCTCCACCGCCCGCTTGCGGTTTCAGCCCTTCTGCAAATGCAGCCTCAGTCTTTGGCTTAGGGTAAAGACTCTCTGATCTCAAATCTTTCCCCACAATCGATTCAAAAGTCTCATTGATGTGGTTGATAAGCCTTTCCCCCAAGTATCCATCCAACTCTGTAATGAACTTCTCATTCTTCTTCTCAGGAGTACCGATAAGAGATAGTCCATACTTTGACAAAGTGTCGAACTCAGCAATATAGTCAGAGACTGCCCTACCATTCTGATTGAGTTCCATGAATCTCTTAAACAACACTAACTTCTGGGCAGCTGGAATGAACTTCTCGCTAAAGCGAGCCATGAACTGATCCCAAGTAACCTGATCTTCTAGAGTAGCTGTTCTAATGGCATTCCACCAATTCATCGCTCGCCCTTGCAGCTGACGAGACACTAGCCTTCTCTTCATCGCATCCTCAATACCCAAGTCGTCGAAGATACGATCACAGCTATCCAACCAATTATAAACATCTGTGGCCGACTTCGTTCCATGGAACGGCTTCCCACCAAGGTTAGTGTAATCCTTGCACAACTTGGCGAAATCAACCCTAGGCGCTTGCACTACTGGACCACCACCATTTCCAGGATTGGGAACTGCTTCCTGAACATCCCTAAGCATCTCCCTCATGAAGTTAGTGAACATCATCCTCTTGTCAGGAGCATTCCAATTATTGGTCCCTCTACCAGCACCCCTCGTGTCTCGACTCATCGTTCAATCTGTAAACAGAAAACGATTAATGACCCCATAGTGGTGCTAGTGCAGTACGACTTCATTCTTATACTACTAATAGTATATATATGGCTTTTGAAAACCAAAGTAATCACAAATACGCGCTCTCATATATGTACTATCTCTCCCTAGTGTCTTTCCCTAGGTTAACTAAGCAACCTAGAGATCTGATACTAAATGTGATGGCCCGCCCCGCACCAACCGACATTTACACCAAAAGTGCGCTATACACATGTCCAGTTAGCACGGGACGGTCGTCGGAAGAAAAGGAAAGAAGGAAATGAACTAACAAGCAACCTGTAGAATGTCTCACAACGCATGGAACAAAATATAATAATAACATACTTGACATAAAACATGTGAGACAATGCATAAGCTGAAAACAAACTAACATAGCAACAAAAAATCCAAGTACAGCTTATGATCCAAAGCCAACATTATTACAACTTTTCAAACTGTCTCAAAAGCAAAAGCAAGATAAGGGAGGTACACTACTAATGCCCAAGTAGCGACCACCAATGACACAGGGAGAATATCTATATATCATACGTGGAAGCCTCCTGCTCACCTCCGAATTAGCTACTCGCGTCTCACCAGCTAACCTGTCTCTAGTTTGCTCATGTGAGCACCCATAGTAATAAGAAGAGACATAAAACTTTGGGTCAGACAAAAAATCTGGTATGAGCGATAAGCATCTAAGCAGAACAATAACAGGTATACCAAACCATACCTGAACCTGGATCTGCAACCAAAAAGTTAGCACTACATACTGTACAACACTCTAAGGTGCCATTTCAAATGGCGTAAAGATAACGGGGGTGAGGGTGTGCATGTCATAGTGATGGCAGACAATCAAGCATAACAACCATCCTCACATCTGTCACTCAGTGCGTAAAGCATACGATATCCACCACTTCGATCACCCAATATGCTTTGCTATGATCACTTTGCCCCATGAAGTCACAATGACTTCACTGCACTGATCCATAGCCGCTAATCCTTCGCTATGTCCACTCTGCCCCATGGAGTCGCAGTGACCCCACTGCACTGGCTCGTAGCCTTACTAATCCTTTACTATGTCCACTCTGCCCCATGGAGTCACAATGACCCCACTGCACTGGTTCATAGTCTTACTACGATCACTTTGCCCCTCGAGTCATAATGACTCTACTGCACTGATACGTAGTCCTGCTACGATCACTTTGCCCCTCGAGTCATAATGACTCTACTGCACTGATACGTAGCCCATCATTCCTTTCAGTGGTGAATCGAGGTTATGAACGTCGACAACTCCTTAGCACACGTCCCGCAGCAAAGCCCAACCATGAAGTGGACTCATTGGTTCCCAACTGGATCCTGAGCTCTAACTTCCATTTGGACTACCTTTGCATCTCGGGTTATTAGTCGTAACCGGATCGGTTCGGATCTCCCCCTAATCATCAGTTCAGTTCGGATTGGAATGCTCCTTGTTCACTGGATCAGATCGACAGACATCACCCTTGGTGGATCGGGTCGGGTTCTTCATGTCCAATCACCACGCGTCGGTTCGGTTCGGATGTGGCCATGTGGGTCAGATCGGAGTGCTGCATGCCACGAGAGGTGCAAGTGGATCGGAGCTTCCCCATTTCATGTTGCCCTCCTCTGATCGGGTCGGGTGTGATGTGCGAGAGCGGATCGGGTACGAGGGCTATTGTGGGAAGGGCGTTGTAGTGGTTCGGTTCGGGTCCTCCTGACCGATCCGATCCGGTTCGGATGTCTTCCTGCACTTTTTCCAACAAGAAGTTTACGCCACTCGACGGCGTTTTCGACCATTCCAACTATTCTAATCAATCACAAAGTATATCATACAGTCATAGCAACATGTATAATCAACCACAAACACCAAAACAACAATATGATAGGTTAAAATGGATGAAACATAGCCTAAACCCCATATTTTTCCCTTAAGCATGTTTAGGTGAAACTAATGATATAATTAGAAAAAATTAACCAAATTAACCCAAATTCATATCAGAGGTCTAAAACATCATTTAAGAATTTATAAATATTTTTTCAAAATTTTATCATGTCTAATTTTGCTAATTAACACTAATTACCCTTAGTTAACCATAATTAGTGAGGAACTATGCAAATCACTCACCTTAGCCACAAATAAGACTTAGATCTGAAATAAATCTCTGATTTGGCATGAATACTTATGCTAAATAGCAGCTCTAATCTTGATTTGGTGAAGATCTCCCTTGATTTGATGTTGTTAAGCTTAATTCTTGATTAGAGAGTGATTTAGAAGTGATTTAGGGGTTGGAGGCCGTTTTTAGGGTTTCTAAGAGGTAAGTGGAGGCTAGAAAACTGAAATAGGATGAAACCCTAACTCTTTTCAGCCTCCCCATAACCCTAATCCCGAAATGGGTTATTGGCCCATTCACTAATCACCCTATTTGGCCCGGTTAAGCAGTTTTTCACCTTCCAAACCTTATTTCAATCATATCTCCCAAACGTAAGTCTGTTTCTCACATGTAACCACTCTACGGAAAGGTAAACCATCAAACGAATCTAATGGATGTGGTTTCAGGTCAAAATTCCGTTCCAATCAAAAGTTATGGCTGAAACAAGATCAGCTAGGGGCAAAACGGTCATTTAAAAATCGGCAAAAATCATGAACATGGGAAATGACTCTAATGGTTGTTTCCCAAAGTTACATGACCATACGACTTCATATGGGAAAGAAATAAATATTCTACGATCCTCTGATGCGTAGAATGTGGGTTGCTACATTTCAGTTCATCTTCGTGGATTAATCGCGAACCCTATTCTGGTATGATTTCCTTTTTCTCAATTTACAAATTTATTTGATTGATCCTATTGAATTTTGGTTGCAATTTAGTTATACGATATGAAATTACACCCAAATTACTACCAATTGTATTAGAGCTTGGATTTTGTAAATTTGTAGGTTGAGCTTAATTAAGATTTCTTCTTTATATGCTGGATTCATGTCAAAACTAAAAGTGTTATGAACACTGCTATAAGAAATCGTTTCGTTATATTAAAAAATATATTTTATATACGATATAAAATATGATATGAATCTCTTGAATAATGTTGATTATTTGTTTTGGCATAAGATGATTAATGCCTAGTATGTTATATTTTATAGATCTGGAATGAATCTATGTAATGAATCTGGAATCATTTTATATCCTATCAATAGTTATTACACCCAAATTTATGATATGAAAAACAATTGTTTTGTTTCTCTGTAATATAACTTCGATCCGACTTGTATCTATAATGACTTAATATATATACATTTCAAATTGTTTTAGATAAGAATTCTGGACAATAGGAGTTTGTTTGAGATTTTGAAATGTATAAACAGATAATACAGAGTATGACTCTGTTATACTTCTGATTTTGATCGAAAACACTGAATACAAAAATCTGTTCTAAAGCTATATATAATGATTTGTTTATTGTTTACAATGTTAATGTTATAATCAAAATGTCTGACTGGTATTTATTAATGATCTGTTTATACTGATAAACAGTGTTAAAACCATTATCAAAGTGTTTGATTAATAAATATTCATGGCCAGTCTTTAACATAAATCGGTTTGATAAACCAGTTAGATAATTTTTTGCGTATTTGTTGATTTACTGAAATCAACTATATGAAAATTTATTAAAACAGATTTTGATTTTATATTTGGATGTAAAATCAGTATTTTATTTGGACTGGTTTTGATTTCTAACTAATACTAGTTTATCGTTGACAATAGAATCATAGATAAAAGAATTTTTACAAAAATTTCTTTATTTTGTATACGGATCATATTGACAATGAAAAGAACAAGTTCTAATCACAATAAATGTTTTGTGATTTGTTCATTGCATAAAATATTTATATCGGATGTAAATTGATGATCACATTCCATGTATGCAATTGGCATATATGTGAAGATGCATAAGGTTTTAATCTATCAAACCTATATTTTGAGATCTGTTTTTAGCATTACGAAAAATCTGATTTTTCTGTTTTGTTTTACTTGTACTATTTATATAAGTGACTTGATCAGGATAATGATCTGATATTAAAGTCACTTAAAACACCATTGCAAATGCATATTTTACTTTGATTAAAGTTCTATTTCAATTGTTTGACCATTCAGTTTTATAACAGATATACTATGGCTCATTAACTCGGTGAATTATATATATGATTTGTTTCATAAGTATGCAAATAACATATATGTTCTGACATATATGAAACTGATCTATTATATAAAACAACATATGGATGATCTTGCTGTATATTTATAATGATAAGTATACAATATAAATGATTTCAGAGACACAAGAAATATGATTTTGTGTCTAATTTCAGTTTAGTGTTATATGTATTAGTTATTGTATCAAGATGCAAAAACTGATATCAAGACAGTTTAGGATGCTGCTAATAATCTTCTACATTAATGAATGTTCTGTTACAAGTTTGACTCGTAAATGGATCACTACATGTTTCTCTGTCTTGATATACTAGAAAACCAATTTATATTGACTTGAAATATGTATTGGATGTTTATAAAGTTTCATTACAATTTATTTAGCTTCATGAATTATTAGAAGATAGAAAACTTTCTAGCATGAGTAAATATAAGATTGAAAGTGCCTCTGCTGTTTTGTAAATAACATGTAATGAATTAGTGTTCTAACAAGAATGTTGATATTGTCAACTTATTTGATAAATTAAACAATGCAACAGATGTTCATTTCATAGTGATGTTATAAGATCATTACAAAACAGCAGAGAGTATCAATTTATGATCACTAATGGGCATACGAATATTTTAGCTTTAATTAGCTGTATTATTATATGCTTCAATGATCAGTTTATTTCATGAAATTTGTAAATTTTGATATGAAGTACATTCATATATCAGGATATTTTTATAAGATGGCTGAAAGCACTATTTAATCTTGTATCTATATAATTACTTAATATGATATAATACATTGGATAAGTTTGACTTATTTCATTGTGTTCATGCAATGTTTTAATCTGAGGATTGAAGTTAAATTTCAGAATCTGGAATGAAGTCCAGATTTCAATCCATAGATACCAGATTTAATTTATAATCATTAATCATGTTAGTACATGTATATATTATATACAAATTAGAACATATTTATTCATAAAGTTTTGGTTCTTTCAGCAATGCTTATATATACATTTGATATAATATCGCAATTTCAAAATGTAGTGCATTCGTTCAGCAAGTTCACTGCAAATTTGATTTGCAAGTTACTTGCATAAGGGTTTTCAAAAATATTAATCTATATGAAAGCAGTATTCTATTCCGGGATAAACCTGCGAGAGCAAGTATGACTTGCTGATGTTCCATAATTATTATACGTTCTCAATATGAATTATGTATCAGGATATGTAATAACCCGGAAATCCGAGCCAATTTAAAATTTTTATTTTGGCAATTTGAGTGAATTTTGAATATTTAAAATGAATGATTTTAAATAATAACGACGAGAAATTTAGTTTGAATAAAATTCGAACGTATATATTTATTTGAATCGTCGTTATAATATAAATAATTATTTATAATTATAAAAGGAAATGAAAAAGGTGCGGTAGTTCGAAATTTCGATTTCAAAGTTCAAATGGATGTACATGATTCAAAATAAACCGAATTTTAGCTAAACCAAAAAAATATTAGAATCTATTTGAGAATATCTTTCCAATGAATCCAAAAAAGCGAAATTTCATAGTGCGAATCAAAAGTTATGCCCAGTTGAAAATTCAGAATAGTCGCTATGGAATTCTGGCCCTTAAAAATGGAAATTTTGCAAACGACCTCTATTTTCGACGAAACCACTTTTTTGGATCCGTGATGTCAAGTTATTGCTAGGTTTCAAAATTCGTAATTTTATGAATCAATATGTGAGCATGGCAAAGGAAAACGCGTTTGACCCGTTTCAGTTGATTTTAATCGACTGGAAAATGGCCATTTTTTAAACGGTCTCAGAATTTGACGAAATTAGTTTTGTTAGGACCGTATCATCAATACGAAGCTAGAAAATATTTTTCGGAAATTTTTAGAGTCCGTATGTGGCCCCGGTAAATTAAAATGTGCGTTTAAATTCAATATATAATGATTTAAATTTTAATTTAAACAAAAACTGATCGAAACAGTCGAATCAGCTTAAGAAACATATCCCATTGTGTTCAGAATGGGGGTAATTAGCTAGGGACGACAGTTGGTGGGCCTCGTTTGGGGTTTGTATACAAAGTCAACTCTATAAGGAATAATAATAATATAATAATTATAAATTATCACCCTCTCCCCCTAGTTTCTCTCACCCCGTTCAGTTAAAATAAAAAAAAACCCAAAAGGAAACCGCGATTCCCCTTCGCTGCCGACCGCCGCTGCTCCGACACCCCCCCCCCCCCCCCCCCCCGTCGGCGATCCTCTCTCCTCCCTCTCCTCTGTAAAGTCGCGAAACCCCGTCCTCCTTCCTCCGCCGTTCTCCTCTTCTCTCTCTTCCGCCGATAGAAAACCCTAAACGAGTCAACCCAATCCGCCTCCCAGACCCCGCCTTCGACCTCGCTGACCCGCCACGCCGTCCTCTGACCATCCTCCGCCTCCCTTTGGCGCCTTCTCCGATGCAAATCCCCCCTCTCTCGCTAGAAACGCGGTAAGTTTTCTTCTTTATTTATTTATTTATATTTATTTAAAATAATTAGCTTATAAAAATATAGTTTTTAGTTTATAAAAATCTGAGTTTTCAGTTTATAAAAATATAGTCTTTATGAGAAAAAAATCAATTTTTGTTTGAATATAATTTACATAGAAAAAGTATGGTTTTCATCATATGAAAAGCGAGTGAAAAGTATGGTTTTCGTCATATGAAAAGCGAGTGAAAAGTATGGTTTTTGTCATATGAAAAGCGAGTGAAAAGTATGGTTTTTGTCATATGAAAAGCAAGTGAAAAGTATAATTTTGTCATATGAAAGGCGAGTGAAAAATAAAATTTTTGTCATCTGAAAGGCGAGTGAAAAATATATTTTTTGTCATCTGAAAGGCGAGTGAAAAATATAATTTTTGCCATATGAAAAGCGAGTAAAAATATAATTTTTATAAGATAGAGAATATAAAAATACAATTTTTATATATGTAGCATGATAAAAATATGATTTTTATTATATGAGAAGGGAAATAAAAATATGAACTTTATTTTATCATGAAGTAGTGAGGATAAAGATTAGATTTTTATATGAGTAATGAATTAAAATAGAATTTTTATATAATAGAGAATATAAAAATATGATTTTTATATATGTAGCGAAATAAAAATACGATTTTTATATATGTAGCGTTGAAATAAAAATGTGATTTTGAAATATAAGCATCATGTGAAACAGGTTGTGATGAAACGAATTAAAATCAAAAAGGAATTCAAACGGTTCAGGAATTCAGAAATCAAATGGCGGAGTGGAAACCAAAGGTGAGAACTTCTCACTTTTATTTTTATTTCTAGTTTGAAATATATACTAGGATGCAGACGGTGCTTAGCAGCACCCGACACCCGTTGTCCACAGACCATAGACGACTTGTGTGATTGTTTGTGTTGTGAAATTTGACTGTTGATTGTGATGTGAAAAGTATATATTCATGTGTTGAAAGTAAAATAATTTCATGTATTGAAATAGAATAAATATCCATGTGTTGAATAAAAATAAATATTCATGTGTTGAATAAGAAAATTCATGTGTTGAATAGAATGAATATTCATGTGTTGAAATCAAATATATATTCATGTGTTGAAATAAAATATATATTCATTTACAAATCGAACGATTTGTTTATGTACACCAATTTGACTGATATTGATTGGGACGATAAATTTTACACACCGCCCAACTGCACAAATAAAATCTGTGTTTGATTTTTTGAAACCCCACATGGGTGTTGGGATGAAATTTGACATACACTAATCCCAATAATTAGCTGCATGCCGATTGATTGATTGATAGGCTGTTATAAGCGTTGAATATTTATGTTTGATGCATATACAGTGTAGAATGCACTCTGGATGATGGTTGATTATTTATCATTGCTATTATATACATCTGTAGTATAGAATCCATATAAATAATATCATATGGTAATTGAGTGGGTCTCATTCCAATTTAGAAAATAAATTATATTCATGTGTTAAATAAACAAAATAGTCATGTGTTGACGATACTCATGTGTTGAGAATATTCATGTGTTGAAAGAAATATAGATTCATGTGTTGAATAGAGAAAATGTCTATTTGTTGAATAGAATAACGAAGTTATTGAAATATATATAAAGCCGTGTTGGTTAGATATGCGCCATTTTGACGCGAACGATCATTATATCGATTATATTCGTTTTTATAATTAATATAGTTAAGGAAGTGATTTCAAAACATAACATTTTGAATATATATATATATATATATATATCAATGATATGGAATATTCAATTTTGAATTGAAATTGAATATGAAGTTGAAATCGTTTTGAAAACGATTTTAAAACAAATTATAAAATACGTTTTAAAAGGAAATCAACGAAGTATATATTATATATATTATATATATATAATATAATGGCCTGAATAGAAAACGCCGCGCAGCCGTAGTTCGTGAATTTCGACCATTGACTTCGAATGGACACTACGGGAGATCCGACTGTCGGATTCTCCTAAAACCAGAACCGTTGGGTTCATATCGAAATGAGCTTTCTAACGAATATTAGAAATTAGAAATCTAACGGTTGGATTTGGAATTATGTCTAATCAAATTTGGAAAATGTCATTGTAAGTGCAGTTCGATGGCCGTTGATGGAAATCGACTGTACGGGCCTTGATAAAATTATTAAAAATATCAATAATTTGTGTAAAATCATAAGAAATGATTTGGAAAGAATTGGGATGAAAAATTCCATATTTGAAAAGATAAAAATAGATTTTTATCGAAATAAACTAGTTTTGAACTAGAATTATAATCCATTTATTTTTAAAATAATTAGATTGGATTTGAAATGGTTTTAAAAGTAACCAGAATTTCCTATAACTGAATTTGAATGTGATTTTGGGTTTATCGTGAACCGTGTTTTAAATGACTTTGATTCTTTAACCCAGTTAAAGACAGGATATGATTTCCCAAGTTAAACAATCATTTTTGGGAAGATTAAAACCAAGTGGAGTTTTAATGAATCTTTAATTAGATTGAAATGATCGAGAATGGAGTATCACCAGTTTTGCTCCATGCGATAGTTAAATCTGTAATTAGATTTGAACGTGAAATGGTAATTGAATTTACCGATAACACCGTGGTGTTAGATATGAAGTATGACCAGTTTTACTTTATGGGATGAATAGGTTGGGATTGGGAAATAAAATAAATGATTACTTCGGTGTGGTTCGCTAATCCCGACTAGTTTGAATTGATATTCAAAAGAAGATTACAGAATAAATTTAAAGAATTTATCTTTGATAAAATTAATGGGAACCTTTCCCAAATTATAAGAGTATTTGAATAAAAGAATATTCTGAATTGGAATAAGGTGTATGTTGTGTTTGTGTAACACTTGTTTATTATATACGCGAGTTATTCAGAAAGACCGGGTTTATCCCATTCTGGATAACTAATTCGACGTGGTGTCGAGGATGAAGACGGTGGTCGAAGACCGGAGGTCTTCACATCATTTGGGAGATTACTGATGATCTTGATTGGGCTGTACACCCAAGAGGAGGGAATCAGTTGGTGATCGTCCAGACGTACTTGGAGATCGATGGACATGTGAGGTACAAGGTGCCTCCGGTTTCGTTCAGACCCAGAACGGACTTGTAAATGGACTGTGTGTCTGACATTGGATATCATTCTGTGTGATTGATGGATATCGGTTGCATGGAGTGGTTTGCCTGTGTGGCATGCTAATATGCAAATGATCAAGGATTCTGTTGAAAAGCAGAGTCTTGTGGTTGACGATCAAAGCACGACCTGTGTGGCATAGCTTTGTATAGCATTAATTCGCGAGCCTCACACCCCGATGTGAACCAAAAACGGGAGAGGACGGCAGGGAGGGAATGCGTTTCTTTCTAGCTAGGGTGGTGTCAGTGACCTACCAGCCCTTACATTTATACTATTTTCACCTATGTGGTTGTTGCTGTTGCGAGGTGCCTCGGATATATCAGTGACTATGTGGAGTCGATGCAGTCATTTGGCACATTTACGCCCCAAAGGGCGGGGAAACGCATGTTCTGGGTTTAAGTTTAATCCACATCGGTGGACTGGCCCTGCATGTTGCCTAGGTACAGTTGCGGCTGAGTCCTGAGACTTGGTAGGCTAGATTGTCTCGAAACGGTAGGATTGCGCCTAGCCTTGGTTCACAGATGGAAATCCAGCTTCCAAATACGACATCTTGCAGTTTTAATTGTAGAACTAGTATGGCGACATGATATATGGTACCCATGTCGTCTATGATTGATACTTATGACTGAAATTGTTCTGACACTATACACTTATAGTAATAATAAAAGATGAAATTTAGCGTATCAAGCATTCTTTGGCTATTATAAGGTAAAACCCTATCCTCCGGCTTGTGTTGCATTGTGTGATGGGACCTGGGTCTTATAATAGCTTCATTGTTCTTTATTTAGCATTGCGCA
This sequence comes from Allium sativum, assembly GCA_030737875.1. Classification (NCBI taxonomy): domain Eukaryota; kingdom Viridiplantae; phylum Streptophyta; class Magnoliopsida; order Asparagales; family Amaryllidaceae; genus Allium; species Allium sativum. The sequence goes on along the minus strand of CM060913.1, from coordinate 5,182,760 downwards.
GTTGTTTTATGCACTGGTATTCTTGGGAGGAAACTCGTTCCATGTTATACGATGTGGTCCCTTGATTTACCTAACTTTAAAATAAAGATTAATAACTGTTTTAGTACTCACACCAGTCACATAACTGACCTGGAGTTTATTGTTTTAACCTAAACTCTGGGTGCCCCTATTTCCGCACGGGCCGCTAGTAGTTTTGGTTTTGTAGATTTATATTCACAGGAACTTGGTTTACAGTTGGAATGATATCCGGAAAGCTCTGTATCCGTATATTCTTTTCAGTTGTGTTTTGTATTATTTTCCACTGCTATGTAATGTATTATAAATCTATCATATTTATTGAATGTATTTTATTAATTCATACTCTGTATATTCTTGTATTCTGATGGAATTGTTGTAATTAACAATGAAATGTTCTTCTGTTTGCGTTCTGATGTGGCTTGTTCTCAACTCAATCCGTGATTTCCCGCAAGGAGGATTTCGGGTCGTCTCAGGATATATATATATATATATATATATATATATATATATATATATATATATATATATATATATCAAGTAAATAGGAACAAGGAAGAAGTTAGAGAAAATTTTAGTTTCAGGGACAAGAAGTTTGCTTTTTAGGTTGAAGGGCACTTTTTAGTGTAAACAGAAAATGATAACATTCCATGATTTACCCTAAAAAGTGTCCTTCAACCTAAAAAGCAAACGTCTTGTCCTTAAAACAAATTTTTTCTCAAACTTCTTCCTTGTGCGTAAAAACCCCTATATATATTGATTTATATGTATTATAAACCTGGAATATACAAATATACAGAAATCACAAACTGCTAATAACTGAGTGAAACATGGATTGTTATTCACAGCATATGAATGTTAAATATACATGTGATGTAGAGGAGTAAATGCATTTGATGTGTTTGACTTGAACGCAGCATATAACATATACTTGATATATTAAAACAGCCTAACCCTGTGATCAAAAACTGTTTTATACAGGGGAGCATCAGTGCATAAATTAAAACCTGAAACTGTTTCAGGATAAAGGGGGCAACTCGAAAGAATGGGTCAACAGTGGGCCTATACTGGTGTTATGGTTTTAATAATAAAACAAGTATGACTTGTATTTCCACTTACGAATTGTTTCATGTATAAATCTAGAATTTTTTGTTTGAACTTTGCTTCATATGTATATATATTAGAATTTCATGTATGAACTTTGCTTCATGTGTATATATATATATATATATATATATATATATATATTAGTACATGCTGTATGAACTTTGCTACGTGTAAAATTGTATAATACAGTATATCAGGATGTTGAAATGTAATGTTGATTTAAGTTGTATGTACAATTGTATATGTACAACTATGTAACATGCTTTTTCATTAGTTAATATACCTATAGATATGAATGTATAAGATGCATTATCAAGAGCTGAACAGATGTTCAAATTTAGTTGTTGAGCTTGTTTACATGTTGGGTTTTATGACATTCTTGGAAATTAATTTGGGCCTTAAATAAGTTTTGGTTTACATAAATGTATATATATTAATGGGCTCACTCAAACATCTTTTATACATAATCGGGCTTTAAGTTGTTTTGGTCTGAATATAATCTAGAACTGGAATTGATTGCTTGAAGTTTAACATTAAAATTTATGAGTGTAATTTATAATATTTTACATTCAAGCTTTATCTTAGCCATTTTTTTATTTGAAATGTTCAAATAAAATAAACTTGGTTCTTACATGACATTAAACATATATGTTTCATATATTTATTTAAATCTAGTTTATATTACGAATATAAAATACAAATATTTGACATATGTAAATAGCTATAATACTGTTTCCACTACGAATTATAAAATTCTCTTTATATAGCAAATTTTGTTATATTAAGTCATGGTGACGTCTTCCAATAATACACTCATCAATGTCCAAAATCACTGGATGTAGGTAATGCCAAAGCATTGTGCATTCTTTTATTTTGGTTATATGCGACGGAGTAAAAGTGATACTTGAACTGTATTATTGGGTCTGACTTAATTGAGCTGCATAATAAGATTATGGCTTAGAGACAACAGCGTGAATTATTCTATATTTTGAGCAAATGAATAATACTGAACAAAATGTTCATCATGCGATCCAAGAGTTATATAAATGATATAATTGACATAAGATGTCTACCTAAAAGGTTGTGTTTTGGGTATTAGCCAAAGTTAGGTCAAGGCATGACTAGATATGGATCTTGGAACACTGTTATATATATATATATTGATATATGTATATAAACAGAGGGATGTTAATTTGAGTGGGAGCGTATTTTAGTTTAATACATTTATGTTAATATAAATTTTAATTGTCAAAAATTTGTATTAAATAAATATTATAAAATCTTTTATTATTTATTATCTAATGTAGATATTAAATGATAAATAACTCCGATAATTTAAATTTGTTCTTGAGAATGATAACTTGATTTAAATCAAATTTCTTGACTAACATTGAAATTTGAAGATTGTCCACAAACAAATTAAAACGTAATTGTTCTAACAAATATAGAGGATCTAAAATAAAAGTTAAAGTGTGACTTCAACTGAATAAGATATAAATGTTATAATAATCTACTTATACATTTCTAGTATTAGATACTAGATATAAATCACATAAATGTATGTTGATTTAAGAAATTGCAGAATAAGTAGAAATCTGATAAAATGACAAGTGGATTTACGATTGGAAATGAAGCAAATGTTGTTAGATTATCCATAGGAAGTTGATTCTTGTTGATTGTACTGGCTTAATTAAATAAATAAAATAATTGTTATAATGAAATTCCACTTAAGATAAATGTTATAATAGATCTTGTTTAGACAAGTATGAATTTCATTTGTAATAAAAGAACAATGGTTATTCATTTTATTCAAATGAAATATCATATGGAATTTCACAAATAGTTAATGATCTTTGTAAATCCTTAACTATAATGTACTTGACATTAATAATGAGTGGATTAAATTTAGTGATTTAAATCCAATATACCTTTAGTATTACTGGTTGGCCCAGTAAACAAGAAAGTATATCAAAACTCCATAATAATGAAATTTTGAGACCATTTGATTTTGAATCATATGCAAGTCTTGTCTATTAGGCAAAATAACTAAATAGTCTTTCACTTGACACGACGAATGAGCAATATGTATTAGGTCTCGTACATAATGATGTATATGGAGCAATGAATACATAAGCTAAAGGCAGGTTATATTACTTCATTATATTTACTTATGATATCAGTAAATACAGATATGTGTATCTTATGAAACACATATCCGAATCTGTAACGACCCGCATTCTATGCATCGGAGGATCGTATAATATTTATTTCATTTTCGTACGAAGTCGTTTGGTCGTGTAACTTTGGGGGATGACTATTGGGGTCATTTCCCATGTTCATGATTTTTGCCGATTTTTAAATGACCATTTTGCCCCTAGTTGATCTTGTTTCGGTCATAACTTTTGATTGGTAAGGAATTTTGACCTGAAACAATTTCCATTGGATCCAAATGATGATTTACCTTTTCATAGAGTGGTCACATTAGCCAAACGGACTTACCGTTTGGGAGATATGGCAAAAACAAGGTTTAGAAGGTGAAAAACAGCTTAACCGGGCCTAATTATGGTGATTAGCAAGAGGGCCCATAACCCATTTCGGGATTAGGGTTATAGGGAGGCTGAGACAGTTAGGAAACGAATTTTATTTCATTTTTCAGCCGCCTAAGACATTTCTCTATCCCTAGCCATGGCCTTCACCTTCAAATTTCATCCCAAATCGTCCTAATCGCTTTCTAATTGAAGATTAAGCCAAGCTACGTCAAATCAAGAGGAAATAACACTAATTCAGAGTTGGAGCTGCTGTGTTGCATTAAAATTCGACCCCAAAAAGATAATATTTCAGATCTACAGTTTGTTTGTGGCCAAGGTGAGTGATTAGCATTGTTTTTTACACTAATTACAGTTAATTAGGGTGATTAGTGTTAAATAACGAAATTATGCATGTTAAATATCTGGAAAAATGTTTAGAAATTCTTAAACACCGTTTTAGACCTCTGTTAGAAGTTTGGGTTAATTTGGTTAAGTTTTGTTAATCCTATCATTAGATTTGCTTAAACTTGATTAAGGGGAAAACATGGGTTTTGGGTATGTTTGATCCGTTTAACCTTGTCATATTGTTGTTTTGGTTTTTGTGGATGATTATACATGTTGCTATAAATGTATGGTATGCTTTGTAATTGATTAGAAAAGTTATAATGGTTGAAAACGCCGTCGTGTGGCATAAAAACAGTCGCTGGAAGTTGTAGGAAAAATATGCAGGACTGGATCGGATCGCCCCTATCTGAACTGACCCGATCGCCCGATCGTGGGTCCAATCCCACGAGCCACTAGATGCCCCTCACCCCTTCGAGTTTGATCACCACGATTGGGGCATCCACCACCCGATCGCCTTGAGGTTCACGAGCCGAGACGATCCAACACTTGAAGACCACGACCCGACCCAGTTGGGTGACCACGACCCGAACCCAAGTGGCGATCACAAACCGACCCGGATGGAGGAAGAAGACAAGTCGAGCCTATATGATGATCACGAATGGGGGGAGACCGAATCGAACTGGGGAACAACATGACTCACGAACCGATCTGAAGCAGGGTGAAGAGGAAATACCGAACCGATTCGGATGATGACCAAACCCCGAGATGCAAAGGTAGTCCAAATGAGAAGTAGAACTCAGGATCTAGCTGGGAACCAACGAGTTGACTTCATGATTGGACTTTGCTGCGGGACGTGTGCTAAGAGGTTATCGATATCCATAACTTTAATTCACCACTGAGAGACGGATTAGTGGCTATAGATCAGTGCAATGGGGCCATTGTGACTCCATGGAGCAAAGTGATCGTAGCAAAGTATTGGGTGATTGAGTGGTGGATATCGTATGCTTTATGCACTGAGTGAGAGATGTGAGGATGATTGCTATGTTTGATGTTTGCTATCACCATGAACCCCACCCCCATTTACACTTTATGTTAGTGTTACCTTAGAGTACTGTACATCTTGTTGTGCGAACTCTTTGGTTGCAGGTCCATGTTTAGATATGATTTACCTGTTATTGTTCTGTTTTGTTGCTTATCGCTCATACCAGACTTTTGTCTGACCCAGAGTTTTATGTCTCTTCATATTACTCTAGGTGCTCCTAAACGAGCAGACTAGAGATAGTTTAGGTGGTATGCACGAGTAGCTGTACCGGAGACGAGCAAGAGGCTTCCACGTATGATATACATATTCTCCCTGTGTTGTAGCTGGTCACTGCTTGGGCGTTAGTAGTGTACTTTTTCTTTCTTTTGCTTTAGAGACAGTAATTTGAAGTTGTAATAATGACGTTGGATCATAACCTGTACTTTGGATTTCCGCTGCTACGATGGTTTAGTTTTCAGCTTATGCACCGTCTCGCCTGTTTTATGTCAAATTATTTATTATTATATTTTATTCCATGCGCTGTGAGAGATACTACACGTTCCTTGTTAGTTCATAGTTTCAAATTACTTTCTTCTCTTTTATGTTTCTTTTCTTCTGACGACCGTCCCGTGCTGGTTGGACATCAGCACAACGCATTTTTTTGGAAATGTCGGCTGGTGCGGGGCGGGCCGTCACAGAATCCTTGAAAAGTACAAAGAATTCAAAGTGGAGATAGAAACCAATTTTAATAGAATATAAATACTTTTCGAACAGATCGAAAAGAATATTTAAGCCAATTATTTAATGACTATCCATATGAGTTTGAAATTGTTTCATAATCACTCCATCTAGAACACCATATTGGAATGGTGTATCTGAAAGGAGAGATCGCACCTTATAAGAAATAGTACGATTAATGATAAGTCATTTAGATCTTCTAATAAATTGAAATAGAACAATTGCATTTAATCCTACTAAAATGAGTCTGAAGACGCCATATAAGATATGAACTAGAAAATGTCCTAGTGTGTCTAATGCAGAGTTTTGGAATGTAAGACGTTTATTGAAAGTCCTTCCTTTGGTAAGATCATACCCAAATCAGATAAGTAATTTTGTGGAATATCCAAAAGAAACAAATGGATATTATTTCTATAAATCCTCAGAAGATAAAATGTTTATTGCTCGAATTGGTATCCTTTTAAAGGAGATCCAGTCTCTTAGATATCAAAGGAAATGAAATGGAGTTTGAAATATCTCGGAAACCACAAAATACAATTGAATCTTGTATAGACAAGAAATTGAGTGGGAGTAAAACAATAATTCTAATGTTATACATTAATAACACATTAATTATTGTAAATAATGTTAGTTTTAAAACAAGAAATATATACTGATTTTGAGAAAGAAAATGTTTGGATTAAGAAGTTCATAATTGAACTAAATTAATTGTCGATCCAATGATTTGCATTGGGATAATAATGTGGCTATTGCTCAAGCCCAAATCGTTAAACTCATTATCGATCCAAACATATATTTAAGAAATATAATTCCTATGTGAAATTGTTCACACAGGAAATGAACATATCTACAAAGTTGCAAAAGTTGTAAAGTTGTAGACCTACTGAATTAAACTCTGTCGCAGCAGAATTTTAATAGTCACACTAGTTTCATGAGTATACTATACATGAATGATTGACTCTAGTGCAAGTGGGAGATTGTTAAAGTTTATGCCCTAGAGGCAATTCATTTGATGAGATTGATAACACTGTTGATGTTATTATTTTATTTGAAATAAAATAATATTATATTATATTTACTGCGTAATATAATATTAATATAATAGAAGTCCTTAGAATTATAATACGGAATTATATAGTTCAAGTAAGAGACTTGAACTTGGGATTATATAATATGTTAAGTATTGTAATTCTTAAATGTCCCTAGTTGAGTTTTATTGTTTATATAGGACAACAACAAAGCGTTGAGACTAGTATGTTGATTGACTGATGATCACATCTCATTGATCATTAATACACGTGATATTAATGCTAAAACGTAAATTCGTATTGGAGAATATCGTATTGGGCTGACCCACCGTGAGATAACTACATGGAATATAATTAACAATATCATAAGTTATTCTCATAGTGACAGTGATGTAACGGTCGTCAGACCTGAAATCATTATAATTTTATTCGAGGATATTTGTGTTTTGATATCATCTAAAGTTATTTGTAACAGAGTAATGATAACGGTGATTATTGGATACATTTCGAACCGAATAAAAATTATGAATGATCTAGATGGAATTTAACCCTACGATATATTCGTAGTGATATCCATGGGCCTCTAGATTAAGTGAGACTATGAAATGCATGGCCGTGCTCAAATATTGATTTGTTTATATAGGCTACTCATCGATCAAGAAAAACGAATTGAATTATAAAGAGGATGATACGATCCATGCCTCTAGTTTAATCCTGGATATATTGGTTAAAATGATTATATTACATTGAGACACTGGTCACATAACAGGTTGTATTGAATCATTGATCTTATTATAACTTGGTAGCAGCGACGTATTGTTAGATGCCAATCAATGTTTATGATTTTAAATTCGATTTAAAATCATTGCCAATGTTGTAATAACCTATAGGGTCACACAATAGAACGTTGTAAAGGAGATTTTATTTTAGACAAATTAAATATCAAAATGTTGATATTTTATTTGATATTGAAAGAGTATTCATTGGGTTCCTATTTGATAGTAAAGCTTTTATTCAAAAGGAACACATATATTCCTTTAGAATTAAAAAAAAAACGGCTTGAACCCTAGGCTATATAAGATAAGATCGAACCAGAAAAGCAAATTACCTTTCAAAGCCCTAGAATAAAAAACGGCAGCTAGCACCCCCTTTCGATTTCCATTTTTCAATTTGATTGAAATCAGGATAAACGTTCTAGTAGATACCTTTAGAGGCGGCGATACTTTATCATGCTAGGATTAGATGCGACTAGGATTTCAGTTCATCTTCGTGGATTAATTGCGAACCCTATTCTGGTATGATTTCCTTTTTCTCGATTTACAAATTTATTTGATTGATCCTATTGAATTTTGGTTGCAATTTAGTTATACGATATGAAATTACACCCAAATTACTATCAATGTGTTGGCAGACGCACTGAGTAGGCAGAGGATAGCCTTAAGTCTTCTGTTTGTGGAAAGGAAAAGCTTGGAGTTCATATCAACTTTTGACATTAGACCCTCCGCCGAATTTTTTCCTGTTTTGTTTGCATCGCTGGAGATACGACCTACTCTTATGGATTAGATAGGAGCTTCGCAGCGAGAGGATCCACAGATTTCAGACATCTTAGATAGACTTAGTAAAGGGGAGACTTCTAGTCACCATAGTAGATATTCCATAGACGATAAAGGGTGGTTGCGACGAGATGGAAGGCTTTGTGTTCCCCAAACTAGAAGTTTGTTAAAGATAGTCCTATAAGAAGCCCATCATTCTAAGATGACTATTCATCCAAGCGATGATAGGATGTATAGAGATATGAAGAGGGTTTTCTTTTTGGCTGGGATGAAGAAAGATGTGGCATAGTTTATTTCTCAATGTTTGAATTGCCAGCAAGTTAAAGTTGAGCAAAAGAAGCCCACTGGTTTACTTCATCCTTTGGAGGTTCCACAGTGGAAGTGGGAGAGCGTCTCTATGGATTTCATAGATGGTTTGCCTAGATCAAAGAAAGGAAACACCAGCATTTGAGTTGTAGTAGACCGACTCACTAAGAGTGCTCATTTCATTCCGGTTAAGAGCAAGAGGACGGCGGCTTGGTTGGCGACAGTTTACGTTCGTGAGATAGTCCGTCTTCATGGAGTACCTTCCTGTATTACAAGTGATCGTGACCCCATTTTCACCAGTGAATTTTGGAGGAGCTTGTAAGAAGCATTAGGTACACAGTTGTGTTTGAGCACCGCTTATCACCCACAAATCGATGGACAGACGAAAAGGCTGAACAAAGTTCTAGAGGATCTTTACAGGCTGTGTATCCTAGATTTCGGAAGGACTTGGGAAGAGCATCTTCCTTTAGTAGAGTTCGCCTACAACAACAGTTATCAAGCTAGTATTGGCATGGCACCCTTCGAAGCATTATACAGACGACCCTATAGATCACCGACTTTTTGGTGGGAATCTACAGAAAGACTATTACTTGGACCAGATATGGTTAGAGAAACGTCCGAGAAGATTGACCTTATTAGACGGTGAATGAAAACCACTCAATATAGGAAGAAGTCCTACGCAAACAAGAGAAGGACTGACATTAAATTTGAAGTGGGAGACATGGTTTTTATCAAGGTGTCACCTTTGAGGAATGTGGTTCGCTTCGGATATGTAGGGAAATTGGAACCAAGATTTGTAAGGCCATTTCCCATAACAGAAAGGATTGGACAAATGGCTTATAGAGTAAAGCTACCAGAAAGACTATCCATCGTTCATTATTTTTTCCACGTTTCTCATTTGCAAAAGTGCTTGCATGATACTGCAGAAGTAGTTGAGCCGAGTATATTGGAGGAAGTAGAGGTGGAACAGAAGGCAACAGTCATACGAATTCCTACCCGTATTCTTGGATCAGTAGTTAAGAAGCTACACAACAGAGAAGTCAAGTTGATGAAGGTTCAGTGGGGAGATAACCCAGAGGATGCTACTTGGGAGACCGAAAATAAGATTCGTGCTCCATACCCTTTTCTTTTCGAGGATATGTTCTTAACTTCCTTTCCAAGTCTTTTATTTATGCTTGTTTCTATCATTTAAAGTATATCCTATCGATCAAATCTTCGACCTTTAGGTAGGAATCCCATGAATGTAAACATGTGTTTGAGACATGTTATGTTTGATGGATTCAAGTAGATGCAAGAGTTTGCTAGTGGTTGCTCGTGGATGCATACACACACATTAGGCACTAGATCAGCTCAATCACTCTCATACTGCATATGGATATGTGTGAATTTTTCTTCTTTTAATGGATGAAAATGGATGTATCATCATATGGATGTTGCATTTGGATGGATGATTGTGCACTCATATAGAACTTACATGTTATAATAGGATTGTTGCGTACATGTTGGTTTCATAGCATTAACATACATTGTACTAAGGAGGTCGACTGAATCAGTTGACCGCCTGATCTTCACATTAGTATTGGGACAAATACACACACCTTTGCATATGTTCATATAAGCATTAGAAGTATTTAAGGACAATGGATGCCTGTGATTGGTGGATGAGTAGATGGGTGATGGATGGTAGGATTTACATTCTTCTTAACTTTGAGATTTCGGGGACGAAATCCTTTGACTAAGGGAGAATGTAACACCCCATAATTTTTTTTGGCAAGGCCGACCGGTTTTTATAGTGTTCCGTAACACTCTTTTATTTATTACAAAATAAAAAATACAAATGAGTTCAGGTGATATGCTTTGTACATATCAACTATTTCGATTTTTAAAGTGGACCGTCCACTGCCTACGGCATTTATTGTGGGCCGTCCACACACCCCATAATTTTAACAACACTAAAGAGAAAAATTAAAGAATAATTAATTTAACATTCAAAATTAAAGGAAACGGACTGCGCCATTGCATTCGCCTCGAAATTCTGGTCAGAATGGACACCTGGTTCGCGTCAAACGGACACCGTATGAAGAAGTTATGAAGGTTTGAAGTTTGTATATGCGCAAGAGAATTATATATATAATTAATTCAGAAAATAAAATTTCCATTCAAAATTCGAATTTCCATGGGCGGCGAAAATCCCGTCTAGGGGCATCGACCCCTTAAGGGGGGTGTCTATTCTGACCATAAATATGGCCTCGTTTCTCACGTTTTTGCACACCAAAAATAATGGAGAACTAGATGCTGCCTCTGCCTAGATCAAATCAAGCCTTTTCCTTCTTGAGCAATCAAGTTATTCAATCTTAGATATGTGATTCAACGCTAGCAATCTCTTCTCTATTTTGCAAGATCTAAACACTGTGAGTTTAAGTTACATTTAGATCTAAATAATTAAAAGTAAAACTTGGTATGACTATAATTTGGATATACGCCTGTGATTGCTTGAGTCTTATCAGATCAGTTATAATTCGTGTTTCTATGATATTATGGCATGACTATGACTTAGATCTTATCCTTTATCATGTCATATCTGCTTTGATTGTAGATCTAATTCACTGTTTAGATCACCTTATACCTGTTCTATTATATTCATGGACAAATCAGATTTATTATTAGTTGGACATCTAAATCACTTTTTAGATCACATCGTGTCTGTCCCTATTATGTTATAATTATTGCTATTGTCACATGTTCATCCTAAATGCTTACCTTGTCATTATGCCACTATATGTTTGTGCCGTTACATGTCAACATTGTTAGTATGATCATCTCTATCCTTTTCCCTCTATCTTTTCCCTTTTATTTTTATATAGCCAGACTACCTTCAAGCCTAGGCATGCCGCTAAAATATGCGAATGCGTTAGATTGGGAACGAGGGGAAAACGTTAATATTGGGCATAACTTGTAATTGGGAATTTGGGCATAACTTGAATAAAGTGTAATAATATTAATTTGTGGCATATGGTTCATTATGAATATAACTTGGGAAAAGGGGCATGAAATAGGTAAATTTGGTTAATAATTGGAATGCCTAGGATTATAGTAATTAGAAATTGTAACCGTGCCTAGACACGAGGTTAGATTACACTTGTGGTGGAAGTCTGCTCGGAACCGCCCGGCATATCCAGCGATCACAAGTGGTGAATCTAATGTGAGGGGCCTAGGTGCACAAACACGAGACATGCTAAGACACGAGGTTAAGACCGACTTGTGGGAGAAGTCTGCCTGGAACTGACCGGCATGTCCAACGTCCACAAGTGGTGGGCTTAATGTGGGAGGTCTAGCATATTATAACCATAAATGGACATGGTAATAAAGTTGGAATACTTAAACTAGTTAATCCATAGGGATTGTCTAAACATGAACCGGATTAGGGGTTAAGTAAATTTATTTGAAACAGTGGGTGGGTTAAGTTAAATCTGGGGTGGGTGGGCAATATTTTTATATAGGCTCATAAACTTAACCTATTGGGATTATGCAATTTTATGACACCAGTAGGTAGGCATAATCTGTGGAAAACCTAGTAGTGGGGATGCAAGACAAAGGGGACAGCTTGCATCATCTTGTGTGTGGGACCTGTTTCAGTTAGTAACCCATATATAGGTATCAAACGAGTACTCCGAACTAGGTTGGAGTCGAGGCACGCTTGTTGGGCTGATTGTATGAGATCCAAAAGTGGGGACGGTGTCCTACGACGCGTTTCATCGGGGTTATGTGCACGCATGGCTCCGCCTGTTTGGGAAAATAAGATGCTGTGACATCATTAGATATGGTTGTGCACATCTGGAAAATGAAGGGTTGCCACTTTAGGGAATGATGCACCCTACTGTGGGGACAGCACAGTGTATCTACGGAGTAGGGAGCCGATTGATTAGGGTAGTAGTTAGGGTACATCTAGACTTTGGTAAGTTTAGAGCCTGTTATGGGGCTGCCTGTTGATTGTATGGGGTTAAGACCTCTCACCGGAAAGTACGCCTAAGTCTACCATCTTATAATTGTTGGGATCATCTCATTCTGGTTATACTAGAATCGATGCAGAATAATCATTAGAAGCGTACACACTCTATCATGTTTACCTTGTCATACCTACCTTTTATGATGTTATCTTTCTTATCCATGTTATATGCCTGTTATGATCCATTTACTTATTTATTTGCTAAAAGTAACTGAACTCACCAAACTTTATGTCTGGCCTATTTTGTTTCCTCTTCTTTCTCTTCTATTTCCCCCCAGGTTCTCAAGGTGGGAATACTCAGGCTTGACTAGGATTCTGCTTTCATCTTGCTTGGAGCTGCTTAGATGTATTTCTCGAGCTTTAATCTACTGTGGCTATGTTTTATTTGGGGAATTATGCTTCTTTTAGTTTTTTACCCTGACGTTTTAAGTGCAAGGTAGAAGTTTTGTTGATGTACTGGGTTACGTATTTTCAGACATATGATGTTTTGAACCACGATGCTTTATGATTAATAAAGTTTTTAAATTCTGCTGCTATTTTATATCTATTTTGTAATGTTTTTGTTTCTGTTTACCTATAACGCTTCATGAAACTTAAGCGCAAATAATGATGCCACATCTTAAGCGCAAATACTATGGCAGCTAGCTCTAAATCATGGGTAGGGTAGTTTTACTCATGAACCCTTAGTTGCCTACCCCCATAACACACTACCTTCCCTTCTTGCATCAGAATCGCACCAAGCCCTGTACCACATGCATCAATGTAAATTGTAAACACTTTACTTCCATCAGGCAAGGTCAAGACTGGGGCTATTGTCAGAGACCTCTTCAATCATTGGAAAGAAACATCGAAATCTGTAACACCCCACTCCCGCTATGATCACTCACTAAGGGAATGCCATAGCATCGGTGGAGTATTTTAGTGAATATAGAACAGAAAAATTACAACAAGACAGATATAAATAGTACTTGAAATTTTAAAACATCATCTCATAACAGCGGAAGTAAAACATGTCTGGTTACATCATAAAACCACAATAAAGGTCAAGTACAATATCCATCAAAATAAAGAAGTACATAATCCCACTCTCATACAATAGCCAAACAAAAGAAAAGATAACTGGATAACTGGAGCTTTACATCTATCCAAGCTCCTAAAGACTGGAACAGCAATCCGATCAAGCTCCACTACTGCTAGGATCCACCGTAGGACCTGAGGGTTGGGAAAAAGATAAAAACAACAGGGTCAGACATAAGTCTGAGCGAGTCCTATAACTTTAACAATACAATCGTTAAAGTAACCAGAGAAGACATAAACTGATATACGGTAACATATAGGGATGAATGGCTACCCTAAGCAGTCAACTAAACGAAGATAAAGGATAAAGACGCATCTACCCTCCCTAAGGTAAATTACTAAACTGCACCACACCAGTCGTTCCTAACTTAAAGGTTGATCCCACCCAAGGACTTATAAAATTTACTAATTAGTACCTGCGTACCCCTAGGTGACCAAGTAGGCGCCACGGGGCCCTACAATCCACTAGGTGTACACACTACTTCCCATTCGATCGGCTCCCTAACGTAGATACCCGTGCTGGCCCCACCGTGGGATGTATCATTCCCCAATGTGGCAACCTGATGAAACTAAAGGTGCACGGCTTATATCTACTCGATGCAACAACGGCTTACCTACCAGCCCGGGCCCACTCACGCATATGAAGCCCGTTGGACTTGCGTTGCCACCGCTAACCCGTTTGCCTCTTACAGTCAAGCCCAGTATGCGTGTCCCGTCCTCGACATGGGTCGAGCCCACAAAGATACGTATGGGTTACTGGTTGAAATGGGCCTCCACAAGCTACCCACCTAAGCTTGTCCCTTTTTCTAGTATATCCCACTTAACCCTTTAATCATGTTTTAATTACATGTTCTATTTTGGTTAAGTATTCTAATCGTATTTTCTATTGCCACCCAAGGCAACCACTAGATTTTCTCATGCCACCCGAGGCACCCACTTAACCCCTCATGTCCCTCTACATGCTAATGTGGTTAAGTGTTTCTTAATTAATTAATTAAGAACGTAACCTTTGTAAAGACCTCTCACATTAGACTGTCTTTTATGACCGCTGGTTAAGCCGGTTGGGTCCGGGCAGCCTTATGTCATAACAGAGTCTAACCTCGTGTCTTTACATTAATTACGTATTTAGTTTGTGCCTAAGACCTCTCACATTGGGCTAACATTTGTAGCAACTGGTTAAGCCGGTTGGGTCCGGGCAGTTTTACGCTACAACTGAGTCCAACCTCGTGTCTTAGTCAATTAATTACACCTAATTAATCACCCTCATAATTTTATATTAATTATCCCTAATTAATCAAGTTTTCTTAACATGGGTAGACCTAACTTAATAGGTAAATTCCCATGGGGTAGACCTAACTCAATAGGTAAATTCCCAACACATAGTATGGGTACACCTAACCAAATAGGCAAATTCCCATACTATGTTTATTTATTTTGTGTTATGCATAATTATATTAATTTCACACAATCTTATTAACTTATGCATTTAATTACCCCATCGTTCCCACGTAATTTCGTTCATGATATAACACATATAAAAGGTGTCAACTTGCATATGAATGAACATGTTTCAAAGGTGCCATCTTGCATATTAACAAACACATAACTTGCATATGAACTTGCATAACATGTCACATAACTTGCATATAATATGTCACATAACTTACATATTCATTTTGCATAACAAACTTGCATATTAGCTTATAGACTTGCATAATGTGTCATCATGAACTTGCATATTAATAAACATGTAACTTGCATATTTACATACATGTAACTCGCATATTAACAAACATGTAACTTGCATATAAAGAAACATGTAACTTGCATATTTACATACATGTAACTTGCATATTAACAAACATGTAACTTGCATATTAACAAACATGTAACTTGCATATTTACATACATGTAACTTGCATATTAACAAACATGTAACTTGCATATTAACAAACATGTAACTTGCATAGCATATTACCATGAACTTGCATAACATGCATATGATTACATAGCCCACAACTTGCATATTTAGCATCATGCAAACATAACATACATCATATTAAACTTGCATAAGCTTACATACTCAACATGCATAAACATAAGATTAATGCTAACATCATATCATATGATTCAAAGCTCATTAACCCACATACAAAACCATAAATCTCATCACATCTCATCTAATTAGTTTACCAAAAGATCATCAAAGTGATAGAAACTCACAACTAGCAACTTTGAACACCAAATGAAGAAGATTAAGATGCTAAGAAGGGATTAGAAGTTGATTAGAGAGTGATTAGTATGCAACCCTCTTCATAAAATTAGTGGAGGCCATGAGAGCTAGCATTTTGCCATAGTTTAGTCACTAGGTTTAATTATGAATGAATTAGGGTAGGTTAGGGTCTTATTTATAGATTAGGCAAGTGTTTTAGGCCATAGGATTAACCCTAGATTCAATCCAAGCCATCAAAGCATGTCTTGGGGAAGAAGTCAAGTGTAGGAACCATCTAGGGCCTTTAGATTAAAGATGGACCATGAGAACCATTCAAATGCAAAATCTGCACTTGAGCGAATCGGCCCACGGGTTGACAGCCAAACACCCTGGATTAACCCCTAGTCGACCCAGCGGGCTCGGGTCGACTTCAAAAATCGGCCGGTTCGGTTATTCCCCTCTCCCAATTCGCTGTTTTGAGCATTTTTGCATATTTATTTATTAAATTTTCAATTATATATATATATATATATCAATATATATATATATATATCTACACAACCCATTTCACTTAATTAAGTATACTTTAATTTGGGAATTTTCGTGAAACTTCGCGAGGCCATATCTTGGTCATACGGACTCCGATTTTCGAAAACTCGGACTCTATTTCGCGTATTTTTCCGAGACGAACACAATGGCATAGCCCGTTTCCCTTGATTCCCATTTTAGAATTAAATTCTGCCTCGATTTATGTTATTACAGGTTATTGAAAATACGGGTTGTTACATTCTCCCCTCCTTAAAGGATTTCGTCCCCGAAATCTTCAAGTTAGGAAGAACGTATCCTACCATCCAATCATCCATCTACTCAAAGCATCATCCACGAGCAATCATTGTCCTTACAAGATTCTAAATGCTGGATGGATATATGCAAAAGTGTGTGTATATGTACTTACCTAATGCGAAAATCAGGCGGTTACTGATACAGTAAACCTCCTTAATGCAAACCATGATAGTGCCATGCATCCAATATGTATGCGAAACCCTATTGACACATACAAATTTCTACATGCGTGCACAACCATACACAAAAATGCATCATCCATATGATAACACAGCCATGATACATCCATCAATCTAACTACCACATCCATTTATGCAATATGCAACATGAAGTGACTGAGCCGATCTAGTGCCTAATGTGTGTGTATATGCATCCACGAGCAACCACTAGCAAACAATTGCATCCATATGCATCCATCAACCATAACATGTTTCAAACACATGTCTCAACCATAGGTTTTACCCTATCTAAAGGTCATAGGTATTAGCGAGAGGATATACTAAAGATAAGATAAGTACTAGACAAGCAATAAAGGAGAAGTTAAAAGACATACTCTCAAAAAGAAATGGATACAAAGAACGCATCTTTGCTTCCGTCTCCCAAGTAGCATTGCTTTCGTCATCTCCCCATTGCACTTTAACTAGCTGAACTTCTCTGTTCCTCAACTTCCTAGTTTCTGACCCAAGGATGCGAGTAGGAGCTCGTCGAATCGTCGCATCACGCTCTACCTCTACATCTCTAAGCAAGCTCGGCTCTACCACCTCCGCGGTCTCATGTAAGCACTTCCTCAAATGTGATACATGGAATACATCATGAACACCACTAAGTCTGTCGGGCAACTCCACCCTATATGCCATCCGTCCAATCCTTTCCTTAATAGGAAACGGCCCAACAAATCTCGGTGCTAACTTCCCTACGGACCCAAAGCGAACAACATTTCTCAATGGAGATACTTTGACAAAAACCATGTCCCCAACCTCAAACTCAAGATCCGTCCTTCTCCGATCCGCATAAGATTTCTGTCTATCTTGCGCTGCTTTCATCCTTTTTCGAATTAAATCAATCTTCTCTGAAGTCTCTCTAACCATATCCGGCCCAAGCAAGATCTTATCCGTAGATTCCCACCAACATGTAGGAGATCGACAAGGCCTTCCATAAAGAGCTTCGAAAGGAGCCATACCAATACTGGACTGAAAGCTGTTATTATATGCGAACTCCACCAAAGGAAGATGTTCTTCCCATGTACCTCCAAAATCCAAGATACAAAGCCTCAAAAGATCTTCTAAGATACGGTTCACCCTCTCGGTCTGACCGTCCGTCTGAGGATGATATGCGGTGCTCAAACACAACTGAGTCCCTACCGCCTCTTGCAAACTTCTCCAAAACTCACTAGTGAAAATAGGATCTCGATCACTCACAATGCTGGATGGTACGCCATGCAATCTAACAATCTCTCTAACATAGACTGAAGCAAGCCATGGAGCGGTCCTCTTACTCTTTACGGGTATAAAATGGGCACTCTTTGTAAGTCTGTCTACCACAACCCAAATTCCCGTATTGCCCTTCCTCGATCTCGGTAACCCGTCGATGAAATCCATCGAGACACTATCCCACTTCCACTGTGGAACTTCCAATGGGTGTAGCAACCCACCGGGTTTCCTTTGCTCCACTTTAACTTGTTGGCACACTAAGCATCTAGCCACATACTCGGCCACATCTTTCTTCATACCGGCCCAAAAGAAAACTCTCTTCATGTCTTGGTACATTTTGTCTCCACCGGGATGAATAGTCATTCTTGAACGATGTGCATCATCCAAAATAGCCTTCTTCAAACCCTCATCTTGCGGTACACAAAGTCTACCGTCTCTATGCAACCATCCCTTATCATCTATGGTGTATCTACCCAAATGGCTGGACGACTCCCCTCTTATAAGCTTCTCTACCAACACAACCAACTGTGGGTCGTCTCGCTGAGCCTCGCCAATCCGTCTCAAAAGAGTAGGTCTAACCTCCAAGGATGCCAACAAACCAGGTACAAAATCAACAGAAGGTCTGAAGTCAAACAAAGAAAGAAACTCCAAGCTTCGTCGTTCCACGAACAATGGACTCAAAGATAGCCTTTTTCTACTTAAGGCGTCTGCCACCACGTTACCCTTACCAGGGGTATACGCTATCTCGAA
Source organism: Allium sativum (assembly GCA_030737875.1). Classification (NCBI taxonomy): domain Eukaryota; kingdom Viridiplantae; phylum Streptophyta; class Magnoliopsida; order Asparagales; family Amaryllidaceae; genus Allium; species Allium sativum. The sequence goes on along the minus strand of CM060913.1, from coordinate 5,163,801 downwards.
ATCATAGGATGCTAAGAACTCCATCCACCTTTGCTGTCTTAAGTTTAAATCCTTCTGAGAGAATAAGTACTTCAATGATTTATGGTCGGTGAACAACTCGAATCTCTCACCAAGAAGATAATGGCGCCAAGACTTAAGTGCGAAAACAATCGCGGCCAACTCTAGATCATGGGTAGGGTAATTCTTCTCATGCACTCTCAATTGTCTCCCTCCATAGGCTATTACCCTTCCCTCCTGCATCAAGACTGCGCCTAATCCTGTTCCACAAGCATCGGTATAAACAACAAACGGCTTACTCCCATCTGGAAGCACTAAAACTGGAGCGGTGGTCAAAGCTCTCTTTAACCGTCGGAAAGCATCATCACAATCTACATCCCATGAGAAAACCAGATTCTTCTTCGTCAAGCGGGTTAATGGGGCTGATATCTTCGCGAAGTCTTTGATGAACTTCCTATAATATCCTGCCAACCCCAAGAAACTTCTTACCTCGGTAGCATTTCTAGGAACTTTCCAATCCTGGATAGATACTATCTTTGCGGGATCCACAGCTATCCCTTCCTTAGAGACCACATGCCCTAAGAATCGCACTTCTCTTCTCCAAAAATGGCATTTAGAGAATTTAGCTTTAAGAATATGCGCTCGAAGAGTCTCCAACACTTCCTTGAGATGTAAGGCATGCTCTTCTTCATTCTTGGAAAAGACCAAGATGTCATCCACAAAAACTACTACAAACTTATTCAGATACTCTCTGAACACTCTACTCATGAGATCAACAAAGTATGCGGGGGCGTTTGTCAACCCAAATGGCATCACTAGCCACTCATAAAAACCATCCGGAGTCCGGAAAGCAGTCTTCTCTATACTGTCCTCCGCCACTCTTAACTGATGAAACCCTGTAGCTAAGTCCATCTGCGAAAATACTGACGCGCCAACCAACTGATCAAAGAGATCATCTATCCTCGGTAATGGGTGTCTATTCTTCTTCGTGAGCTTATTAAGTTCCCTATAATCCACACAAAGTCTGAGGGACCCATCCGCCTTCGTGGCAAACACTACTGGAGCTCCCCACTCCGATATACTTCGCCTTATGAACCCCTTCTCAAGCAACTCCCCTACTTGCTTATGAAGTTCTCTTCTCTCACGAGGAGCCATGTGGCGTACTGGCAAAGACACTGGTTTGGCATTATCCACCAAATAAATTCGGAAATCTATCTCCCGCTTCGGAGGCAAACCCTTTACTTCTTCAAACACATCCGGATATTCCCGGACTACTCTGACAGAACACAAACTTTCGACCGAAGCATCGAGCGATTCAAGATAACTTAGCAAAACAGATTCCATGGGATTGCAAGAGATCTCGAGAGTGTTACCCAAGCGGGTCATGAGCCTGACAACTCTCCTTTCGCAATCAAGAACGGCACCATTACTGGATAACCAGTCCATGCCCAAGATCAACCCATAGCCCGTGAAGCCCAATACAAAAGCATCACATCTAAACTCAACGCTAAGTATAGAAATCTTCAAACCCAAACATATCATAGACAGATATATGGAGCCCCCAATTGGGTTTGAGACAACCAAGGGATCATCAACTAGACTGGTGTCTAAGTGCAGTGACTCAACTAACGATGATGAGATAAAAGAATGCGATGCGCCAGAGTCAAACAAAGTACGAACTGGATGATCAAACAGAAAAACCAGACTTTCAACGGAAATAGTTCTACCTCTCTGCTGAATCGGTGGAACTGAGAGAACCTGAACTTGCCCCCCTGACTGAGGTGGTGCTATAAGAGCTTGCACCTGGCCTCCTGAGGTAGACCCCGTCTTCTGCCCCTTCTTTGGGCAGTTTTTCACAAGATGCCCTGCTTCACCACAATGAAAGCAAACGGTCTTCTTCTTTTTGCGACAATCCTTACTGAGGTGTCCTGGTGTTCCACAATTGAAGCACTTCTTCTTCGTCTTCTTTTTGTCACCATTGCCTTTTCCGCCCTTGCCTTGTTGTTGCTGTTGCGGTTTCTTCTGATCCCCCTTTTTCTCTGGTGCCTTAGAATTCTTATCATCCTCATGCATAAGTGCCATGTAGACAAGCTTCTCAAAAGTGGCCCCCATAGGAATGTGAGTCATAGCTATTCCTTGCAATGGTTCGTTCAAGCCTCTAACGAACCTCAAAGCCTTCTTCTCCGGTGTATTCACCAACTCTATGCCAAACCTTGCTAATTGATTGAATTTGTTGACATATTCTTTCACCGTGAGATTCCCTTGCTTCAAATTCAAGAACTTCTCCATAAACAGATTCTCTTCCGCCCTTGAGAGAAACTTAGCCCCAAACCTTTGCTTAAAATCTGCCCAAGAGTCAACAGGGCGTTCTCCATTAGTGACCTCCCACCAGAATGAGGCCTCTCCCTTCATTAACCAAGCCGCCAACTTGACTTTCTTTCCCTCTTCCACTTCAAAGATATCTAGCAACTCTTCCACTTCCTTAAGCCAATCTCTAGCCTCTACGAAAGTCTCTGAACCAAGAAAAGGTTTTCCTCCTATAGCCTTGAACTCCTTGCAAACCTTAGCAAAATTATCCACTCTAGGCTGAGGAGGAGGAGCGGTTGTCTCTGGTGTAGTAGCATTGGCCGGACCCGCAGCCGCGGCCCTAGCCTCTTGCAACCTCCTATACCATAGTGGTATAACTAAACCCTCCGGGATGTTAAGATCTTCAGCCATGCTGAAACGAAAGAGGAAAGATTCAAAAAGGAGATTCCGAAAGATAAAGATATGGCTATTGGGGATTATGCTTTTCTTTTTTTCAAAAACTTTTTCTCTTAGAAGACATGCTTTTAAAAATACTTTCTTCGAAAATACTCTTAGAAAGTAGTTTTTCTCAAAAAATTTATCTGTTCTGGTAACCTTAAGCTCTGATACCACGTGTAACACCCCACTCCCGCTATGATCACTCACTAAGGGAATGCCATAGCATCGGTGGAGTATTTTAGTGAATATAGAACAGAAAAATTACAACAAGACAGATATAAATAGTACTTGAAATTTTAAAACATCATCTCATAACAGCGGAAGTAAAACATGTCTGGTTACATCATAAAACCACAATAAAGGTCAAGTACAATATCCATCAAAATAAAGAAGTACATAATCCCACTCTCATACAATAGCCAAACAAAAGAAAAGATAACTGGATAACTGGAGCTTTACATCTATCCAAGCTCCTAAAGACTGGAACAGCAATCCGATCAAGCTCCACTACTGCTAGGATCCACCGTAGGACCTGAGGGTTGGGAAAAAGATAAAAACAACAGGGTCAGACATAAGTCTGAGCGAGTCCTATAACTTTAACAATACAATCGTTAAAGTAACCAGAGAAGACATAAACTGATATACGGTAACATATAGGGATGAATGGCTACCCTAAGCAGTCAACTAAACGAAGATAAAGGATAAAGACGCATCTACCCTCCCTAAGGTAAATTACTAAACTGCACCACACCAGTCGTTCCTAACTTAAAGGTTGATCCCACCCAAGGACTTATAAAATTTACTAATTAGTACCTGCGTACCCCTAGGTGACCAAGTAGGCGCCACGGGGCCCTACAATCCACTAGGTGTACACACTACTTCCCATTCGATCGGCTCCCTAACGTAGATACCCGTGCTGGCCCCACCGTGGGATGTATCATTCCCCAATGTGGCAACCTGATGAAACTAAAGGTGCACGGCTTATATCTACTCGATGCAACAACGGCTTACCTACCAGCCCGGGCCCACTCACGCATATGAAGCCCGTTGGACTTGCGTTGCCACCGCTAACCCGTTTGCCTCTTACAGTCAAGCCCAGTATGCGTGTCCCGTCCTCGACATGGGTCGAGCCCACAAAGATACGTATGGGTTACTGGTTGAAATGGGCCTCCACAAGCTACCCACCTAAGCTTGTCCCTTTTTCTAGTATATCCCACTTAACCCTTTAATCATGTTTTAATTACATGTTCTATTTTGGTTAAGTATTCTAATCGTATTTTCTATTGCCACCCAAGGCAACCACTAGATTTTCTCATGCCACCCGAGGCACCCACTTAACCCCTCATGTCCCTCTACATGCTAATGTGGTTAAGTGTTTCTTAATTAATTAATTAAGAACGTAACCTTTGTAAAGACCTCTCACATTAGACTGTCTTTTATGACCGCTGGTTAAGCCGGTTGGGTCCGGGCAGCCTTATGTCATAACAGAGTCTAACCTCGTGTCTTTACATTAATTACGTATTTAGTTTGTGCCTAAGACCTCTCACATTGGGCTAACATTTGTAGCAACTGGTTAAGCCGGTTGGGTCCGGGCAGTTTTACGCTACAACTGAGTCCAACCTCGTGTCTTAGTCAATTAATTACACCTAATTAATCACCCTCATAATTTTATATTAATTATCCCTAATTAATCAAGTTTTCTTAACATGGGTAGACCTAACTTAATAGGTAAATTCCCATGGGGTAGACCTAACTCAATAGGTAAATTCCCAACACATAGTATGGGTACACCTAACCAAATAGGCAAATTCCCATACTATGTTTATTTATTTTGTGTTATGCATAATTATATTAATTTCACACAATCTTATTAACTTATGCATTTAATTACCCCATCGTTCCCACGTAATTTCGTTCATGATATAACACATATAAAAGGTGTCAACTTGCATATGAATGAACATGTTTCAAAGGTGCCATCTTGCATATTAACAAACACATAACTTGCATATGAACTTGCATAACATGTCACATAACTTGCATATAATATGTCACATAACTTACATATTCATTTTGCATAACAAACTTGCATATTAGCTTATAGACTTGCATAATGTGTCATCATGAACTTGCATATTAATAAACATGTAACTTGCATATTTACATACATGTAACTCGCATATTAACAAACATGTAACTTGCATATAAAGAAACATGTAACTTGCATATTTACATACATGTAACTTGCATATTAACAAACATGTAACTTGCATATTAACAAACATGTAACTTGCATATTTACATACATGTAACTTGCATATTAACAAACATGTAACTTGCATATTAACAAACATGTAACTTGCATAGCATATTACCATGAACTTGCATAACATGCATATGATTACATAGCCCACAACTTGCATATTTAGCATCATGCAAACATAACATACATCATATTAAACTTGCATAAGCTTACATACTCAACATGCATAAACATAAGATTAATGCTAACATCATATCATATGATTCAAAGCTCATTAACCCACATACAAAACCATAAATCTCATCACATCTCATCTAATTAGTTTACCAAAAGATCATCAAAGTGATAGAAACTCACAACTAGCAACTTTGAACACCAAATGAAGAAGATTAAGATGCTAAGAAGGGATTAGAAGTTGATTAGAGAGTGATTAGTATGCAACCCTCTTCATAAAATTAGTGGAGGCCATGAGAGCTAGCATTTTGCCATAGTTTAGTCACTAGGTTTAATTATGAATGAATTAGGGTAGGTTAGGGTCTTATTTATAGATTAGGCAAGTGTTTTAGGCCATAGGATTAACCCTAGATTCAATCCAAGCCATCAAAGCATGTCTTGGGGAAGAAGTCAAGTGTAGGAACCATCTAGGGCCTTTAGATTAAAGATGGACCATGAGAACCATTCAAATGCAAAATCTGCACTTGAGCGAATCGGCCCACGGGTTGACAGCCAAACACCCTGGATTAACCCCTAGTCGACCCAGCGGGCTCGGGTCGACTTCAAAAATCGGCCGGTTCGGTTATTCCCCTCTCCCAATTCGCTGTTTTGAGCATTTTTGCATATTTATTTATTAAATTTTCAATTATATATATATATATATATCAATATATATATATATATATCTACACAACCCATTTCACTTAATTAAGTATACTTTAATTTGGGAATTTTCGTGAAACTTCGCGAGGCCATATCTTGGTCATACGGACTCCGATTTTCGAAAACTCGGACTCTATTTCGCGTATTTTTCCGAGACGAACACAATGGCATAGCCCGTTTCCCTTGATTCCCATTTTAGAATTAAATTCTGCCTCGATTTATGTTATTACAGGTTATTGAAAATACGGGTTGTTACAAAATCTATATCCCATGAAAAGCCAAATTCTTCTTTGTCAGCCCGGTGAGTGGGGAAAATATCTTTGCGAAGTCTGCAATGAACTTCCTATAATAGCCTGCCAACCCCAGAAAGCTTCTCGCCTCCGTTGCATTCTTTGGAATTTTCCAGTCTTGAACTACAACCACCTTTGCGGGATCTACTGCTATCCCTTCTTTAGAAACCACATGCCCTAGGAATCTCACCTCTTTTCTCCAAAAATGGCATTTGGAGAACTTTGCCTTAAGCTGATGTGCACGGAGAGTTTTCAAAACTTCTCTCAAATGTTGGGCATGCTCTTCTTCGTTCTTTGAGAAGATCAAGATATCATCAACAAAGACCATGACAAATTTATTTAGAAACTCCCGAAACACCCTACTCATCATATCGACAAAATAGGCTGGTGCATTTGTCAACCCAAAAGGCATCACGAGCCATTCAAAGAAACCATATGGAGTCCTAAAAGCGGTCTTATCTGTACTGTCCTCAGCCACCCTCAACTGATGAAACCCCATGGCCAAGTCTAACTGAGAAAATACCAAGGCACCAACAAGCTGGTCAAATAAATCATCTATCCTCGGAAGTGGATGCCTGTTCTTCTTAGTGAGTTTGTTCAACTCTCTATAGTCCACACACAAACGAAGCAAACCATCCACCTTAGTTGCGAATACAACTAGAGCACCCCATTCAGATATGCTTCGCCTGATAAATCCTTTCTCAAGTAGCTCCCCTACTTGCTTGCTAAGCTCCCTCCTTTCCCTTGGAGCCATATGGCGCACAAGTAATGCAACTGGCTTTGCATTGTCCACCAAATATATATGAAAATCGATCTCGTGCCTCAGAGGTAAGCCCTGTACCTGATCAAAAACATCATAATAATCTCGTACTACTGGAACAGATTGTAGATCATCGATAGATGCTTTAAGAGGCTCAAGGAAACTAAGCATAACGGACCCTTATGGGTCACAAGAAATCTCGAGGGTCCTCCCATGACAAGTCAAATGTCTAACGACCCTCTTCTCATAGTCTAGAATACCATACATGGTTAGACAATCCATCCCTAGAATCAAACCGTAGCCCATAAAATCGAGCACATACGCGTCGCACTCAAAATCGACGCCTAAGACAGATATTCTCAAACCCCAACAAATCATAGACAAATGAGCCGAACCACCAATGGGGTTTGAGAAAACAACGGGATCCATTACCATACTAGTATTTAATTGCAGAGATTCAACCATAGAACTAGATATAAATGAATGTGAAGCGCCAAAATCAAAAAGAGTTCTAATTGGATGACTAGAAAGAGAAATCAAACCTTCCACGGAAATTTTCCTACCTCTATCCGGAGCACTGGTCGCGAGAGCATGCATCTGCCCTCTAGAAGCTCTTACCCTTTGACCTTGTCCCTGTGGTCCCTGTTTCTTTGGGCACTCCCTGGCAAAGTGTGCGACCTCTCCACAATTGAAACAAGTATTCTTTCTTCTTTTGTAGTCCTCAACCAAGTGACCCTCTCGTCCACAACTGTCACATTTCCTCTTATCCTTAGCCTTGTCATTCTTTCTGACTTTCTTCTTCTTCTGTTGTTGTTGTTGTCCTTTCTTGGGCCATACCTTCTTGTTTTGCGTTGTTTCCTCAGCCTTAACTTCCTTCTTTTCTCCCTTGTCTTCCTCATGCATCAAGGCTATATCAACAAGCCTTTCAAAAGTAGCTTACATTGGAATATGGGACATAGCTAACCTGTGAAGGGGTTCATTCATCCCTTTAGCAAACCGCAAAGCTTTCTTATGCGGAGTACCCACCAGTTCCAATCCAAACCTTGCTAGCTGATTGAATTTATTCACATATTCTTTAACAGTCATGTTCCCTTGTTTGAGCGCCAATAACCTCCCCATTTGCATGCTTTTCTCATCTTGAGAAAGAAACTTCATTTCAAAACTCTATATAAAATCATCTCATGTCTCCACCGGACATCCAACTTGGTTAGCTCCCCCCAGAACGAAGCTTCATCATTCAGTAGCCAGATAGCTAATTGAATCTTCCTTCGATCTTCCACTTCAAAGATTACAAATAAGTCCTCGGTCTCCTTTAGCCAACTTCTTGCCTCTATGAATGTTTCGGTTCCACGGAATGGCTTCCCTCCTAGGCATAGAAATCCTTGCATATCTTAGAGAAATTATCTACTCTTGGAGGAGGTGGAATGATAGGTGCAGCTGTGGGAGGAACGTCAGCTTGACCTCCGGTAGGCATCGTGGCCTCTAGATACCTACAGAACCAGCCTGGTATCGTAACGCCCTCAGGGATATTAGATTCCCCAGACATACTGAAATGAAAAGGAAAGAAATTTAGAAAAAGGATCGAAGGATATTACATATGGCTTTGGGGAATATGTTTTTCAAAGAAGACTTTTCTTTTTGAAAATGATTTCTTTTAAAACCTTTTTGAAAATAATTTTTAAAAACTTTTATCTAATATGGTAACCTTCATCTCTGATACCAAGTGTGACACCCCACGTCCGTTAATGTCACTCATTAAGAGAATGCATTAAGTTTCGTGAAGCATTATAGTTAAACAGACACAGAACATTACAAGATAGATATAAAAGATAGCAGCGGAAATTTAAATTTTATTTAAAACATAATTCATAACATCATGGTCCAAAATATCACAAGTCTGGAACTACATAAAAACCATTACAATAATATAAAGCTTTTGTCTTGTACCATCAGAGTACAGAAATACAAAAAAGAAAAAGCATAATTCCCTAAAATAGACAAAGCCATAGCAGTAAGGACAAGAACTTGAGCAATACGTCAAAAGCAGCTCCTAGCAAGATGATAACCAAGTCCTAATTAAGCATGAGTATTCCAATTCATAAAACATCAGAGTCCTGATAAAGCTTCTGTCTTGTACTTAAAACATCAGAGTACACGATTAAAAAAGCATAATCCCCATAACATAGCCATAGTAGAGAGATAAAAGCTCAAGCCATACATCTAAGTAGCTCTAAGCAAAATGAAAGCAAAGTCCTGATCAAGCTTGAGTATTCCTACCCTGAGAACCTGGGGGAAACAGAAGAGAAAGAAGAGGAAACAAAATGGGTTAGACATAAAGTCTGGTGAGTCCAATTACTTTTAGCGAATAAATAATTAAAAGTATCATGACAGGCATATAAGGTGGATAAGAAAAATAACATCATAAAAGGTAAGTATGACAAGGTAAACATGATAGAGTGTATACGCTTCCCTAATGATTACTCTGCACCGATACTAGTACAACCAGAATGAGATGATCCTAACAACTATAAGATGGTAGACTTAGGCATACTTCTGGTGAGAGGTGTCAACCCCATACAATCCACGGGCAACCCCACCTAACAGGCTCCTAAACTGTTACCAGAGTCTAAACGTACCCTAACTACTACCCTAATCGATCGGCTCCCTACTCCGTAGATACCCTGTGTTGTCCCCACAGTAGGAGGTATCACATTCCTAAAGTGGCAACCCTTCGTGGTGTGCACAACCATATCTACTAGTGTCGCGGTCGTCTTGTCCCCTTCTGCCCGACCCATGCACGCACATGTCCTCGTTCGGTTTGTGCTGCCCACACCGTCCTCCATTCTTGGATCTCTTCCAATCAGACCAGTAAGCGTGTCCCAACTCCGACCTAGGGCGGAGTACTCACTCGATACCGTTATATGGGTTACTGACTGAAACGGGTCCCACATAAAAGATGATACAAGATCTCCCCCTTGTCTGTTATCCCCACTAGGATTTCCACTGGTTATGTATACTTATTGGTGTCTTTAATTACATAACCCCTTTAGGTTAAGTATGTAGGCCTATATATAAATATTACCCACCCCCTCAGATTTACTTAACCCACCCACTGTTAACCAAATTTACTTAACCCCTATTCAAGTTCATATTCATACAATTCCTATGGATTCAACTAGGTTAAGTATTCCAATTCATTACCATGTCCATTTATGGTTATAATGTACTGGACCCCTCACATTAGGCCTACCAATTGTGGATGCTGGATATGCCGGTTGGTTCCGGGCAGACTTCTTGCACAAGTCAGGATTAACCTCGTGTCTCAGCACGTCTCGTATTTGTGCACCTAGACCCCTCACATTAGATTCGCCACTTGTGGTCGCTGGATATGCTGGGCGGTTCCGGCCAGACTTCCACCATAAGTGTAATCTAACCTCGTGTCTAGGCACAGTTACAGTTTCTAATTATTGTAATCCTAGGCATTCCATTACTAGCCAATTTTTACTTTTGTTATTATAGGTTTCATGCCCCGTTACCCCAAATATGTTCATAACGAATTATATGCCCTAAATTCATATTCGTAAACATTATTCAAGTTATGCCAATTTTCACCTTTACAAGTTATGCCCAGTTTCAATATTTTTCCCCTCATTCCCAAACGAACGCATTTGCATAATTTAGCGGCATGCTTTGGCTCGAAAGTAGCCTGGCTATGTAAAATAAAAGGGAAAGGGTGAACGGAAGATAACATATATGATTATTTTAGCAAAATTGACATAAACATTTAATGGCATAATGTTAAAATGGACATATAAAAACAGATCTGGTGAACTTGTGATAGTAAAACTGGTTCTAACATAGTAGGGATGTCATAATAGGCATGATTAGATCTAAACAAGGATTTAGATGTCCAACTAATGTTAGATCCAAATTAACCGCAACATTATAGGTACAATATGATCTAAATAGTAAATTGGATCTATAATCAAAAGTAGATATGACATAATAAAGGTTAAGATCCAAGTCATAGTTAATTCAAAATATCATGGGATCACAAATTACAATAGATCAAATATGATTCAGTCACAGGGATAGATCTAAATTACAATCATATCATGTTTTACTTTTAGTTATTTAAATCTAAAGGTAACTTAAACTCACAGTGTTCGGATCTAGAGGAATAGAAGGAGGAAAAACGGAAATTGAATCACAGATCTACACTTGAATCCCTAAACTTTGATTGTAGATGAGGAAAAGGATTTGATTCAGTCCAGGCACCGACAACATTTAGGCCTCCATTGATTTCAGTGTGAGAAAACAAGAGAAATAAGGCCGTATATATAGCTGCCAGCCCCCAGAACTAACCTAGCCACGTCAGTCCTAGGGGGTTCGACCCCCTAGAGGGTCGACCCATGGGTCGACATGTAACACCCCGTATTTCTGTTAATACTAATATTCACAAATTAAAAGAATTAATATTGAGAATTTGCACGAAATAGCCTTAAAAAGGCATATAACAAATTTGAGATATGTGAATTGCCTTAAAAGGCGAAAAATGGAATTAAGACATTAATTGGAAAATTAATGTGTAGAAATGGTCATAAGTTAATTATGGATTAATTTGAATTCATGAATAGGTGCGTGTGTGTGTACATATATATATATATATATATATATATATATATATATATATATATATATATATATGGGCAGTTAATGTAAACATGAATAGAAGTTTATTAACTTGCTGAGTGTTTGCTGAGTCAGTTCTGACTCATTGCTGAGTCAATAAGATAAACCCCATCTGGTCTGAATGGCTGCGGTTATTTCTAGGTTAAATCTAATGGCCTAAATGAATCCTAACATCTATAAATAAGTGGGTAGACTCTAACCCTAAATCACTTGAAAAATTGGAGAGCTACCGATATGCCGTTGCCATGGAGTTCAGCATAGCCGTCACAAACTAAAGAAGAAGAAGGCCTAATCTACAAACTAAATCTACTCAAATCAAATCAAAAGCTCTCTCTCTTTCTATTTCTCTTCTTTAAAATTGTGAGTATGATGAATCTCACAATATTATTATAAAATAATTTGATTAAGTTATGAATGGATCACAAGAAAGTGATATGAATTGTTATGTATTTGTAAATTATGTTGTGGATCTCTTGTTATGCTATTATGTTATCATATATATGTTGTTATGTTGTAGTGATTATGTTGTAAATAATCCTATGCTATGTCATATGTGATTAATCATGCTATGCTATGTTGTAAATCATATCATGCTATGTTGCAAATTATGATATGCTATGTTGTAAATCTTATATATGTTGTACATCTCATATTATCACATATGTTGAAATACTTATGTTATATGATAATGATGTCATGTTAAGTTGTGTTGAATCATACAAGTTGTAAAATCATGATGTTAGTATTTATGCGAATTGGATCATGTTTAAAGTTTATGTTTTTTTTTATAATAGATCTTGATTATGGGAATTTTCCTATTGGGTTAGGTGTACCCATATACATGAATCTACAAATTAATTGGATCTTGAATATGGGAATTTGCCTATTAAGTTAGGTGTATCCATATACATGAATCTATGATTAAATGAATTTTGATTTTTGGGAATTTGCCTATTGAGTTAGGTGTACCCATATAGAACCATATTGTTAATGATGTTGATTCACACATGTCCTATACAAGTTTATGAAATTTGATCAAAATCATATTATGTGAATTATGAATAAGTTGACACCCTTAGATCCATGACATGTATAGCCTTATGCAAGTTGTAATGTATGCAAGTTTTACCCCTTGTTATGATTTATTTAGTCACATATATATGTTGTTGTTGTGAATATTTTCTTTTATGTTATGAGTTAGACTAATAGGGTCTAGCATACATTTTGCGAATAAACGTTCAAACGTGGGGTAGGGGTAATATTAGGAAATTAATAAATTGGGGTGCAATTGTTACGATTTTGCATGCCTTAAATGGATGTCCATAATTGAGTCAATTATGGACATTGTTAAATTTGGAATTAATTAATAATTCAAGTAGGGAATTATTAAAATTGGGGAAAGTGGATTATTAATAATAATCAATGCTTAGGACATGAGGTTGGACCCGTTTGTGACGTAAACCTGCCCGGACCCGCCCGGCAAATCCAGTAGTCACAAATGCCGGCCCAATGTGAGAGGTCCTAGGCCTAAACTAAAGCATAACAGTTGTAAAGACACGAGATTAGACTCTTTTGTGGTGTAAGACTGCCCGGACCCGCCCGGCAAATCCAGCTGCCATAAATGCCAGTCTAATGTGAGAGGTCTTTATGAGGTTATGGCCTTAATGAATTAAGAAATACTTAGCCAGATAATCATGTAAGGTGGGACATGGGGGTTAAGTAGGTGCCTTGGTTGGCATGAGGAATCTAGTGGTTGCCTTTAGAGGCATTTGAAATACGATTAGACTTAACCAAATACACATGTAAATGAACATGACTAAGTGGGTTAAGTAGATGGACTAATGGGACAAGCTTAGGTGGAATGCTTGTGGGAAATAATGGGGGCCCATTTCAACCAGTATCCCAAAACGTATCTTTGTGGGCTCGACCGAAGTCGAGGACGGGACACGCATACTGGGTTTGACTATAAGTGGCCAAAACAGGGAGCGGTGGCAACGCAAGTCCAACGGGTTTCATATGCGTGTGTGGACCCGGGCTGGTAGGTAAGACGTTGTTGCATCGTGTAGGTATAAGCCGTGCATCTCCGTTATATCGGGTTGCCACTTTAGGGGAATGATACACCCCACTGTGGGGCCAACACGGGTATCTACGAGTAGGGAGCCTATCGAAAAATGGAAAGTGGGGTACACCTAGTGGAGATAGGGGTAGGCGGCACCTATGTAGTCAGCTAGGAGTACGTAAAGCCATTAAGAAAGTTTCTAAGTGAAGCTAAGTGGAATCAATCTTTAGGGTGACTGGTGTGGTGCAGTATAGTGTTTATCCTTTAGTATTTAGGAGCGCCTATAACGTTTCCTTTAGCGATTGTCTATGTCCTTAATCTGCTCTTTCATAGACATTTCCTTGTTTTCCAGCTTATGCCTTAGTCCAGTTATTTTGATAATAGTATTGTAGAATTATCATACTCGCCAGACTTTATGTCTGACCCCCCCTCTTTTTCATCCTTTTCTCCCTTCAGGTCCTCAGGTTGGGCCAAGTTCCAGTGGAGTCTGATTGGATTGCTTATCTCTTGGAAAGCTTGGACTGCTGAAGTAAAGTCCAGCTTGTTATCTTTCTTTTTAATGGCTATTTATGTAATGGGATTATGTACTTGTTTTATCAAGATAGATATTGTACTTGACCTTGATTATGGTGTTATGATGTAATCAAACATGTTTTGACTTCTGCTGCAATTGAAATAAAGTTTTTAAATTTCCAAGTACTATTTTATATCTATCTTGTTGAAATTTTACTGTTCTATATTCACCTAAAACCTCCATAGAAGTTAATGCATTCCCTTTGTGAGTGACATTAATGGACGTGGGGTGTTACACGACACCCCCTTGGAGGGGTCGACTCCTCTGGGCAGGATTTTTCCCGCTCACCCGAATTTTCATGATTTTGTTTTTTCTGAACCAAATTTAAATTTCTGGACCCTATATGTATATATATATTCTTCTTGCGCGTATACAAACTTCAAGCCTTCATAACTTCTTCATTAGTTGTCCGTTTTACGCAAACCAAATATCTATCTTGACCAGAATTTCGAGACGGACACAATAGTGCAATCTGTTTCCCTTAATTCTGAATATTAAATTAATTATTATTTAATTTATCCTCTTTTAATATTATTAAAATTATAGGGTGTTACAGGAGGATTCAATTGGCTGCCTAGCAACTAAAAGGTGTAGCGCTGTTCTCGTGGGAAGTGGCCGAGACAGAGCAGACCTAGAGAATATAGAATGATTTCAATGATAAGTTTGAGAAAAAGTTTTTATCACAAGCTGAAGAAGGGATGCAATTGGAAAGATTCTTGATTCTGAGATAGGGTGATATGTCGGCTAAGGAGTATGTGAATAGCATCAGCGAGTCGGCGAGATTTGGCTTGGATCTTGTTAATATTATGCTAAAAAGCCATTGAGGTTTACGAGGGGGCTGACCCAACCCTTCCAAGGACTAGCATTGATGCATATTCTTATGGGTGCGACTTTTGAGGCTCTAGTGGAGATGATACTTATGCAAGAGGATGGTAAGGAGAGTACATAAGAGGTTAAGACTGAGGTGGCTAAAACAGGTTTTGGAAAGAAAAAGTGGTGGTCTAAGAAATGTAGAAAGAAAAAGGGAGAGAAGCCGGATAAAACACGAATCCAAAAGGAAGTGAAGTGCCATGCTTGTGGAATGACGGGGCACTTAATCAAATATTGCAAGAAGACATCTAAGATGGGTGCTTGCTTTCAGTGTAAACAGACAGGACATTATAGCAAGTAGTGCCCTCAAAGGTGAGGACGGTGGGAATGACCATTTGAAGCACATGATCATGCGCTTGAGGCAGCTTAGACCGGTAGCAGTTAGGATAGGTGTATAAAGGTCACTGTAGAAGGTTTAATTTCTCATTTTGACTTCCGTATTAGGACCTTGTTCGATTCTGGTGCTTCTCATTCTTTCACAACTAGTTCTATTGATGATAGTCTACACCTAGATACTTCTATAGTTTCTGATCCAGTGGCATGTCTCAAAACCAATTGGAGGTACGACCTACCTATCTATGAAATGTATGGGGTTTAAGGATTCTTATTCTTGGCATCGATTTTGATTGTGATGCATATGTACTTAGTTTCATGGGTTACGGGTTTATTCTAGGGGTGGATTGGTTGACTATGTATGACGTTATCCTTGACTGCAAGAGGATGTATGATCTTACTTAACCCTAAAGGGGGTGAATAGGGTTTATTGCAGTTTTGCGGTATATAAAAATTATCACAACACATATGACAACAAAATAAGTAAATGCAGAAAATAAATGACACAAAATTTACCCAACTTCGGCAAACCCTGCCTACTGATGCATTCTCTAAGGTTTCTACTAGGTATTAAAAACAATATCCCACATACAACACCTATACACTCGCGAACCTTCGCTATTGTTCTAATTCTATGCTCAAAACTCTGTACTGATCTCGAACCCTAAGATCAGGTTTTTCCTAACTACAAACCCTATAGCTAAAACCCTAGTTTAAAGAAAACTAGAAAAACTATAGATCGATTACAAAAGAAAGGA
The DNA here is from genome assembly GCA_030737875.1 of Allium sativum. NCBI lineage: Eukaryota > Viridiplantae > Streptophyta > Magnoliopsida > Asparagales > Amaryllidaceae > Allium > Allium sativum. The sequence goes on along the minus strand of CM060913.1, from coordinate 5,147,584 downwards.
CAACTTAAAAGCAAAAATAACACAAAACCCTATTTAAAAAGTATGGCATATAAAATAGATAGACCAGTCCCTTTTCTTATGCTATGAAACTTAAAAATGTCGGCTTCTTCTTTCAATGATGACTGAATTGAAAATTAGGGTTTTGCTTCCTTGTAAAATCATGGCTTCGATTCTCTGATGAATTTCCACGTCTTCGATTAGTTGCTTAATGCTCCTTTTCCCTATGATTTGAGTTACAAAATTTATTCTAGTAAGGGATGATCGAAAAACACTGTGAGTTATCTGTTTTGATTTCTATTATGCTCGAATTCAATTGCTTGGTTTTCCATGCTCATGCCTGTGATGAAATTGGTGTTTATATGGGTTTTCAAACCCTAAATGTTCTATGATTTCATACGTTGATTTGGTTAGAAATTTGCGTTATTACCCAATCAATTTTTGAAAGTTTTTGATTGAATTTCTTGCTCAAAAATTGCTCTTATGATTTTATGGAAAGTTTTGAAATCGTGAAATCACCATTGAAAAGGTTGATAATTTAGTTTGTGATTTTCCAATGTTGAATTGTTTACGCCTTTCCTGAAATAAAACTTGATGTGAATACTCTATTTTGATTTCTAGAAGAATACTCTTCTTGTCGAATATACATGCTTGCATATTTGAGTGATCTCTGGAAATGTGGATTTGTCCTCTTGTCGAAATAACATATTTGAATCTTTGATTTTATAATATTCCTCTTGCCAAAAAATATGTGGTTTACTTTGATGATTTCTGGAAATTTACATTGGCTTGAGATTGTTGACACTTTCAACACGATTTCGAATTTTGATACTTTCCAAATATTTTCTTCCCATGATAACTTTGATTTATATTGCATTGTATTCGAACAGGTCTCTCAATTGATTTGTGCATTCTTAGACTTGAACATACATTTCACTTGATTTTCATTCTATGCCTTTGAGTAAAATTTACTGATACAAGCAGATCATCTGTATTTTTGTCATAAAACAAATTTGAACAGACGCTACACTTAATCTCCTTTATGGCAATCACTGATGAGAGAAGATGCTTAAAATTTATATTAGTTTGCTTTTTCTAAACATATATTATACTTGATTTAAAAATACTGTACACGTTACTACTTCTCTTGCTTCCCCTTTACACTTGCTATTGCATTTGTTTTTGGCAATGACATTAGACTGATATTAAACTTGGTCATGCTTTGATTTCTTTGCATTTTCCATGTTGTTTACATCATGCTTGATTTTCACTTGTATCACTTATGCATGTTTTTCACCATATTTTGTGTACTTGTGAACATTTTCTCATGCCACCATGTTGCCATGTTGTTTCTTGGCTTCCACTATTGTAATGTTAGCCTGAATCATTTTACATTACAATTTGACATGTTTGTAGATGCTGGAACTAAAATATCTCTATATCCATGGGCTTGACCCTATGTTGCATCGTGTCATGTCTTTGTTGCCCTGTTATGCTGAACCTTGTTCATTTTTGAGACTTGAAGCTCATCATACTGAGCTGTTTGTATTTCCTTGCTTGTGCATGCTATGTCCTTTGACCTGTGCTTGATGTTGTCTTAAAAATAATAATAGATGTTGCCTTATGATTCCTTTTTCATATTAGCTTCATGTCCATTTTTTGTGTCATGCTGTGTTGATAATTCTCATATGTTGGTTGAGCCTTTATCATATTGGCCTGAAAATCGAAACAATCTTGTGTACAGTGGTCCTGTAGATGTCACATGATATGCTTGACCTGGTCATTTTGAGGCTCGATTATGTGGATGTCTTGTGAGACATTTGTTTGTGATTCTTGGAATGTTGCCCATACTGTTTTTGTTGTAGCTATTATGTTGCATAATTAAAATAACTCTATGTTTCCTTTTCTTTGTGTTGAGCTTTACACTTCCCATTCTATTTGCTTGGTTCACTTCTGTTGTATCACCATTATTCCATGTCGCACCAGTCTTTGCTATAGTGCCCGGTTGTGTCTCGCCACGATCTTATGTTGCCATGTTGCATGTCAAGCTTGGTATTATGGTTTGATGCTTTGCTCATTAGCCTTGCTGCATGCTTGAGCATGCTTGAGTTTTATACATGTTCACCTGAAATATCTATATACAAATGCAAAAATATTTTTCTATTTAAATTAGCAGACCACTATACGTTGTGTCATGGCCGGTCAAGATCAGTAGACCGCTAAACGTTGTTTCATAGCGGGTAAAGATTAGCTGACCACAAATGTGAGTCACGGTTGGACTTGATCAGAAGACCACTATAGCTGTGTTGAGGCTGATCTGCGGGCACTTTTTTCAGTCTACGTTGTGGTATTTATAGTGAGTCACTGTGAATATCACAAGCAGTTTAGACTCAAATAAATGTATATATCAGACCAAGTCCAGAAAAATGATGAGAAATGCACCAAAATTCTAAGGCAAATAAAATTTAAAATAAATTTATATTTGCTAGCATTTAAATCTATTTTTAATCCAGTTTACTATGTGTGTTTCTGCGACATGTATGTAGGAGACTGGACTGGATGTTGAGACAATTGAAGACAAAGTGTGTCAGTGTGTGTATATAAGCGTATATGACAAAGTTATATATATGACTGAGTGACATGAGTGAACTTTAGTGCGGAAACTATGTATATGAAATTAAATGTATTATATTACAGTGAAGTATACAATAGTGGAGTCCGAAATTTATACCACTTCAAATGATGAAATAAAATATTTGTTTGAATAAAATAGTGTTTGAATATTGAATTGTGTGCAATCGTATTCTATTCAATAAATATTTATTTCTTTGTGAGATATAATATGGAATAGTACAATTACAAATACATTTATATAATAATATAAATGTTTGTTATCATCAAATAAAAATCATATTGTAATACTCAACAAAGGAGGGTTGTGAGGATTTTGACGTGCCATTGTAGGAATCTCGAGACTTTTTTTTACCCGTGAGGGTCAATTATGCTCAGTTTCTTGGATTCTGTAGATGCTTCTGCAGGCGATCTCAGTTTGGTACCCGTAATTAGAGACTTTCTGAACATATTCAAGGAGGTGAGAGGGCTACCTCCTAGGCACAAGATTGATTTTTGGATATATTTGGTGGAGAATGCTAAGCATGTTGCATTGCCGAAGCGCCACATGGTTCCGAGGGAGAGGAGGGAGCTTACTAAGCAGGTGGGTTAATTTTTTGAGAAAGGGTTTAATAGATGGAGTATTTCCGAGTGGGGTGAACTAGTCATTTTTTGACTAAGGCAGACGACTCTCTCCGTCTATTTGTGGATTACAGAGAATTGAACAAGCTCACGAAGTATAATAGACACCCACTCTCACGGATAGATGACTTGTTTGATCAGTTGGTAGGCATTTCAGTTTTCTCGTAATTGGAATTGGTTACAGTTTTTCATCATCTTAGGGTGGCGGATGATATCATAGATAAGACTGCCTTTAGAACTCCCGTCGGGTTCTTTGAGTGGCTGGTTATGCCTTTTGGGCTAACTAGTGCATCGATGTATTTTGTTGATTTGATGAGCCAGGTATTTAGGGAGTTCCTAAATAAGTTCACGGTAGTGTTTTTTGACGATATCTTGGTGTTCTCGAGGAGCGAGGACGAGCAAGCCTGACACATAGGAGAGGTCCTCCATACTCTCCGTGCACATCAACTGAAGGCAAAGTTATCTAAGTGCTACTTTTGGCGGAAGGAGGTGAGGTTCTTGGGGCATTTTATCTCTGGAGATGGTATAGCGGTGGATCCCGTTAAGGTTGTCGCAGTATAGGATTGGAAAGCCCTCAAGAATGCGACAGAGGTAAGGAGCTTTCTAGGTTCGGAAAGATACTATCAGAAGTTTATTAAGGATTTTGCACGGATCCCAGCTCTGCTTACCTGCCTTACGAAGAAAAGCCTAGTATTTTCTTGGAATGTGGATTGCAAGGATGCATTCTTGAGGTTGAAGAAGGCTATAACATCACTTCCAGTAATGACTCTTCCAGATGGTATGAAGATGTTCATAGTATATAAGGGTGCTTGTGGCATGGGTTTAGGTGCGATGCTTATGCAGAGTCTGCTATGGGTGTCTACAACTCAGGGTACATGAGAGGAATTACTCTATCCATGATTTGGAGATAATGGTGATAGTGTTTGCACTTAAGTCTTGGAGGCATTATTTATTAGGTGAGAGGTTTGAGCTATACACCGACCATAACTCTTAACTACTTGTTTTCACAAAAGGATCTTAATTTGCGACAGCAACACCGGAAGGAGTTTCTTGCATCCTATGACCTTGAGATATCATATACCTCGGGAAAGGAAAATCAAGTGGTGAATGCACCGAGAAGGCATAGGATGACTTTGAGCCCATTGTTCGTAGAGTGGCGGAGTTTGAAGTTTATCTCATCATTTGATTTTAGACCATCTACGAATTATGCACTAGGATTATTAGCATTATTGGAGGTGTGACCTACTCTATTAGAGCGCATTAGATCCAGTTAGTGTGAGGATCAATGTTTAGCGGATATCATGGACCGACTTGGTAAAGGAGAGTCCTCTAGTCACCTTTCTAGTTATTATGTGGATGAGAGAGAGTGGCTACATAGTGATGGGAGATTATGTATTCCTCAAGTTGATGATTTGTTCAGATCGGTTATAGAGGAGGCTCGTCACTCTCGGATGGCCATCCATAGGTCCCTGGGTCGACCCACAGGTCCTTAGGTCGACCCTACATCGATCCAAGATGCGGTCGACCCAGCACGCCTGTAGGCGCGTGCTTTGGAGCACACATATTATTCGGTGAACGTTTTATTTCTACACCGTTATTTTCTGATCCGACTTAGTTTTATTGGTTGAATTTTGAACCTAATGCTGGCGTGACTTTTTCTGATTGGTCCGATGACGTGGCTGGTCCAGATTTAATCCTAAATTTGGACGTTTGAGGATGCGTAGTAAACCTATAAATAAACTAGTAGAGCTTCTCTCATTTCTTCATATCCATTCTTTATATCTTCCTCTTCTTCCCAAGACATATCCTTAAAATTAAGAAGGGAAAAATAATTAAATTTTACAGGTATAAAGAATTTCTGTACTTTTAATATTTATTTTTATAAATACTTCTAGAGGTGGAGGTTCTGCTGGAATAAGAAAGGCTACAGGGGAAGCTCTCTTCTTCATATCTATGAGTTTTTATGTGATTTCTAGATTAGTAATTTATGCAGGAAAATTTTGATAGTTAAATAGTTTTAATTGGCAAGTTTAAAGTTTAAAGTTATTTACAGTATTTATGTGTTTAGTTTGTCTATAAAGTTACTGTAATTTATTTACTGTCTATGCCTATTTCATTCTGATTATTTACTATTTATAAGTAATTCTCCTTCTCTTATCCCCTTTATGGTTATGTCTTTATTTATAGTTCGGGTTATTCCCTAGTTTATTTGTGTTGTTTATTTTTGGGTCTAGGCCTTGTGAGTAGCCTAGACCATTTCCCTTTTTCTTTCAACGCTGAGCCTAGGCCTAAAACAAGCCTAGGCCTAAAACGAGCCTTTATCGTTATTTAATGTTAAAATTGGAACAATGTTGAATTTGAATAAAAAATAAAAATTGTGCATGTTACAACTGATTAAATATTATAATTAGTATTGGATTGTAATTTGGGTGAAAAATTTAATATGTAATTGGGGAACATGCAAACATATAAATTGGAATAAGTAACTTAGATGGACGCTAAGTAACGTGGGTTTTGGTTGGATAAAAGAATAACAATAATTAAGAATGTTTAAAATAACATAGGAATATGACATGAGGTTATATTGGGCTTATTAATCAACTTAAATTGTGTTAAGTAAAATTAAAGATAAAATTAATAAGTTATGATAGTGGATTATGTTTCGGCAGCATGTGTTAGTTTAAAGAAAATAAGTGGATCGTAGGTTAGGTCCATTTCGTCAGCATGGGGCTGAGTGGGAAAAATAAGAGGCCTAATAAAATAATAAAATTGTAGTGGGAGTCTGATCCGGCAGTGTGAGATTGAACGGGGAAAATAATTGGCTTGCAGTTTAGGTCAATTTCGGCAACTTGGGGATGAATGGGGAAACTAAGCGGCCTAATAGAAAAATAAATGGGGACCAAGTCTAGCGGATACCTTTGTCAATTTTACATTTAGTTGGGGACCCGTACCATGCAGTATCCCTATTATCATCTGTGGAGGTCACACGCTAGGAAGAGGCGAGGGTACGCTTTACTACTCTGGATAGTAAGAGGTCCGAACGAGGTGGGTACGGGAGCGTTCCGGTGGGATGATGAGCTATCATCATGAGGATAGGGAAAAATAACTTTCTGTAATGCCTATGATTAACGACTATGTCCTTTTAGTTGATGGACTCGGGATTGATAACACCGAGTTCCATAGCTAGCGTAGGTTATCACATTGTGGTTATAGGAGCCAATCGCCATGTAGAAATTAGGTAAACCCTAATTATTATACCTTTGGTAAGTTGGTGCAGTAATCTTTGATAAGAATGAGAATCTCCAAACTTTATTATTTGTGCTTAACTTTGTTTACTGATTTTATATCTTTATGTCTTATGTCTTTAGAACTTCTCATCTGTCTAATGCTTCCTTAATTTATGCTCTTGATAGAAATTACTAGAACTCACTAGATATATGTCTGACCTAGTTTATACATAAGTGCTTCATAAACCTTAGAGCATCCTTATATGTGTGATGCTAAGGGGTGTGGGGTGCTTCAACTAGGGTTTGTGGGCAATCTTCGTCCTATGTCAGATCCTGATACCCAATGACTCGGGCATAGAAAGCCAATACTTGGGAGTCGAACACCTCCCTCTTCTTCTCCACCTCATTCGCTTTAGCCTTGAGCTCCCAAATTTCTTTATCTTATTGGGATTGAAAGTTAACGACAGACTCAAGGGCGGCATGAATATTTTCTTTGGTTTTCTTCCTGGCTTCTTCAGAGGCGGCCAATTGAGGCGGCCAATTGGGCCTTTAGCCGTGCATTTTCCTTGGCATGCTGCTCCTTCTTCTTCAGCACCTCGTCCTCATCCTTAAGGGATATGTTTTTTTACTTAACTAGTTTCATCTCATCCTCGACAGCCTTGATTTTGGGCAACCACGGATTGAGTTCACTATTAAACCTTTCTCGAAGCTCATTAAGCTCAACCATGGACTTCGCTATGAGTTGGGCCTCACATTATGCTTGATATTTCTTGGTATGCTCCAAGGCGCTTTTTTCACACTCCCACAACCAATTCAAGTTAAAGATATCCAGCTCGATATTCCTAATGATTTAGGATAGCCATCTCGGGTACCTGACCATTTCTTGATGTTGGGTGAGTATGTCATTTACATCTGCTCGCAGCTTATAATTGAAGGATTCTAGCACTGAATGTAGAGTGGCAAAGAGATGGACTAGAGAAAAATAGTGATGAGGGAAGGCTTTTTCAACTCCTTCTTTCTCTACTCATTGGTCATCTCCTTCTCTTCCGTAAATGCTACTTAGGGTTCCTTCTCTCTTTTCCCACCGGGAACGATAGCCCCACAGCCCTTGAATGATGTAGGCTTCGATTGTAGAGTCGGTTCATTAGGAAACTTATGTTGTGATGAGCCCTTGACTTTAGAATTCTCGCTGGGCATCACATCGTGAGATCGAGAGTATTTTCCATGAGGGAGAGGAGGTATTCACGGTGGTGTTATTCTCTTTCACCCTCCCAATCCCTCTACCGATCATGTGCCCTCTCCTTTCTCTCTTTCTCCACCTTCTTCCTTTCCCTTTCATGCTCCCTTTCCTCCTAGTTGCGCCTCTCATGGTATTTGCATTTAGAGGAGCGCTTATAGGCAGGACCGTTCCTCGAGAGATTAGTGTCAAAATGTCCATGGTACTTTCTTCCTTTGGTCTTGAAGCCTGTAAATCAAGAAAAAAAATCAAGTTAGAACTCTGTAGACATAGGGTGAAAGAGTGATATGACGTGCAGTACTCGTGTCATGTATGTCCTAGTGATTCCCCTAACGGACCTAAGCCCGGAGTTAGGCTTGTCGGAGTTGTCTTCTCAGCCTTAGCAGTAGTTATATCTTCTTCAGATCCTGAGAAGAATGCAGTGTGGTCCAAGTTTGGAGCAGAATATATAAAGTCCGGCAACGCCAAATTACTTCATCCCTTGAATGGGGATTCGTTGCCCCTTTATTGGGACCAATGAACTGGTGAATTAGCCGGAGATGGAGTCCTAGCAGGAGAATTTTCCATGGCTGGCTCTTTCAGTGGGGCGCTTTTAGACCCTTCCTCGGCTACTATTTTAGGAAACTTCTCTCTCCTCTTCCATGGGTTCCCGGCTAGACCCAAGGCCGATTTGCAATGACTGTTGATCCTCTAACTAGAGTCACGACCATAGGGGGGCACAACTCTAGGGCTCAAACATTGCCTATGCTTAAGGTTTGATTTTCATCAAGCAAATGGAACCAATGTCTGAACTCAATGGCAATGCATCTTTTCACATTCTGACCATTCACAAAACTTTCCTCAAAGTAGCTAGATGGGAATGATACACATAGGCTGTGGGCTTGGTCGGGTTGTCACTTGCAAAGGGGTACGAGTGTTAGAAGCTCTCAAGAGAAATTGAAAAGAAGAAAGTTGGGGAATGGCACTAACAACATTGAATCCACCTTTTAGCGCATCCTTCTTGTTATGTAACAAAATAACTAATCGGTTCTTATGTTCCTTAGTTTTCCAAACCCATCCATTATGATTCGGTTACCCGAGGTGGATCAAAGAAAAGGAAATACAGAGTATCCTTCAGATGCATGAAGTTGTAAAAGAAGGCGATATCATTGAGGGCAGGCTCTCTATATAAACGCTTCACATATACTACGTATAGGTGTATGATGAGGGATGCAGTTGCAAGTGTGCTAATTTCAAACAATGAAGGAAGTCGACGATGCACAGGTATCCTTCTTGATAGTCATGTATCCTTCTTGAGGGTTATGGGCATTCTCGCCCTGAGCTGACAACCGAATTTGGTCAAAGGGAATCCCATGCTTCACACATAATCTTCTTACCTTCGGTTCATTCATCGAGGCGGGTCAAGAATCATTCGGTAGGTTCATAACAAAAGTTCCAAGAAAAGTGTCAGGAGCATCTTCTCCATCAGCTCTCTCCTCCTCAGATGATGATTCTTCCTCAAATAACGAGGTAGTTGGATCCTCATCGCGAGGTTGGACCAGTAACATCAAATCCTCATTTGTTTCAGTCCTAGAGTTAGAATCCATGTCAGAATCTCACTGGATGGTCTTTCCCTTTCCAGTCTCAGAAGCTCTTATTGGGTATCTCTCAGACATAATAGTTGTGCTATCTAAGAAATGTTACTGGTTAGAATGATTAACCCGAACCTCCTGTGTGCGAACTAGTGTAATGCGTGGAGTAAAAGTTGTGTAGAAACATCAACATAGGTGAAGCATTAGAAATATGCAACAAAAATCGACTCAATAGACTATCGTTCTCGTCTGCCTTATCGATTTGCATTCGTGAATAATGCCAAGTCATAATCTTGCAAGGAGCAATGTTATGTTGTTTGGGCAGTTTTGAGTTGTGTGCAAGTCCAGCAATGTTCATATGTGGGTGTGAAGGTTGAGTAGGCCCTATCCTAATTGTCCAAGAGGCCAGGTTTATGTGTTTGATTTTAAGACACCGCATCTTAAATTCTCGCAAGATAGTTAGCATGACTATTGCTCATGATTCGAGTATCGCCACTCAGCATGCATAGAATAGTTGACATTTTAATGAAGTATAAAACTGGTTCGACCTATCTTCTTGGACCTTTCCAGTTCGACCTATTTGCTTTAACCATTCTACTTCAACATTTCCGGATCAACCACTCTGGATAGACTATTTCGGTTTGGCCATTTGAGATATGCCTCTCTGGATCGATCATTTCTGGATCAATGTTCCCTGCTCAGTATTCCTCCAAATCGGCTAATAGAAATGCCGATCCAGGTATGACATAGCATTTTCATACCTTCAACTACACTTCGAAAATCACCACTGCTCTCTCGAGTATTCCAAACTTCCTCTCCGTCTTTCTTCCATCTTCTTTACCAGAAGCTGAATGGACCTCTCCACCTAGCATCGCTTCCACCATTATCACCTGATGTCGCCATCATTTGACCTTTCCTCCAACACCAGTGCCATCTTCACCATCGCCTCATACGTAGGCAATTCAAAGATGGGCCATAACAACCGAACCCAAAATTTAATTCAAACACAACCAAAAACTAGATCAATTTAAACCCACTTAGCTTAATTCAAGACCTAAAATAGAAGGTTTGTGATAGGATTTAATGAACAACAGAAATGAAAATTGATTGAATTAGAGTTTGATGGAAGAAACTGTAAATTCTCGGTTCTATGCAGTAAAAAGTAAGAAAATAAAATAAGAGCATGGGCCTAGTATTTACGGAAGAGGAGTATATTTTTTTCCTTTTACCCAATGTGACAGGCATGACTTCCTCATTAGCCATGCAGATCCGGATTCGATACAATCATTGAGCCGGATTTTTTTTAAAAAAAGGTGAAAAGAAGAAAATAAGGGAGAAGGAAAGATCTTAGTAAGAGAAACTCTGACATCTCCATGACTTGGTCAATGACTCCACGTGCCGACTGACATGCAACGATTGACTTTTCTTGACAAAGCGCTCGCTTTGCGCAAAAAAAGACATTGTGTGGCAATGATCTACATGTGTGCCATCACGTGTCGGAGCCAACAACTCGACGCAACTTGACTATATAACGGGTATATTCAACATCTTGACTCGATGGGGTTTGAGTAATTACATATGACTCTTGACGACTCCAGTCAAAGACTCCGGCCTGGCGAGTACCGTCGAACATGGTATGTAACACCCCACACCTCTTAACATTAGCGAAAATAGAATTCCATTAACAAATATGGCCCATTGTAGGTATAAAGGAAATAAAACATCACAAGGACTAAGATTCCACAATACATAGACAATAATGTTGTAGCGGAAGAAAAAAACAATTTATATTGAAATGACAAAACCATTTTTATTTCAATTGAACCAAATTGTCACAAAATATCATGTCTCAAAATATCAGTCAAAAAAACATCAGAGTACAAAATAATATTATTCCACAAATAGTAAAATGGTACAACCTAACCATGGAAAAGAAATAGAAAGCATTCCATCTTTTGTAAGAACCCATCAAGATAGAACCAAAAAAGAAGTTTGAACTGTGTGCTTCCTCCTTGTAAGCCTAAGGGAAATAAAGAGGATAGAAGGAAGGAAAAATGAGTCAGACATAAAGCCTGGTGAGTTGTTATGCTTACTAGTGAGGTTGAATAAGCAAAGGAAATAGGTAAAACAGTAGTTCTAGTGTCATATAGGGTAAGTGTCTATGCATACCTAAAAGTGAACATAAAATATACTAAACAGGATTGAATGTTCTCAATTGCTTTCAACTCTTTTGACTTTTTGAACTTCTACGAATTCAAAACATGATATAATTAGGAAAAAATTATTCCTTATACTACCCATCGATTAATTTCCATACCCTTGCATGATAACCTATGCCCACTATAGACCTTGGGTTTATCAGGCCCAGACCATCAGCTCTAAAAGACATAGCGTTAATCACATGTGTTACAACATCTTATATTCTCTGTCGGCGCGATGCATGCTCACCGCCCCCCAAAATGCATCCATATCCACCTCTTTTGGACTTCTTATTACTCAGTACAATATAAGCATTCCCTTGCTCTTTGTGAGACCTTTATATAGTGTGATAAAAAGGGATACTATCAGATATGGGTCCCCAATCAAAAATGTAGTTTGACTTAAGTCACCCCTGGACTTAGTCCCTAATTTAATTTACTATCGCCAAGGCCACCATAGAATTTTTTTGACCGCCAAGCCACCCTAAACCCCCATATAATTGTCAACAAACATCTTGCCTACTATAAATTAATTATTTGAATTAGCCACTTATTTTCTCTAATCAGCCCACCCTGCTGTCGGAACAAACCACAACTATGAGCCACTTATTTTCCCTAATCAGCCATCACTACCAAAAGGGACTCCCACTATACATTTTCTTAATAGGCCACTTATTTTTTTAAATCATCTTACGCTACCGGAAAGGACCTCTATTTATGCTTATTAATTTGTTTATATTAAATTTAACGATGAATTTAAGTTTATGAATAAGCCTACTTATTCGATATAACTTCTTGTTATATCTTAAGTTGCATTTTAACATTATCTTTATTACATTCATTACACAACCCAAACCCGACTACTTAGCATCTATTCAAGTTTCCAATTATTCAGTTTATCAGTGATTTAACTAAGATTACAGTTCAATTTTCCATTATTGTACTAATCCAATAATCCCCAAGTAATCCTTTTATACTTAATTCATACTTTTTCTAATATGCTTTTATGATCAAATTATGATTTTACCCAAACTATGCAGAAATAAAAAGGATAAGGGTTTAAGCTCTTTGAAGGCCTAAACTCAATGTGAATTAAAAGGATAAATCCCTAGGCTCTCTCATGGCCTAGGTTCAAATAATTAAGAACTAATATAGGATTTTTTTTGAAATGTGCATAAAATAATATATAAAGAAAAAGAGATAGAAATAAACTGAATGATTTACAGTAATAGAATATATTATTGAAATAGGCTGAAGTAGGGATAAAAGAAACTGCGTAGAAATAAAAAGGACAAGGGTTTAAACTCTTTGAAGGCCTAAACTCAACGTGAATTAAAAGGAAAATCCTTAGGCTCTCGCATGGCCTAGGCTCAAATAATTAAGAATTTATATAGGACAAAATTTGAACTGTGCATAAAATAATCTATGAAGAAGAAGAGATAGAAACAAACAGAATGATTTACAGTAATAGAATATATTACTAAAATAGGATGAAGTAGGGATAAAAGAAATAATCATATATACAAGACTTATTTACAGAAAAGAAACATTTAACTCTATAAATTATTGAAGAAACTAACAATTGTTATACTATCCCAATAATCCCAAAATTATATCAATCTCGTAATCTAAACTCAACGTGAATTAAAAGGATAAATCCCTAGGCTCTCGTATGGCCTAGTCTTAAATAATTAAGAATTGATATAGGACAAAATTTGAATTGTGCATAAAATAATCTATGAAGAAGAAGAGATAGAAATAAACTGAATAGTTTACACTAATATAATATATTATTGAAATAGGCTGAAGTAGGGCTAAAAGAAATAATAAGATATACAAGATTTATTTACTGAAAAGAAACACTGAAATCTATAAATTATTGAAGAAACTAACAGTTATTATACTGTCCTAATAATCCCCAAATTATTTCGATCTCGTATTCATGGAAAATACTCACAGAAAATGATTTACAGAAAATAGGAACAAAATGTGGAATAAAATTTTTGCAAATAATACTATAAATACAGCTACCATTGTTCCTGATTTACCCAAACCTATTCAAAAATCTGAATAATCACGAAACCTCACCTAAACAAGCTTATCCAAATGGCCCTGGTAAGAATTCCTAGATTTATATAAATATCCTACAATTAGTGTTTATAATAGTCTAAATCTCAAAACTCCATTTTTTTTATAGAAGACTTGCAAAGTGGAGGTAGAGAATGGGGAATGGAGTTGTGAGAATTAGGATTGGACAGGATGTTTGTTTATAAGGGTGGTAAAGTAAACTACGCCTTTAGATTTTTGGTTTTTAATCTACACCGGTCAAGCCATGTTAGCTTAGGTTTGAAAAAAGACTAAAGATGTGGCAAGTTTAGAAAAAAATATAAAATTACCATCAATACTTATTCTAGGAAATAATTCTTCATTAAACCATATCAATTGACTATGTGTTAATCAACACTCAATTAATTCTTTAACGTGCGTAAGTAATTCTCCATGGTATATGAACCTAAAGACTTATATATAAATATAAATAAATAAATATATATATATATATATTTGTGTGTGCGTACATTCATGGAAACCAGAACACCCATTCAATCATAGCAAAGCACTTATGACATTCAAATTATATATATCTCATGTAAATCACCCTAATCAAGCTCAACATCCCTCAAACACACTGTTCGAATCTCGCAAATATCGCCCAAGATCTCCTCCGAGATCTTGTTTTGGCTTCTTCGAAACGAAACAACAAATATCACTCTAAATCTCTTTTTGAATATATCGCTCGAAATATTGAAATATCGAACGATATATCAACCGAGACGAAATACTGGAATATCGTCCGAGATCTTAGTTTTTTTGGTTAAAATTTAAATCTGTGCCTAAGCTAGAAAAATAATTTAAAAACTCAAATCTAGTTATGATAATCTTTTGTTATTTTACATTTTGAATGTCAAATGGCCATATTGTATATTCATATATGTTCTACAATGCTTATGATTTTCATATTCATCTTTTTTACATACATGTTACCTACGAAATATGTATTTTACGGTCTATGCTGAATTTTTAATGTTTTGGATCCCTTTAATATTTTATGTAAAACAATATTTTTGTTTTAAGCATATTACGATTTAGAGTATGAGTGATCTTATGAAAAATAAAGAATAATAAAGTTATTTTGAAATTCAAGTTTAAGTTACTACGTTTTTAATAACATTTATAAAAATCATTTGTAAAAATATCATTTTTAACCTATCATGTACCCTGAGATTATTCCGATATGAACTTTCAGATTCGAGATGGAAATCCGAGACGAACTGTAATAACCCGGAAATTCTGGGCCAGTTTAAAATTTTTATTGTGGCAATTTTAGCGAATTTTGAATATTTAAAATAATTTATTTTAAATAATATCGACGAAAATTTATTTTGGGCATAAGTAGAACGTATATATTTATATGCGTCGTCGTTAGAATATAAATATTTATATATAATTATAAAAGGAATTGAAAATGGCGCGGTAGTTCGATAATTCGATTTCAAACTTCAATTGAACATACCGGGTGCAAAACAATCCGGATTTTAGTGAAACCAAAAACATTAGAATCTATTTGATCATATCTTTCCAACGAATCCGAAAAATCAAAATTTCATAGCGGGAATCAAAAGATATGTCCAGTTGAAAATTCTGAATAGTCGCTATGGAATTCAGGCCCTTAAAAATGGACATTTTGCAAACGACCTCGGATTTCGACGAAACCACTTTTGTTGGGTCCGTGATGTTAAGTTATTGCTAGATTCCAAATTTCATAATTTTTCGAATCAATATGTGAGCGTGGCAAAGGAAAACGCGTTGGACCAGTTTTAGTTGATTTTAATCGACTGGAAATTGACCATTTTTCAAACGACCTCAGAATTCAACGAAATTAGTTTTGTTAGGACCGTATCGTCAATACGAAGCTAGAAAATATTTTTCGAGAATTTTTATAGTTAGTATGTGACCCCGGTAATTTGAAATGTACGTTTAAAATTCAATATAGTGATTTAAATGTAAATTAAACGGAAACTGATCGAAACGATCAAATCAGCTTGCGATACATATCCCATTGTGTTCGGAATAGGGACGAAACGCTATGGACGACAGGCGTTGGGCCTCGTTTCGAGGTCGTATGTAAAAGTCAACTTTTTTGCAAAATAAATAAATTAATTAAAAATTAAAACCCTCCCTTTCCCTCTTCCCCTTAATCTCGTTCTGCCCCCCCCCCCCCCCTAAATTTCATTTCAGTTGACAAAAAGAAAAAAAAGAGAGAAAAGAATGAATCGCGTGAACCCCAGACGCAGCCGCCTCCCATCGAAGCGGCCACCACATCGGCCATCGCCTCCCTCCGCCTACGCTGGTCGGCGCCCCCCCTCAGAAACGCGCCGCCGCGCGATCGAGCCCCCCTGAAGCCGCGACCGCCCTCTCCCCATCGAGCACCCCTCCGACAGTTCTCCCCCCCCCCTTCACCGTTGACTGTAAGTCCTTCTTTTTATTATATATTTTTTTTATATAAATTCTGATTTATTTTGTTGATAAATAATCAAGTTCAGATTTTTAAGGGTTTACAAATAGGATTTTATCATGAAAGAATGAATTTTTGTAAATGAAAAAGATTGGGTTTTTGAAATAAAGTTAGGATTTTTATAATTTTTAACCCATGAAGAAAATAGAATGTGATTTCTATATTTCAGAAAGGTAAGAAAAATAAATAAAAATAAAATATATAATTTTTAATTTATAAAAAGGTTAAAAATATGATTTTTATATTTTTAAAGTAATAAAAATATGATTTTTATATTTTTAAAGTATTAAAAATATAATCTTCAGTATATAGAAGTGATAGAAATATGATTTTTGTTTATGTAGAGAATTAAAAATATCATCTATATATGTGTAGAAAAATAAAAATGTGATTTTTATAGTGGTGAAATTGAAAAGGTAAAATCTTTAAAAATGAAAAGACGATATTTTTAAAATAGAAAAGGCGAAATCTTTATTTTTGAAAAGGCGAAATCTTTATTTTTGAAAAGGCGAAATTTATATTTTTGAAAAGGCGAAATCTATATTTTTGAAAAGGCGAAATCTTTATTTTTGAAAAGGCGAAATCTATATTTTTGAAAAGGCGAAATCTATATTTTTGAAAAGGCGAAATCTATATTTCTGAAAAGGCGAAATCTATATTTTTGAAAAGGCGAAATCTTTATTTTTGAAAAGGCGAAATCTTTATATGAAGAATAGCGTGATAAAAATATAATCTTTACTATATGAGCATCGATGAAAAAAATATAATTTTTATCTATATAGTAGCGGAATAAAAATTCGATTTTTATATATTGAATAGCATAGTAAAAATTCGATTTTTATATATTGAATAGCATAGTAAAAATTCGATTTTTATATATTGAATAGCATAGTAAAAATATGATTTTTACATATGTAGAGAATACGGGCAACAAAGATGACAAAAAGGCGAGAACGACGAAGATTGAAGTGTCGTGAAGTTGGATAGCTTTTGGTGAGAACTTCTCACCTTTCAATTTCCTTTTCTAGTTATACATATATACTAGGATGCAGACGGTGTTTAGTAGCACCCGACACAATCGTCCACAGACCATGGACTTGTTTGTTTGATTTCAAAAATTAGTTAGATTATTTGATTGAAATTGATTTTTTGGTGAAATGGAATTGATTGGATTGATTTGTGAATGGCGTGGGCCTTCACTAGACCGGGGATAAGGCTAGGCCTCGTCCCGTTTCTAGTATCGTGCCATTATGCCGCCGAAATTTTCTAAAATATGTTAGAAAAATAAAAATATCATTTTTATTGGGTAAATGAACTGAATAGAAATTAATGTGTTGAAATAAAATATTTCATCGTTAAAAATATAATTTTTAACGTGAAGTGAATAAAATAAAATATTCATTTACAAACCGGACGGTTTGTTTATGTACACCTATTTGAAGAACATTGATTGGGACGATAAATTTTACACATCGCCCAACTGCACAAATAAAATCTGTGTTTGATTTTTTGAAACCCCACACGGGTGTTGCGATGAAATTTGAAGTTCACTCATCCTGATTGATTAAATGTGTCGATCGATTGATTGACAGGCTGTTATAAGCGTTAGATATCTATATTTGATGCTTATACAGTGTAGTGCACTTTGGTTGATGGTTGATTATTTTTCAATGCTATTGTATACGTGTGATGTATGAAAATCCATATAATTAATATTATATGGTGATTGATTGGGCCTCATTCCCATTTAGAAAATAAAGGATAATATAAAATAAAGGTTCATGTGTTGACTGTACTCATCCGTTGAGATTAGTCATGTGTTGAACGAAATATTTTTATAATAAAATTTATATCCTTATCAATATAAAATAAAGGTTCATGTGTTGACTGTACTCATCTGTTGAGATTAGTCATGTGTTGAACGAAATATTTTTTTTAATAAAATTTATATCTTTATCAATATAAAATAAAGGTTCATGTGTTGACTGTACTCATCCGTTGAGATTAGTCATGTGTTGAACGAAATAGTTTAACAAAAGTAGTCACACGTGGACGGTACTCATTCATTGAGATTAGTCGTGTGTTGAAAAAAAGAAATATTTGAAAAGAAATATTTGAAATAGAATATTTGAAAATAGAAATATATGAAGCCGTGTTGGTTAGATTGACGTCATTTTGTAGTGAACGATATTTATATCGATTTTATTCATTTTAAAATGAATATTGAAAAGTGATTTCGAAATCGTATATTTTGAAATGAATTGAATAGAAAACAGAAATGAATTGTATATAAAACGATTTCGAAATGAATTGAATATATAACGATTTCGAAATGAATTGAATATATAATGATTTCGAAATGAATTGAATATATAACGATTTCGAAATGAATTGAATATATAACGATTTCGAAATGAATTGAATATATAACGATTTCGAAATGAATTGAATATATAACGATTTCGAAATGAATTGAATATAAAACGATTTCGAAATGAATTGAATAGAAAACAGAAATGAATTGAATATAAAACGATTTTGAAATGAATTGAATATAAAACAATTTCGAAATGAATTGAATATAAAACGATTTCGAAATGAATTGAATATAGAAAACGATTTCGAATTTGAATTGAATCGAATAGAAAACCAATTTGAATTGAATCGAATAGAAAACCAATTTGAATTGAATCGAATAGAAAACGACTTTGAAATTGAATTGAATTGAAAACGAATTCGAATTGAATTTAAAACGAAGTGAAAT
The DNA here is from genome assembly GCA_030737875.1 of Allium sativum. Taxonomy (NCBI): domain Eukaryota; kingdom Viridiplantae; phylum Streptophyta; class Magnoliopsida; order Asparagales; family Amaryllidaceae; genus Allium; species Allium sativum. The sequence goes on along the minus strand of CM060913.1, from coordinate 5,128,765 downwards.
GAATTCAAATTGAATTGAAACTTGAATTGAATAGAAATGAATTTTAAAACGAATTTATAAAGAAGAATTCAATTTTGCTTTGAATTGAAATGAAAGTTGAAATGAATTTTGAAACGAATTTAAAAACTATTTATAAAATTCGTTTTAAATAGAAATCGATGAAATATATATTATATATATTATATATATAATATATGGCCTGAATAGAACGCGCCGCGCCGCGGTAGTTCGTGAATTTCGACCATTTATTTCAAACGAACATTACGGGAGATCCCGCCGTCGGATTCTCCTAAAACCGGAACCGTTGGGTTCGTATCGAAAAGAGCTTTCTAACGAATATTTGAAATTTGAAATCTAACGGTTGGATTTGGAGATACGTCCAAATCAAATTTGAAAAAGGTCGCTATAGGTGCAGTTCGATGGCCGTTGATGGAAATCGACTGTAGGGGCCTTGATAAAATTATTAAAAATATCAATAATTTGTATAAAATCATAAGAAATGATTTGGGAAAAATTGGGATGAAAAACTCCATATTTGAAAAGATAAAAATAGATTTTTATCGAAATGAACTAGTTTGAACTCAATTTAAAACCCGGGTTTTTATTTTTAAATAAATAAATTAGATTTAAAAAGGGGTTTTAAATAATCGGAATTTCTAACATATAACGATTGGATTTGAAATGGGTTTATCGTGAACTGTGTTTTAAATAACACTAGTTCTTTAACCCGATAACAAATAGAATGTGATTTGGGTTTGTCGTGAACTGTGTTTTAAATAACACCTAGTTCTTTAACCCAGTAAAAGGAGTTTTAACGAATCTGCAATTAGATTGAAATATGAATTGATAATCTAAATTATCAAATTTAGAAAATGAGCGAGGATGGAGTATTACCAGTTTTGCTCCAAAGCGATAGATAAATCTTGAATTAGATTTGAACGTGAAATGGTAATTAATTTTACCAATAACACCGTGGTGTTAGATATGGAGTATTACCAGTTTTGCTTCATGGGATGAATAGGTTGGGATTGGGAAATAAAATGAATAATTACTTCGATGTGGTTCACTAATCTCGACTAGTTTGGAAAACCATAATTTGGTTTGAAATGACATCCAAAGGAAGATTAAAAGATAAATTTTAAAGAATTTATCTTGGATAAAATTAATGGGAACCTTTCCCTATGAATATTCCGAATTGGAATGAGGCGTATGTTGAGTTTTTGTAACATTTGTTTTTAATATACGCGGGTCGTTCGGAAAGTCCGGGTTTATACCCATTCTGAATGATCGATTCGACGATAAGTCGAAGATGAAGACGGTGGTCGAAGACCGGAAGTCTTCACATCGTTTGGATAATTACTGGCGATCCTCATTGGGCTGTACACCCAAGAGGATGGAAATAGTTGGTGGTCGTCCAGACGTACTTGGGGATGGATGGATATGCGAGGAAAGTGCCTCCGGTTTCGTTCAGACCCAGAACGAACTTGTAAATGGATTGTGTGTCAGACATTGGATTTCATTCTGTGTTGATTGATCTCTATTAAATATACATCTGTTTGGCGGTGGAGAATTTATTCTTTTGCTTAACGCCCTTCTCTGAGACGTACGAGCTCAGAGGTTGTATATCGATGGACATCAGTCGCATGGCATGAATTGCCTGTGTGGCACGCTAAGATGTAATGATCAAGGCTTCTGTTGAAAAGCAAAGTCTTGTGGTTGATGATCAAAGCACGCCTACGTGGCAGCTTTGTGTATAACGTGAATTCGCGAGCCTCACACCTCGGTATGAGTTAAAAACGGGATGTGGACCCAAGGAGTGCACGACGTTTCTTTCTAGCTTTGGTGGTGTCAGTGACTTACCAGCCCTGACATTTATATACTTTTCACCTATGTGGTTGTTGGATGAGGCGCCTCGATTATAGGTCTGTAAGGACCGGGAAACGTGTGTTCAGGAATAACTAATCCTCTAACGTAAGTGAGGACCGGCCTTGGAGGATCCCAGGGTTGCCCAGAGTGCGTAGCCCTGAGGCATTTGCTAGAGTGTCTCGAACGCGGAGAGGAGCTTGCCCCTTGCCTCGACTCATGACGGAAATCCAATTTCCAATACGGGTATTTCGGTTTTATTTGTAGAGCCTAGTATGGCGACATAGTGGGATGGGGCACTCATGCCGTCTATGATTTATATTTATGATTGAAATTGTTTTGACACTATACACTTATTATAGTATCAAATGATTTGTTTTAAACGTATCAAGCATGTTTGGCTATTATAAGGGAAAACCCTATCCTCCGGCTTGCGTTGCATTGTGTGATGGGACCTGGGTCTTATAATAGCTTCATTTTTCGAAAAAGCATTGCGTTGTTTATTCTATGCACTGGTATTCTTGGGAGGAAACCCGTTCCGTATTATACGGCGTGGTCCCTTGAATTACTCTCTTTTAAAGTAAAGCCTTAAATAACTGTTTTAGTTCTCACACCAGTCACATGACTGACCTGGAGTTTATTGTTTTAACCTAAACTCTGGGTGCCCTTATTTTCCGCACGGGCAGCTAGTAGTTTTGGTTTTGCAGATTTATATTCACAGGATCCTGGTTTACAGCTGGAATGATATCCGGAAAGCTCTGTATCCGTATATCACCTTCAGTTGTGCTTTGTATTATTTTCCGCTGCTATGTAATTTATTGTATTCTCTGATATTTATCGAATGTAATTTATTCATTTATACTCTGTATATTCTTGCATCTGATGGAATTGTTGTAATAACAATGTAATGTTCTTCCATCTGCGTTCATTTGTGTGTTGTTCTCAAAGTATCTGCTCTTTCCTTTGCGGGGAAGTTACGGGTCGCTTCACGAACTCCCGAGTTAGACTCATCTCGTCCGAGATCTCCCATGATACGAGACTGTAACACCCCATAATTTTAAATATTAAAATTAACAAAATCAAGAACACTTATTTTCTAAGAGAAGAATTAAGGGAAATGGGTTACGTCATTGCATTCGTCTCGGAATTCTGCTTGGAATAGAGTCCAAGTTTTCGTAAATCAGACTTCGTACGAGGAAGTTATGGCCCTTAGAAGTTTCATAAATTTAAATAAATTAAAACAACTCGAATTAAAATTCAAAATTCAAATTGAAAACACAGAAGCGGGCTGGGCGGGAAATTTCCCTCCCAGGGCCAGGTCGACCAGGGGGTCGACCTCCCCTATACAGGTCGACCAGGGGGTCAACCTACCCCCTCGGGCAGATCTGAAATGTGACGATTTCTGACTCTTTGCTAAGTCACTAGGGCCTATGTGGCGGGTCTGAATGGTTCTGATTGCTCCTATGATAATCCAACGGCTTATATTCAACTAAACTTCTATATAAGCACGCATAGACTCAAGCCCTAAACCTAAACTAAACTAATCTCTTGGCCACCATGCTGCTGCTGGAATAGTTCTCCTCTTCTTAAAGCTTAGGAATTGCAAAAGTCAGAATTCTTATACAAATGACGAACAAATTATTCTTCTCTCTAATCCGTTTTTGTGATTACAATTTCTTTCACAAATTAGTTAACAAATTAATTATGATGGGTTATAATTTGGATAATGAGAACATGCCCGTTGAATCATGTGACGTTGCTTAATTTTGTTATCGTCTGTTTGTGAACATATGACAGTTTGGTTAACTTGTGTTAGTAGATCTATTTCATATGTCCAATCACATATGTTTAACTTGATTCATGTTATGACATCAGTTTGTATGCAAGTTGGGATGTAAATTATATGATAGTTTGTATTTGAATCATATGCAAGTCTGTTTGCGAATTATACACAAGTTTATATGTGAATCAAGTATATATGTATATATGCAAGTTTATATGTAGAACATAGTTTACATGTTTAGATTCATATGCAATTTTGTACGGAATTCATATGCAAGTTTAGGCGAAAAACCATATTCATATATGCAAGTTTAGGTGAAAACCCATATTCACATATGCAAGTATAGGTGAAAACCATATTCACATATGCAAGTTTAGGTGAAACCCATATTCATATATGCAAGTTCACAACTTCAGGTTTAGATCTATATTTAGACCCATGACAATACCTAGTTTATGCAAATTTATGTTCTATATGTCCATTGCCTATGCAAGTTATTGGCTATGCGAATTTATGTTATAATTCTTATTTGCAAGTTAGATCTATTTTATGTGTTATGCAAGTTGTGATGTTTCTTTTCTTTTTTATGAGTTAGACTATTTGCGAGTCTAACATATTTTATATTAAACATATGAACGACGTGGGGAGAATGGGAAAATATTAAATTTACGTATTGTGAATTGGCATAAAATGGCTTTAAAGGCATATAATTAATTTGAGTCATTAATTGGTATAATTTATATACCTGAAAACTATGGACATAATTTAGGTGACAATTATGGACATAGATTAATTTGGAAATTATTGACAATTTGAATAGGGATAATTAATTCATATTGGCGTGAAATAATTATGTGTAATAATAAACGCCTAAGACGCGATGTTAGACTCGTTTGTGGTATAAGACTGTCCGGACCCGCTCGGAAAATCCAGCAACCGCAAACGGTAGTCTAATGTGAGAGGTCAAAGGCATAAATTAAATGCGTAACAATTGTAAAGACACGAGGTTAGGCTTGTTTGCGGTATAAGACTACCTGGACCCGCCCGACAAATCCAGCAACCGCAAACGGTAGTCTAATGCGGGAGGTCTTTGTAGGATCTAAATTAACCCTAGAGGGGGGTGAATGGGGTTTATCGCAGATTTTCGCAGAGTAATTAAATAAAAACAGCGCATATAATAATCAGAATAAGTGCGGAAAATAAATAACACACAGATATACCCAGCTTCTGCCAAACCCTGCCTACTGCTCCATTCTCCAAGGTTTCTACTAGGAGTTAAAACAATCTCTATGCTTACAATCTCCTGTAAACTCGCGACACTCGCTCCCAATTGTTCTTAACCCTACGCTCAAAACCCTGCACTAGTTTGTATCCCCGAAACCAGATTTCCCCGAATTACAAATCCCGTAATTCGTCTCCCTAGTTTTAGAGACAAACTAGAAAACTACAGATTCGATTACAAATTGAAATTGAAAAACGAACAAGAAAAAACCCTTATAAAATAAATCTAAAAACCCTTAGGAGTTTAAATAGATGGGTTATCCCCTTTTAAAAAACAAAGTTGGTCAGCCCTTTTTATTTGCTTCACCCCTTTTCACTTGAGTCTGATCACTTTGTTACTCTCTGGAAAAAAATGGCGGCGGCGGCTTTGCTCTGCGATCTAGGGTTTGCTTCCTCCTTGAAATTGATGACTAAAGTGACAATTGACTTTAGGGTTTCGATTCTCTTTCAATCTGAAGGCTGCCACTTTCTCGTGTGATGGTCTCGAGTTTCTGGTGGCTTTCTTCTTCGATTGGACGTTGGATTTCGATCCAAGCTTACTTCTTTTCTGGTATGAATTTTAATTTGAGTTTCGGTTTTGAATTTGTGCTAGAACTTGGATGGATTTACTACCGATGAGGATTGGGTGTTTATATAGGATTGAAAATCCGATATTATCTCTGATTTCAATGCTGAGACTAGGTCATGAAATTAGCGTGAACTCTGGTCCTTGATCTGAACTTGTATTTCCAATAGATCTTCGACTTTAAAATTTTGCTGTATATAATTTTATCTCTGAAAAGTCTTGGTGGCATCTGGAAAAATGATTGAGCCTTTTATTTCATAAAAATTGCGAATTCCTTTTCCTGAAAATATCCCCTTGGTAATTTCTGAAATTTTGACTTTGTCAACATGATTTTTAAAAACTGGTTTTTCTTGAACAAGCTACTGCCTTGGATTAATTGCTTTATAAAAAATGAATAGATGCTACATTTGAACTTGGTACTGCCTTGTATAGCTGTCACTACATTCCTTGTATTGTTTCATGTTGCCAATACTTCCTTGCATATGAACTTGATGATCTGAGTTTGAGTACTTATGCACCTGTGGCCTTTTGACCTGAATTGTGCTCGACTCTGTCATATTTCCATTTTCTTAAAAAAACCATGTTTCATTTCACTTCCAAGCTAACTTTGCACAGTTTTGTATCATACATGAAATCTCTGTTTGACATTTGAAAATGCATTTATTCATGAACAGCTGTTTTATTTGATCTCCATTTGTATCTTCTTGTGGTGTTTATTTGCACAATGATTTGCCATATACTTGAACTGCTATTGCCTTTGAAATTTGGGTTCTTTGAATCATATTTGTCACGACAAAAACCTGTCTTGTATTTGAATTTTATATGCTGCTAAACAATATACGCTCCTATAATTTCTGGTACTTTGACAGTCCATGAGTTTGAAAGCACTTTGACATTATGATTGTCATGACATTGATCACAAAGTATGTTGCATTCATCACCATGCTACCATAATTTTTTACCTGTGCTTCATGATATAAGCTGCATACACCATGCACTTGTATATTGGTTTTGGTTACTTAGTTTTGTGATAATGTCATCTTCACATGTATATTTTAGCAGCTGTTCTTGAAAGTTTTGTGTACACCTGAGTAGGTCCACTGTGCCATCTTGTTTGCACCATGTAGCTTTGTTTGTTCATGTAGAACTGCTATGTTTGAGTACAATGTTGTGCTAATCTTTTTGAATCTTCCATGATCACCCTGACTTGAGTTTGTTGACAAATGCTTTATCCATGCCATACTTGAGTTTGATCTGTACTTGTTCATTGTGTGTTGCTTGAGTACTTGGCTTGCTGTGAACACGTTGGCTTGAATTTCCACACTGACTTGAATATGAACATCACTATAGTTGAGCTCGACCACTTTGGTTATACAGCTGCTTTAACCTTGTACTTGTTTATGTAGATAAAGACTGAACTTTTATACCCATTAGTTTTGTAACCTGAGCCATGTAATTGAGCACCCATACTTGGTGTTGTAGTTGTTTCACCATTTGCTTGAGACTGTGCTTGCTGACCTGGAACTGCACGAGCTATTGTGAATCCTGTTTCACATGCATACTTGAGTCTCTTTAATTGACTAGCTTACTCTCACATTTGTATATACTGATTTTCTTTGAACCTGAACTGTCTTGTTGTATTATGATTAGATTTTCTTGTACATTGCTGCTATCTTAACTGATTTTTCCAGTCCTTGTTGATGCCTTATGCTCGACGATTTGCTTTTGCACCATGAATATGTTGAGTTGTTTTTTCTCTTTGGCTTGATTATGAACTGTGCAATGGGTCGAGACGGTCCTTGTGGCTACTCCTCTGTTGCACACTGGATTGGCGAGGCAGTGCATACAAGTATATACACATGTGTGTATGCAACCATCTAGACGTGTTTTTCTGTCCCTGCAAATCATACAAAGTCTTGAAAAATAATGAGAAACACACCGTAATTCTGAGGCAAATAAAATTTAAAAAATAAATTTTTATTTGTTTGTATTGAATTTTATTTTTGTTGCAGTCTACTGTGTGTGTTCTTTTGTATTGACAGGTATGAAGATTACTAGACTGACAGAAGAATGCTGTGAAAACTGTAACACCCCACACCCGCTAAGGTCACTCACTAAGGGAATGCCTTAACTTCGGTGGAGCATTTTAAGTAAATATAGATCAGAAAATTTACAACAAGACAGATATAAATACTTGAAAATCTAAAACATCATTTCATTGTAGCAGAAGGTAAACATGTTTAGTTACAACACCATAAAGAGTCAAGTACTAAATATCCATCCTGATAAAAACATAAGTACATAATCCCTCTACATAAACAATAGCCATAAAAGAAAAGATAAGCTGGGCTTTACATCACGGTCCAAGCTCCAAAAGAGAGATAAAGAAATCTGATCAAAGCCCACTAGTGCTAGGCCCAACCTGAGGACCTGAGGGGGAAAAAGATAAAAACAACGGGGTCAGACATAAGTCTGAGTGAGCCCTATATCTTTAACAACACAATCATTAAAGTAATTAGGGTATGATATAAACTTGGTACGGGATGACTGGGGATAAATGACTACACTAAGTAGCCAACTAGACATAGGATGAACTAAGATAACGGTAAAGACGCGTCTACCCACCCAAGGGTAATTACTAACTGCACCACACCAGTCATTCCTACTTAAAGATTGATCCCACCCAAGGACTTAGGAAATTTACCCAGTAGTTTCGTGTACCCCTAGCTGACTACATAGGTGCCGTCTGCCCCTATCTCCACTAGGTGTACCCACTACTCCCCAAGCGACCGGCTCCCTACCGTAGATACCCGTGCTGGCCCCACGGTGGGGTGTATCACTGCCCAAAGTGGCAACCCGATACAATCAACGGTGCACAGCTTATACCTACACGATGCAACAACGTCTTACCTACCAGCCCGGGTCCACATGCGCATATGAAACCCGTTGGACTTGCGTTGCCACCGCTAACCCGTTTTGGCCTCTTATAGTCAAGCCCAGTACGCGTGTCCCGTCCTCGACATGGGTCGAGCCCAATAAGATACATATGGGTTACTGGTTGAAATGGGCCCCCACAAGCTACCCACCTAAGCTTGTCCCTTTATCTAGTGCATCCCACTTAACCCTTTAATCATGTTTAAATTATATGTTTCCACTTGGTTAAGTATTCTAATCGTATTTTCTATTGCCACCCAAGGCAACCCACTAGATTTCCACATGCCACCCAAGGCACTTACTTGATTTCCACATGCCACCCAAGGCACCCACTTTACCCTTCATGCCCCACTACATGCTTATCTGGTTAAGTGTTTCTTAATTGATTAAGAACGTAACCGTTGTAAAGACCTCTCACATTAGACTATCTTTTATGGCATCTGGATTTGCCGGTTGGGTCCGGGCAGCCTTACGCCATAACCGAGTCTAATCTCATGTCTATACACTTGTCACGTATTTAGTTTGTGCCTAAGACCTCTCACATTGGGCCAATCATTTGTAGCCGCTGGATTTGCTGGTCGGTTCCGGGCAGTCTTATGCTACAAAAGGGTCCAACATCGTGTCTTAGTCGATTAATTACACCAAATTAATCACATCCATAATTTGTATTAATTATCACTAATTAATTACAAATTTAATGATGTACATAATTGACTCAATTATGTCCATCCACTTTATGGTATGCACAATCGTACCAACCATTTCATTAACATGAATATTAACCCCATCGTTCCCCACGTAATTCGCAAACATGACATAAAAGGGAAGATTCATCACAAATACAATGGGTTCAACTTGCATAACATTAGCATCAACATTGGTTTTTAAAGGTGTCAACATGCATATAGCATCAAACCCAACTAGCATAAATAATCAACCCAAACTTGCATGAATCACATATGTCATAAAGAGGTTAACTTGCACAAGTTTCTTATGTCATTCAAAGGGGTAAACTTGCATATGTATGTATGACATACAAAGGGGTTAACTTGCATATGTATGCATATCATACTAAGGTGTAAACTTGCACATGTTACTTGCATATAATCAAACACAAAACTTGCATAACATGTCATATATGAACTTGCATATAATCAAACACCAAACTTGCATAACATATCATATATGAACTTGCATATAATCATACACCAAACTTGCATAATCATGGTGTCATAATGGATCAATGTTTATCATAGCAACTAGCATCATGAACACATAGCCTAACACTTGCATAACTTGCATAACATCATGATCATATAGCATATGACTTGCATAACTTGCATAACATCATGAACATGTAGCATATGACTTGCATAACTTGCATAACATCATGAACATGTAGCATATAACTTGCATAACTTGCATAACATCATGATCACATAGCATATGACTTGCATAACTTGCATAACATCATGAACACATAACACATAACTTGCATAACTTGCATAACATCACAAACACATAGGATATGATAACATAATCTTGCATTGATCCACATTCATAGCCATAACCTCATTATATCCTATCATAATCATTTCAACAATTGGTCATTAAGGCTATAGAAAACTCACTACTTGTTGATTAGCACTCCTAAGAAGAAGATTAAGTTGCTAGAGTTGATTAGAGGTTGATTTGAGAGGCTATCTTCTTCTACAATTTGATGGAGGCTCCTTCAAGTTGCATTTTGACGGCATGACGGCATTGTATCTATTTTTAGTATGAATTAGGGTAGTCTTAGGGTGTATTTATAGAGTAGTTAGGTGTTTTAGGCCATTAGATTAACCCTAAATCAGATTAGAGCCGTCAGATCTCGTCCTAGCCACCAAAACACAGCCCAAAAGCCAAACTGGTGCACGCAGGTCACCTGGGCTCGACCAGGGAGGTCGACCCCCAGGTCGACACTATGGTCGACACCCTAGTCGACCTGGTGGGCAGGTCGACACCCCTGTCGAGCCCCAGGTCGACTCCCTGTGTCTGGCGGGAATTTTCCCGCCACTTCTGAAATTTGAAATTTTAATATTTAAAATCTGTTTTAAATTTTCTGAAACTTCTTCGGGCCTTAACTGGGTCATACGGACTCCGATTTTCGAAAACTCGGACTCTATTTCGCGTATTTTTCCCAAGACGAACGCAATGGCATAGCCCGTTTCCCCTGTTTCAAATTTTAAAATTTAATTCTGCCCTGTTTTATATTATATCAAGTTATTCAACATACAGGGTGTTACATTCTTCCCTACTTAAAGGATTTCGTCCCCGAAATCTCTAAGTCAAGAAGAACGTATCCAACCAACCAAACAACCATCTACTAAACCATCAAACACTGGGATCCATTGTCCTTAGAGTTTCTAATGCTGTATGAACATATGCAAAGAGTGTGTGTATATGTTCCCTGTCTAATGCAAAATCAGGTGGTCTACTGATTCAGTTGACCTCCTTAATGCAAACCATGATAGTGCCATGCATCCAATATGTATGCGAAAGAACCCTATCGTCACATACCATCTCTACATGAGTGCACAATCATTCACCAAAATGCATCATCCATATGATAACACAACCATTATACATCCATTAATATAGCTACCTACACACAAGTATATGCAATATGCGGTATGAGGTGACTGAGCCGATCTAGTGTCTAAAGTGTGTGTATATGCATCCACGAGCAACCACTAGCAAACACTTGCATCCACATGCATCCATCAATCATAACATGTCTCAAACACATGTTTCAACCATAGGTTTACCCTATTTAAGGGTCAAAGGTACTAATGAGAGGACATACTAAAGATAAGACAAGTACTAGACAAACGATAAAGGAGAAGTTAAAAGACATACCCTCAAAAAGGAATGGGTACTGTGAACGCATCTTCGCTTCTGTCTCCCAAGTAGCATTGCTCTCATCCTCTCCCCATTGCACTTTGACTAGTCGCACCTCTCTGTTCCTCAACTTCCTAATCTCTGACCCAAGGATGCGGGTAGGAGCTCGTCGAATAGTTGCATCACGCTCTACCTCCACTTCTTTAAGTAAGCTCGGCTCTACCACCTCTGCGGTCTCATGTAGGCACTTCCTCAAATGTGACACATGGAATACGTCATGCACCTCACTAAGTCTCTCGGGTAAATCCACTCTATATGCCACCCATCCAATCCTTTCCTTAATAGGAAACAGTCCTACAAATCTTAGAGCTAAATTCCCAACGGACCCAAAGCGAACTACATTCCGTAATGGAGATACTTTGACAAAGACCATGTCCTCAACATCAAACTCAAGATCCGTTCTCCTCTTATCCGCGTAAGATTTCTGCCTGTCCTGCTTTCATCCTTCTTCGAATCAAATCAATCTTTTCCGAAGTCTCTCTAATCATATCAGGCCCAAGCAAGATCTTATCCGTAGATTCCCACCAACATGTAGGTGATTGACAAGGCCTTCCATAAAGAGCTTCAAAAGGAGCCATAACAATACTGGACTGAAAGCTGTTATTATACGCGAACTCCACCAATGGAAGATGCTCTTCCCATGTACCTCCAAAATCCAAGATACAAAGCCTCAAAAGGTCTTCTAGAACACGATTCACCCTCTCGGTCTGGCCGTCCGTCTGAGGATGATATGCGGTGCTCAAACACAATTGAGTCCCCACTGCTTCTTGCAAACTATTCCAAAACTCGCTAGTGAAGATGGGATCTCGATCGCTCACTATGCTAGAGGGTACCCCATGCAATCGAACTATCTCTCGAAGATAAACTGAAGCTAGCCATGGAGTAGTCCTCTTGCTCTTCACGGGTATAAAATGGGCACTCTTAGTAAGTCTGTCTACCACAACCCAAATTCCCGTATTACCCTTCCTCGATCTCGATAACCCATCAATAAAATCCATCGAGACGCTATCCCACTTCCATTGCGGAACTTCCAATGGTTGAAGCAACCCACCGGGTTTCTTTTGCTCCGCTTTCACTTGTTGGCACACTAAGCATTAGCGACATACTCGGCCACATCTTTCTTCATACCGGCCGGCGGCCCAAAAGAAAACTCGCTTCATGTCTTGGTACATCTTGTCCCCACCGGGATGAATGGTCATCCTAGAACGGTGTGCATCATCAAGAATAGCCTTCCTCAAACCCTCGTCTTGCGTTACACAAAGTCTACCATCTCTACGCAGGCACCCCCTATCGTCTAGGGTGTACCTACTCAAATGGCTGGATGACTCCCCCCTTATGAGCCTCTCTACCAACTCAACCAACTGTGGGTCGTCCCTCTGTGCCTTGCCAATCCGTCCCAAAAGAGTAGGTTTAACCTCCAAGGATGCTAGCAAACCGGGTATATAGTCAACGGAAGGTCTGAAATCAAACATTGAGATAAATTCCAAGCTTTGTCGTTCCACGAACAATGGACTCAAGGACAACCTTTTTCTACTCAAGGCATCCGCCACCACGTTACCCTTGCCAGGGGTATACGCTATCTCGAAATCATAGGATGCCAAGAACTCCATCCACCTTTGCTGTCTCAAGTTCAAATCCTTCTGAGAAAACAAGTATTTCAATGATTTGTGGTCAGTGAACAATTCGAACCTCTCTCCAAGAAGATAATGGCGCCAAATCTTAAGCGCAAAAACAATAGCGGCCAACTCTAAATCATGGGTAGGGTAATTTTTCTCATGCGCTCTCAACTGCCTTCCACCATAGGCTATTACCCTTCCCCCTTGCATTAAGACTGCGCCCAGTCCTGTCCCACAAGCATCAGTATAGACAACAAATGGCTTACTCCCATCTGGCAACACTAAGACTGAAGCTGTGGTTAAAGCTCTCTTTAACCGTTGGAACGCATCATCACAATCTACGTCCCATGCGAAGACCAGATTCTTCTTCGTCAAGCGAGTTAATGGGGCTGATATCTTCGCGAAGTCCTTGATAAACTTTCTATAGTAGCCAGCCAACCCCAAGAAACTCCTTACCTCGGTAGCATTCTTCGGAACCTTCCAATCTTGGATGGACACTACCTTCGCGGGATCCGCAGTTATCCCTTCCTTGGAGACCACGTGCCCCAAGAACCGCACTTCCTTCCTCCAGAAGTGACATTTAGAGAATTTAGCCTTAAGGCTATGCGCTCGAAGAGTCTCCAACACTTCCCTAAGATGTAGGGCATGCTCTTCCTCACTCTTAGAAAATACTAAGATGTCATCCACAAAGACCACCACAAACTTATTAAGGTACTCCCTGAACACCCTACTCATCAAATCAACAAAGTATGCAGGGGCGTTCGTCAACCCAAATGGCACCACCAGCCACTCACAGAAACCATCCGGAGTCCTGAAGGCAGTCTTGTCTATGCTATCCTCAGCCACCCTCAACTGATGAAACCCCGTGGCCAAGTCCAACTGCGAAAACACTGAGGCGCCAACCAACTGATCAAAGAGATCATCAATCCTCAGCAATGGGTGTCTATTCTTCTTTGTGAGCTTGTTGAGTTCTCTATAGTCTACACAAAGTCTGAGGGACCCATCCGCCTTCGTGGCAAAAACTACTGGAGCACCCCACTTCGATATACTTCGTCTTATGAACCCCTTCTCAAGCAACTCCCCTACTTGCTTATGGAGTTCCCTCCTCTCACGAGGAGCCATGTGGCGCACCGGTAAAGATACAGGTTTAGCATTATCCACCAGATATATTCGGAAGTCTATCTCCCGCTTCGGAGGTAAGCCCTTCACCTCCTCAAACACATCCGAGTATTCCCGGACCACTCTAACAGATCACAAACTTTCGACCGACGCGTCAAGCGATTCAAGATAACTTAGCATAACAGAGTCTATGGGATTACAAGAGATCTCGAGAGTGTTCCCCAAGCGGGTCATGAGCCTAACAACTCTCCTTTCGCAATCAAAAACGGCACCATTACTGGATAACCAGTCCATGCCCAAAATCAACCCATAGCCCGTGAAGCCCAAAACAAAAGCATCATATCTAAACTCAACGCTAAGTATAGAAATCTTCAAACCCAAACATATCATGGACAAATAAGTGGAGCCCCCAATTGGGTTTGAAACAACCAAGAGATCATCTGCTAGACTGGTGTCTAAGTGCAGTGACTCAACTAATGATGATGAGATAAACGAATGCGATGCGCCAGAGTCAAACAAAGTACGGACAGGATGATCAAATAGAAAAACCAGACTTTCAACGGAAATAGTTCTACCTCTTTCCTGAATCGGTGGAACCGCGAGAGCCTGAACTTTCCCCCTTGCCTGACCTGGTGCCATAAGAGCTTGCACCTGTCCCCCTGAGGTAGATCCCGTCCTTTGCCCCTTCTTAGGGCAATCCTTCACTAGATGCTCTGCATCGCCACAGTGGAAGCAGCCAGTCTTCTTCTTCTTCCGACAATCTTTGCTTAGGTGGCCTGGTGTCCTGCAATTGAAGCACTTCTTCTTTCCCTTGCCACCGTTGCCTTTCCCACCTTTGTTTTGTTGCTGCTGTTGAGGTCTCTTTTGATCTCCTTTCTTCTTGGGTGCCTTATTAGCATTGGGACCCTTCTCTTCCTCATGCATGAGTGCCATGTCTACTAGCTTCTCAAATGTGGCCCCCATAGGGATGTGAGTCATAGCCAATCCATGCATCGGTTCATTCAAGCCCTTAACGAACCTCAAAGCCTTCTTCTCCGGTGTATTCACCATGTCTATGCCAAACCTTGACAATTGATTAAACTTGTTAACATATTCCTTCACTGATAGGTTTCCTTGCTTTAGAGTCAAGAACCTTTCCATATACAAGTTTTCCTCCACCCTTAAGAGAAACTTTGCCACAAACCTTTGCCTGAAATCCGCCCAAGAGTCAACGGGGCATTCTCCATTAGTGACCTCCCACCAGAATGAGGCCTCTCCCTTCATTAACCAAGCAACTAACTTGACTTTCTTTCCTTCTTCCATCTCAAAGATGTCTATCAACTCTTCCGCCTCCTTAAGCCAATCTCTAGCTTCCACAAAAGTTTCTGATCCTTGAAAAGGTTTCCCTCCCATAGCCTTAAATTCCTTGCAAGTCTTAGCAAAAGTATCCGTGCGAGGAGGAGGAGGGGGAGGAGGAAGATCGGGTGCTACTGTTGGTGGAGGAACATTTGCTGGAGCCGCAGTGGCGGCCCTAGCCTCCATCAATCTCCTATACCATACTGGTATCGTCACACCCTCCGGAAAGTTAAGATCTTCACCTATGCTGAAACGAAAAAGGAAAGATTCAAAACGGAGAATTCGAAAGATAAAGATATGGCTATTGGGGATTATGCTTTTCTTTCAAAAACTTTTCTCTTTAAAGACATGTTTTTAAAATACTTCTTCCAAAAATGTTTTTAGAAAAATAGTTTTCTAAAAAATTTATCTGTTCTGGTAACCTTCGCTCTGATACCACGTGTAACACCCCACACCCGCTAAGGTCACTCACTAAGGGAATGCCTTAACTTCGGTGGAGCATTTTAAGTGAATATAGAACAGAAAAATTACAACAAGACAAATATAAATACTTGAAAATCTAAAACATCATTTCATTGCAGCAGAAGGTAAACATGTTTAGTTACAACACCATAAAGAGTCAAGTACTAAATATCCATCCTGATAAAAACATAAGTACATAATCCCTCTACATAAACAATAGCCATAAAAGAAAAGAAAAGCTGGGCTTTACATCACGGTCCAAGCTCCAAAAGAGAGATAAAGAAATCTGATCAAAGCCCACTAGTGCTAGGCCCAGCCTGAGGACTTGAGGGGGAAAAAGATAAAAACAACGGGGTCAGACATAAGTCTGAGTGAGCCCTATAACTTTAACAACACAATCATTAAAGTAATTAGGGTATGATATAAACTTGGTACGGGATGACTGGGGATAAATGACTACACTAAGTAGCCAACTAGACATAGGATGAACTAAGATAACGGTAAAGACGCATCTACCCACCCAAGGGTAATTACTAACTGCACCACACCAATCATTCCTACTTAAAGGTTGATCCCACCCAAGGACTTAGAAAATTTACCCAGTAGTTTCGTGTACACCTAGCTGACTACATAGGTGCCGTCTGCCCCTATCTCCACTAGGTGTACCCACTACTCTCCAAGCGATTGGCTTCCTACCGAAGATACCCGTGCTGGCCCCACAGTGGGGTGTATCACTCCCCAAAGTGGCAACCCGATACAATCAACGGTGCACGGCTTATACCTACACGATGCAACAACGTCTTACCTACCAGCCCGGGTCCACACACGCATATGAAACCCGTTGGACTTGCGTTGCCACCGCTAACCCGTTTTGGCCTCTTATAGTCAAGCCCAGTACGCGTGTCCCGTCCTCGACATGGGTCGACCCCAATAAGATACATATGGGTTACTGGTTGAAATGGGCCCCCACAAGCTACCCACCTAAGCTTGTCCCTTTATCTAGTGCATCCCACTTAACCCTTTAATCATGTTTAAATTACATGTTTCCACTTGGTTAAGTATTCTAATCGTATTTTCTATTGCCATCCAAGGCAACCCACTAGATTTCCACATGCCACCCAAGGCACTTACTTGATTTCCACATGCCACCCAAGGCACCCACTTAACCCTTCATGCCCCACTACATGCTTATCTGGTTAAGTGTTTCTTAATTGATTAAGAACGTAACCGTTGTAAAGACCTCTCACATTAGATTATCTTTTATGGCAGCTGGATTTGCCGGTTGGGTCCGGGCAGCCTTACGCCATAACCGAGTCTAACCTCGTGTCTATACACTTGTCATGTATTTAGTTTGTGCCTAAGACCTCTCACATTGGGCCAATCATTTGTAGCCGCTGGATTTGCCGGTCGGTTCCGGGCAGTCTTATGCTACAAAAGGGTCCAACCTCGTGTCTTAGTCGATTAATTACACCTAATTAATCACCCCCATAATTTGTATTAATTATCCCTAATTAATTACAAATTTAATGATGTACATAATTGACTCAATTATGTCCCTCCACTTTATGGTATGCACAATCATACCAACCATTTCATTAACATGAATATTAACCCCATCGTTCCCTACGTAATTCACAAACATGACATAAAAGGGAAGATTCATCACAAATACAATGGGTTCAACTTGCATAACATTAGCATCAACATGAGTTTTTAAAGGTGTCAACATGCATATAGCATCAAACCCAACTAGCATAAATAATCAACCCAAACTTGCATGAATCACATATGTCATAAAGAGGTTAACTTGCACAAGTTTCTTATGTCATTCAAAGGTGTAAACTTGCATATGTATGTATGACATACAAAGGGGTTAACTTGCATATGTATGCATATCATACTAAGGTGTAAACTTGCACATGTTACTTGCATATAATCAAACACCAAACTTGCATAACATGTCATATATGAACTTGCATATAATCAAACACCAAACTTGCATAACATATCATATATGAACTTGCATATAATCATACACCAAACTTGCATAATCATGGTGTCATAATGGATCAATGTTTATCATAGCAACTAGCATCATGAATACATTGCCTAACACTTGCATAACATCATGATCATATAGCATATGACTTGCATAACTTGCATAACATCATGAACATGTAGCATATGACTTGCATAACTTGCATAACATCATGAACATGTAGCATATAACTTGCATAACGTGCATAACATCATGATCACATAGCATATGACTTGCATAACATGCATAACATCATGAACACATAGCACATAACTTGCATAACATCACAAACACATAGGATATGATAACATAATCTTGCATTGATCCACATTCATAGCCATAACCTCATTATATCCTATCATAATCATTTCAACAATTGGTCATTAAGGCTATAGAAAACTCACTACTTGTTGATTAGCACTCCTAAGAAGAATATTAAGTTGCTAGAGTTGATTAGAGGTTGATTTGAGAGGCTATCTTCTTCTACAATTTGATGGAGGCTCCTTCAAGTTGCATTTTGACGGCATGACGGCATTGTATCTATTTTTAGTATGAATTAGGGTAGTCTTAGGGTGTATTTATAGAGTAGTTAGGTGTTTTAGGCCATTAGATTAACCCTAAATCAGATTAGAGCCGTCATATCTCGTCCTAGCCACCAAAACACAGCCCAAAAGCCAAACTGGTGCACCTAGGTCACCTGGGCTCGACCAGGGAGGTCGACCCCCAGGTCGACACTAGGGTCGACACCCTAGTCGACCTGGTGGGCAGGTCGACACCCCTGTCGACCCCCAGGTCGACACCCCTGTCGACCCCCAGGTCGACTCCCTGAGTCTGGCGGGAATTTTCCCGCCACTTCTGAAATTTGAAATTTTAATATTTAAAATCTGTTTTAAATTTTCTGAAACTTCTTCGGGCCTTAACTAGGTCATACGGACACCGATTTTCGAAAACTCGGACTCTATTTCGCGTATTTTTTCCAAGACGAACGCAATGGCATAGCCCGTTTCCCCTGTTTCAAATTTTAAAATTTAATTCTGCCCTGTTTTATATTATATCAAGTTATTCAACATACGGGGTGTTACAAAAACAGAAGATTGAAGACGAAGACAAGAACAGCGTTGGTGTGTGTCTGGTTTTGAAATGTCAACTGAGAAATAGTGTCAGTGTATATGTGAGTGTAAGTGTTGTCGAAAGAAGCTGAGTATGAAATTGAGTATATTGAAATGTATATCAGTGATGTATATACAAATAGTGGAGTTGTAAATCTGTACTGTTTAAATATTGAAATAAATTATTCTTATTCAAATAAAATACTGTGTGAATATCTAAATTTCTGTACAATTGTATTTTATTTAAATAGAAATATTATATTCATGTCTGTTGTGCAGTATACCGGTACAGTTATAAACACATTCAATAATAAAATATATTTGGTTGTTATCATCAAACAAAAATCATGTAATTGTGTATACAACACTGTTATATACAAAAGTCTTACATGGTTACGATTATAATGAATTAAGTAATACTTAACCAAGATAAACATGTGGTGGGACATAGGGGTTAAGTGGGTGACATGGGTGACATGTGAAATACGATTAGAAACACTTAACCAAATTGAAACATGTAAGAAGACATGAATAAGAAGGGGTTAATTGGGAAATTCTAGTGGGGACCAAGCATAGGTGGAAAGCTTGTGTCAAGTATGGGGACCCTTTTCAAACCAGTAACCCATTAAGTATCTTTGTGAGCTCGAGTTAGATCGAGGACGGGACACGCTTACTGGGTTTGACTGTAAGAGGTCAAAACGGGTTAGCGGTGGCAACGCAAGTCCAACGGGGTCATATGTGTGCATAGGCCCGGGCTAGTAGGTAAGATGTTGTTGCATCATGTAGATATAAGCTGTGCATCTTTAGTGGTATCGGGTTGGCACTTTGGGGAGTGATACACCCCACTGTGGGACCAGCACGGGTATCTACGAGTTAGGGAGCCGATCACATGGGGGTAGTGGGTACAACTAGTGGAGATAGGGACAGGCGGCACCTATGAAGATAGCTAGGGTACACGAAACTACCATTATGATTATTATGTTTAGTAGGCGGGATCAACTTTTAGGGTGACTAGTAGTGGTGCAGTATAGTAATTATCCTATAGTGATTAGGAGCGCAATTAATGCTAGCATATTCCTCTTGTTTGCTTTGTAATGCCCACTTGTTTCACAGTCATTCCTTGTTTTACCAGTTATGCCTTATCCTAATTACTTTAATAATTATATTGTTAAAGTTATTGGACTCACCAGACTTTATGTCTGACCCCCTTTGTTTTCGCCTCTTTTCTTCCTTCTCCCCAGGTTCTCAGGATGGGACTAGTGCTAGTGGAGCTTGATTTGGATCTCTTTCTTTTGGAAGTGCTTAGATTGCTGAAAGTAAAGTTCAGCTCATCTCTTTTATGTCTACTTGTTTCGGAGTTATGCTTTTTAATTTATGTACTCAAAAAACAATTTTTCAAGATGGATATTAAGTGTACTTGGTTTTATTGTTGGTTTTTGATGTTGTTGTAACCAAACTATTTCTCCGCTGCAATAAAAGTTGTTTAAAAATTTTCAAGTACCTATATATGTATCTGTCTTGATATATTCTGTTCTATACACCAATAATACTCCATGAAAGTTAATGCATTCCCTTTGAGAGTGACATTAATGGACGTGGGGTGTTACACATGGTATCAGAGCTGAGGTTACCAGAACAGATAAGAGATTTTGAAAAAATGTTTTTCAAAAGCATTTTATAATACTTTCAAAAATATGTTTTAAGGAGAGTATTTTCAAGAGAAAAGTTTGTTTTAAAACATAACCCCCAAGAGACATATATCTTTCCTTCGATTCTCCATTTTGAATCTCTTCCTTTTTCTTTTTCAGCATGTCTGGGGAACCCGAGATACCCGAGGGCATACCGATACCATGCTGGTTTAGAAGGTATCTGAAGGCTAGGGCCACCGCCACAGGCCCAACAAACATTCCTCCTCCCCCAGCTGCAGCCGCTCCTCCTCCCCCCTCCCCTCGTTGATACTTTTTCAAAGATATGCATGGACTTTCGGGCAATGGGCGGGAAACCTTTTCACGGGTCAGAGACATTTGTTGAAGCCCGAAACTGGCTTAAGGAGGTGGAAGATTTTTTTTGGTATCTTCGAGATAGAAGATGGAAGAAAGGTCAAATTAGCTGCTTGGTTAATGAAGGACGAATCCTCGTTTTGGTGGGAGGTCACGAACAGAGAGCGTCCAATGGAGACATGGATGGATTCCAGGCTTAGGTTCAAGATGAAATTTCTCTCACGAGAAGAAGAGAATTTATATATGGATAGATACTTAGCATTGAAGTAGGGAAATTTATCAGTAAAGGAGTAGTCAACAAGTTCAATCAGTTGGCGAGATTTGGCTTAGACTTGATGAACACACATGAGAAGAAGGCCCTGAGGTTCGTCAAAGGTTTGAATGAGCCGCTACACGGGTTGGCTATGACCCACATTCCTATAGGGGCTACCTTTGAGAAACTGGTTGACACGGCACTTATACATGAAGAGGAGAAAGGTACTAATGCTAATAAGGCACCGGAGAAGAAAGGGGATCAAAAGAAATCACAATAGCAACACAAGAAAGGTGGTAAGGATAACAATAGAAAAGGAAAGAAAAGGTGCTTTAATTGTGGAACACCAGGCCATCTGAGCAAGGACCGTAGAAAGAAGAAGAAGACTGGTTGTTTCAACTGTGGTGAGGTGGGACACCTGATTAAAGACGGCCCGAGAAGACAAGGACAGGGTCTACTTCGGGAGGGTAGGTTCAGGCTCTCATGGCGCCAGGGCAGGGAAGAGGGCAGGTTCATGCTCTCATGGCACCAGGACAGGAGAGAGGTTGAAACATTTCTGTTGAAAGTTTGGTTTTTCTGTTTGATCATCCTGTTCGTACTTTGTTTGATTTTGGCGCTTCATACTCATTTATATCTAGTTCGTTAGTTGAAACACTGCACCTAAATACTAGTCTAGTTATGGATCCCATAGTAGTCTCAAATCCTGTTGGTGGTTCGGCTCATCTTTCAATGATTTGTCGGGATTTGAGAGTGTCTATCTTAGTCATTGGGTTCGAATGCAACGCTTTCGTTCTTGGCTTCATAGGCTACTACTTGATTCTAGGCATGGATTGGCTAGCTAGATACGGTGCCATCCTAGACTGTGAAAGAAGGGTAGTTAGATTTTTGACTCGTTGTGGAAAGACCCTCGATATTTCGTGTGACCCTAGAGGTCCGATAGTGCTTAGCTACCTAGAATCTCTTGATGCGTCCAACGATGACTTGGATTCCGTTCCTGTGGTCCGTGAGTATGGTGACGTCTTCGATGAAGTTCGGGGTTTACCCCCGAGGCGCGAGATAGACTTTTATATATACCTTGTAGACAATGCAAAGCCAGTTGCACTACCAGTGCGCCACATGGCTCCGAGGGAGAGAAGAGAACTCAGTAACCAGGTGAAAGAGTTGCTTGAAAATGGGTTCATAAGAAGAAGTATTTCAAAATGGGGTGCTCCAGTGGTTTTTGCTACAAAAGATGACGGTTCACTTAGATTGTGCGTGGACTATAGGGAGCTGAATAAGCTCACAAAGAAGAACAAACACCCATTGCCGAGGATAGATGATTTATTTAATCAGTTGGTTGGTGCTTCAGTTTTCTCGCAGTTGGATTTGGCTATAGGATTTCATCAGCTAAGGGTGGCTGAAGACAGCATAGATAAAACTGCATTTAGAACTCTTGATGGTTTCTTCGAGTGGTTCGTCATGCCTTTTGGTTTGACGAATGCACCTGCATACTTCGTTGACTTAATGAGTAGGGTGTTTCTAAACAAGTTTGTGGTAGTCTTTGTGGACGATATCTTGATTTTCTCTAGAAGTGAAGAAAAGCATGCCCTACATCTTAGGGAAGTCTTAGAGACCCTACAAGCGCATCAACTCAAAGTTAAGTTCTCCAAGTGCCATTTTTGGAGAAAAGAAGTGAGGTTCTTAGGACACGTCGTCTCTAAGGAGGGGATAGTTGTGGATCCCGCTGTAATGACCCGTATTTTTCGGTTGAATAATTAATTAATTTAATTATTCAA
The DNA here is from genome assembly GCA_030737875.1 of Allium sativum. Taxonomy (NCBI): domain Eukaryota; kingdom Viridiplantae; phylum Streptophyta; class Magnoliopsida; order Asparagales; family Amaryllidaceae; genus Allium; species Allium sativum. The sequence continues at coordinate 5,105,692 of CM060913.1, read as the reverse complement.
AATAATGGTTGGGTAATTTAAAGGTTTGTTTAATTAAATAATATTGAATATTTAATTAAAATAATAATTAAATAGTATATTTAATTCAGAAATAATCAGAATTAGTGGAATTCACAATATTGTGTGAACTGGACAATTCAAGGTATATAATTCAGTTTAGAGTTGAATTATAATAACGAATATATTATTTAAACAAAATTTGAACGTATAATTATATTATAATTAAAATCGAGCTTGAAATGGCGCGACAGTTCATTATTTGGTGATTCGAACTTCAACTGAAGGTACAGGAGCCGTTTTAAATCGGATTTCTGTGAAACAAGAAACGTTAGGAGCTGATGAAGTATATTTTTCTAATGGAAGAGAAAAAACGGGATTTCGTCGTGTAGATTTTGATTTATGTCCAAATCAAATTTTAGAAAAGTCGCTGTGGAATTCCTTTATAATTTATATCGATTTATTTATATTATAAAGGAATTTAATATAAATTGAATATCGAATTAACTGGGAATTTTGAAATATCGAGTTATTAATCCAATGGGAGTTGTATGGTATTCCACTGTGAATATATACGATAATATTTATTTTTAAATACATAATTTAATTACATTTAAATATATTTATATATTTAAAAGGGTTATTTAGGGCTTTAAAAATGGTCAGCTTTGCAAACGACCTCAGAATTCGACGAAACCAATTTTGTTGGATTCATAATATTAAATTATTGTTAGATTTCAATTTCCGTGATTTTTAGAGTCAGTATGTGGCCGTACGGGATTTTAATGTGAAAAACAATCGATATTCTGATGGTTAAAAATATGCTGTGTGAGCAAACGGAGTCGGAATTCGACGAAACCAATTTCGTTGGGACCGTAATGTCGAACTGTAGCTACAGGTTCAGTTTCGTGATTTTTGGGTATCGTATGTGATCACAAGAATTTTTAACAATAAATATATATTGCGTTGGCTTAAAAATGAATTAAATAATGAATATAAAATTATTAAATATATTCCTATAAATAATCTTATTCCCCCTAAAAACTAATTTGTTTCTCTTCCTAGTCAACATACTTCCAGTGCCTCCATTCTTTTCAGCAAGGAGGTAAACCGTGAGTTTTTAATTCAAGAAAAAAATCAAAACAAACTACTAAAAATTTCAACTCGTTTATTTTCGGATTTGTTTTGTGATAGGCTTCATTTCTATATCAGGTTTGTTTGGTGCGATGACTGTCTTGATTTCGAGCAAATGAAATTGGCCATCTAGGGTTTTGATTTTCAACAATATCAATGGGTTTTATTCGATTTTGAGGAAGGTGTTCAGGTTATAGAAGATAATGGCTTTGATTTGGATTTTTTTTGGGGATTTCTGGCTCAGAATGTGACGCACAACTGTTGTGCATGAGCAGTACAAAATTCTCGTCGAGACTAGGAGGACAACGACGAATTAGGAGAAAAGGTGTTGGGGTGATTGAGGGTTCGAAGAGGGTTGCTATAGCGAAGTCTGTTTTTGAATTAGAGGAGGAATGAGGGAGCGACATTAGAAAGATGCAGCGCGGGGTATATCAGAGTTCGGGAGTTTATGTGGGAGGGAGAAAGGACGACGGGTTTTACCTTGAGGGAACGTTTATGAGGAGTAAGAGAAGAGAGGGATTATGGTGATGGCTGTGTGTTGAATCGTTGAGAGGAAAAGGAGCGACAGTTAGGAGAAAACATAGCCATGAATACAACCATACTGGAGCAGTGGGGCGTTAGTCTTAAGGAAGTAGGGGAGCACTCTTCGTTGGGTACTAGATTGTTGGGCCGAATAAATAATGGTGAGGCCCAATAACAGTTTAAATAAAAATAAATTGTATAAAAAAATGTGTATTAACAATAATTATCATAACTATCTCATACTATATCAGAATTTCGAACGGTCAGATCCGTTGGGATCGTAGGGACGACAACTACACACTGGAACTAACAGAGAGTGAATCGAAGCTCATTACAATTTATTACAAAATAAATTGTCCGTCTGAATCAAGCGATGGTTATCGTTATTAATGATGATCGTCCAATGTGAGTAAAACTAACCAACTCTGAACAGTTATATTTTTATAACATATTCTTAGAACTGTTAATCATCTGTTGATTGCTGTGTGTTAACTGTTTGGTTGAATTGCTTGTGTATTGGTTGAAATCATAAATAACGATATATATATATAAATCGTTAATCGAATATTGATTCTGTTTAACAGAATATTTTATATTCGTGCTTGTTAACATCTGTGATGCAGGGAAACAGGTTGGAGGGACCCAACTGGGTTCCTCAATATTTATAATACTGTTCTGTTCGTATATTGCAATATATGATGTGGTATATAATCTGTTGTCAACTATGTGTGCTTGGACGATATTGGTCAACATGATTTGATATGTTAAATACCCTAGCATACCGGAATGTTGAAAAGGGAATTTCAAAGTGAATACTAAAAATAAATTATTTATAAAATCATAAAATTTTATAAAAGAGAATATTTATAAATGGAATTATAAATAAAGGGAAATCTTTAGAAAGGAAATATTTATAAAATCATAAGATTTTATAAAGGAGATATTTATTTGTTAAATGAATAGGAGATATTAAATGATTTATTTATTTAGAAAATAAATAGAATAAAGGGATATTTATTTAGAAAATAAATAGAATAAGGGGATATTTGTTTAGAAAGTAAATAGAATTATAAAAAGAATATTTATTGGGAAAATAAACAGGATTTATAAAAAGGGAAGTTGATGAGATATAAAAGAGTTAATCGAATTTAGTTATTCGAAGTCGAGTTAATCAAATATGGTTAGTCGAATAGAGTTAGTCAAACATAGTTATTCAAGATAAGTTGCCATTTTGCACGACTGCTAGCGTAATTCGCAGAGCTGTAGATAGCCTACGGCGGTCGGATTTTCCTGAGGAAATCAGGCAAAACCATTGTGATCGTTGTGATCTATAGTCAAGCGAATGGAGTTAAATCAAATATTAGTTATTCGATAGGAGTTAATCAAGTTGAGTAAAAAAAGATTAAGTTAGTCGAGTCGAGTTAAGTTAGTCGAGTTAGTCAAGTTAAGTTCGTCGAGTCGAGTTAATTGATGTTAGTTTAAATCAAAAGGGGTTATCGATTATAGTTTAATCGAAAGGAGTTATCGAATATAGTTTATTCGAACAGAATTAAAGGAGTTATCGAATATAGTTTATTCGAATAGAGTTAAAGGAGTTTTCGAATATAGTTTATTCAAAAGGAGTTAAGTGAATAGAGTTAATCAAAAAGAGTTAATCGAATTTAGTTTATTCGAAAGGAATTAAATCAAAAGAGTTAATCTAATAGAGTTAGTCCAAAGGAGTTAATTGATAAGAGTTAATTGAATAGAGTTAATCGAATATAGTTTATTCGAAGAAAGGTTTCCGAATCTAGTTATTCATAAGAGAGATTATCGAATATAGTTATTCGTAGGGGGAAGTTATCGTATAGAGATTATTCAAAAGAGAGTTACGTAAGGAAGTTTGTTAAAGGATTAAAAAGATAAACTTTGTCTATTTCGAAGTTAAAATGTTGTTCAGTTAAGGTATGAGAGGTAATTATACCCCAACTTGATTGACTTCCTTCTTAACTAAGGAATGGTAAGGTTTGATAGTAAAGGATGGTTAAGTGAATTTGGTTAATGCGTGAAATGGTTTTGAGTTGGCATGGCGATGTTTGATTTAAACTTCAGTTTAAATCCAGTGAAGGAGTTTGGAAATGTTTTCCAAATAAGAATCAGAAATGTTTTCTAATAATAGAAAATAAGAATTTAGAATATATGGAAACAGGAGATAAGTAAATTAATGAACTAAAGAGATAAATGTTCAATGATGATTGATCGATATAATTTCCATTTGGAAATAATATCGTTGTTTGCACACGTGTTTTTCTTTGATTATTAACTCACCGACTATCAAAGTTTTGACCATTTTGACATTGTTAATATGGAGAGACCAGTTGGATTATTTTCCGAAGGACCACTCCGTATTGGCATAAGCATTGCGAATCATATATGCCAAAGATAATTGAAGACAGAGTAAAGTGCAAGGGTTGTTGTACAAATCTTAGGTAAAGATTGCCTAAAATGGTTGTACTGGATAGTGCCTTCGGTTTGTCCAGTCCCAGGACAACTTGTATGGAAGAAGGTCTGACAGAGTATATCTAATAGATCGCGTAAGTTGATCTCTTCAAACGTATTTACGTTTGGTGGAGGAGGAATTCGTTTCTCTTAGCTGTATACTCGTGGTATTTTTGGGGAAATCAATTTGTGATTTGGCGGGTATGACGATGTGACATTCAAAGTGAATAATTGTGTGATCTGTCAGAGATAAGCGTAGCTTCTAGCCTCACAACCGGGAAATGAAAAAAATCGGGCAGGCAGCATGGCTATGTAGGTCACACCTATTAGGGTGTATAATCACCTGATCTAGAGTTTCATTTACTTCTAAAAATCTATTGTTGATGCTGTCCCATTCGGGAAACGGTTGCTGATCCCAACTGTTGGTGATATACATTCGATACACTCAAGGGAAATGAGTGGTCGGTCATGTATAGCAGGGTTGCAAGATGTTCTTGTTGAACCTAGTGTATTCCTCTCTAGAGGTACACTAGCGAAAGGCGGTTCCATACCTTGTCATTGTTGGAAATCCATTACCCAATACGTGCTTGCGGTTTTGATTGTATACTTTATATGTAGAACGTGAGATGAAAGCATTTCTGCTAGATGATTATTGTATTGTGGTTGATAGACAATATTATAATATCAAAAGGTTTTTGATATAAAGATATTTAGATTCTCATAAGGGAAATACCCGTTCCATTATACGGCGTGGTCTTATGAGATATCATTTACTTGCTTGAACTGTTTTAAACTGTTTTACTCACACCAGTCCCATGACTGACCTTAAAGTTTATTTTTTTTGTTTTCCTTAAACTCTTGGGTGCCCTATTTTGTACGGGCAGTCAAGTAGTCGGGATTTACAGATACTTGAAGAGCTAGAGCAGGAGGCTTCAGGATCATATAGCTATTGTTTATTTCCGCTGTGTTGTAAGTGCTGTACTTTGGAAATGATATGTATATTCAAGTAAGATTTATATTTCAAAGTTATGATATATATTATATGTTATTCGTTCCGCTGTGAGGTTCATGTTACTTTGATGTTGTGTTCTTCTTCTTTTTCTATTCTAAGTTTCTATCTTATCTATTCTCACCTTCTAATTTTTTTCATTAACTTTCTGGTATTTTTCGATGTTTGGTTAGTCATCATTGAGTTTATGGCGATAACCAAAGTCGACAAAAATCGGGTCGTTACACCCGCAAAGGTGGTGGCAATCCAAGATTGGAAAATTCCTAAGAACGCAACAGAAGTAAGAAGCTTTTTTGGGCTGGCTGGTTATTATAGGAAGCTCATTAAGGACTTCGCAAAGATATCAGCCCCACTTACTCGGTTAACGAAGAAGAACTTGACTTTTGCTTGGGATGTTGACTATGACGATGCTTTCCAACGTTTGAAGAGGGCTTTGACGATAGCTCCAGATTTAGTTTTGCCAGATGGGAGTAAGCCATTCATAGTATATACCGATGCTTGCGGGACAGGGCTTAGTGCAGTTTTAATGCAAGAGGGAAGGGTGATATGCTATGGTGGAAGGCAGTTGAAAGTCCACGAGATAAATTACCCTACCCACGACTTAGAGTTGGCTGCCATAGTTTTTGCGCTTAAGTCTTGGCTCATTATTTACTTGGCGAGAAGTTTAATTTGTATACAAACCATAAGTCGCTGAAGTACTAGTTCTCTTAGAAAGATCTAAACTTGAGGCAACAGAGGTGGATGGAGTTTTTGGCATCCTACGATTTTGAGATCGCATATACCCCTGGCAAGGGTAACGTTGTAGATGACGCCTTAAGTAGAAAGTAGTTGACCTTGAGTCCTTTATTCGTAGAAAAGCAGAGTTTGGAGTATATATCTACCTTTGACTTCAGACCCTCTGTCGATTATGTACCCGGATTGTTGGCATCGCTAGAAGTGCAACCTACACTTTTGGGTCGGGTTGGAGAGGCACAACGAGGTGACCCACAGTTGGTTGAGATAGAAGGAAAGCTTATAGGAGGGGAGTCTTCTAGTCATCTTAATAGATATGTTATAGATGAGAGAGGTTGGTTGTGTAGAGATGGGAGACTTTGCGTGCCACAAGACGAGAGCTTGAGGAAGACAATTCTTGAAGACTCACATCGCTCTAAGACGACCATACATCCCGGCGGTGATAAGATGTGTAGGGATATGAAGCGAGTTTTCTTTTAGGCGTGAATGAAGAAGGACGTTGCTGAGTTTGTTTCCAGATGCTTAGTGTGCCAGCAAGTCAAGGCGGAGCAAAAGAAGCCCGGTGGTTTGCTCCACCCTTTAGAGATTCCGCTGTGGAAATGGGAAAGTGTTTCCATGGATTTTGTAGACGGGTTGCCAAGATCAAGGAAGAGTAATACGTGGATTTGGTTAGTTGTAGACAGACTTACCAAAAGTGCCCATTTTATTCCCATTAAAAGTAGGAGGACAACCACATGGTTAGCATCTGTTTACCTTCGAGAGATAGTTCGTCTGCATGGCATACCCTCTAGCATTGTGAGCGATAGAGACCCCATTTTCACTAGCGAGTTTTGGAAGAGCTTACAAGAGGCGGTTGGAACACAATTGTGCTTAAGTACCGCTTATCACCCTCAGACGGATGGCCAGACCGAGAGTGCAAATCGTATTCTAGAAGATCTTTTGAGGCTATGCATCTTAGACTTTGGAGGAACATGGAAAGAACATCTTCCATTAGTGGAGTTCGCCTATAATAACAGCTTTCAAGCTAGCATTGGCATGGCACCTTTTGAGGCTCTTTATGGACGACCATGCCGATCACCTACTTGTTGGTGAGAATCTACGGATAAGGTTTTGCCTGGACCCGACATGATTAGGGAGACTTCGGAGAAGATAGACCTGATTTGACGGCGAATGAAGATGGCGCAGGACCGGTAGAAGTCATATGCTGATAAGAGACGAACTGATCTTAAGTTCGATGTTGGGGACATGGTTTTTATTAAGATGTCACCGTTGAGAAACGTAGTCTATTTTGGATCAGTAGGGAAGTTGGCACTGAGGTTCGTAGGACCCTTTCCAATTACAGAGAAGATTGGGCAGATGGCATATAGAGTAAAGTTGCCAGAGAAGCTCGGTGGTGTTCATGACGTGTTTCATGTTTCGCATTTGCGCAAGTGTTTACATGATACGCCAGAAGTGGTGGAGACGAGCACGCTCAAAGAAGTGGAAGTAGAGCGTAATGCCATGGTTAGACGAGCTCCTACACGCATTCTCGGATCGGAGGTCAAAAAGTTACGCAACAAAGAGGTCAACTTGGTCAAAGTGCAATGGGGAGATGATCAAGGAGACGCAACTTGGGAGATGGAAGACAAGATGCGTACGCTGTACCCTTTCCTTTTTGAGGGTATGTTTTTAACTTCTCCTTTTTCTACCGCTTTGTTGATACTTGTCCTATCGTTTAATATGTCTTTGCGATGATATCTTCGATATTTAGTTAGGAAAAACCCTATGGTTGTAAACATGTGTTTAGGACATGTTATGTTTGGTGGATGCAAATGGATGCAAGTGGTTGCTAGTGGTTGCTCGTGGATGCATGTACACATACATTAGGCACTAGATCAGCTCAATCACTTTCATATTACATATAAATGTGTGTGCATATTTAAATTAATGGATGTATAATGGTAGTGTTATCACATGGATGCTGCTTTTTTGATGAATGGTTGTGCACACATGTAGTAATAATATGTATCGTTAGGATTCTTGCACATACATAATGGATGCATGGCACTATCATGATTTGCATTAAGGAGGTCAACTGAATCAGTAGACCGCCTGATTTTGCATTAGATAAGGAACATAGACACACAATTTTTGCATGTGTTCATACGTCATTAGAAATATTGTAAGAACAATGGATGTCTGTGTTTGATGGTTGAGTAGATGGACGATTGGATGTTAGGATATACATTCTCCTTAACTTGGAGATTTCGGGGGCGAAATCATTTAAGGAGGGGAGAATGTAACACCCCATAATTTCAAATATTAAAATTAACAAAATTAAGAACACTTAATTTTTAAGATAAGAATTAAGGAAAATGGGTTACGCCATTCCGTTCGTCTCGGAATTCTGCTTGGAATAGAGTCCAAATTTTCATAAATCGGACTTCGTATGAGGAAGTTATGGCCCTCAGAAGTTTCAGAAATTTAAATAAATTAAAACAGCTTGAATTAAAATTCAAAATTCAAATTGAAAACACAAAAGCGGGCTGGGCGGGAAATTTCCCGCCCAGGGCCAGGTCGACCAGAGGGTCGACTAGGGGGTCGACCTTCCCTATACAAGTCGACCAGTGGGTCGACCTACCCCCTCGGGCAGATCTGAAATGTGACGATTTCCGACTCTTTGTTGAGTCACTAGGGATTACGTGGCAGGTCTGGATGGTTCTGATTGCTCCTATGATAATCTAACGGCTTATATTGATCTAAACTTCTATATAAGCACGCATAGACTCAAGCCCTAAACCTAAACTAAATTAATCTCTTGGCCACCAAGCTGCTGCTGGAATAGTTCTCCTTCTTCTTAAAGCTTAGGAATTGCAAAAGTCAGAATTCTTATACAAACAACGAATGAATTATTCTCTTTTCTAATCCTTTTTGTGAGTATGATTTCTTTCACAAAATTATTAATAAATTAATTATGATGAGTTATAATTTGGATTATGAGAACATGCCCGTTGAATCATGTGACGTTGCTTAATTTTGTTATCGTCTGTTTGTGAACAAATGACAGTTTGGTTAACTTGTGTTAGTAGATCTATTTCATATGTCCAATCACATATGTTTAACTTGATTCATGTTATGACATCAGTTTGTATGCAAGTTGGGATGTAAATTATATGATAGTTTGCATGTGAATCATATGCAAGTATGTTTGTGAATTATACACAAGTTTATATGTGAATCAAATATATTTGTACATATGCAAGTTTATATGTAGAACATAATTTACATGTTTAGATTCATATGCAATTTTGTATGGAATTCATAAGCAAGTTTAGGTGAAAAACCATATTCATATATGCAAGTACACAATTTATGCAAGTTTAGGTGAAAAACCATATTCACATATGCAAGTATAGGTGAAAACCATATTCACATACGCAAGTTTAGGTGAAACCCATATTCATATATGCAAGTTCACAACTTCATGTTTAGATCTATATTTAGATCCATGACAATACCTAGTTTATGCAAATTTATGTTCTATATGTCCATTGCTTATGCAAGTTATTGGCTATGCTATTTTATGTTATAATTCTTATTTGCAAGTTAGATCTATTTTATGTGTTATGCAAGTTGTGATGTTTCTTTTATTTTTATGAGTTAGACTATTTGCGAGTCTAACATATTTCATATTAAACATACGAACGACGTGGGGACAATGGGAAAATATTAAATTTACATATTGTGAATTGGCATAAAATGGCTTTAAAGGCATATAATTCACTTGAGTCATTAATTGGTATAATTTATATACCTGAAAACTATGGACATAATTTTGGTGACAATTATGGACATAGATTAATTTGGAAATTATTGACAATTTGAATAGGGATAATTAATTCATATTGGCATGAAATAATTATGTGTAATAATAAACGCCTAAGATGCGAGGTTTGACTCGTTTGTGGTATAAGACTGCCCAGGCCCGCCTGGCAAATCCAGCAACCACAAACGGTAGTCTAATGTGAGAGGTCAAAGGCATAAATTAAATGTGTAACAATTGTAAGACACGAGGTTAGGCTCGTTTACGGTATAAGACTGCCCGGTCCCGCCCGGCAAATCCAGCAACCGCAAAGGGTAGTCTAATTTGGGAGGCCTTACAAGGTTACGGTTATAATGAATTAAGTAACACTTAACCAAGATAAACATGTGATGGGACATGGGGGTTAAGTGGGTGACATGGGTGACATGTGAAATACGATTAGAAACACTTAACCAAATTGAAATATGTAGAAGACATGAATAAGAAGGGGTTAAGTAGGAAATTCTAGTGGGGACCAAGCATAGGTGGAAAGCTTGTGTCAAGTACGGGGACCCATTTTAAACCAGTAACCCATTAAGTATCTTTGTGAGCTCGAGTTAGATCGAGGACAGGACACGCTTACTGGGTTTGATTGTAAGAGCTCAAAACGGATTTGCGGTGGCAACACAAGTCCAACAGGGTCATATGCGTGCGTAGGCCCGGGCTGGTAGGTAAGATGTTGTTGCATCGTGTAGATATAAGCCGTGCATCTTTAGTGGTATCGGGTTGCCACTTTGGGGAGTGATACACCCCACTGTGGGACCAGCACGGGTATCTACGAGTTAGGGAGCCGATCGCATGGGGGTAGTGGGTACAACTAGTGGAGATAGGGGCAGGAGGCACCTATGAAGATAGCTAAGGGTACACGAAACTACCATTATGATTATTATGTTCAGTAAGCGGGATCAACTTTTAGGGTGACTAGTAGTGGTGAAGTATAGTAATTATCCTATAGTGATTAGGAGCGCAATTAACGCCAACATATTCCTCTTGTTTGCTTTGTCATGCCCACTTATTTCACAGTCATTCCTTGTTTTACCAGTTTATGCCTTATCCTAATTACTTTAATAATTATATTGTTAAAGTTATTGGACTCGCCATACTTTATGTCTGACCCCCTTTGTTTTTGACTCTTTTCTTCCTTTTCCCCCCAAGGTTCTCAGGGTGGGACTAGTGCTAGTGGAGCTTGATTTGGATCTCTTTCTTTTGGAAGTGCTTGGATTGCTGAAAGTAAAGTCCAGCTCATCTCTTTTATGGCTACTCGTGTTGGGGTTATGCTTTTTAATTTATGCACTCAGAAAACAATTTGTCAAGATGGATATTAAGTGTACTTGGTTTTATTGTTGGTTTTTGATATTGTTGTAACTAAACTATTTCTCCGCTGCAATAAAATTTGTTTTAAAATTTTCAAGTACCTACATATGTATCTGTCTTGTAATATTCTGTTCTATACAACAATAATACTCCATGAAAGTTAATGCATTCCCTTTGAGAGTGACATTAATGGACGTGGGGTGTTATAGAGATCAAGTCCATAAAATTCCCAAGACGAAAACACGATTGATATCCGAGATTTAAAACCTTGCTCAGACATAAGCCCTAGAGGCATAAACCAATATCAGATAAGCACCCAAGGAATATCTCCTTCGACGTTGGACAATCTACATGAGACGGTACACACAGAGAAACTAATCATCCATGATTGACTCTGGCTATCACTGCCAATCCTGCTTTGAAACCATCGTTAATCGTATGATGGCCAACCTTGCCATATGTCAAGGGCTAATGGTAACCCTATTTCCAGCATAAACTGCATACGCCTTTCAACGATAAGTATGTTTGTCCAACCTTGACAACTAGGCCTTTCAATGATACCTAGGGTACTCGACCAGTAACCTTCCATTCTTTTGGGTGCCCCCATTGCACCCCTATTTTGAGCCTGCTAAAACTTATAACAACGATAATCTCTCGGCCTTCACATCTCTAGTCATCCAATCCGACGACTTTTCTTAGCTCAAGCAACCTTCTCGAGCAACTATTATCCACCAACTCACGACCTTTGAGTTGTCAACTCATTCGTTGTTCCACACCGATCAACGAACACATTTCAACACTTCGAACCTTCCTACTTGAATTCACTTCAAAGTCACAATCCCGATTTTTTTTAAAAAGCCCTTTTTGTTCAAATATGGGTCGTACCCGAAAAATATAATTTTTTCAGAAATGACCCTTTGCGACCAACCCATCCTCTTGGAATGTTACTGACCGACCCAATCCTGACCAACCACTATGGACCGATCCACCCTCTTGCACCCTTGACCGACCAACCGACCCGATCCCTTCTGACATAACCGACCCATTCTGACCGACCCGACCAACCCCTAGGGTGCACGACCGACCCCATGCTTTGCCAACATACCGACCAGCTCCTTGCCCCGACCGACCAGCCCCTTGCTCTGACCGACCAGACCGACCAGAGACCAACAGACCAGAGATTGACCGACCAGAGACCGACCGACCAGCCTTGCTTCCCAGTGACCGACCAACCAAACTGTGACCGACCAACCAGAAGCCTGCACAGGTCCAATCGAAGTCCAATTTCGACCAAAACTTCGCCAATCGACTATCTCGATGATATATATTCATCCAATTCATCAATTACAACCATAAACATGTTATGAAACCACTGGCAACATGAATATAACGATTTTCACCAAAATTATGCTAACTTCAATAAAATTATGATAAATGAACATATGGACTAAATTATGGATCTTACTTGCATAAACATATGAAGTAACATAGAAATTACCGGTTTTAAGTTGCTAAATTAGATCTTAAGGCAATTAATATGATAATAGACTAACCATGATGTAGATCTAAGGAAAACGACTTGAAATTGATGAAAAACAAGATCAAACACTCATATACTTGATTAAATCTGTGTGAGAGATGCATATCACTCACCAGTTTTCCAAAACAACCCAAAAAGATTGAAATATGATTCCAAACGGTGAAGAATTTGATCCAAACTCTTTAATTCGATGGTCTTTCTCTTTGATTTGCGTAGATCTAGCTCCAAATGTTGTAGATCTTCGATTCTCTAAACTTTAGTGGTGGGAAGGTGAAGGAGATGGAGAAATGGAGGAACTCTTGCTCCTCCAAATGAGATAGAATGGAGAAAGTAAACTGTTCTCCATGCATCATACCCCCTATTTATAGCCTCCACCAGCCCACTAATGGGCCTCCCCAAATCAGCTCATTATGACTTACCAAACCTGAACAAGCAACTGTAAAACCTTAAAACGGTGATTCCTCCCAAGCCGCTGAACCAAATCTTTAATGTAACCACTCTACGGAAAAGGAAACATCATTTTCTTTCCAATGGAACAAGTCTCAACACCTAATTCAACCTGAGTCAAAAGTTATGCCATGTACAAGACTAACAGGGTCAAAATGGTCATAAAAAAATTGGTGAAAATTATGGACATGTTTCATATCCCCATAAACAACATATTAAAATATGAGAATGATCAAACCCTCTGAGAATAAAATAAAAATATTTTACGATCCTCTGATACGTAAAATGCGGGCTATTACAACATACATAATGGAAATATTTCATAAACTCTAATATGTTAGAACATTAAATACAGAATTTGAACATTATTTGCTATTTTGTCAAAACACATATAGTCAATGAATTATATATATATATACATATATATACACACATATACACACATACATATATGCATAGATACCTAAAAATTGAAAAATATGTTAATTAGTGTGCAATTAACCCGTGCAATTAATTCACAACATGCGACTTATATGTCTCCATATTTTTATTACATTCTTTTCCGGATTTGGCATGCGTTTAAATTCCTGATTCAAACGCGCAATTAATATGCATGTATAGTTTGAAATATTAATTATGTATATTTGCACAAGAATTCTAACATCATATTTAATGTTATATTTATTTCTTATTTATTTTTTTGCGCATTAATTTCTCTTTCGCTTCCAAATGCGTTTAATTTTATTTTCAAACGTGTATCATCTTCAGAATTAATACGCGCATACTTATTTTAAATTAGAACACTACTTAACGTCGTTAAATATGTATACACTCACACGCACATATGTATATAAATATACATATGTATTGTAACACCCTACGTCCATTAATGTCACTGACAAAGGGAATGCATTAACTTTCACGGAGTATTATTGTTGTATAGAACAGAATAGAACAAGACAGATACATATATTGGTACTTGAAAAAATTAAAACAGCTTTTATTGCAACGGAGAAATAGTTTGATTACAACAACATCATAAACCAAGTACACTTAATATCCATCTTGACAAATTGTTTTCTGAGTACATAAAGTAAAAAAGCATAACCCCAACACAAGTAGCCATAAAAGAGATGAGCTGAACTTTACTTTCAGCAATCCAAGCACTTCCAAAAGAAAGAGATCCAAATAAAGCTCCACTAGCACTAGTCCCACCCTGAGAACCTAGGGGAAAAAGGAAGAAAAGAGGCAAAAACCAAGGGGGTCAGACATAAAGTCTGGCGAGTCCAATAACTTTAACAATATACTTATTAAAGTAACTATAAAAAGGCGTAAACTGGTAAAACAAGGAATGACTGTGAAACAAGTGGGCATGACAAAGCAAACAAGAGAAATAAGCTGGCGTTAATCGCGCTCCTAATCACTATAGGATAATTACTATACTGCACCATAACTAGTCATCCTAAAAGTCGATCCCGCCTACTGAACAAAATAATCATAATGGTAGTTTCGTGTACCCCTAGCTGTCTTCATAGGTGTCGCCTGCCCCTATCTCCACTAGTTGTACCCACTACCCCCATGCGATTGGCTCCCTAACTCGTAGATACCCGTACTGGTCCCACGGTGGGGTGTATCACTCCCTAATGTGGCAACCCGATACCACTAAAGATGCATGGCTTATATCTACACGATGCAACAATGTCTTATCTACCAGCCCGGGTCCATGCACGCACATGACCCCGTTGGACTTGCGTTGCCACCGCTAACCCGTTTTGACCTCTTACAATCAAACCCAGTAAGCGTGCCCCGTCCTAGATCTAACTCGAGCTCACAAAGATACTTAATGGTTTACTGGTTTGAAAAGGGTCCTCATACTTGACACAAGCTTTCCACCTATGCTTGGTCCCCACTAGAATTCCCCACTTAACCCCTTCTTATTCATGTCTTCTTACATGTTTCAATTTGGTTAAGTGTTTCTAATCGTATTTCACATGCCACCCATGCCACCCACTTAAGCCCATGTCCCATTACATGTTTATCTTGGTTAAGTGTTACTTAATTCATTATAACCGTAACCTTGTAAGACCTCCCACATTAGACTACCGTTTGCGGTTGGTGGATTTGCCAGGCGGGTCCGGGCAGTCTTATACCGCAAACGAGCCTAACCTCATGTCTTTACAATTGTTACACATTTAATTTATGCCTTTGACCTCTCACATTAGACTACCGTTTGTGGTTGCTGGATTTGCTGGGCGGGTCCGGGCAGTCTTATACCACAAACGAGTCTAACCTCGTGTCTAAGGCGTTTATTATTACACATAATTATTTCACCCCAATATGAGTTAATTATCCCTATTCAAATTTCCAAATTAATCTATGTCCATAATTGTCACCTAAATTATGTCCATAATTTCAGGTATATAATTTATACCAATTAATGTCTCAAATTAATTATATACCTTTAATGCCATTTTATGCCAATTCACAATATGTATATTTAATATTTTCCCAA
This sequence comes from Allium sativum, assembly GCA_030737875.1. NCBI lineage: Eukaryota > Viridiplantae > Streptophyta > Magnoliopsida > Asparagales > Amaryllidaceae > Allium > Allium sativum. The sequence continues at coordinate 5,090,166 of CM060913.1, read as the reverse complement.
TGTCCCCATGTCGTTCGTACGTTTAATATGAAATATGTTAGACTCGCAAATAGTCTAACTCATAAAAAGAAAAGAAACATCACAACTTGCATAACACATAAAAATAGATCTAACTTGCAAATAAGATTTATAACATAAATTTGCATAGCCAATACTTGCATAGGCAATGGACATTTAGAACATAAATTTGCACAAACGATGTACTACCATGGATCTAAATATAGATCTAAACATGAAATTGTGAACTTGAATATATGGATATGGGTTTTTCACCCAAACTTGCATAAATTGTGAACTTACACATATGAATATGGTTTTTCACCTAAACTTGCATAAACTGTGAACTTGCATAAATGAATATAGTTTTTCACCTAAACTTGCATATGAATTCCATACAAAATTGCATATGAATCTAAACATGTAAGCTATGTTTTACATATAAACTTGCATATATACATATACTTGATTCACATATAAACTTGTGTATAATTCGCATACAGACTTGCATATGATTCACATACATACTAGCATCTAATTTACATCCTAACTTGCATACAAACTGATGTCATAACATGAATCAAGTTAAACATATGTGATTGTACATATGAAATAGATCTACTAACATAAGTTAACAAAACTGTCATATGTTCACAAACAGACGATAACAAAATTAAGCAACGTCACATGATTCAACAGGCATGTTCTCATAATCCTAATTATAACTCATCATAATTAATTTATTAATTATTTTGTGAAAAAAATTGTACTCGCAAAGAGAGACGGATTAGAGAAGAGAATGATTTGCTCGTCGTTTGTATTAGAATCTTGACTTGCAATTCCTAAGCTTTAAGAAGAAGTTGCAATTCCTAAGCTTTAAGAAGAAGGAGAACTATTCCAGCAGCAACATGGATGCCAAGAGATTAATTTAGTTTAGGTTTAGAGCTTGAGTCTATGCATGCTTATATAGAAGTTTAGATCAATATAATCCGTTAGATTATCATAGGAGCAATTAGAACCATTCAGACCCGCCACTTAAGCCCTAGTGACTCAGGCACAAGCCAGAAATCGTCATAGTTCAGATCTGCCTAAAGGGGCAGGTAGACCCCCAGGTCGACTTGTATAGATGAGGTTGACCCCCTGTTCGACCTGGCTCTAGGGGTGAAATTTCCCGTCCATCCCGCTTCTGTGTTTTCAATTTGAATTTTGAATTTTAATTCGAACTGTTTTAATTTATTTAAATTTCTGAAACTTCTGAGTGCTATAACTTCCTTATACGAAGTCCGATTTACGAAAAATGGACTCTATTCCAGGCAGAATTCCGAGACGAACGCAATGGCGTAACCCATTTCCCTTAATTCTTCTCTTAAAAATTAAGTGTTCTTAATTTTAATATTTAAAATTACGGGTGTTACATTCTCCCCTCCTTAAAGGACTTCGCCCCCGAAATCTCCAAGTTAAGGAGAATGTATATCCTAACATCCAATCATCCATTTACTCAACCATCAAACATAGACATCCATTGTCCTTACAAGATTTCTAATCTCGTATGAACATATGCAAAAAGTGTGTGTATATGTTCCTTATCTAATGCATAATCAGGCAGTCTACTGATTCAGTTGACCTCCTTAATGCAAATCATGATAGTGTCATGCGTCCATTACGTATGCGAAAGAATCCTAACGATACATATTATTTCTATATGTGTGCACAACCATTCATTAAAATGCAGCATCCATATGATAACACAACCATTATACATCCATTAATTTAAATATGCACACACATTTATATGCAATATGAAAGTGATTGAGCCGATCTAGTGCCTAATGTGTGTGTACATGCATCCACAAGCAACCACTTGCATCCATTTGCATCCACCAAACATAACATGTCTCAAACACATGTTTACAACCATCGGGTTTTTTCCTAACTAAAGATCAAAGATTTCAACGCAATGACAAATTAAACGATAGGACAAGTATCAACAAAGCGGTAGAAAAAGGAGAAGTTAAAAACATACCCTCAAAAAGGAAAGGGTACAGTGTACACATCTTGTCTTCTGTCTCCCAAATCGTGTCTCCTTGATCATCTCCCCATTGCACTTTGACCAACTTGACCTCTTTTTTGCGTAGCTTTTTGACCTCTGATCCAAGAATGCGTGTAGGAGCTCGTCTAACCGTGGCATTTCGCTCTACTACCACTTCTTTGAGCATGCTCGGCTCCACCACTTCTGCTGTATCATGTAAACACTTACGCAAATGCGAAACATGAAACATGTCATGAACACCACTGAGCTTCTCTGGCAACTTTACTCTATACGTCATCTGCCCAATCTTCTCTGTAATTGGAAAGGGTCCTACGAACCTCGGTGCCAACTTTCCTACTGATCCAAAACGGACTACGTTTCTCAACGGTGACACTTAATAAAAACCATGTCCCCAACATCGAACTTAAGATCGCTTCATCTCTTATCATCATATGACTTCTGTCGGTCGTGTGTCGTCTTCATTCGCCGTCGAATCAGGTCTATCTTCTCCGAAGTCTCCCTAATCATGTTGGGTCCAAGCAAAACCTTATCTGTAGATTCCCACCAATAAGTAGTTAATCGACATGATCGTCCATAAAGAGCCTCAAAAGGTGCCATGCCAATGCTAGCCTAAAAGCTGTTATTATAGGCGAACTCCACTAATGGAAGATGTTCTTCCCATGTTCCTCCAAAATCTAAGATGCATAGCCTCAGAAGATCTTCTAGAATCCGATTTACTCTCTCGGTCTGGCCATCCATCTGAGGGTGATAAGCGGTACTTAAGCACAATTGTGTTCCAACCGCCTCTTGTATGCTCTTCCAAAACTCGCTAGTGAAAATGGGATCTCTATCGCTCATAATGCTAGAGGGTATGCCGTGCAGACGAACTATCTCTCGAAGGTAAACAGATGCTAACCATGCGGTGGTCCTCCTACTTTTAACGGGAATAAAATGGGTACTTTTGGTAAGTCTGTCTACAACTACCCAAATCCCCGTATTACCCTTCCTTGATCTTGGTAACCCGTCTACAAAATCCATGGAAACACTTTCCCATTTCCACAGTGGAATCTCTAAAGGGTGGAGCAAACTACCGGGCTTCTTTTGCTCTTCCTTGACTTGCTGGCACACTAAGCATCTAGAAACGAACTCAGCCACGTCCTTCTTCATTCCGACCTAAAAGAAAACTCGCTTCATATCCCTATACATCTTGTCACCACCGGGATGTATGGTCATCTTAGAGCGATGTGAGTCTTCAAGAATTGTCTTCCTCAAGCTCTCGTCTGTGGCACGCAAAGTCTCCCATCTCTACACAACCAACCTTTCTCATCTATAGCATATCTATTAAGATGACTCGAAGACTCCCCTCCTATAAGCTTGCCTACTATCTCACCCAACTGTGGGTCATCTCGCTGTGCCTCTCCAACCCGACCCAAAAGTGTAGGTTGCACTTCTAGCGATGCCAACAATCCGGGTACATAATCGACAGAGGGTCTGAAGTCAAAGGTAGGTATATACTCCAAACTCTACCACTTTACGAACAAAGGACTCAAGGTCAAATAGTCTAACTCATAAAAAGAAAAGAAACATCACAACTTGCATAACACATAAAAATAGATCTAACTTGCAAATAAGAATTATAACATAAATTTGCATAGCCAATACTTGCATAGGCAATGGACATTTAGAACATAAATTTGCACAAACGATGTACCGCCATGGATCTAAATATAGATCTAAACATGAAATTGTGAACTTGCATATATGGAAATGGGTTTTTCACCTAAACTTACATAAATTGTGAACTTACACATATGAATATGGTTTTTCACCTAAACTTGCATAAACTGTGAACTTGCATATATGAATATGGTTTTTCACCTAAACTTGCATATGAATTCCATACAAAATTGCATATGAATCTAAACATGTAAACTATGTTTTACATATAAACTTGCATATATACATATACTTGATTCACATATAAACTTGTGTATCATTCGCATACAGACTTGCACATGATTCACATACAAACTAGCATATAATTTACATCCCAACTTGCATACAAACTGATGTCATAACATGAATCAAGTTAAACATACGTGATTGTACATATGAAATAGATCTACTAACGTAAGTTAACAAAACTGTCATATGTTCACAAACAGACGATAACAAAATTAAGCAACGTCACATGATTCAACTGGCATGTTCTCATAATCCAAATTATAACTCGTCATAATTAATTTATTAATTATTTTGTGAAAGAAATTGTACTCACAAAGAGAGACGGATTAGAGAAGAGAATGATTCGTTCTTCGTTTGTATTAGAATCTTGACTTGCAATTCCTAAGCTTTAAGAAGAAGTTACAATTCCTAAGCATTAAGAAGAAGGAGAACTATTCTAGCAGCAGCATGGAGGCCAAGAGATTAATTTAGTTTAGGTTTAGAGCTTGAGTATATTCTAGCAGCAGCATGGAGCCCCAAGTCAGAAATCGTCGTAGTTCAGATCTGCCCGAGGGGGCAGGTCGACCCCTGGTCGACCTGGCCCCCCGGGGGGGGGGGGGTTCCCGCCCAGCCCACTTCTGTGTTTTGAACTTGAATTTTAATTCGAACTGTTTTAATTTATTTAAATTTCTGAAACTTCTGAGGGCCATAACTTCCTCATACGAAGTCCGATTTACGAAAACTTGGGCTCTATGACCCATTTCCCTTCATTCTTCTCTTAAAAATTAAGTGTTCTTAATTTTGTTAATTTTAATATTTAAAATTACGGGGTGTTACATGTATGCTTGTACACAAATATATATATATATATATATATATACACACACGCACATACACACACACACACATATATACATATGTGTGTGTGTGTGCGTATATATATATAGACGCACATGCAGATATACACACACACACATATACACACTTACATATGTAATCTTTAATTTATATATGTACGCACATATATGCATCTTTTAGATTGGTCTTCTTAAACTTTTAAAAATATGTTGTTGGCGGAAATCTAACTCACGACCTCTAGTCTAAGAATTGCATGTCTTACCACTCCACCCAACATAGTTTTTGTTCACAAAATTAGATCATACGAAGTTATTAGTTTTATGTGTGTTTCTTTTAAAATTTCAAAGTCAATATTTTCTAAACCATAACTCCAAATATATTAAAATTATATATCAAATGGATCTCTTGAAAATAACTTCGCAATGATCATAAATTTGACATATAATTTATTTCCTACTAAAAATTAATTCTTATTTCCTATTTTATTTTGCACGTTACTTCTAAAATTTCAAAATGTCATAGCTTCTTCGTTTTCAGTCCATTTAAAGCAAGCCAATTGTCTATTGGAAAAAGAAAATCGTAACGGAATCAATGGTGTAATCGTCGTTTCCCAATTTCCATAATTTTACAAATTATTCTATAATTTGTTAATTTGATAATTAATCACCATTTGTTAAAATTTGGGTTGTTACATTCTCTACCCGTCAAAGTATTTCAGCCCCGAATTTTCTATGGTAGAAGAATAATATAAGTGTTTTCACAACAATATCTACATCCATCATCCACTGGAAACTATTTTCCTTAATTTATGGAATGCAATTTTATGTATTTATGAAATAGTATAGTGTATTTGACCCTAACTAATGCAAAAGATTAGGCGGTCTACTTAGTCAGTTGACCTCCTTTTTATGCAATTATGCTAGTGCTATGCATCCAAATGTATGCAAAAAAATCCTAATGATAACAGATAGTTCTATACGCATGCTTCAACTATCATTCATATGCAACAACTATATGATAACAAGCATTTATATCATCTATAAATAATATAAAATGTGCACACATCCATATGCATATGCAAGTATCCTATTAGCTGATCATAGTGCCTAATGTGTGTGTATGCATCCACTTGCATCCATTGGCAAACATCAAACATAACATGATTCAATGACATGTTTCAACCATATTCTACTACGCATGGCTTGAATCCTACGATCTACTTTTCCCGAGGATATTTAGAAGAAAGACCTTAATCAAACGAAGAAGTTAATGATAGAATATCAAAAAGAAATATTTGTCAAAAGAACACAGTAAGAAACTTGAATTCTCCTTATAAGATAAAAGATTTTACAACCGAACCTGTAACACCCCACACCCGCTAAGGTCACTCACTAAGGGAATGCCTTAGTTTTGGTGGAGTATTTTTAGTGAGTATAGAACATAAAAATTACAACAGGACAGATATAAGTAATACTTGAAAATTTAAAACATTATTTCATTAACAAAACATGTTTGGTTACATCACAAAACCATAACAAGAGTCAAGTACATAATATCCATCCTGATAAAATAGAAGTACATAATCCCATTACATAGATAATAGCCAAAATAGAAAAGATAAACCGAGCTTTACTTCTACGGTCCAAGCCCCAAAAGATAGATATAGCGGTCTGGTCCAAGCCCACTAGTGCTAGGCCCACTCTGATAACCTGGGGGTTGGGAAAAAAAGATAAACAACAACGGGGTCAGACATAAGTCTGAGTGAGTCCTATAACCCTAACAATACAATCATTAAAGTAATTAGGGTATGATATAAATAAGGTACGGTACCTCTGGGGATAATGACTACACTAAGTAGCCAACAAAACACAGGATGTACTACGATAACCGAAAAAGCGCATTTATCCACCCAAGGATAATTACTAGCTTACACCACCCCAGATCTACCCACCCAGGGGTAATTCCTACACTGCACCACACCAGTCGTTCCTACTTAAAGGTTGATCCCTCCCACGGACTTAGAAAATTTCCCCAGTAGTTTCGTGTACTCCTAGCCCACTACATAGGTGCCGTCTGCCCCTATCTCCACTAGGTGTACTTAGTAATCTTACCCAGTAGTTTCGTGTACCCCTACATAGGTGCCGTCTGCCCCTATCTTTATTAGGTGTACCCACTACTCCCCAGCGATCGGCTCCCTACCGTAGATACCCGTGCTGGTCCCACAGTGGGGTGTATCACTCCCCTAAAGTGGCCACCTGATAATATCAACGGTGCACGGCTTTATATCTACACGATGCAACAACGGCTTATCTACCAGCCCGGGCCCACACACGCATATGAAACCCGTTGGACTTGCGTTGCCACCGCTAACCCGTTTTGGCCTCTTATAGTCAAGCCCAATATGCGTGTCCCGTCACTCGACATGGGTCGAGCCCACAAAGATACGTTTGGGATATTGGTTGAAATGGGCCCCCACAAGCTACTACTTAAGCTTGTCATTTTATCTAGTGCATCCCACTTAACCCCTTTTTTATAATCATGCCCCCTTACATGTTAAGGTTTGGTCAAGTCATCTAATTATATTTCAATTGCCACTTAAGGCACCCACTAGATTTCCGCATGCCACCCAAGGCACTTACTTGATTCCCACATGCCACCCAAGGCACTTACTTAACCCTTTAATCATGTTTGATTACATGTTCCACTTTGGTTAAGTATTCTAATCGTATTTTCTATTGCCACCCAAGGCAACCCACTAGTTTCCTCATGCCACCCAAGGCACCCCCACTAGTTACTACAAGGCACCCACTTAACCCCTCATGCTCCTCTACATGTTAATATGGTTAAGTGTTTCTTAATTCATTAATTAAGATCATGACCTCATAAAGACCTCTCACATTAGACCGTCTTTTATGACTGCTGGATATGCCGGTTGGTTCCGGGCAGACTTCTGTCATCAAAAGGGTCTAACCTCGTGTCTTTACTTAATCATGTATTTAATTTATGACTAAGACCTCTCACATTGGGCCAATCATTTGTAGCCGCTGGATGGCCGGTCGGTTCCGGGCAGACTTCCGCTACAAAAGGGTCCAACCTCGTGTCTTAGTTGATTAATTACACCTAATTAATCACCCCCATATTAATTATCCCTAATTAATATCAAGTTTTTCATAACATGGGTAGACCTAACTCAATAGGTAAATTCCCATGGGGTAGACCTAACTCAATAGGTAAATTCCCACTTATGCTTATTCATTTTATGGTATGCTTAATCATACCCAATCATACTTTTATTAACATATTTACCAACCCCATCGTTCCCCACGTAAATCGTTCTCATTTCATGACATAATAAAGGGGAAGATCCATCACAAATATCATGGGTTTAGCATATAACTTTGTCATGGGTTAAGAGGATGTCAACTTGCATATATGAGCATATATTAACCCAACTACATTTAACCCAAACTTGCATATTATCATACACATATCTTGCATAACATGTTGAACTTGCATATAAGCATTCTCATAACTTGCATAACATGTTAAACATGCATTTAAGCATACGCATAACTTGCATAAGCATTCACATACTTGCATAAGCATTCATAATTTGCATGTCACATTAAACTTGCATTTAAGCATATACATAACTTGCATAACATCATGCACCTAACTTGCATACCCTCATACACATAACTTGCATATGAACTTGCATAACAACATGCACATAACTTACATAACATCATGCACATAACTTGCATAACATGTTGAGCTTGCATATAAGCATACACATAACTTGCATAATATGTTGAGCTTGCATATATGACTTGCATCTTAAAGGAGGGTAAACATGCATAGCATATAAAGGTGTCATCTTGCATATGTATACACTACATTTAAAAGGGTAAACTTGCATGTCATGATTTATGCATAATACCAAACACTTAGCATGCATAAAACCACCTACTTAGTATGCATAAAATCAATTACTTATTATGCATAAACCCACCACTTAACTTGCATAAACCCAAACACTTAGCATGCATAAAACCCAATACTTAGCATGCATACAATCAAATACTTAGCATGCATACAATCAAATACTTAGCATGCATAAAATCACATGCATAACTTGCATATCATGTTACATATAACTTGCATATACTCTCACATATAGTTTGCATAACATGTTACATATGCATAAATGTTCAACATAGTGTTTTGCATCATAAAACATGGCATTAAACTTGCATATAACATAAAACTTGCGAATCACATATCATACAAACTTGCATAAACACATTTATCCACAAACATAGCCATGTCTTATCACATCCTACCATAATCAATTTAACAATTGATTATTAAAGCCATAGGAACTCACCAAAACCAAGATTAGCAAACTTATGTAGTAGAACAAGTAGCTTTAGTTGAAGAAGATGTTGATTAGAGGTTGATTAGCTTGCAACTCTCTTCATTGATTTGTGGAGGCCATGACCAAGTTTCATTTTGCCATAGTTTAGTTACAAGATCTAATTATGAATGAATTAGGGTAGGGTTGGGGTCTTATTTATAGGATTAGATAGTGTTTTAGGCCCTTAGATTAACCCTAGGTTAGATTAGGTCCGTTAGATTTAGGAAATCTCTAGAACCCAGCCCAGCCCTAGCCAGAAAACCAAATCTGGTGCACCCAAGCCCCCTGGCTCGGCACGCCGTGTCGACAGGCAAGTCGACCCCCCTGTCGACAGGCCTGTCGACAGCCCTGTCGACATGGTAAGGGCGGGAATTTTTCCCGCCTGGCCCCTGCTGGCCCCAATTCGAAATCTAATTTTAAATATTTAATTCTGTTTTTATCTTAAATTTTCTGCCAACTTCATTGGGCCATAACTGAGCCATACAGACTCCGATTCTCGAAAACTCGGACTCTATTTCGCGTATTTTTCCGAGATGAACGCAATAACGCAGCCCGTTACCCCCAATTCCCACGTCTGAGATTATTTATCCTGTAATTAGTGAATTTTAGTATTAACTAAAATTCGGGGTGTTACATTCTCCCCTCCTTAAAGGATTTCGTCCCCGAAATCTCTAAGCTAAGGAGAATGCATATCCTACCATCCAAACAACCATCTACTCAATCCATCAAACACGGGCATCCATTGTCCTTAAAACAATTTCTAATGATGTTTGAGCATATGCAAAAAGTGTGTGTATATGTTCCCTATCTACTGTATGAACATATGCAAACCATGATAGTGCCATGCATCCATTATGTATGCGAGAGAACCCTATCGACACATACAATATCTACATGAGTGCACAATCATTCACCAAAATGCATCATCCATATGATAACGCAACCATTATACATCCATTAATATAGCTACCTACACACATAAATATGCAATATGCAATATGAAGTGTCTGAGCCGATCTAGTGCCTAGAGTGTGTGTATATGCATCCACGAGCAACCACTAGCAAACACTTGCATCCACTTGCATCCATCAACCATAACATGTCTCAAACACATGTTTCAACCATAAGTTTACCCTATCTAAAGGTCAAAGATACTAACGAGAGGACATACTAAGGATAAGATAAGCACAAGATATGCGATGAAGGAGAAGCAAAAGGACATACCCTCCGAAAGAAAAGGGTACCTCGAACGCATCTTCGCTTCCGTCTCCCAGGTAGCGTCGCTCTCTTCATCTCCCCTTTATACTCTGACTAGTTGAACCTCTCTGTTTCTCATCTTCCAAATCTCTGACCCAAGGATGCAAGTAGGAGCTCGTCGAATCGTCGCATCACGCTCTACTTCGACTTCTCTAAGCAAACTTGGCCCTACCACCTCTGCGGTCTCATGTAGGCACTTCCTCCCATGAAATACATCATGTACACCACTAAGTCTGTCGGGCAACTCCACCAATGGAAGATGCTCCTCCCATGTACCTCCATAGCCTCAAAAGGTCTTCTAAAATATGATTTACCCTCTCGGTCTGGCCGTCCGTATGAGGATGATATGCGGTACTCAAACACAACTGAGTCCTAACCGCCTCTTGCAAAATCTTCCAAAACTCTCTAGTGAAGATAGGATCTCGATCGCCTACCATACTGGAGGGTACACCATGCAATCTAATAATCTCTCGAATATAAACTGAAGCTAGCCATGGAGCAGTTCTCTTACTCTTCACGGGTATACAATGGGCGCTCTTAGTAAGCCTGTCTACTACCACCCAAATTCCCGTATTACCCTTCCTTGATCTTGGTAACCTGTCAATAAAATCCTTCGAGATGCTATCCTACTTCCATCGCGGAACTTCCAATGGGTGAAGCAACCCACCTGGTTTCTTTTGCTCCGTCTTCACTTGCTGGCACACCAAACATCGAGCGACATACTCGGCCACGTCTTTCTTCATACCGGCCCAGAAGAAAACCCTCTTCATGTCTTGGTACATCTTGTCCCCACTGGGATGAATGGTCATCCTAGAACGGTGTGCATCATCAAGAATAACCTTCCTCAAACCCTCGTCTTGCGGTACACAAAGTCTAGCTTCTCTACGCAAGCACCCCCTATCGTCTAGGGTGTACCTACTCAAATGGCTGGACGACTCCCCCCTTATGAGCTTCTCTACCAACTCAACCAACTGTGGGTCGTCCCTCTGTGCTTCTCCAATCCGCCCCAAAAGAGTAGGCCTAACCTCCAAGGAGGCTAGCAAACCGGGTACAAAGTCAACGGAAGGTCTAAAGTCAAACATAGAAATAAACTCTAAGCTCCGTCGTTCAACGAACCACAAACTCGAGGACAACCTTTTTTTTCTACTTAAGGCGTCCGCTACCATGTTACCCTTACCGTGGGTATACGCTATCTCAAACTCATAGGACGCTAAGAATCCTATTCACTTTTGCTGTCTTAAGACTATGCGCCTGGAGAGTCTCCAATACTTCCCTAAGATGTAGGGCAGGTTTTTCTCCACTCCTAGAGAAAATCAGGATATTCTCCCATGCAAAATCGTCACAACTATCCATCCCTCACGCAGACCACCCTGGTCGAACTCGATATCCCCCAAATGCAAGCCCCAAAGGCCTAAACCAATATCAGACAAACACCCAAGAGATGCCTCCTTCGAACCTAGACGTCCTACGTGAGATGATACTAGTAAAAACGGCTGAATAATTAAGCCCTTGTCCAGCTCTGGATGTCCTCGCCAGTCTCGCTCCAAAACCACCGTTTATCACATACTGGCTTTGCTCAGCCTATTGAGCACGTATGAAAACTTATTTCGCTCCTAGAAAAGACCAAAATGTCATCCACAAAGACCATCACAACTTATTTAGGTACTCCTTGAACACCCTTCTCATCAAATCAACAAAATATGCGGGGGCGTACGTCAAACCAAATGGCATCACCAGCCACTCATAAAAACCATCCGGAGTCCTAAAGGTAGTCTTCTCTATACTATCCTCAGCCACTCTCAACTGATGAAACTCCGTGGCTGAGTCCACTACTAAAACACTGAGGCGCCAACCAACTGATCAAAGAGATCATCAATCCTCGACAATGGGTGTCTATTCTTCTTTGTGAGTTTACCTAGCTCTCTTTAGCCTACACAAAGTCTGAGGGACCCATTCGCCTTCGTGGCAAAAACTACCGGAGCACCCTACTCCGATATACTTCGTCTTCTAAACCCCTTCTCAAGCAAATTGCCTACTTGCTTATGGAGTTCCCTCCTCTCACGAGGAGCCACATGGCACACTGGCCAAGACACTGGTTTGGCATTGTCTACCAGATATATTTGGAAGTCAATCTCCCACTCCGGAGGTAAGCCCTTCACCTCCTCAAACACATCCGAGTATTCCCGGACCACTCTAACAGATCGCAAACTTCCGACCGACGTGTCAAGCGATTCTAGATACTTAGCATAACAGATTCCATGGGATTACAAGAGATCTCGAGAGTGTTACCCAAGCGGGTCATAAGCCTAACAACTCTCCCTTCAAAATCAAGAACGGCACCCCTACTGGATAACCAGTCCATGCCCAAAACTAACCCATAGCCCGTGAAGCCCAACAAGCATCACATCTAAACTCAACGCTAAGTATAGAAACTTTCAAACCCAAACACATCATGGAGCCCCAATTGGGTTTGAAACAACTAAGGGATCATCTACCAACTGGTGTCTCAGTGCAGTGACTCAACTAACAATGATGAGATAAACGAACTCGATGCGTCAGAATCAAATAAAGTTCGAATCGGATAATAAAGAAATCCAACTTCCAATCTAGACGGTCCTATCCCCATCTGGTACCCTAGTCGTGAGGGAATACAACTACCCTCCAGAAGATTCCATACCTTGCCCTTGCTTCTTTGGACAATCCTAATAAGATGTCCTATTCCTCCCAAAAGGATAACTACTAGCCTTCTTCTTCCCCATTCCCCACTCGTAACCTCCCACTACTGAGGTTTCGTCCTTCATTAAACATCAACTATTTGAGCCTTCCTCCCATCGTCTATCCAATAGGTACCTACTAGTCCTCCTCCTTCTTGAATCAACTCCTAATCTGATTAACGTTTAAGTCCCTTGAAGTGGTTTTCCATTCTTATCTATCTTAGAAAGATCATCTATACGTGGAGGGGAAACTCAAAACGAGAGAGGGAGAGATTCAAAACGGGGAACTCGAAAGATATAGATATGGCTATTGGGGATTATGCTTTTCTTTCAAAAACTTTTCTCTTAAAAGACATGTTTTTGAAAATACTCCTTTCAAAAATATTTTTAGAAAATAGTTTTTCTAAAAAATTTATCTGTTCTGGTAACCTTAAGCTCTGATACCACGTGTAACACCCCACACCCGCTAAGGTCACTCACTAATGGAATGCCTTAGTTTTGGTGGAGTATTTTTAGTGAGTATAGAACATAAAAATTACAACAGGACAGATATAAGTAATACGTGAAAATTTAAAACATTATTTCATTAACAAAACATGTTTGGTTACATCACAAAACCATAACAAGAGTCAAGTACATAATATCCATCCTGATAAAATAGAAGTACATAATCCCATTACATAGATAATAGCCAAAATAGAAAAGATAAACCGAGCTTTACTTCTACGGTCCAAGCCCCAAAAGATAGATATAGCGGTCTGGTCCAAGCCCACTAGTGCTAGGCCCACTCTGATAACCTGAGGGTTGGGAAAAAAAGATAAACAACAATGGGGTCAGACATAAGTCTGAGTGAGTCCTATAACCCTAACAATACAATCATTAAAGTAATTAGGGTATGATATAAATAAGGTACGGTACCTCTGGGGATAATGACTACACTAAGTAGCCAACAAAACACAGGATGTACTACGATAACCGAAAAAGCGCATTTATCCACCCAAGGATAATTACTAGCTTACACCACCCCAGATCTACCCACCCAGGGGTAATTCCTACACTGCACCACACCAGTCGTTCCTACTTAAAGGTTGATCCCTCCCACGGACTTAGAAAATTTCCCCAGTAGTTTCGTGTACTCCTAGCCCACTACATAGGTGCCGTCTGCCCCTATCTCCACTAGGTGTACTTAGTAATCTTACCCAGTAGTTTCGTGTACCCCTACATAGGTGCCGTCTGCCCCTATCTTTATTAGGTGTACCCACTACTCCCCAGCGATCGGCTCCCTACCGTAGATACCCGTGCTGGTCCCACAGTGGGGTGTATCACTCCCCTAAAGTGGCCACCTGATAATATCAACGGTGCACGGCTTTATATCTACACGATGCAACAACGGCTTATCTACCAGCCCGGGCCCACACACGCATATGAAACCCGTTGGACTTGCGTTGCCACCGCTAACCCGTTTTGGCCTCTTATAGTCAAGCCCAATATGCGTGTCCCGTCACTCGACATGGGTCGAGCCCACAAAGATACGTTTGGGATATTGGTTGAAATGGGCCCCCACAAGCTACTACTTAAGCTTGTCATTTTATCTAGTGCATCCCACTTAACCCCTTTTTTATAATCATGCCCCCTTACATGTTAAGGTTTGGTCAAGTCATCTAATTATATTTCAATTGCCACTTAAGGCACCCACTAGATTTCCGCATGCCACCCAAGGCACTTACTTGATTCCCACATGCCACCCAAGGCACTTACTTAACCCTTTAATCATGTTTGATTACATGTTCCACTTTGGTTAAGTATTCTAATCGTATTTTCTATTGCCACCCAAGGCAACCCACTAGTTTCCTCATGCCACCCAAGGCACCCCCACTAGTTACTACAAGGCACCCACTTAACCCCTCATGCTCCTCTACATGCTAATATGGTTAAGTGTTTCTTAATTCATTAATTAAGATCATGACCTCATAAAGACCTCTCATATTAGACCGTCTTTTATGACTGCTGGATATGCCGGTTGGTTCCGGGCAGACTTCTGTCATCAAAAGGGTCTAACCTCGTGTCTTTACTTTAATCATGTATTTAATTTATGACTAAGACCTCTCACATTGGGCCAATCATTTGCAGCCGCTGGATGGCCGGTCGGTTCCGGGCAGACTTCCGCTACAAAAGGGTCCAACCTCGTGTCTTAGTTGATTAATTACACCTAATTAATCACCCCCATATTAATTATCCCTAATTAATATCAAGTTTTTCATAACATGGGTAGACCTAACTCAATAGGTAAATTCCCATGGGGTAGACCTAACTCAATAGGTAAATTCCCACTTATGCTTATTCATTTTATGGTATGCTTAATCATACCCAATCATACTTTTATTAACATATTTACCAACCCCATCGTTCCCCACGTAAATCGTTCTCATTTCATGACATAATAAAGGGGAAGATCCATCACAAATATCATGGGTTTAGCATATAACTTTGTCATGGGTTAAGAGGATGTCAACTTGCATATATGAGCATATATTAACCCAACTACATTTAACCCAAACTTGCATATTATCATACACATATCTTGCATAACATGTTGAACTTGCATATAAGCATTCTCATAACTTGCATAACATGTTAAACATGCATTTAAGCATACGCATAACTTGCATAAGCATTCACATACTTGCATAAGCAATCACATACTTGCATAAGCATTCACATACTTGCATAAGCATTCATAATTTGCATGTCACATTAAACTTGCATTTAAGCATATACATAACTTGCATAACATCATGCACCTAACTTGCATACCCTCATACACATAACTTGCATATGAACTTGCATAACAACATGCACATAACTTACATAACATCATGCACATAACTTGCATAACATGTTGAGCTTGCATATAAGCATACACATAACTTGCATAATATGTTGAGCTTGCATATATGACTTGCATCTTAAAGGAGGGTAAACATGCATAGCATATAAAGGTGTCATCTTGCATATGTATACACTACATTTAAAAGGGTAAACTTGCATGTCATGATTTATGCATAATACCAAACACTTAGCATGCATAAAACCACCTACTTAGTATGCATAAAATCAATTACTTATTATGCATAAACCCACCACTTAACTTGCATAAACCCAAACACTTAGCATGCATAAAACCCAATACTTAGCATGCATACAATCAAATACTTAGCATGCATACAATCAAATACTTAGCATGCATAAAATCACATGCATAACTTGCATATCATGTTACATATAACTTGCATATACTCTCACATATAGTTTGCATAACATGTTACATATGCATAAATGTTCAACATAGTGTTTTGCATCATAAAACATGGCATTAAACTTGCATATAACATAAAACTTGCGAATCACATATCATACAAACTTGCATAAACACATTTATCCACAAACATAGCCATGTCTTATCACATCCTACCATAATCAATTTAACAATTGATTATTAAAGCCATAGGAACTCACCAAAACCAAGATTAGCAAACTTATGTAGTAGAACAAGTAGCTTTAGTTGAAGAAGATGTTGATTAGAGGTTGATTAGCTTGCAACTCTCTTCATTGATTTGTGGAGGCTATGACCAAATTTCATTTTGCCATAGTTTAGTTACAAGATCTAATTATGAATGAATTAGGGTAGGGTTGGGGTCTTATTTATAGGATTAGATAGTGTTTTAGGCCCTTAGATTAACCCTAGGTTAGATTAGGTCCGTTAGATTTAGGAAATTTCTAGAACCCAGCCCAGCCCTAGCCAGAAAACCAAATCTGGTGCACCCAAGCCCCCTGGCTCGGCACGCCGTGTCGACAGGCAAGTCGACCGGCAAGTCGACCCCCCTATCGACAGGCCTGTCGACAGCCCTGTCGACATGGTAAGGGCGGGAATTTTTCCCGCCTGGCCCCTGCTGGCCCTAATTCGAAATCTAATTTTAAATATTTAATTCTGTTTTTATCTTAAATTTTCTGCCAACTTCATTGGGCCATAACTGGGCCATACAGACTCCGATTCTCGAAAACTCGGACTCTATTTCGCGTATTTTTCCGAGACAAACGCAATAACGCAGCCCGTTACCCCCAATTCCCACGTCTGAGATTATTTATCCTGTAATTAGTGAATTTTAGTATTAACTAAAATTCGGGGTGTTACAGAACCCGTCAGTGTCTCATCACCACTAACTCAAACTCTTTTTTTCACACTTTTATTATAAATGGTTTTCCTCCGCAACTTACGAGTTATTCTAACTAAATTCTCTATAAAACTTCCATTCCTTACCCATCCCAAATACTTTAGGAAGAAATATTCCAAGTGGGTTAATCTATTATTTTTCCAACTTTTTCATTTTCTTACCTTTTTAAAACCATCTCATCATAGCTAAGCCATTTGGTTCTAAAAGCATCTCCACAATTTAATTTCTAGCCTTTTCCTTTATTATCTTATGTTCCTTTATTAATTCTACTTATATTGTCTAGCCCTATAAGGAGTTATTTCCCCTATATATATTTTTAAAACTTATTTTGTTACTATTATTTTTTTCAAAATCGCATTCGAAAAATCTCAAAAAGATAACTTGTTATTTGTAAGACCACAAAAAATCATTTAAATACTCTTTTCAAATTCTTTCTATGGAACACAATACTTCACCATACCATCTATCCATTTGAAATCCTTATATCTTTTTAGTCGTTTCTTCACTAGCCAAACTTTTGCTTACTTTAATTTGGTGGTCATATAAAGATTTATCTTACTAATTCGATCTTCATGATTAGGTCTCAAGCCATTTTTTTCAAATGGAATTTCTAGGATTCTTATCTCATTCCCAAGTGACATATCCTTGACGAACACCAAACGTCAATCATAAAGCATAATTAATGGTGAATTCCTGTCAAATCGCGAACTTTGGGTTAAACTTTTAAGGTTCAAAGAGATCTTACCATAATAAAAGATACTTTCGTAGAGGTTACATGAACTCTTATACCCAATAGTCAAGAACTTAATGCCAACTATATTGTTATTTTTACAAGGAAATCCCGAAAATTATCATGCACTCAAATGCAACTCATTCTTCCTTGTTTGAAGTTCTTATTCTTTGTAGAGGATAGTAATCCATTAGTATTGAAATTTCAAACTTTCCTTATAATAGGAAATAGTGCATCCATGGAAGACTGAAAATAACAGTAGTTAATCCAAGGTAACTACTCTTACGGGTTCCCTTACTAATGCTACCACAGAATTGATACTAAAGTATTACCACGAAATCATTTAAAGAAAGTTCCTCATTTCATTTCAACTACATATCCTGTAACAACTCGGATCTCGACAGATCCATTTTTTTCAAAAACCCAATCCATCGAAACCTGTGTTGGTTTGCTCTGGTATTCTGCAGAAAAAGACAGAGACATAAAACATGTCAGAGTTCGGAAAACATCTCACAGCGGAAGGAACAAAATATAATATAATTAAAACATAGCTTTACCTTAATAATAATATTGCCTAGCCAGTATCCAAAACTATAACATCTCTGTCTCAAGCCTAACCTGCAACTGTGTTATGAGGAGGGGGTATAAATATAAGTTCTATGTGAATAAATTTAAAGTACACATTCTGGATAATCATACATAAACCGTTCAGATACATTTTCTTATTTATCAGGTTATTGGTGTCAACAGTGCTCCACGCTTACACACTCGTCGTACCCATCTACTCCCTAGTGGATTAACCTAATATAGTGTATATGTAGCTAACCCCCAAACTAAGGTACACCCCAAGGTACACCACTCGCACGGTCTCCCCCGTAACACCACATTAATATGCGCAGTCCCTCTTCCTATGCCATAGTAGCGTAAATCTCTCTCTATATATATACATATATATATATAACAACGCTACATCCGCATAGAATCACTATCGCTGTACTATGTAAGCATACCGACTAATATCCTCGAACTTTTCCATCAAGTTAGATTCTTCCATCGAGTAATGCCCCAGAGCCTACGATACACCGCTCAGAGCGGACATGCATGTATCTAGGCTTTCCCACGTACGTATCGCCAATGTATTCGATGCCTAACCCACACAGCTATCGTGTGTGCGTGCCCGAGTTCCATGGCAGGGCTACCCACAGAACTTGGTCAGGTGCTTTGAAAAACCCCACCTCCGTTAAGGTCACTCACTAAGGGAATGTTGTAACACCCCACCTCCGTTAAGGTCACTCACAAAGGGAATGCCTTAACTTTGGTGGAGCATTTTAGTAAACAGAATAGAAACTTACAAGACAGATAAAACAGTACTTGAAATTTTTTAACTTTATTACAGCAGAAACAGAAATCAATATGGTTACATCCTTTCAAATCTCAGAATTCAAGTACAAAATATCAGTCTTGTATAAAAGCCTTCAAAATGCATGGTTTAAAATCATAATCCCCATAGAACGGAAGCTATACAGAACCAAGCCATACTTTAAGCACTTCAAGCAAAGAGAAATCCAGATCAAGCTAAAGTATTCCCTCCTTGGATAACCTGGGGGGAAACGGAAGAAAGGAGGCGAAACAACAAGGGTCAGACAAAAAGTCTGGCAAGTCTAGTGACTTTCAGCATATGAACAGATAATAATAATATGATATGAACATAAAACTGGATGTGAGATAACTGTAACAGGTGTAGCAGATATAACAGAAGAACAGAATGACATAAACTACTGCTTCACACTTCTCTGCACTAATTCTAGTATAACAGAATTAGGTGTCACCTTAATGTCTAAACTGAAGCAGGATCGGGTACAGAATAATTTAACAGAAACAGAATGCTAATAATGGGCTTTTACTACCCGATCAGAAACAGACAGAAGCAGAAACAGATTAATCCCTACGGAAACAGAATGTAGAATTAGGTGTACACTAGTAATGGGCCTTTACCACCCGAACAGACGGTACCACGCAGAAACAGACAGGTGTTACCACCCAACAGAAACAGATGGTACCAACAGAAACAGACAGAACTAAGTGTACCCTAAAACCCTACCCCAAGCAATCGGCTCCCTAATACATAAATATCCTGTGTCGGCCCCACAGTAGGGTGTATCACTCCCTAAAGTGACAACCAATTGGCACAGACCTATTTACAGATGTCACGGCGTCTTACATCCTCAGAGGCAGACCGAGATCCATGCACGCACATGACCCGGTTGGAACGCACCATCAATACCCCTCGCCATTATCAGAATGAACCGCTTATAATTATTACAGTAAGCATGCCCGGATCCTACCTATTGTTGGGTCAAAGTTTTGATACCAGAAAAGGTTACTGACTAATATGGGTCCCAAACAACAGATGACACAAGTAATTCCCCTCCTAACCTTGTGTCCTCAGACTAACAGATTTCAGATTAACTTGTTTACAAGTTCAGACATACAGAATTCAGATCAACCAGTTCACAGACAAGTTTTCAGACTAACGGATCGGATATACAGATTTAACAGACTTACCAATTAACCAGTTACAGATTAACAGACTTACAAATTTGTCTAACTTTGTAATTGGACCTACAGATTCACGGAACAGATTTATTAAATTCATCAGTCTAGTGGGTTTAATCCTATCCGCCCAACACGTTTTAGACATCATGTTTATCTCAGATTTTCATTAATTAATTATTAATGCCCATACCTCTCACATTAGACTGACAGTTTGCGGCTACTAGTTAGGCCGGTTGTTCCGGGCAGATTTCTGTCGCAAACTGAGTCTAACCTCGGGTTTCAAGCACGTCATGACTAACTTCTCACATTAGAACCTATTGTTTGCGGCCACTGGAATATGTCGGGCGGTTCCGGGTAGAATTACGCAGCAAACTCATTCTAACCTCGAGTTAGACATGTTTATCATTGCAGCCAATTAATTAATGATTTACCATTTATACCCACGCCTAATATACATGTCAATTATTCATAGCTAATTCAGATTACGTCAATAATAGACTGAATATATCAACTTAACAGACATAGCAGATAACAGGTTTAGGCGACTTAACGGATTCAGCAGATTAAGCAACTAGCAGATTTAGCAGATAACAGATTAGGCATCTCAACAGATTTAGGTTAGCATTCTTAACAGAATTAGCAGATGACAGATTTGGCAGATGAACAGATCTAGCAGACTAGGCAGTAGGGCAGAACTAGCAGATTAAGCAATATAACAGAATTAGCAGATTAAGCAAATATAGCAGAACTAGCAAATTAGGCAAATATAACAGATTTAATCATTCCTTAAAGTTTCACAATATATCTTGCCTAATTATAAATCTTGCCTAAGTTCACATGCATAAATAATAGTCATGATTCACCATATAATCATATACACCATGTTTGCATTAAATTTGCATGTCACAGATTAAGGTCATAATCTACACGTCCTAATTTAGTTCAACTTGCCTAGTACAAAAGATTCACATATAAATTATACCAAATATAGCTATTGACAAAAATCTCCTACTTAGGTATTATTCACATTTGATAGATATCCACTTTAATGTAAATCTTTATACCTAAACCATATTTTCTTTGTCTCAAGTCATATGTTAACATACCATGGTTCCTCTTCTTCCAATTCACAGAATATGCATAGATCTAAATCTAGTTTACAACCTATGTCCTTTTTCTTAAATCAATCACAGATTAACCAACTTCTCAAGTCGTATGTTCAATATTCTTTATGCCACAAACTCAAGTCATAGGTTCAATTATATGCCTTAGATTTATGTCCTAAGTTCCAAGTTCAACCTATGTTCTTTCCTCAACTCAGTCACATATCGGTCATGCCCATTTCATGCATTATTCATTTTATTGTCCCAAATATTTTAGCGTATGTTAATCTCTTAGATGATTGGCGCAGGCTCGTAGTAGCCTGGCTATAGAACAGAAAGAAGAAGAGATACAGAATAAAATAGATCAGAATAGAACATACACAATCTCAAATTCAGATTTACAATCATGTCACAATTATAATTAAAGTTATATCGGAAAATAACTGCACTTGCCTTGATTGGATTAAAGAAAGAACTTTAGTTGTTACAGAATTCTTGCAGAAGCTATTATCTCAAATTTGAATTGAATTGCTTAGGTTGATGTTGATTAGCTTCTAGTTTTGATTCCAGCAGAGTAGCGACGCCATTTTTATTTTTACTAGAACAGAGGCAGAGAAGAAGCAAAATAGAATTGTGTGTAGAGGAGGCTACGTCTTAGGATGTATTTATAGGTGTAGTTAGTTGTTTTTAGCCTTTAGATAAACCCTAAAATAGATCAGAACCATCAGAATTCATCATAGGCTCACCAGAACAGCCCAAAAACCCATCCAGATGCACCCAGGCCGACCTGGCTCGACCAGGGAGGTCGACCCCCAGGTCGACCCTAGGGTTGACTCCCAAGTCGACCTGGTCCCATCCAGGTCGACCCCCAGGTCAACCCCCAGGTCGACCTGGTCTGGGCGGGAATTTTTCCGCCTGGCTCGTTTTCTGCATTTTTGAAATCTGTTTCGTTTTTCTGATTTTTTGTGAAACTTCTGAAGGCCATATCTCGGTCATACTGACTCTGATTTACGAAATTTCGGACTCTATTTCGCGTATTTTTCCGAGACGAACGCAACCGCGAAACCCATTTCCCTTAATTATGATTTTATATTTTAATTATACTCAGATTTGTAATTCTTAAGTTCATAGAAAATACGGGGTGTTACATTCTCCCCTCCTTAAAGGATTTCGTCCCCGAAATCTTCAAGTTAAGAAGAATGTGTCCTACCATCCAATCACTCATCTACTCAGTCATCATCCACAAGCGTCCATTGTCCTTAGAAATTTCTAGTGCTGTATGAACATTTGCAAAAGTGTGTGTATATGCTCCTTATCTAATGCAAAGATCAGGCGGTCTAATGATTCAGTTGACCTCCTTAATGCGAATTATGCCAGTGCCATGAGTCCAACATGTATGCAATTTTCCTACTCGATACATATTATTTCTATATGAGTGCACAACCATTCAGTCATATGCAACATCCATGTGCTGAGTCAATCATTTTGCATCCACAAAAATTGAAAATGCTCACACATCCATATGAAGTATGAGAGTGTTTTCGAGCCGATCTAGTGCCTAGTGTGTGTATATGCATCCACGGGCAACCACTAGAAACCACTTGCATCCACTTACAACCATGAAACATAACATGTCTCAAACACATGTTTATACCCATTAGCTTCTACCTAAAGTTCGAAGATTCGATCGATAGGATACAATCGAATGATGGAAGCGAGTACAAATAGAACGAAGACTTGGTTCCCATTAGACATTGGTTGAGAAAATAATTCCCCTAAGTATCAACCCTAAAGACCGAAATCAATATCAGATTGACACTCAGAGGTTTACCCTCTTTAGACAATGTCAAAACTGGAAATCAGAATTATTCAGATATTTACAGACTACTGATACAGATCGGGTTCCCTAACGATTCTTAGGAAGCTAATCATGATAAAATCATACCCCACGAAAACTTAGAATGTATGCGTCATACTTGACGCCTAACACGGATATCCCTCAAACCCCAATCTCAAACAGATGAGCCATAACCCTTATGGGTCTGAGTCTACAGCGGAATTCAGAAATAATACTAGTATTAAAGTGCAGAGTATCGATTACAAAATCAAAATACCAGAATCAGAAAAAGTCTTAACTCCATAATCAGATAAGAAAATTAAACTTCTACAGAAATTTTCCCTATTTCTATCCTATCCACTAGCCTTGAGAGTGTTTGCCTGCCCTTCAGAAGTTGGTCTTGTCCTCTGTCCTTGCCTTCGTTTCTTTGGACAGTCCCTAGTAAAGTGCCCCATCTCACCACAGTTGAAGCAAGCACCCTCCCCTTCCTCTTTCGGTAATCCTTATTCAGATGAGTCGAGCTTCCATAAGTAAAACACTTTCCTCCTCCTTATCTTCAAACTTTCCTTCCTTCTTTTGTGTTTCCCTTTTGCCTCCATTGTGAACTAAGTCTATATGAGTTTCTCACCTTTGGGTTGTGCTCAAACCTCATCATTCTCATCTTTACTATCCTTGTGTAACACGTTGACCAATCCCTCGAAGGCTGCCTCCATTGCCCGGAAAAATCCTTCAAAGCTCTAAAGAAAACTAGCCGCAGGTGAAACTACTACAGCTATCGATGGAAGTCGGGCACTACTTTGCCCTTCGACGAGGTTACCTCCCAGAAAGCCGGGAGCCCCAGAGACTCAAGAAAGAAGGAAACAAGGATTCAAGCAGAGGATCAAAAGATAGATATATGGCTTAGGGGACTATGTTTTTCAAAATAAGCTTTACTTTTGAAAATACTTCCTTTTCAAAACCTTTTTGAAAATAGTTTTCAAAAATTCTTTATCAAATCCGGTAACCTTCAGCTCTGATACCAAGTGTAACACCCCACCTCCGTTAAGGTCACTCACAAAGGGAATGCCTTAACTTTGGTGGAGCATTTTAGTAAACAGAACAGAAAATTACAAGACAGATAAAACAGTTCTTGAAAAAATTTAACTTTATTACAGCGGAAACAGAAATCAATATGGTTACATCCTTTCAAATCTCAGAATTCAAGTACAAAATATCAGTCTTGTACAAAAGCCTTCAAAATGCATGGTTTAAAATCATAATCCCCATAGAACGGAAGCTATACAGAGCCAAGCCATACTTTAAGCACTTCAAGCAAAGAGAAATCCGGATCAAGCTAAAGTATTCCCTCCTTGGATAACCTGGGGGGAAACGGAAGAAAGGAGGCGAAGCAACAAGGGTCAGACAAAAAGTCTGGCAAGTCTAGTGACTTTCAGCATATGAACAGATAATAATAATATGATATGAACATAAAACTGGATGTGAGATAATTGTAACAGGTGTAGCAGATATAACAGAAGAACAGAATGACATAAACTACTGCTTCACACTTCTCTGCACTAATTCTAGTATAAAAGAATTAGGTGTCACCCTGATGTCTAAACTGAAGCAGGAACGGGTACAGAATAATTTAACAGAAACAGAATGCTAATAATGGGCTTTTACTACCCGATCAGAAACAGACAGAAGCAGAAACAGATTAATCCCTATGGAAACAGAATGTAGAATTAGGTGTACACTAGTAATGGGCCTTTACCACCCGAACAGACGGTACCACGCAGAAACAGACAGGTGTTACCACCCAACAGAAACAGATGGTAACAATAGAAACAGACAGAACTAAGTGTACCCTAAAACCCTACCCCAAGCGATCGGCTCCCTAATACATAAATATCCTGTGTCGGCCCCACAGTAGGGTGTATCACTCCCTAAAGTGACAACCAATTGGCATAGACCTATTTACAGATGTCACGGCATCTTACCTCCTCAGAGGCAGACCGAGATCCATGCACGCACATGACCCGGTTGGAACGCACCATCAATACCCCTCGCCATTATCAGTATGAATCGCTTATAATTAGTTCAGTAAGCGTGCCCGGATCCTACCTATTATTGGGTCAAAGTTTTGATACCAGAAAGGGTTACTGACTAATATGGGTCTCAAACAACAGATGACACAAGTAATTCCCCTCCTAACCTTGTGTCCCCAGACTAACAGATTTCAGATTAACTTGTTTACAAGTTCAGACATATAGAATTCAGATCAACCAGTTCACAGACAAGTTTTCAGACTAACGGATCAGATATACAGATTTAACAGACTTACCGATTAACCAGTTACAGATTAATAGACTTACAGATTTGTCTAACTTTGTAATTGGACCTACAGATTCACGGAACAGATTTATTAAATTCATCAGTCTAGTGGGTTTAATCCTATCCGCCCAACACGTTTTAGACATCATGTTTATCTCATATTTTCATTAGTTAATTATTAATGCCCAGACCTCTCACATTAGACTGACAGTTTGCGGCTACTGGTTAGGCCGGTTGTTCCGGGCAGATTTCTGTCGCAAACTGAGTCTAACCTCGGGTTTCAAGCACGTTATGACTAACTTCTCACATTAGAACCTATTGTTTGCGGCCACTGGAATATGCCGGGCGGTTCCGTGCAGAATTACGCCGCAAACTCATTCTAACCTCGAGTTAGCCATGTTTATCTTTGCGGCCAATTAATTAATGATATACCATTTATACCCATGCCTAATATACATGTCAATTATTCATAGCTAATTCAGATTACGTCAATAACAGACTGAATATATCAACTTAACAGACATAGCAGATAACAGGTTTAGGCGACTTAACGGATTCAGCAGATTAAGCAACTAGCAGATTTAGCAGATAACAGATTAGGCATCTCAACAGATTTAGGTTAGCATTCTTAACAGAATTAGCAGATGACAGATTTGGCTGATGAACAGATCTAGCAGACTTGGCAGTAGGGCAGAACTAGCAGATTAAGCAATATAACAGAACTAGCAGATTAGGCAAATATAGCAGAACTAGCAAATTAGGCAAATATAACAGATTTAATCATTCCTTAAAGTTTCACAACATATCTTGCCTAATTATAAATCTTGCCTAAGTTCACATGCATAAATAATAGTCATGATTCACCATATGATCATATACACCATGTTTGCATTAAATTTGCATGTCACAGATTAAGGTCATAATCTACACGTCCCAATTTAGTTCAACTTGCCTAGTACAAAAGATTCACATATAAATTATACCAAATATAGCTATTGACAAAAATCTCCTACTTAGGTATTATTCACATTTGATAGATATCCACTTTAATGTAAATCTTTATACCTAAACCATATTTTCTTTGTCTCAAGTCATATGTTTACATACCATGGTTCCTCTTCTTCCAATTCACAGAATATGCATAGATCTAAATCTAGTTTACAACCTATGTCCTTTTTCTTAAATCAGTCACAGATTAACCAACTTCTCAAGTCGTATGTTCAATATTCTTTATGCCACAAACTCAAGTCATAGGTTCAATTATATGCCTTAGATTTATGTCCTAAGTTCCAAGTTCAACCTATGTTCTTTCCTCAACTCAGTCACATATCGGTCATGCCCATTTCATGCATTATTCATTTTATTGTCCCAAATATTTTAGCGTATGTTAATCTCTTAGATGATTGGCGCAGGCTCGTAGTAGCCTGGCTATAGAACAGAAAGAAGAAGAGATACAGAATAAAATAGATCAGAATAGAACATACACAATCTCAAATTCAGATTTACAATCATGTCACAATTATAATTAAAGTTATATCGGAAAATAACTGCACTTGCCTTGATTGGATTAAAGAAAGAACTTTAGTTGTTACAGAATTCTTGCAGAAGCTTTTATCTCAAATTTGAATTGAATTGCTTAGGTTGATGTTGATTAGCTTCTAGTTTTGATTCCAGGAGAGTAGCGACGCCGTTTTTATTTTTACTAGAACAGAGGCAGAGAAGAAACAGAATAGAATTGTGTGTAGAGGAGGATAAGTCTTAGGATGTATTTATAGGTGTAGTTAGTTGTTTTTGGCCTTTAGATAAACCCTAAAACAGATCAGAACCATCAGAATTCGTCATAGGCTCACCAGAACAGCCCAAAAACCCATCCAGATGCACGCAGGCCGACCTGGCTTGACCAGGAAGGTCGACCCCCAGGTCGACCCTAGGGTCGACTCCCAAGTCGACTTGGTCCCCTCAAGGTCGACCCCCAGGTCGACCTGGTCTGGGCGGGAATTTTCCCGCCTGGCTCGTTTTCTGCATTTTTGAAATCTGTTTCGTTTTTCTGATTTTTCGTGAAACTTTTGAAGGCCATATCTCGGTCATACTGACTCCGATTTACGAAATTTCGGATTCTATTTCGCGTATGTTTCCGAGATGAACGCAACCGCGAAACCCGTTTCCCTTAATTCTGATTTTATATTTTAATTATACTCAGATTTGTAATTCTTAAGTTCATAGAAAATACGGGGTGTTACAAATGCCTTAACTTTGGCAGAGGTTTATAAGTACAAGACATAGAAAAATTTACAAGACAGATAAATATAAGTAGTGGAAATAAAACATTTATTGCATATGCGGTTCAATATAAAAGCATTACAGCAAATTGTCTCAAAATAACTTCCAGAACTTTACATCATAATCTCTGTCTTGATTATTTAATAAAGAAGCATAAAACATAAATAAAACTGCATAACTCCCCAAGTGTAGTGTCCAAAAGCCATAACCAAGGTAAGAGAGTCCAAATCATACATCTACTTTCTTGAAGCTTGCAAAGAGTCTAACTAAGCTGGAGTATTCCCTCCCTGTGGACCTTGGGGGGGGGGGGGGGGGGGACGGAAGAAAAGAGGATGAAAGAAAACAGGTCAGATAATAAGCCTGGTAAGTTTAGTGATTTCTAGTATTTAAACAAGAAAAGGGATCATGACAGTAATAACAGAACATAGGACAATACCCTAATATAAGATAAGATGAACATGTGATCGCATCCATTTCTATAGTCTTTGCACCTACTAACCATTAATTCAACCAGCCACACGTGTTTTAAAACAAACTATCCCCTTATTGATCAACTCCTACTCGCATGCATTCATATCCTGTGTCATTCGGCCCCGCTTGACTGTAGATACCTGCGCTGGTCCCACCACGGGGTGTATCAAATCCTATGGTGGAAACTCGACACGATTCAAGATGCACAGTGAATAACTACTGATGCCCAGTGTCTTCTTTTTCCACTCCGTAGTACGTGCACGCCCGTACTCCGTCGGAACCTACACTGATGCACCAATCGCCGACGTTTTGACCGCTTATATTCAGCCTAGTAATCGTTCCCCACCCTGCCTAGTTCAGGGTACCATGATACATCTATGTGGGTTACTGCTGAAATGGGTCCCTGTTACTAGGGTTTTCTAATCAACATGTTTATTTGGTAAAGTGTCCAAGTTTACCTAACCCCACCCATCAGTTTTGTTAACATGTTGAATTGGTTAAGTGTTTCCTTAATTGACTTAACCCTACCAATCTTGACTCAGCTTTAATTTATTTATTAAAGCACCAACCACTCACATTAGACAGGTCTTGTTGTGGTCACTGGATGTGTCGGTCGGTTCTGGGCAGTTTTACACCATAACTCAGTCTAATCTCGGGTCCATTTTGGGCTTGATGCACTAACCACCCACATTAGACATGTCTTATTGTGGTCACTGGATGTGCCGGTCGGTCCTGAGCAGTTTTACACCACAACTCAGTCTAACCTCGGGTTAGGCATATTCGTCTTTTCTAAATTCACATATTTTCTATATATGTCCAATTCTATATGTAAGTTATTCTTAATTTAATCATGCCATAATTATCCTTTTGATTATGCCCACAATAAATGGTATACCAAATATACCATTTCATGAACCAATCTATGCCACGAAATTTTCATGTTTTCCCAACGCTACCCCCGTGGAACGTACGCATAAATTACATAAAATGTTGGGCTAGTAAATTAGCCCATACCCATAAACAAAAGGGGTAATAAACAAGGGACATGAAATAAACATAACATCTAACTTATCATGTGTAACTTGGCATAGAAGCTTCATTAACTTAATCAAACGTATATAAGGGAAACTTGTGGCTAAGTTAGATCACATAATCATATAAACTTGATATATGTCTTACATGGAGGTTTAACATATAACCATAATTGGATCATGACTTATCCTATTAACATATGTATGCCACAACACAAGAGAGCCGCAATCTAACTTGCAACATGATAGGTTATAGATCTAACACACCAACCGTATGTAAACAAGTTTGAATCACAACTAGAGTATTAACTTGCACTTGTTGGAACACATGAGTGCCACAAATCTAACTTGCAATATAATAGGTTCAACTTAACATAGTTCTAAATATACATAAATATTGATCTAAACATGTAGGCATGTGATTTAGATCATAAACTTGCAAGTAACCACCAAATTTTGACATGACATGTTCATCACTAAGTTGGCATAATAAGTTCATCATCCAATTGTAATAGATTCCAATAATACGATACAATTTGGTATGTTCATCACCACAAACATATAGGCATGATCAATCGCAACGATAATTTAAGATAAATGAGAATCAAACTTTATTTATCTTATACATAAGCATCATTCTATATTTGAGTTACAACATGTCATGATTTCATTTAAGAGAACGTTTAAATCTACGTAATAACCAACTTACAAACAAGAAGGAATTCTTCATTTTTGGAATCTGAATTCTGAAGTTGAAATGCTCGCGTTTGATGTAGATCATTGAATTAGATTAATTTTAATTTGATTTTGATGTAGCTTTTATCTTGTCTTTGAATTGAAAGAGGTGACGGCTACTCCAAGTTCTCCATTGACGGCATGACGGCTCTAGGTAAGATTTTTTGTGTGATTTTAGGTTGAGTGTTAGGTTGTTTATATAGGATTTTGAATTAATAAGAGCTGTCAGATGAACCTAGTGTTAACCACAACCATTCAAATCAGATCAGAACTATCCAAAAACCCTAGTGACTCAGCAACAAGTCATAAGTCGTCAAAATTCAGATCTGGCCGAGGGGGCAGGTCGATCCCCAGGTTGACCCCTAGGTCGACCTGTAGGGGGAGGTCGACACTAGGGTCGACCCCCTGGTCGACCTGGGTGCTAGGCTGGAATTTTCCCACCCAACCCGCTTCTGACTTCTGTTTTGAATTTTGAATTCTGTTTTCGAGCTGTTTGAACTTATTTGAATTTCTAAAACTTCTGAAGGCCATAACTTCTTCATACGAAGTCAATTCACGCAAACTCGGGCTCTATCTCAAGCAGAATTCCG
This sequence comes from Allium sativum, assembly GCA_030737875.1. NCBI lineage: Eukaryota > Viridiplantae > Streptophyta > Magnoliopsida > Asparagales > Amaryllidaceae > Allium > Allium sativum. The sequence goes on along the minus strand of CM060913.1, from coordinate 5,059,072 downwards.
AGATGAACGCAATGACGTAATCCGTTTCTCTTAATTCTCCCATTTGAAATTAAGTATTGTTTAATTCGTTACTATAACGTTAACAGAAAATACGGGGTGTTACATTCTCCCGTCCTTTTAGGATTTCGTCCCCGAAATCTTCAAGTCGAGAAGAACTTATATCCTACCATCCAATCACCCATCTACTCAACCATCAAACATAGGCGTCCATATCCTTAAAAGACTTCTAATGCTTCATAATCATATGCATAGTGTGTGTACATGTCCTTATCTAATGCAAAATCAGGCGGTCTACTGATTCAGTTGACCTCCTTAATGCAAATTATGTCAGTGCCATGAGTCCATTATGTATGCAATTTTTCCCACTCAAAATTTCCTATATGAGTGCACAATCATTCATACAAATGCAACATCCATATGATAACACATCAAGTTTTAACCCATATAAAAATACATATATGCATATGCAATATGAAAGTGACTGAGCCGATCTAATACCTAATGTGTGTGTATATGCATCCACGAGCAACCACTTGCAACCATCAACCATAACATGTTCAATTACATGTTTACATTCAAATGGGTTTCTACCTAAGGATAAGGATAAGGTCGAGGAGATATACCTAAAAAGATAGATAGAAGCATAAACTTTAGGAAAAAGAGATCAAGGATGCACCCTCAAAAAGAGAAGGGTAGGTTGCACGTATTCTGTCCTCAGTTTCCCAAGTCGCGTCTTCCTCGGCGTCGCTCCATTGAACTTTGACAAGATTGACTTCACGGTTGCGTAGCTTTTTGACTTCTGTACCCAAGATATGAGTTGGAACTCTTCTTACAGTCGCTTCTCATTCAACTTCTACTTCCTCTAACATGCTTGGTTCCACCACTTCCGCAGACTCAAGTAAGCACTTCCGTAGGTGAGAAACATGAAAAACATTATGGACTCCAGCCAATCTTTCAGGCAACTGTACTCTATAAGCCATCTTCCCTATCTTCTCAATGATAGGAAATGGCCCCACAAATCTTGGTGCTAACTTTACCGTGGATCCAAAGAGAACAACGTTCCTCAAAGGAGATACTTTAAGGAACACCTTGTCTCCAACTTTGAACTCAAGGTCGGTTCTTCTTTTGTCTGCGTAGGACTTCTGTCTATCTTAGGCAGTCTTCGTTCTTCTTCGTATAAAGTCCACTTTCCCTGAAGTTTCTCTAATCATATCTGGTCCAAGTATGAGCTTATCTGTAGACTCCCACCAACAAGTTGGTGACTGGCATGGTCTTCCATATAAAGCCTCGAAGGGTGCCATGCCTATGGTGGCTTGGTAACTATTGTTGTAAGCGAACTCCACCAAAGGAAAATGATCCTCCCATTTACCTCCAAAGTCAAGAATGCACAGTCTCAAGAGGTCTTCTAGTACTTTTTTCACCCTTTCTGTTTGACCATCGGTTTGGGGGTGATAGGCCGTGCTTAAACATAGTTGGGTGCCCATAGTCTCTTGCAAACTTCTCCAGAACTCGCTCATAAAGATAGGGTCTCGATCACTCACTATGCTGGAGGGTACCCATGGAGTCGAACTATCTCTTTAAGATATATGGATGTTAGAGATGAGGCAGTCCTTCTACTCTCGACGGGTATAAAGTGGGCACTTTTTGTGAGCATGTCCACTATTACCCAAATATGGTATTGCCCCTCCTTGACCTAGGAAACCCATCAACAAAGTCCATTGAAATGCTATCCCATTTCCACTGTGGGACCTCTAGAGGATGAAGCAAACCTCCAGGCTTCTTCTGTTCTGCCTTGACTTGCTGGCATATCATGCACTTGGAGACGAATTCAGCTACATCTCTTTTCATGCCAATCCAAAAGAAAACCCTTTTTATGTCTTTGTGCATTTTGTCTCCACCGGGGTGTATGGTCAACTTGGAATGGTGTGCCTCCTCGAGAACCTTCTTCACCAAATCCCTTGCTTGTGGGACGTATAGTCTTCCATCCCTTCTCAACCATCCCTTATCATCGATGGAGTATCTATTGAGGTGACTCGAAGTCTCACCCCTAATCAGCTTATCTATTATATCAACTAGCTGAGGGTCTTCACGTTGCGCGGTCCCTATTGAGTCCAAAAGCGTAGGCCGCACTTCCAATGTTGCTAATAGGCCAGGTACAAATTCAGAGGAGGGTCTAAAGTCAAAGTTGGCTATGTACTCCAAGCTTTGCCTTTCTATAAAGAGAGGGCTTAAGGTCAGTTTCTTTCTACTCAAGGTATCTGCTACTGCATTGCCCTTGCTAGGAGTATAGGAAATCTCAAAATCATACGAGGCAAGAAACTCCATCCATCTTTGTTGCCTCAAGTTGAGTTCTTTCTGCGAGAAAAGGTACTTCAACGATTTATGGTCAGTAAACAATTCAAACTTCTCACCTAGGAGATAATGGCACCAAGACTTAAGCGCAAAAATGATGGCTACCAACTCTAGATCGCGGGTTGGGTAGTTTTTCTCATGTACTTTCAACTGCCTTCCACCATAAGCCACTACCTTCCCTTCTTAGATCAGGACAACGCCTAGTCCCGTGCCGCATGCATATGTGTATACTGTAAACATCTTGCTCCCATCAGGCAATGTCAAAACTGGGGCTATTGTCAGAGCCCTTTTCAGACATTGGAAAGCAATATCGCAATCCGAATCCCAAGCGAAAACTAGGTTCTTCTTTGTCAACCTTGTAAGTGGATTTGAGATTTTCGCAAAATCTTTGATGAACTTTCGATAATAGCCTGCTAGCCCGAGAAAGCTTCAGACTTCGGTTGCATTCCGCGGAACCTTCCAATCTTGCATAGCAACCACTTTTGCGGGGTCCACAGCTAACCCCCCTTGGACACCACATGTCCAAGGAATCTAACTTCTTCTCTCCATAAATGGCATTTGGAGAATTTAGCTTTCAACTGATGTGCACGGAGAGTAACCATGACTTCCTTTAGATGCTGAGCATGCTCTTCCTCATTCTTCGAGAAAATCAAGATGTCATCTACGAAGACCACCACAAACCTATTGAGGAACTCTCGGAACACCCTGCTCATTAAATCGACGAAATAAGCGGGTGCGTTCATCAAGCTGAAAGGCATGACAAGCCACTCGAAGAATCCATCCGGAGTTCTGAACGTTGTCTTATCAATGTTGTCTTCAGCCACCCTTAGCTGATGATACCCAGTAGCTAGATCTAACTGGGAGAAAACCGATGCACCTACAAGCTGATCGAACAAATCGTCTATTCTTGGGAGTGGGTGCCTATTATTCTTGATCAGCTTGTTTAGCTCCCTATAATTAATGCACAGGCAAAGCGAACCATCCTCTTTAGTTGCGAACACTACTGGAGAACCCCATTCAGAAATACTCCGCCTTATAAACCCCTTCTCAAGCAACTCTTTAACTTGTTTGCTGAGTTCTTTCCTCTCCCTTGGAGCCATGTGTCTAACGGGTAAAGCAACGGGTTTTGAATTGTCAACGAGGTATATGCGGAAGTCTATCTCCCGCTTCGGAGGTAAGCCCTTTACCTCTTCAAACACATCCGAGTATTCACGGACTACTTTTAAAGACTGCAAGTTCTCAACAGACGCATCAAGAGATTCTAGATAACTAAGCATAACAGAGTTCCTGGGATTACAAGAAATTTCGAGAGTGTTACCGAGGCGAGTCATGAGTCTAACCACTCTCTTTTCACAATCAAGGACGACACCATTACTGAATAGGCAGTCCATGCCTATAATCAACCCATAGCCCATGAAGCCCAAAACAAAGGCATTACATCTAAACCCAACACTTAGTATAGATATTTTCAAATCCAAGACAAATAAGCTGAGCCCCCAATTGGATTTGAAACAACCAAGGGATCCTCTACTATACTGGTGTCTAGGTGCAGAGATTCAACTAAAGCAGTAGATATAAAAGAGTGTGATGCGCCAAAATCAAAGAGTGTGCGAACAGGATAATCAAAAAGATAAATTAAACTCTCAACGGAACTATTTCTACCTCGTTCTTGCAGAGGTGCCATGAGAGTGTAAACCTATCCTCTAGAAGTGGATCTGGTCCTTTGCCCCTATCCTTGCTTCCTTGGGCAGTCCTTAGCCATGTGTTCTGTCTCTCCGCAATAGAAACAACCACCCATCTTCCTTTTCTTCTTCCTGCGGTCTTTGACCAGATATCCAGGAATGCCACAAAAGTTACATTTTCTCTTGTCACGGGTTTTGTTGTTCTTCCCGCCTTTCTTTGAATTAGCTTTCTTGTTCTGAGATCCTTCCGCTTTCTTTTCTTGAGGCACTTCCACCTTTGCCTCTTTCTTGCCCTTGTCTTCCTCGTGTAAGAGTGCCATGTCCACCAACCTTTCATAAGTTGCACCTATAGGTATATGGGTCATAGCTAGGCTGTGAAGTGGCTCATTCAATCCCTTGACAAAACGGAGAGCCTTCTTATGAGGAGTGTTCACCAAAGCCAGTCCAAATCGGGCCAGCTGATTGAATTGGTTGACGTACTCCTTAACCGTCATACTTCCTTGCTTAAGAGATAAGAACTTCTCCACCTGTGAGCTTCGTTCAGCTTGTGAGAGGAATTTCATTTCAAACCTTATTCTGAAATCCTCCCAAGTTTCCACCGGTCTCTCAGGATTGGTGACCTCCCACCAATAAGAAGCTTCATCTTTCAACAACCATACCGCTAACTGGATTTTTTGTCTATCATCCACCTGGAAGATAACGAATAAATCCTCAGTTTCTTTGAGCCAATTCCTTGCTTCTACGAATGTTTCAGTTCCACTAAAATTCTTTTCACCCATGGCTTTGAAATCTCTACATATCTTTGAGAAAGCATTTGTACAAGGAGGAGGAGGAGGAACCACTGCAGCTGGGGGAGGAGGATTGTCTACTGGGCCCACGTCGTTGGCCCTATCCTCTAGGTACCTCCTGAACCATCCAGGTATAGGTACACCCTCCGGAAGGTTAAGATCCCCAGACATGCTGAAACAAAAAGGAAATATTCAAAACAAAGGATAGAAAGATAGTGCATATGGCTTTGGGGGGTTATGCCTTTTTAAAATAAAATAACATTTTTTTTCTTGTAAAATGGTTCTTTATATTTCTTTTGAAAATAGTTTTCAAAAACTCTTATCTGATCTGGTAAACCTTTGCTCTGATACCAAGTGAAACACCCCACCTCCGTTAAGGTCACTCGCTAAGGGAATGCCTTAACTTTGGTGGAGGGTTATAGGTATAAGACACAGATAAATTTACAAGACAGATAAATATAAGTAGTGGAAATCAAACATTTATTGCATACGTGGTTCAATACAAAAGCATTACAGCAAATTGCCTCAAAATAACTTCCAAAACATTACATCATAATCTCTGTCTTGATTATTTAATAAAGAAGCATGATTTAATAAAGAAGCATAAAACATAAATAAAACTGCATAAATCCCCAAGTGTAGTGTCCAAAAGCCATAGCCAAGGTAAGAGAGTCAAAATCATACATCTACTTTCTTGAAGCTTGCAAAGAGTCTGACTAAGCTGGAGTATTCCCTCCCTGTGGACCTGGGGGGGACAGAAGAAAAGAGGACGAAAGAAAACGGGTCAGACAATAAGTCTGGTAAGTTCAGTGATTACTCGTATTTAAAAAAGAAAAGGGATCAAGACAGTAATAACATAACATAGGACAATACCCTAATATAAGATAAGATGAACATGTGATCGCACCCATTACTATAGTCTTTGCACATACTAACCATCGATTCAACCAGCCACACGTGTTTTAAAACAAACGATCCCCTTATTGATCGACTCCTACTCGCATGCATTCATATCCTGTGTCATTCGGCCCCGCTTGACTGTAGATACCTGCGCTGGTCCCACCACGGGGTGTATCAAATCCTATGGTGGAAACTCGACACGATTCAAGATGCATAGTGTATAACTACTGATGCCCAGTGTCTTCTTTTTCCACTCCGTAGTACGTGCACGCCCGTACTCCGTCAGAACCTACACTGATGCACCAATCGCCGACGTTTTGACCGCTTATATTCAGCCTAGTAATCGTTCCCCACCCTGCCTAGTTCAGGGTACCATGATACATCTATGTGGGTTACTACTGAAATGGGTCCCCGTTACTAGGGTTTTTTAATCAACATGTTTATTTGGTTAAGTGTCCAAGTTTACCTAACCCCACCCATCAGTTTAGTTAACATGTTGAATCGGTTAAGTGTTTCCTTAATTGACTTAACCCTACCAATCTTGACTTAGCTTTAGTTTACTCATTAAAGCACCAACCACTCACCTTAGACAGGTCTTGTTGTGGTCACTGGATTTGCCTGTCGGTTCCGGGCAGTTTTACACCACAACTCAGTCTAACCTCGGGTCCTTTTTGGGCTTGATGCACTAACCACCCACATTAGACAGGTCTTGTTATGGTCACTGGATATGCTGGTCGGTTCCGGGCAGTTTTACACCACAACTCAGTCTAACCTCGGGTTAGGCATATTCGTCTTTTCTAAATTCATATATTTTCTATATATGTCTAATTCTATATGTAAGTTAATCTTAATTTAATAATGCCATAATTATCCTTTTGATTATGCTCACAATAAATGGTATACCAAATATACCATTTCATGAACCAAACTATGCCATGAAATTTTCATGTTTTCCCAATGCTACTCTCGTGGAACGTACGCATAAATTACATAAAATGTTGGGCTAGTAAATTAGCCCAAACCCATAAACAAAAGGGGTAATAAACAAGGGACATGAAATAAACATAAAATAACATACATCTAACTTATCATGTGTAACTTGGCATAGAAGCTTCATTAACTTAATCAAACGTATATAAGGGAAACTTGTGGCTAAGTTAGATCACATAATCATGTAAACTTGATATAGGTCTTACATGGAGGTTTAACATATAACCATAATTGGATTATGACTTATCCTATTAACATATGTATGCCACAACACAAGCAGCAACAATCTAACTTGCAACATGATAGGTTATAGATCTAACACACCAACCTTATGTAAACATGTTTGAATCACAACCAGAGTATTAACTTGCACTTGTTGGAACACATGAGAGCCACAAATCTAACTCGCAATATAATAGGTTCGACTTAACATAGTTCGAAATATACATAAATATTGATCTAAACATGTAGGCATGTGATTTAGATCATAAACTTGCAAGTAACCACCAAATTTTGACATGACATGTTCATCACTAAGTTGGCATAATAAGTTCATCATCCAATTGTAATAGATTCCAATAATCCATACAATTTGGTATGTTCATCACCACAAACATATAGGCATGATCAATCACAACGATAATTTAAGATAAATGGGAATCGAACTTTATTTATCTTATACATAAGCATCATTCTATATTCGAGTTACAACATGTCATGATTTCATCTAAGAGAACGTTTAAATCTACGTAATAACCAACTTACAAACAAAAAGGAATTCTTGATTTCTAGAATCTGAATTTTGAAGTTGAAATGCTTGCCTTTGATGTAGATCATTGAATTAGATTAGTTTTAATTTGATTTTGATGTAGCTTTTATCTTGTCTTTGAATTGAAAGAGGTGACAGCTACTCCAAGTTCTCCATTGACGGCATGACGACTCTAGGTAAGAATTTTTGTGTGATTTTAGGATGAGTGTTAGGTTGTTTATATAGGATTTTGAACTAATAAGAGCCGTCAGATGAACCTAGAGTTAACCACAATCATTCAGATCAAATCAGAACTATCCAGAAACCCTAGTGACTCAGCAACAAGTCATAAGTCATCGAAATTCAGATCTGGCCAAGGGGGCAGGTCGACCCCCAGGTCGACCCATAAGTCGATCCCCAGGTCGACCTGCAGGGGGAGGTCGACACTAGGGTCGAACCCCTAGTCGAACTGGGTCCTAGGCAGGAATTTTCCCGCCCAGGCCGCTTCTGACTTCTGTTTTGAATTTTGAATTCTGTTTTTGAGCTGTTTGAATTTATTTGAATTTCTGAAACTTCTGAAGGCCATAACTTCTTCATACGAAGTCCTGTTCACGAAAACTCGGGCTCTATCTCAAGCAGAATTCCGAGACGAACGCAATGGCATAATCCGTTTCCCTTAATTCTTCATTTGAAATTAAGTATTGTTTAATTTGTTACTATAACGTTAATAGAAAATATGGGTTGTTACAAGCTTTCCTTATATTTGTGCAGGCCCGCCTCTAAGAGTCTCTCACACAAGTATCCCTTGGGTCTATTTTTCTATGGTGGCTGTAACACCCCGTGTATTCTATAACCGTGAAATTCATAAATTAAACTATAACTAATTTCAAATCAAAGAATTAAAGGAAACGGGATACGCCATTGCGTTCGTCTCGGAATTCTGCTTGAGATAGAGTCTGAGTTTGCGTAAAACGAATATTGTATGAAGAAGATATGGACGAACGAAGTTGGGCGAAAAACCAGAAAATGGGTCAGAATGCACTGGCGCACTTGGGAAGTGCGCCAGAACAAAAATGAACTGGCGCACTTGGGAAGTACGCCAGTACATTTTTGACCTGGCGCACCTGCCAAGTGCGCCCAGGTCAAAAATGACCTGCTGGTCAGGTCTGGTCAAGTCCTGGCTGGCCAGGTCTGTGTTTGGTCGATTTTCTGAGCCTTGCCTTGTCACTAGGGCTAGGTTTCATCTCCTGGTTGGTCTCTCCTTCAAATGAAAGGCTATTATTGAACCAAGCTTCATCGACGGTCTAAATCAACTCACAAATTCTATAAAAAGGACCTAAGGCTAACCCTAATTCACACAAACTAAAATGGAGATGAGACCGTCATGTTGCTGAGGAGAGACTAAGTATAGCCGTCAGAAATTGAGAGGCAATTAGGAGATCATTCAAAGCTTAAAGCAACGTTAACCAAATCAAAGAAACGCCTACAACAAAGGATAGCATCTCCAAATTCAGAATTCAGAGTCCTGAATTGAAGATTCGTCATACGTAGTAAGTAGAGTGCTATTCCGATATGAATTAAATAATTGTGTTGATTTGTGTAAAGAAAGAAATGGAATTGTGGTGATAACTATCTATATTTGTATGTTGCTTTGATGCTAAACGGTTTGGAAATATTGTGGTATACGATTGGATATTTGCAAGTACGTGATTTGCGAAATGGAATTGTGGCGATAATAATCTATATTTGTATGTTATTTTGATTCTAAACGATTTGGCAATACTATGGTGTACGATTGGATTCATACAAGTATATGATTTATGTTGACAACCACATGTTGTAGAATTTTAATTGGGATTCATGCAAGCATATGATTCACATTGAAAACTACATGTTTGTGGTAGTTATTTACAGCACCCATTTGATAATTGCAAGTATACGATTCATGATTGAAAGTAATAACTATATGTTGTAATAGTTTATTTGAGATTCATACAAGTATATGATTTACTGTTATGCCAACATGATGTATAATTTTATGGTCATCTTTAAATGTAATTTGACCCGCTTAAGTATTATGATTCATATGAAGGTTATGTTGGAATGGGCATCATAGTTCAAGTATAAAAATCATGCTTTTGTGATAGTGACAAAAGCACGCATCTTTGTGAATTTGTATTAATTTTATGAACATGACCAAACTATGTTCGTTATTATGCCCAATTGAAAAACATGTTTTTAGGCTTATGTTGTTATCATAATCATATGATAATATATGTGACACATAAGTTACATTAGAATTACATTAGAATTACATTCCACTTGCAAGTTTACATAGATAGAATAAAAACTATGATTTAGGTTTAGGTATGTTTATGCTATAATTCTATAAATGGATTAAAAACCATGATTCATACAAGAATTAGGTTGGGATAATTCTAGTTGAACCATACTTTTGTATTAGTTACAAAAGTAAGTACCTTTTTGTTAGCATGTAGTGATTTTATGAACATGATTAGTTTATATTATGCCTAAATAAAAACGTAGGCTTATATTTCTAGTCAAGACCATGTGCCAATAATAATGATATCTAATTTAGTTAGATTCTAAATTTCAAGTTTACATGGTTAGTTGAACCTATAATTCATGTTTAGGTATTGTTTATGCCATAATCATATGAATAGAATAATTCATGCTTAGATATTGTTTATGCCATAATCATATGAATAGAATGATTCATGTTTAAGTATTGTTTATGCCATAATCATATGAATAAATGATTCATGTTTAAGTACTGTTTATGCCATAATCATATGAATAGAGTGATTCATGTTTTAGTATTGTCTATGCATTATCCATATGAATAGAATGATTCATGTTTAAGTATTGTTTATGCTATGATTATATGGATAAAATGATTCATGTTAAGCCATGATTATATGATGTTACAATTGCAAGTTCACATTTGCCTACTTTATGTTAATTGAATCGTTCGTTGCAAGTTCATGCGTTCACACTCCCCTTTTTCATGTTACCTTATAAACACCATGTTATAAGCCTCCCCTTTTCATTCGGCTAAATTGGGTTTAAGTATTAAACCCAACACACCTTACATTGGAGCGAACGTGTAAAACGGGGGCAACGACGTTTGGGCTAAAATATAGAACATATGTATTGGCATGTTTGACGCATGCCAACAACCTTGAAAAGCAATTCAGTGGCATAAATAAATTTTAATCAATAAAGATGAATTTGAATAATGGGCCGCAAATATTTACATATAAAAAGAAAAGAGACAAAATATGTAAATGTAGAAAATACGATGTGTTTAACCCGAGGTTGGATTGAGTTGTGATGTAAACCTGCACGGAACCGCCCGGCTGTCTAGTAGTCACAACAATACCTATCCAATGTGGGTGGTTAAACACGGAGCCCAATAAGGACCTGAGGTTAGACTGAGTTGTGGCGTAAGACTGCCCGGACCCAACCGGCAATAGGCAGCCACAACAATACATGTCTAATGTGAGAGGTCAAGGCTTTAATAAGACAATTAAGGCTGAGTCAGGATTGATAGGATTAAGTAAATTATATTAATACTTAATCAAAATGGAACATGCTAAATTAAACAGACTGATTGGGGGTTAGGTTTATTAAACACTTAACCAACTTAGCATGTTGGCTGGAACTAGAAAACCTAGTAGCGGGGGACCCTTTTCAGCAGTAACCCTATAAGGTATCATGATACCCTGAAACTAGGCAGGGTGGGGCACGATTACTGGGCTGACTGTAAGAGGTCAAATCGACGGCGGTGGTGCAGCAATGTAGGTTCTAACGAGGTGCGGGCGTGCACACACTCCGGCGCAGAAAAATAAGGCACTGGGCACCAGTAGCATACCTGTGCATTCTAGGATTGTGTCGGGCCGCCACTATGGGACTTGATACACCCCATGGTGGGACCAGCATAGGTAACTACAACATCGGGGGCCGTAAGACACATGTAACTATGCGAGTAGGAGCCGATCATCATAAAATGGATCACTTCACCCTGATTATGGGGTGCCCGTTGGGAACTAGTTTATATGGGTACAGAGATTAATATGGGGTACGATAGTATATTCGACCCTAGACAACTTAACTAAGTTTATGGTGCTTTCCCATTTCTAGTTTATACTTATCATACCCAGTTCTTTATTCATAGACTGAATAGTCCTACACTTACTCAGGCTTTATGTCTGACTCTACTTTTCTTTCGTCTTCTTTTCTTCCGTTTCCCCCCCCCTCCCCAGGTCCACAGGGAGGGAATACCGCAGCTTGACCAGCCTTCATATCCAGCTTGAAGAGAAAGAATGTATTGCTTGGATCTTTTCGTTTTGGACTATGGCTTTGGACAGCAATTATGGGACTTTTGCAGTTTATTTATGTTTTCTTTATGCTTCTTTAAATAATGTAATCAAGACAGTTATGAAGATGTTATGTTTTTGGAAGTATTGTAAGACAATTATGGTATGATTGGTGTAACACGTATTTTAATGAAAAAAAAGTTGTTGTTTTCCGCTGTTCCAAAATATGTGTTTTTATATCTGTCTTGTATATCTGTGACTTATACGTATAAACCTCCACCAAAATTAGGGCATTCCCTTTGAGAGTGACCCTAACGGAGGTAGGGTGTTTCACTTGGTATCAGAGCATAGGTTTACCAGATAAGATAAAAAGTTTTGAAAATTTATTTTCAAAAAGGAAATTTAAAGAAGCATTTTTAAAAGATAAAATATTTTATTTTAAAAGGCAAAGTCCCCCCAAAGCCATAGGTACTATCTTCTATCCTTCATTTTGAATATATCCTTTCTGTTTCAGCATGTCTGGAGACCTTACTCCCCAGCTGCTGACGCTTTCACTCCTCCTCCTCCACGTGAACCAGCAAGCGGAAGAGTCCCAGAGCAGGAAGATGAATAATAGTCAAAAAAGAAAGGATCGTAACAGTAATAACAAGAAACGGGAAAAAAGGAAATGCAATTTTTGTGGTACGGAAGGGCACATAGCCAAGGATTGTAGAAAAAGGAAAAGAAAGCAAGGAGAATGTTTTCATTGTGGGGAGACTGGACACATCAGCAAAGACTGCCCTGAGAAGACAGACTTTGAGAAGGGCGGGAAAGACAACAAGTCCCGAGAGAAGAGGAAGTGTAAATTCTGTGGAAAAGTGGGGCACTTAGTGAAAGATTGCCGGAAAAAGAAGGCCAAGATGAATGGTGGGTTCTTTTCTTGCGGTGAGACAGGCCACATGGCTAAGGACAGCCCAAAGAAACTAGGTATAAATACTTCTGTAGAAAGTGTAGTTTATCTTTATGATCACCCCGTTCGCACTTTATTTGATTCCGGCGCATCACACTTCTTTATCTCGTCTACTTTAGTAGAATCTCTGCACCTAAAAACTAGTATGGTAGAGGACCCCTTAATTGTTTCAAACCCAATTGGGGGCCCAGCTCATTTGTCTGTGATCTGTGTGGGATTAAAAATTTCTATTCTAAGCGTAGAGTTTAAATGTAGTGCCTTTGTTTTGGGCCATTGGTTGATTCTAGCGATGGAGTGGTTATCCAGTAAGGGTGACCATCTCGGTTTCGAAAAGAGGGTAGTTAGACTCTTGACTTGCCTCGGTAATACCCTCGAAGTCGCAGGTAACCTTTAGGGTTCTATTATGATTTGTTTCTTAGAATCTCTTGACACATTTATTGGTAATTTGTAATCCGATCGAGTAGTGTTCACCACTAAGGCAGAAGGTTCATTTCGCTTATGCATGAGTTGTAGAGAATCACCTTAGTAAGTACATTTGGCAACATGGTTGGCATTTATTTCCAAGAGATAGTTCTTCTATGTGGAATACCTTCTAGTAAGTGTGAACACGATCCAAGATTCACTAGTGAATTTTGGAGAGCTTGCATGAAACCATGAGTACGTCGTTATGTTTGAGCCGAGTATACTAGAAGGAGAATAAGTGAAAGTGGAACGAGAGGCAACAGTGAAATAGGTTCCAACTCATATTTTGGAAACAAGAATTAAGAAGCTACGAAAATTGTGAAGTTAAAGACGGACAAAGCATAATGGAGTTAAGCCCAAGGAAATGCGACTTAGAAGATTGAAGACTAGATTCGTGCATCATATCTCTCCTTAAGAGTATAGCCTTGATCCCTCTCTTCCTGTAGAGCTTATTTGCATGCTATCTTTTGTGTATATCCTCTCGGTCCCATTCTCAATCAAATTTCTGTTGCAAACCCCATAGGGAGTATGACTCATCTGTTAGTAACACATGTTGGGGCTCGAGGGTGTTCGTTGGTTTGACTAAAGTTTTTGGGTTTTATAGGATACAGATTGGTCTTAGGAAGGGACTCGCTTGTGACCTAAAAGGAGTCCATCATGCTTAGTTTCCTAGAATCATATATGGTGGTTGGGTTGAGTAATTCTTTGGGTGTCAGTCTGATGTTGATTTCGGTCTTCGGGGCTGATGCTTAGAGAGTTCTTCTCCTAATCAATATATATATGGCATAGATTTCCAGTTTTGACATTGCCTAATGGGCACAAAGTTTTTACTTGCTTCTATCATTCGACTATACCTTTAGGTAGGACCATTTCCTATCATTGAGAAAATTGGGAAAATGGCCTATAGATTAGAGCTACCCGAAAAATTGGCCGGAGTTCACAACGTTTTTCATGTTTCACATCTCCGAAAATGTCTACATGAGTCTGCTGAAGTGGTAGAGCCAAATATCCTAGAAGAAGCTGAAGTGGAACGCGAAGCGACCGTGAGGAAAGTTCCAACCCGCATATTAGGAACGGAAGTGAAGAAGCTACGCAACCGCGAAGTCAAGCTCGTCAAAGTTCAGTGGAGCGACGCCGAGGGAGACGCAACTTGGGAAACTGAAGCTAGAATACGCGCTGCCTACCCTTTTCTTTTCGAGGGTACATCCTTGATCTTTCTTTTTCCTTAAGTTGCGCTTTTATCTATCTTTTTAGGTATATCTCCTCGACCTTATCTTTTAGGTAGAAACCCTTTGGATGAAAACATGTAATTGAAACATGTTATGGATGATGATTGCAAGTGATTGCTAGTGGTTGCTCGTGGTTGCATATACACACACAATCTAGGTTTTAGATCGGCTCAATCACTTCATATTGCATATGCATATATGTTTGCATTCGTATATGGTTGAAGTTTAATATGTTGTCATATGGATGTTGCATTTGTATGAATGATTGTGCACTCATGTAGAATCATGAATAGGAGGATTTGCATACATAATGGATTCATAGCACTTACATAATTCGCATTAAGGAGGTCAACTGAATCAGTAGACCGCCTGATTTTGTATTAGAAAAGTACATGTACACACACACTTCGCATATGATCATGAAGCATTAGAAGTCTTTAAGGACAATGGATGCTCGTGTTTGATGGATGAGTAGATGGATGTTTGGATGTTAGGATGTACATTCTTCCTGAACTTGAAGATTTCGGGGACGAAATCCTTTTTAAGTGGGGGAGAATGTAACACCCCGTGTATTCTATAACCGTGAAATTCATAAATTAAACTATAACTAATTTCAAATCAAAGAATTAAGGGAAACGGGATACGCCATTGCGTTCGTCTCGGAATTCTGCTTGAGATAGAGTCCGAGTTTGCGTAAAACGGATATCGTATGAAGAAGATATGGACGAACGAAGTTGGGCGAAAAACCAGAAAACGGGTCAGAATGCACTGGCGCACTTGGGAAGTGCGCCAGAACAAAAATGAACTGGCGCACTTGGGAAGTGCGCCAGTACATTTTTGACCTGGCGCACCTGCCAATTGCGCCCAGGTCAAAAATGACCTGCTGGTCAGGTCTGGTCAAGTCCTGGCTGGCCAGGTCTGTGTTTGGTTGATTTTCTGAGCCTTGCCTTGTCACTAGGGCTAGGTTTCAGCTCCTGGTTGGTCTCTCCTTCAAATGAACGGCTATTATTGAACCAAGCTTCATCGACGGTCTAAATCAACTCACAAACTCTATAAAAAGGACCTAAGGCTAACCCTAATTCATAGAAACTAAAATGGAGATGAGACCGTCATGTTGCTGAGGAGAGACTAAGTATAGCCGTCAGAAATTGAGAGGCAATTAGGAGATAATTCAAAGCTTAAAGCAACGTTAATCAAATCAAAGCAACACCTACAACAAAGGATAGCATCTCTAAATTCAGAATTCAGATTCCTGAATTGAAGATTCGTCATACGTAGTAAGTAGAGTGCTATTCCGATATGAATTAAATAATTGTGTTGATTTGTGTAAAGAAAGAAATGGAATTGTGGCGATAATAATCTATATTTGTATGTTGCTTTGATGCTAAACGGTTTGGAAATATTGTGGTATACGATTGGATATTTGCAAGTACGTGATTTGCGAAATGGAATTGTGGCGATAATAATCTATATTTGTATGTTATTTTGATTCTAAACGATTTGGCAATACTATGGTGTACGATTGGATTCATACAAGTATATGATTTATGTTGACAACCACATGTTGTGGAATTTTAATTGGGATTCATGCAAGCATATGATTCATATTGAAAACTACATGTTTGTGGCAGTTATTTACAACACCCATTTGATAATTGCAAGTATACGATTCATGATTGAAAGTAACAAATATATGTTGTAATAGTTTATTTGAGATTCATGCAAGTATATGATTTACTGTTATGCCAACATGATGTATAATTTTATGGTCATCTTTAAATGTAATTTGACCCGCTTAAGTATTATGATTCATATGAAGGTTATGTTGGAATTGGCATAATAGTTCAAGTATAAAAATCATGCTTTTGTGATAGTGACAAAAGAACGCATCTTTGTGAATTTGTATTAATTTTATGAACATGACCAAACTATGTTCGTTATTATGCCCAATTGAAAAACATGTTTTTAGGCTTATGTTGTTATCATAATCATATGATAATATATGTGACACATAAGTTACATTAGAATTACATTAGAATTACATTCCACTTGCAAGTTTACATAGATAGAATAAAAACTATGATTTAGGTTTAGGTATGTTTATGCTATAATTCTATAAATGGATTAAAAACCATGATTCATACAAGAATTAGGTTGGGATAATTCTAGTTGAACCATACTTTTGTATTAGTTACAAAAGTAAGTACCTTTTTGTTAGCATGTAGTGATTTTATGAACATGATTAGTTTATATTATGCCTAAATAAAAACGTAGGCTTATATTTCTAGTCAAGACCATGTGCCAATAATAATGATATCTAATTTAGTTAGATTCTAAATTTCAAGTTTACATGGTTAGTTGAACCTATAATTCATGTTTAGGTATTGTTTATGCCATAATCATATGAATAGAATAATTCATGCTTAGGTATTGTTTATGCCATAATCATATGAATAGAATGATTCATGTTTAAGTATTGTTTATGCCATAATCATATGAATAAATGATTCATGTTTAAGTACTGTTTATGCCATAATCATATGAATAGAGTGATTCATGTTTTAGTATTGTCTATGCATTATCCATATGAATAGAATGATTCATGTTTAAGTATTGTTTATGCTATGATTATATGGATAAAATGATTCATGTTAAGCCATGATTATATGATGTTACAATTGCAAGTTCACATTTGCCTACTTTATGTTAATTGAATCGTTCGTTGCAAGTTCATGCGTTCACACTCACCTTTTTCATGTTACCTTATAAACACCATGTTATAAGCCTCCCCTTTTCATTTGGCTAAATTGGGTTTAAGTATTAAACCCAACACACCTTACATTGGAGCGAACGTGTAAAACGGGGGCAACGACGTTTGGGCTAAAATATAGAACATATGTGTTGGCATGTTTGACGCATGCCAAAAACCTTGAAAAGCAATTCAGTGGCATAAATAAATTTTAATCAATAAAGATGAATTTGAATAATGGGCCGCAAATATTTACATATAAAAAGAAAAGAGAAAAAATATGTAAATGTAGAAAATACGATGTGTTTAACCCGAGGTTGGATTGAGTTGTGATGTAAACCTGCCCGGAACCGCCCGGCTGTCCAGTAGTCACAACAATACCTATCCAATGTGGGTGGTTAAACACGGAGCCCAATAAGGACCTGAGGTTAGACTGAGTTGTGGCGTAAGACTGCCCGGACCCAACCGGCAACAGGCAGCCACAACAATACCTGTCTAATGTGAGAGGTCAAGGCTTTAGTAAGACAATTAAGGCTGAGTCAGGATTGATAGGATTAAGTAAATTATATTAATACTTAATCAAAATGGAACATGCTAAATTAAACAGACTGATTGGGGGTTAGGTTTATAAAACACTTGACCAACTTAGCATGTTGGCTAGAACTAGAAAACCTAGTAGCGGGGGACCCTTTTCAGCAGTAACCCTATAAGGTATCATGATACCCTGAAACTAGGCAGGGTGGGGCACGATTACTGGGCTGACTGTAAGAGGTCAAATCGACGGCGGTGGTGTAGCAGTGTAGGCTCTAACGGGGTGCGGGCGTGCACACACTCCGGTGCAGAAAAATAAGGCACTGGGCACCAGTAGCATACCTGTGCATTCTAGGATTGTGTCGGGCCGCCACTATGGGACTTGATACACCCCATGGTGGGACCAGCATAGGTAACTACAACCTCGGGGGCCGTAAGACACATGTAACTATGCGAGTAGGATCCGATTATCATAAAATGGATCACTTCACCCTGATTATGGGGTGCCCGTTGGGAACTAGTTTATATGGGTACAGAGATTAATATGGGGTACGATAGTATATTCGACCCTAGACAACTTAACTAAGTTTATGGTGCTTTCCCATTTCTAGTTTATACTTATCATACCCAGTTCTTTATTCATAGACTGAACAGTCCTAGACTTACTCAGACTTTATGTCTGACTCTACTTTTCTTTCGTCTTCTTTTCCTCCTATTCCCCCCCCCCAGGTCCACAGGGAGGGAATACCGCAGCTTGACCAGCCTTCATATCCAGCTTGAAGAGAAAGAATGTATTGCTTGGATCTTTTCGTTTTGGACTATGGCTTTGGACAACAATTATGGGACTTTTGCAGTTTATTTATGTTTTCTTTATGCTTCTTTAAATAATGTAATCAAGACAGTTATGAAGATGTTATGTTTTTGGAAGTATTGTAAGACAATTATGGTATGGTTGGTGTAACACGTATTTTAATGAAATAAAAGTTGATGTTTTCCGCTGTTCAAAAATATGTGTTTTTATATCTGTCTTGTATATCTGTGACTTATACTTATAAACCTCCACCAAAATTAGGGCATTCCCTTTGAGAGTGACCCTAACGGAGGTGGGGTGTTTCAGTGGCTATTGCCCCACCTCGGCCCCTTCCTTAACTAGAAAGACTACAATAGCTAAGCGACAAGCCCCAAAGCAAACAATCTAAACGTCCATGTGGCGTCTACCCTCAACCACCGCCTCGGTAGTGAAAGTTCAATGGCCTCTTGGGTTTAGCTCTAGTCTTTCCGCATCTCGTTGGCTGTCGATGACAAGTTCTCGATGACCTATACTATCTTTGTTGGTCCTGACCCTCCACCTCCGAAGTGAGGCAGCCGCCGAGCTACCCTTAATGTCACCACGTCACAACATTCTGACTGCCCCCTACTTGTGCAGTCAAGGCCCACCCACCTGATAGTTACGCGCAGACCTAACCTCTGTGAGCACAATCCGAAACTACACCACCATTGAGGACTACCAGGAGCACGTTTAATGTCTCAAGAAGCCGCGTACTTCCCCTTCCAGTCTGTCGGAGCCAAAGAATAATCAGATTAATGTGCGCTCCCCTCGTGTCTTCTGACACCATGATGATCTACCCCGTTGGTTATTCATCCTTTAACATACAGACTATCCTAAGTGCCTCAATTTACTGTGTCATTAGATCCTTTGTCTAATCATCAATTACGCGCCTGCTCCACCTCGATAGGTTTCCCATTAACTTGGTTATTTCCATTTTCCCTTGACTTCTTCTTCAAGTTTCTCTTGCTTATTAACCATATTCATAACTTAATTCATTTAAGTTCATTAATAAGCCTACAACATATTATCCTCTATATTGTAATTCAATATTCAATATTCATTCTCTTTACACTACTCTTTGTCCCATCTCATGGTTGCCATAACATGTTCTACTTAATTCATAATTAAGTACATCTTAATTTACAAGTTTTCTGACATTTATGATTAATTACAACTTACTTATCTCCATAAGTTTGCCTTCTTATTTCTCACTTAATCATAATCCTGTCGTACACCGTCATTACAATTTATCATAGTTTACTTATTAACTTAATTCTCTTAACTAAGGTTTACTAATAAGTTTCTCTTTTCCCTTTGTATAACTTATGTTATCATTATTTATGGATTTATTCTTATTCTCGCTAATTACTTAATCTTCGATTGAGTACAACTTTATTACATAAGTCATTTCATCTTCCTCTATCGTTCATTATAACTTACCTTTTTTCCTAAGTTATAATTCCCACTTGTCCCTAGGATAAGCCTACCTATTATCCTTTCTCTTCTTATTCAAGTTCATTCATAATAGGTTGTTATCATTCCTCATTTTGGCGTTAATTAAGATTTACTTTATCCTTCCCACTTCTTTAACAGTTTACTTAACCCCTACACAATTGAATTGGTTCGTAATACCGCTACAGATTTAATTAGATTAAGTATTCCAATTTAACGAATTATCCATGCTACCCACGTTACCTACTTAACCCTTTATTATTCCCAAGTCTTACCACATGTCTCGTCTTGGTTAAGCGTTCATTAATTCATTATACCCGTAATTGTGCAAGAACTCCCACATTAGATTTCCGTTTGCGGTTGCTGGATATGCTGGGCGGTTCCGGGCAGACTTCTACCGCAATCCAAATCTAACCTCGTGTCTTAGCACTATTGCGCATCTAATTTCTGCCTCTGACCTCTCACAGTAGATTACCACTTGCGGTTGCTGGATATGTCAAGCAGTTCCAGGCAGAATTATACCGCAATCCGAATCTAACCTCGTGTCTTAGGCATATAAGGTCTTATTATAACTTATACCCATAATTCAAATCTTGGATTATAATATATGTCAATTTCCCATACACCCCCAATTCACGTTTATGCTTATAATCCTATCAATAGTTACTCCTATAATCCCAATTCAACTTAAAATCCTAATTTCATATTCATAATTCCAATTTGATTTGTATTCATGAATTCCACCATAGTTTTATTCATAATTCCAATTTGATTTATATACATAAATCCCGCTATAGTTGTATTCATAATTCCAAGCATAGTTATGCCCATAACCTTATTATAAGTTATGACCTAAACCTCCCAATCCCATGTTATATGCAAATCAACCTTTTCCCTTTTATTCCCAATATCGTTTCAATTGCATAAATCCGGAATAGACATAGACTCGAAGATAGCCTAGCTATAAAAATAAAAAAGGGAAGAAAGAAAGGAGGAAAACAAGCATAGGCATAAAACAACTGTTCATAATAACAAGTTAAATATACGATGATAAAATTAGGCATATGTGAATTCTAATCTGATCTACAAACAATGGTGAACTGATATGATTCTAGTCCAAATCTTAGATCCAATTACTTATTAGGTATTTTAATCTATAAGTACCACAAACTCACTTTATCGGATTAACTCTTCAATATGTTTATTATGTGTGTAAATGGGGAATGGTGAACGATAGATCTACTATTATACAAAAAAATGTATTTTAAATCCACTCACTTGTATGCTTTCCTAATTCCAGATCTGATCCATGGTTTTCTCCCTTTTTCTGTGCAGCATAGATATAGGCATCTGAATTCTTTTATTTTATTTTGGAGTAGAGGAATCCTAGCTCTATCTTTTTATTTTAAGAAGAGATTTGGAGAGGAAGAGAAGAGATTAGATCTAAGAATTGCTTGGGTAAGAAGAAGAACTAATCTAATTTGAGTAGAAGCAGCATTACAGCGTCACCATTATTTTTAATGAAGAAAACTATAGGGTTAGGGTCCTTTAAATAACTTCTAGGTCAACGAATGGAGCCACAAATCTGTCTAGAAGCATAAAAATGCACCCAACCCAGATCTGGACTAGGGGGTCGACACCTCTATAGGGGGTTCGACACCCCTATAGGGCGGTCAACACCCCTGTCGACACCCCCTAAGGGGGGTCGACACCCTAGAGCGGGATTTTTCCTACTCACCCCGCTTTGACCAGATTTGAACTGTTTTGAATTCTGGAGATGTTGTGTGTGTGTGTGTGTGTGTGTGTGTATATATATATATATATATATGCTTCCCTATGCGTATACAAACGTCTAAGGCTCATAACTTCTTCATACGTTGTCCGTTTTACGCAAACTTGGTGTCCATTTGAACCAGAATTCCGAGGCGGGTGCAATGGTGATGTCTGTTTTACTTAATTCCTGATATTTAAATTAAGTTTCTTTATTTTGTTATCTTTTCTATTACATACATTGTTATCGTATTAAGTTCCCTTCTCTTCAATGTATGTAATAATTTAAATTAGACATCACCAATGTTTATATATCTATATATATACATTTTTAATTACATTAAAAATGTGGGGTGTTACATTCTCCCACCCTTAAAGAATTTCGTCCCCGGAATTCGATAGGGGTAAAATAGATAATCCCTCGCATAATATTCATCCATCATGTGTGCATCCAATGTTTTTGCAAACAATGTGCACATGTGCAAAGTGAAATACATCATAGTAATGCATGTATGCCTAATTTGGTACCACTTATATGTATGCAAACTTTTCAAAAACTCTTTCAAAACATGATGCTCACATCCTTAATATACTTGCAATTTTATATGAATGCAATATTTTTGAAAAATCAAAACATTTTTCGCCCAAATTTTCCCACACTCTTACAGAGTAAGAGCATAGTTCATCCAATTGTTGCATCCAAAACCCTACCAACCATCATTAAATTCGAAATTTAGAAAAATCTAATTTCCTAAATCCGATTTCTTATGTTAAAAAAAGGTATAAAACGGAAGAATTTACATTTTCTGTTTTTCTTTTATGTACCTTTTTAATTGTACTTGGATTTTATGTAACTATTCTGTAAAGATCTCCTACTTTTCTATCCAAGCACAACCCACATAAGAAAACTTCGTTTTCTTTTTCAACTTATCTTGGAAAAATATTTCATTCTTATTTGTCTTTTCATATGATTTTCAATTTCTTTTCTTGTTACATTTGTTGCTTTTCTAAGTTCATTGTTTTCTTTTTAGTTAGGCTATTTTTGTTTCTTAGCTTATTTTACTTAATCCCATGATTTAAGTTTATATTCAAACAAGCCTTTCCATCATCCTACACAGCTACTACTAAGGGCCAAGAATCATAAAACTATTTCACTAAAGAAAAGTCCAACCACAAACCCTCAACGCTCACTTGCCCTTATCTAGTAGTATACTAGTCCTTGCTGTATATTACTCGCCTATATTATTTTTTTCTCTCAAGCAACAATCCTAGGCTTTACAATGCTTATGCATTCTACGGGAATTTTCTACTATTCCAAGATAACCCCTTGCTATTTACTTTATAGCCTAAAATTTTTCTTGTCCTTTCTAAACACTAATCCTTACCTACTCAATCCTTTTTAAAACATGGTTTGGTCTCTCTTTTTTTCATTAAATTTTTCTTTCAAAAATTAAAAGTGGTAAAACTTTATTTTCTTTTCCAAAACTTTCCTTTGATAAACCATTAAAACATGTCACAAAATAAAATTGCAAAACACATTTTTTTTCAAATTACAAAACTGGAATAGACAAGGACAACTATCGGGTTACATTGTTTTTAACTACAATGTTAATTTGGCTGCTATCTATAAGGTGCAAACATCCACTCTATTCTTACTTTCTACAACTTATTTTGTCCACCCAACAAAAATTCTTTTTAAAACAATAAACAAAATTTATTGTTAATAGAATAGAGATTTCAAAACTTCCTTTTACAAAGTGCAACATTTTGTATGCTTTACTTTTTAATCCTTTCATATATTAAAATATGAAAACTAGTGAGCTATACATGCTTTATAACGTACATTTTTTTCATGAGAGAATTCTTTTAAAACAAGAAATCATTATTTTACAAAGTATACCCCACTTTACTTTAAAACCTAATATACATTTTCAAATATGTTTTTCTACATATTTTCTCCAAACATCAAAAATACTTTTTAAGATTTAAAACTTGAAAACACCACAAACTCTTTCGCCCAAATTTTTATAATATCAGGTTCTTAAAAGTTAATCATCGGGTTAGACTCAAAGTGGGTCTCCAACTCAACTATGCTTTCCTAGATGCTCCCCCAAGGTCAATTCTCTCTACTATATATATCCCTAATCCATTTTCCACATTTTAACCTTTCTGTAATTTATAAGGTTTCACTTCCAAACCCACTAATCAGAAATTCTAACATTTCAGTCTCTATCATATGGGATACCAAATTATATTGTACGCTTTCCAACCAAACCACCTAAGGGTCTCAAAATTTCTAGGTTTATTCCTTTAGTGTAAAAACCAATATCCCAACTCTTTCCTTATTTTACTCTTTGTACCTAGTGGGCTCTTTTATGGATCTAGGTTTATATATATTTATATTTTTGAAAATACAAATACGCTAACTCATTATCTCCCTAAGATCCCTAAACCGAAGCTCTGATACCAGATGTGACAACCTGGATCTCGACAGACCGTTTTTTTCAAAAAACCAATCCATCGAAACCCATGTTGGTTGGCTCTGGTGTCCTGCAGAAAAAGACAGAGACATAAAACATGTCAGAGTTCGGAAAACATCTCACAGCGGAAGGATCAAAATATAATATAATTAAAACATAGCTTTACCTTAATAATAATACTGCCTAGCCAGTATCCAAGGCTATAACATCTCTGTCTCAAGCCTAACCTTTAACTGTGTTATGAGGAGGGGGTCAGAACATAGGTTCTGTGTGAATGAATTTAAAGTACACATTTTGGATAATCCAACACATACCATTCAGATGCATTTTCTTATTTATCAGGTTATTGGAGTCAACAACGCTCCACGCTTACACACTCGTCGTACCCATCTACTCCCCAGTGGATTAACCTAATATAGTGTATATGTAGCTAACCCTAAACTAAGGTACAACCCAAGGTACACCACTCACATGGTCTCCCCCGTAACACCACATTAATATGTGCAGTCCCTCTTCCTATGCCATAGTAGCATACATATCTCTCTCTATATATATAACAATGCTACATCCACATAGAACCACTATCGTTGTACTACGTAAGTGTATCAACTGCTATCCTTGAAGTTTTCCATCAATTTAGATTCTTCCATCAAGTAATGCCCCAGAGCCAATGATACACCACCCAGAGCGGACATGCATGTATCTAGGCTTTCCCACGTACGTATCGTCAATGTATTCAGTGCCTAACCCCCACACCTTCCGTGTATGCGTGCCCGAGTTTCGTGGCAGGGCTACCACGGAACTCGGTCAGGAGCGTTCCTTATATTTGTGCAGGCCCGCCTTTAAGAGCCTCTCACACAAATATCCCTAGGGTCTGTTTTTCTATGGTGGCTATGGCCCCACCTCGGCCCCTCCCTTAACTAGTAAAGACTACATGAGCTAAGTGACAAGCCCCTAAGCAAACAATCTAAACATCCATATGGCATTTACCCTCAACCACCGCCTCGATAGTGAAAGGTCGATGGCCTTTTGGGTTTAGCTCTAGTCTTTCCGCATCTCGTTGGTTGCCGATAATAGGTTCTCGATGACCTATACTATCTTTGTTGGTCCTGACCCTCCCCCTCCAAAGTGAGGCAGCCGCCAAGCTACCCTTAATGTCACCACGTCACAGTATTCTGACTGCCCCCTACTTGTGCAGTCAAGGCCCACCCACCTGATAGGTACGCGCAGACCCAGCCTCTGTGAGCACAGTCCGAAACTACACCACCATAGAGGACTACCAAGAGAACCTTTAACGTCTCAGGAAGCAGCGTGCTTCCCCTTCCAGTCCGTCGGAGCTGCCAGAATAATCAAATTAACGTGCGATCCCCTCGTGTCTTACGACACCAAGATGATCTACCCCATTTGGTTATTCATCCTCTAACATACAGATTATCCCAAGCGCCTCAGTTTACTGTGTCATTAGATCCTATGTCTAATCATCAATTACGCGCTTGCTCCACCTAGACATATTTCCCATTAACTTGGTTGTTTCCATTTTCCCTTTACTTCTTCTTCAAGTTTCTCTTGCTTATTAACCTTATTCATAACTTAATTCATTTAAGTTCATTAATAAGCCTACAACATGTTATCCTCTATATTGTAATTCAGTATTCATAATACATTCTCTTTACACCAATCTTTGTCCTATCTTATGGTTGTCATAACATGTTCTACTTAATTTATAATTAAGTACATCTTAATTTACATGTTTTCTGACATTTATGATTAAATACAACTTACTTATCTCTATAAGTTCGCCTTCTTCTTTCTCACTTAATCAAAATCCCGTCGTACACCGTCATTGCAATTTATCATAATTTACTTATTAACTTAGTTCTCTTAACTAAGGTTTACTAATAAGTTTCTCTTTTACCTTCATATAACTTATGTTATCCTCATTTATGGATTTATTCTTATTCTCGCTAATTACTTAATCTTCGATTAAGTACAGCTTTATTACATAAGTTATTTTATCTTCCTCTATCGTTCATTATAACTTACCTTATTTCTTAAGTTATAATTCCCACTTGTCCCTAGGACAAGCCTACTTATTATCTTTCCTCTTCTTATTCAAGTTCATTCATTATAGGTTGTTATCATTACCCGTTTTGCGTTAATTAAAATTTACTTTATCCTTACCACTTCTTTAACAAATTTACTTAACCCCTACTCAATTGAATTGGTTCGTAATACGCTGCAGATTTAATTAGGTTAAGTATTCCAATTTAACGAATTATCCATGCTATCCACGTTACCTACTTAACCCTCTATTATTCCCATGTCTTACCACATGTCTCATCTTGGTCAAGTGTTCATTAATTCAATATACCCTTAATTGTGCAAGACCTCCCACATTAGATTTCCATTTGCGGTTGCTGGATATGCCGGGTGGTTCCGGGCAGACTTCTACCGCAATCCAAATCTAACCTCGTGTCTTAGCACTATTGTGCATATAATTTCAACCTTCGACCTCTCACATTAGATTACCGTTTGCGGTTGCTGGATATGCCGGGCGGTTCCAGGCAGACTTATACCACAATCTGAATCTAACCTCATGTCTTAGGCATATAAGTTCTTATTATAACTTATACCCATAATTCAAATCTTGGATTATAATATATGTCAATTTCCCATACACCCCAATTCACGTTTATGCTTATAATCCTACCAACAGATTATGCCTATAATCCCAATTCAACTTAAAATCCCAATTTCATATTCATAATTCCAATTTGACTGGTATCATAAATCCCACCATAGTTGTATACATAATTTCAATTTGATTTATATACATAAATCCCACTGGAGTTGTATTCATAATTCCAAGCATATTTATGCCCATATCCCCATTATAAGTTATGCCCCAAACCTCCCAATCCCATATTATACCCAAATCAACCTTTTCCCTTTTATTCCCAATATCCTTTCAATCGCATAAATCCGCAATAGACGTAGGCTCGAAGATAGCCTAGCTATAAAAATAAAAAAGGGAAGAAAGAAAGGAGGAAAACAAGCATTGACATAACACAACTATTCATAATAACAAGTTAAATATACGATGATAAAATTAGGCATAGGTGAATTCTACATCTGATCTACAAACAATGGTGAACTGATATGATTCTAGTCCAAATCTTAGATCCAATTACTTATTAGGTATTTTAATCTATAAGTACCACAAACTGACTTTATCGGTTAACTCTTCAATATGTTTATTATATATGTAAATGGGGAATGGCGAATGATAAATCTACTATTATACAAAAAATGTATTTTAAATCCACTCACTTGTATGCTGTCCTAATTCCAGATCTGATCCAAGGTTTTCCCCCTTTTTCTGTGCAGCATAGATCTAGGCATCTGAATTCTTTTCTTTTATTTTGGAGTAGAGGAATCCTAGATCTATTTTTTTACTTTAAGAAGAGATTTGGAGAGGAAGATAAGAGATTAGATCTAATAATTGCTTGGGGAAGAATAAGAACTAATTTAATTTGAGTAGAAGCAGCATTACAGCGTCACCATTGTTTTCAATAAAGAAAACAATAGGATTATGGTCCTTTGTATAGCTTCTAGGTTAACGAATCAGGCCGCAAATCTATACAGAAGCATACAAATGCACCAAGCCCAGATCTGGACTAGGGGGTCGACACCCCTATAGAGGGGTCGACACCCCTATAGGGGGGTCGACAACGGGATTTTTCCCGCTCACCCCGCTTTGAGCAGATTTGAACTATTTTGAATTCTAGAGATGTTTTGTGTGCATATATATATATATATATATATATATATATATGCTTCCTTATGCGTATACAAACTTCTAAGGCTCATAACTTCTTCATACGTTGTCCGTTTTACTCAAACTTGGTGTCCATCTGAACCAGAATCCGAGGCGGACGCAATGGTGATGTCCGTTTTACTTAATTCCTGATATTTAAATTAAGTATCTTTATTTTATTATCTTTTCTGTTACATACATTACTATCGTATTAATTTCCCTTCTCTTCAATGTATGTATTAATTTAAATTGCACATCACCATTATTTATATATATATATATACACACACATTGTTAATTACATTAAAAATGCGGGGTGTTACATATCCTCTCCCAACAATCCCTTTTTTGCAATCAAGATAGCCCTGTACTTGGCTAACTAATCCATTCTTCAAAATTTCCTATATCAAAAATCATAGAATATAAGCACCTCAACCAAACACTACTATCAGTGTCAAAATCTGAGATAACCAATAACTTGGTTAACTAACTTGACCCAAAATCAATCCATACCCTGAAACGCACCAACCATTTACTAATTCAAGATTTCTAGTTTCAAGCCTAACTCACCATATAATCATGATGATCTCTCTATGGGGTCAACAAACTACAAATAGGTCTAGAAAAATATCTATGTGCAAAACAGTCAACTATTGATATTAATACATACTCAGGGATTTATCATAATCGTAAAGAATAGATTTGTTAGGCCTATAATACTGATGCCCTACAAGTCTGAGCTTATATCAGCGTGGCTATGGCCCCACGTAGCCACCCTATTGGTGAATTGAAGATAAAGGGAAGAATACTCCTAAATTAAACAAAATAGGAGAACTAGAAGGAAAAAAAATAAATATCATTCCTTCTTTCACCAACCTTTAACTCCCTCCATTACTTAATCCTTTTGATTAACACCATCCTTGTAATCCTTTTGACATCAACGCTTTTATATTACTTTTTTACTTGCCACCCTTGTAAGTTTACCTTTTAGGGATTTTTTCTCATTCTAAATTGTTACCGAAAATGTACAAAAAATCTATTTCCATTGTATAAGATAATCTTATTAATAGAAATTCGTAAATACAAGTCATTTTCTTTCATCATCTTTAAGTTGTTTAGTAGTGTGCAATACGGCTAAATCCCTATTTCGCACTAGTTTATATCATTCTTCTTTTGTTCTTGCAATTACATATTCTATATTAACTATAAACCAGACTATGGAAATATATCACTTTTTCTTAACCAACCAATCTAGGTTATTCTTAACTTCCTAACTTTCCTTAATATATATTAAGTGGCAAGTTTCCGTCTAACTTCGATTTTTCCTTAAATTCTTGAGTTAAACAGGTTTATCCATAAGTCAAAACTTCAACCTATAAAGATTTGAGGTTCCTATACGAAGAAAATCCTAGATAGGTTACCTTATAAATAACTCAACATAGAAAAGATAGAGATTCAGAATTCGAAAGAGTCAAAGGAAGTTCGTAATTGACTAAAGGGGATATATTTTTATTTTCAAAATAATCCTGAAAAATAGGCTTTCTTTCAAAAAAAATTAGTTTTAAAACAAAATTTAGTGATCTCGTAACCTTAGGCTTTGTTACCAAATGTAATGGTCAACTGGTGGTGGCTACAAATGGTTATATCAGAAACTAGTTTTATGATCAGCCTCTCGACTCCTAGGACAATCATCCAACCGCCTGACAAACCCACCCTTGGACTTGGTGGGGTAAGAGACAAAGCTTCGCCATAGTTCACAATGCGAGAACCGCCTATCATGCTTCAAATAGCTCTAATGCCAAATGTGACACCCTATACCTCTTAACGTTACCTAAAATAGGATTCTATTAAGAAATATGGAGCATTGTAGGTATAAAGAAAATAAAACATCACCGAGACTAAGATTCCACAAGACATAGACAATAAATATACAGCGAAAGAAAAAACAATTTATTTTAAAATGACAAAACCATATTTATTTCAATTGAACCAATTTTTCACAAAATATCATATCTCAAACTTTTAGTCAAAACAATATCAGAGTACAAAGTAATATTACCTCCCAAATAGTCAAAAGGCACATCACTAACCGTGGAAAAGAAACAGAAAGCGATCCATCTTCTGCAAGAGCCCTTCAAGATAGAATCAGCAAAGTAATCATAACTATGGCTATCTCCTTGTAAGCCTGGGGGAAGAAAAAGAGGAAAGAATGAAGGAAAAATGGGTCAGACATAAAGTCTGGTTAGCTTTCGTGCTTTCTTGCATAGTTGAATAAGCAAAGAAAATAGACAAATTATTAATTCTAGTGTCATATAGGGTAAGTGTCTACGCACACCTACAAGTGAACATAAGAGATACCAAATAGGATTGACTATTCTCAATTGTTTTCAACTCTTTCGACTGTTTGCACTTCTATGATTTCAGAACATAATATAATTAG
The DNA here is from genome assembly GCA_030737875.1 of Allium sativum. Classification (NCBI taxonomy): domain Eukaryota; kingdom Viridiplantae; phylum Streptophyta; class Magnoliopsida; order Asparagales; family Amaryllidaceae; genus Allium; species Allium sativum. The sequence goes on along the minus strand of CM060913.1, from coordinate 5,028,564 downwards.
GAAAGAAATATTCCTAATACTAACCATCAATCGGCTTCCATGCCCTTGTGTGGTAACCTATGCCCACTATGGACCTCGAGTTTATCAGGCCCAGCCTATAAACTCTAAAAGACATAGTGTTAATCACCGACGTTACAACGTTCTATTTTCTCCAATCAGCGTGATGCACACTCACTACGCTGCAAGAATGCACCCATACCCACCTTTTTTTGATCTCTTACTACCCAATACAGCATAAGAATGCCCTTGTAGCAACCCGGATTTTCGGCGACTTTGGTTATCGAAGTAAGCTCGACGTCGATAACCAAAACATCGAAAAATCCCGGTAATTAAGGAAAGAAATTAGAAGGTGAGAATAGATAAGATAGAACTTAGAATAGAAGAAGAAGAAGAACACAACATCAGAGTAACACGAACCTCACAACGGAACGAATAACATATAATAGATAACACAACTTTAAAATATAACAGTTATGTATACAATAGCACTTATCAGAGTACAACACTTACAACACAGCGGAAATAACTATAGCTATATGATCTTGAAGCCTCCTGCTCTACGCTCTTCCAGTATACCTGTAAATCCTGACTACTTGACTGCCCGTACAAATTTAGGCACCCAAGAGTTTAGGGACAACAAAAAAGTAAACTCCGGGTCAGTCATGGGACTGGTATGAGTAAAACAGTTTAAAACAGGTATATGAACAAGTAAACGATATCTCATAAGACCACACCGCAGAACGGAACGGGTTTTTCCCTTATGAGAATCCAAAATATCTTTATATCAAAAACCTTTTGATATTATAATAATGTCTATGTACAAATAGATATCAACTAGCAGAACGCTTTCATCTCACGTTCTACATATATAGTATACAATCAAAATCGCAAGTACATATTGGATAATGGATTTCCAACTATGACAAGGTATGGAACCACCTTCTGATCAGTGTACTCTAGGAACAATACACTGGAGTTCAACAAGAACATCTTGTAACTCAGCCACACATGACCGACCACTCATTTCGCTTGAGTGTATCGAATGTACATCACCAACGGTTGGGATCAGCAACCGTTCCCGTATATATATGGGACAACATTGATAGATTTAATAAACAAATGAATATTCACTAGATAGGTGATTATACACCCTACTTCGGTGCGACCGACTTAGCCATGCTGCCTGCCCGATTTCTGTCATTTACCGGATGTGAGGCTAGAAGCTACGCTTTATCATCACAATAGATTCACTTCGAATGCCACATTGTCAAATCCATCCAATCACCGATTTGACGTCCTCAACAATACATTATGTGTTAGCTAAAAGAAGTTTCCTTCTCCGCTTCCACTCTTGGTACAGTTGGAGAAATCAATGTACGTGATTGTCTGGAAATACTCTGTCAGACATCCATCTTCATTTACTTAAAATGTCACATCGTCATACCCGCCAAATCACAAATTGACTTATCCAAAAATAACACGGGTATACAGCTAAGAGAAACGAATTCCTCCGCCACCAAACGTGAATTAGTTTGAACAGATCAACTTACGCGATCCATTAGATATACTCTGTCAGACTTTCGTCCATACATGTTGTCCTGGGACTGGACAAACTGAAGGCACTATTCTGTAAACAGGATAGCCCTTGCATTTTACTCCGTCTTCAATTATCTTTGGCATATATGATTCGCGACGCTTATGCCAATACAGAGTGGTTCTATGGATAATAATCCAACCGGTCTCTCCATATTAACAACGTTAAAATGGTCAAAAACTTCGATAGTCTGTGAGTTAACTATCAAAGAAAAACAAGTGGGCAAACAACGATATTATTTCCAGATGGAAATTATATCGAACAAACATCATTTAACATTAATCTCTTTAGTTCATTTATTTACTTATCTCCTGTTTCCCTATATTCTAAATTCTTATTTTCTTTTATCAGAAAACATTTCTCATTCTCGTTTGGAAAACATTTCCAAAACTCCTTTACGATCAAACCTTACCATTTCTTAGTTAAGAAGGAAGTCACTCAAGTTGGGGTATAATTACCTCTCAGACCTTAACTGAACAACGTTATAACTTCGAAATGGTCAAAGTTTATCTTTTAATCTTTAACAACTTCTTTACGCCTTTCTCGGATCCAATTTTACTGATCCACTTCTATATTTAAAACATTGGTTATAACGATAACGTTATAATCCCTACTTTCGAATTATCTAACTTTAATTATAACTTCTATACTTATTAGTGAATAATTAACCTAACACTTATTTATTTATAAATAAATAAATCTCTATTTAAACACTGGAAAGTATAAGTACTTTCCCGAATTCGATATAATCGAATTTGCCGATTAACTCTCTTCGATAAATCTCTATTTGATTAATTCTTCTTCGAATAAGCTATATTCGATTAACTTCTTTTGAATAAACGATATTCGATAATCTCTCTTCAAATAACTAATATTCGATAACTCTTCCTTTTCAAATATCTAATATTTGAAAATCTCACTTCGATTAAACTATAATCGATAACTCCCTTCGATGAAACTGACATCGATAACTCCTTTCGATGAAACTAACATCGATAACTTTAACTCGACTAACTTAACTTGACTCGACTAACTTAACTCACTTAACTCGACTTACTTGGTTCGACCAATTCGATTCGATTAACTAGGCTCGACTAACTGTATTGGTTTAACTCTAATCGATTAGTTCTATGGTTTAACCCTAATCGATTAATTCTATTTGACTAACCCTATTCGGCTAACTCGACTAACTTGGTTCGACCGACCAGGTTTGACTAACCTGACCCATTTGGTTTGACTAACCAGGTTTGGCTAACCTGACCCATTTGGTTTGACAACTGGGCTTGACTACTTGGTTCGACCACTTGGTTTGACCATTTGGTTCGAATACCATATTCGACTAACTCCTCTCGATTCATTAAAACCGATTAACTCATCTCGATTGACTAAATCAATTAACTCCTATCGATTAACTAAACCGATAAACTCCTTTTCGATTAACTAAGTTTGATTTGCTCGACTCGACTGACCAAGTTCGACTAACTTGACCAGCTTGGTTGTACTGACCAGGTTCGACTAACTTGACCAGCTTGACTCGATTGGTTCGACTCGACTAGCTCGACTCGGTTGGTTTGACTCGACCATCTCGACTCGGTTGGCTCGACTCGACCATCTCGACTCGGTTGGTTTGACTCGACCATCTTGACTCGATTGGCTCGACTCGACCATCTTGACTCGATTGGTTCGACTCGACCAGCTCGAGTCGGTTGGTTTGACTCGACCATCTTGAATCGATTGGTTCGACTCGACCATTTCGACTCGGTTGGGTTGACTCAACCATCTTGACTCGATTGGTTCGACTCGACCATTTCGACTCGGTTGGGTTCGACTAGCTTGACTAGTTTGGTTCGACTAGTTTGGTTTGACCACTTAACTAACTTGATTCGAATATTTATATCCGACTAACTAACTTTTCTTTTATTTCTATTTATTTCCTAAATAGATTTCCTTTTGTATAATCTATTTATTTTCCTAAATAGATTTTCCTTTATAACTCTAATTATTTAATCCCTAATTAAATATCCTTTATTCTATTTATTTAATCTAAATAAATATTCCTTTATTTTATTTATTTATTTCTAAATAAATATCCTTTTATAAAATCCTTCGATTTTATAAATAGATTCATTTTCAATATAAATGTTGAAAATCCCCTTTTCTACATTTTCAGTGTTTTCTATTGTTTTTAAACAACCAACTGTCAATGATCAATATCATCCAAACATATACAATCAACAACATATTATATATCATAGTATAGATCACAATATACAAATAACAGTAAAATAAATGTTGAGGAATCCAGTCGGATTCCTCCAACCTGTTTCCCTGCATCCACGATGTTAAACAACGTATATAACATCACTTGCATTTCTAATGAAATACACTGATAACAAAATCACCATTTAATTACGATATATATATATATATATGTAGATATATATATATATATCCATACTGTTTTCAATCAATTATTTAACAGTCAAATCTACAGTCCAATTTAACAATACAACTTAACAGTCCAAATTAACAGTACATAACTAGCAGTCAAATACAGAAATAAAATACAATTTATATTAAAATATAAATTGAGGAGAGTTAGTGAGTTTTTACTCACTTTTGCGCCTTAGCCGTTAAATAACGGTTTGCGTTTATCTGATTCAGTCGGACAATTTATTTCGCCATAAATAGTAACGAGCTCGGATTCGCTCCCGGTCAGTCTCATTGTGTTGCTCCCATCCATACGATCCTAACGTAACTTGTTTCGCTGAATTTCGTTTACGTATGACGAAGTTATGTCAATTCGAAATCAGCGTACATTTAAATTAAAATAAAACTTGAAACTTTAATTTAAAAAGTCCTTAACCTTTTTCACACGCCGGCCCACCCAAGCCCATTCCTCCCTACAGCCCAACCCGCACCATATACCCTTTCTTCCCTCAAATCCTTCAGACTGTATACTGCTCCTCTAATTCAAGCCATGACCGCACCTTCAACCTTCCACCCGTCCCCCTTCTTTGAACCGAAACCCAAATAATTATCACCATCCTGCTCCTCTTCGAACCCTCCTCCATGTCTAACCTTTCTTCTCCAACTCGTTCACCTCCACCAAAACTGACCTTGGCCTCATCGCGACAGTACAAATGGACCACCCGTCATTTATTTCCACCGAACTGTCCCAGAAAATTCATGCGAGTTCGGATTTCCTTCCTGAACTCCAAAATACAACTTAATTCGCGTGTTGATCACCACAGCCATAGAAAAATCAAACCCTAGGTTTTCTGTTGATTTTCGAGTAGTCCAAAATGGACGTCGCACTCCTCGCGACTGATACAGGAGGAAGATGATTGTTTGAGGAATACATTTACACTTGAGTTTGAATTTCTGGATTTTTGTTTGTTTTCTTTTTGGTTTTTGAGAGATCGAATGTTTACTAGAGAAGTTTGAAAAGTGGAGGCGTGAATTTCATTTGACCAGAGAACTTTTGAGATTAGGTTTAGAATGAAGGTTAGGTACTTATAGGATAGGTATATTATTTTTCTAATTGATTATTTTATTTATATTTAATACTACGCTGTCAAAAATCTCCCTTAAAAATTTCTGTGGTCACCCACGATACCCAAAAATCACGAAATTTGACATACTGCTAGAGTTAGACATTACGGTCCCGACGAAATTGGTTTCGTCGAATTCCGACTTCGTATGCTCACACAGCGTATTTTTAACCGTCGAAATACTGACTGTTTTTCATTCTAAAAATTCGTACGGCCCCATACTGACTCTAAAAATCACGAAACTTCATATCTAACAACTATTTGACATTCCGGATCCAACAAAACTGGTTTCGTCGAATTCCGACTTCGTATGCAAAAGTGGCTATTTTTAACGCTCTAAATAACTTACTTAAATATATAAATATATTTAAATATTATTAAATTACTTGTTTAAAATTAATTATTATCGTCTATCTTCACATATAATATCGTACAGCCCCAGAATATCATATCAGAATTTACAGCTTGATATTTCAGATTCCAGATTATCTCGATATTCAGTTTATACTGAAAATCCATTTATAACGTATATAAAGCGTCGCAAATTATAAAGGAATTCCACAGCGACTTTTCTGAAATTTGATTTGGACGTACATCAAAATCTACACGACGAAATCCCTATTTTTCTCTTCCACTAGAAAGATATACTCCACCAGCTCCACACGTTTCTTGTTTCATTGAAATCCGGCTTAAAATGAATCCTGTACATTCAGTTGAAGTCTGAATCGCCAATTAGCGAACTGTCGTGTCGTTTCAAGCTCTATTTTAATTATATTATAATTATACGTTCAAACTGATGTCGATTGAATATATTCGTCATTCAAATTCAATTCCAAACCGAATTATACCTTATATATAATCCATTTCACACTGTATTGTGAATTCAGCTATTTTTGACTATTTCGACATTATAATATATTATTATATTATAATTATCAATTAAATATTCAATATTATTTAATTCACGTTCTCGATATCGATAAATCGATATTTAATAATTAAATAAATAAATTATTCAACAGCTAAAAATGCGGGTTACTACAATCTTCCCCCCTTAATAAAATTTCGTCCTCGAAATTGCTAAGTTAAGGGATGACCCTATCTTCTGGGTAAAAATTTATCTGTTTACCTCTTGTCTCCGGGTTTCCACTGAACCAATTAATATCGACTGAAATATTAATTTATTCCGACTAACTAAATTTTCAAAAATTCTGAAAATTTTCTAACGCCTTAACTTTTCAAAAAAATTCGCCAGCACCTCCTTTGTACTGGTCAATAGCTCAAACTCCAACTCGCCTCTCTGAGCCTTCTTCAACCCAAAAGAAAATAAAAACGCCAAACGGCTTGCCAATTCGGCTTATAAATTCCAAATTCATATAAAATATAAACTTGTACCTTTTTTGTTGGGCATATCATTATATCCCTACCACTTCCATATGCTATCAACTCAGCATATACCAGTGTTATCTCAATCAAATTCCAATCAGTTCATATCCTCAAATCCAAATCGAATTTCATTCGAACCCGAATATCAAATTTCAAATTCTTAACTCATCAACCCAATTCCATAACAGATTATTCTCTAATCCAATTCAATTTCTATTTAACTATGTTCAAGTTAAATTTCAATTTATTTTTACCATATCATTTTATTTAACTTCATTAGTTAAATTTTAAATTCTAGAACTTAAATTCCCGGTTTTATTTCAAATCAATTTGAAATCATACTGCCAATTCAAAACCTTTGAATTTTCTAAACAACTTGTTTTCTCAAAACAATTCAAATCAAAATCTCTGGTAGTAATCCACCACTTAGAACTCGAAAATCACACCGATGATACTGCGCAGTCATCATCAGAATTATTTTCCAGCGACCCAAGTGATTTCAATACTATATCATTTTCAAAATCATTACCAAATACTTCCATTTTGAAAACATTTCAAAATCTCCTAGGAACTTAAAATTTCCTTATTTTAATTCCAAATCTGATTTAAATTCATATTTAATTCATCTTATTTCATATACTTTACTTATATGATTCTGATTGGTTATATATAACCATTTCACTTTATAATCTCATTCGATTATAATTACAACCAATATATCAAATATATGATAATATATTACATATCCATACTGTGTCGGTCCATCGTATTCAAGTATTTATTTACTCCTACCGATACAGTGGATCAAACTGATCGACCAGAATTCATAAACAACTCAGCCAATGAATCCCCACAATATTAAACCATTTTTATATCAAATACAAATACGCACTCGTATATATACACTCAAACTCAGTCTAGGATATTACTAATCCCATCTCTACTGAATCACGCCACAGAGCCAAGGTAATAACTAAACCAATACTCTGATACCAACTGTAGCAACCCGGATTTTCGGCGACTTTGGTTATCGACGTAAGCTCGACGTCGATAACCAAAACATTGAAAAATCCCGGTAATTAAGGAAAGAAATTAGAAGGTGAGAATAGATAAGATAGAACTTAGAATAGAAGAAGAAGAAGAACACGACATTAGAGTAACACGAACCTCACAGCGGAACGAATAACATATAATAGATAACATAACCTTGAAATATAACAGTTATGTATACAATAGCACTTATCAGAGTACAGCACTTACAACACAGCGGAAATAACTATAGCTATATGATCTTGAAGCCTCCTGCTCCACGCTCTTCCAGTATACCTGTAAATCCTGACTACTTGAATGCCCGTACAAATTTAGGCACCCAAGAGTTTAGGGAAAACAAAAAAGTAAACTCCGGGTCAGTCATGGGACTGGTATGAGTAAAACAGTTTAAAACAGGTATATGAACAAGTAAACGATATCTCATAAGACCACGCCGCAGAACGGAACGGGTTTTTCCCTTATGAGAATCCAAAATATCTTTATATCAAAAACCTTTTGATATTATAATAATGTCTATGTACAAATAGATATCAACTAGCAGAACGCTTTCATCTCACGTTCTACATATATAGTATACAATCAAAATCGCAAGCACGTATTGGATAATGGATTTCCAACTATGACAAGGTATGGAACCACCTTCTGATCAGTGTACTCTAGGAACAATACACTGGAGTTCAACAAGAACATCTTGTAACTCAGCCACACATGACCGACCACTCATTTCGCTTGAGTGTATCGAATGTACATCAGCAACGGTTGGGATCAGCAACCGTTCCCGTATATATATGGGACAACATTGATAGATTTAAGAAACAAATGAATATTCACTAGATAGGTGATTATACACCCTACTTCGGTGCGACCGACTTAGCCATGCTGCCTACCCGATTTCTGTCATTTACCGGATGTGAGGCTAGAAGCTACGCTTTATCATCACAATAGATTCACTTCGAATGCCATATTGTCAAATCCATCCAATCACCGATTTGACGTCCTCAACAATACATTATGTGTTAGCTAAAAGAAGTTTCCTTCTCCGCTTCCACTCTTGGTACGGTTGGAGAAATCAATGTACGTGATTGTCTGGAAATACTCTGTCAGACATCCATCTTCATTTACTTAAAATGTCACATCGTCATACCCGCCAAATCACAAATTGACTTATCCATAAATAACACGGGTATACAACTAAGAGAAACGAATTCCTCCGCCACCAAACGTGAATACGTTTGAACAGATCAACTTACGCGATCCATTAGATATACTCTGTCAGACTTTCGTCCAAACAAGTTGTCCTGGGACTGGACAAACCGAAGGCACTATTCTGTAAACAGGATAGCCCTTGCATTTTACTCCTCTTCAATTATCTTTGGCATATATGATTCGCGACGCTTATGCCAATACAGAGTGGTTCTATGGATAATAATCCAACCGGTCTCTCCATATTAACAACGTTAAAATGGTCAAAAACTTCGATAGTCTGTGAGTTAACTATCAAAGAAAAACAAGTGTGCAAACAACGATATTATTTCCAGATGGAAATTATATCGAACAAACATCATTTAACATTAATCTCTTTAGTTCATTTATTTACTTATCTCCTATTTCCCTATATTCTAAAATCTTATTTTCTTTTATCAGAAAAAATTTCTGATTCTCGTTTGGAAAACATTTCCAAAACTCCTTTACGATCAAACCTTACCATTTCTTAGTTAAGAAGGAAGTCACTCAAGTTGGGGTATAATTACCTCTCAGACCTTAACTGAACAACGTTATAACTTCGAAATGGTCAAAGTTTATCTTTTAATCTTTAACAACTTCTTTATGCCTTTCTCGGATCCAATTTTACTGATCCACTTCTATATTTAAAACATTGGTTATAACGATAACGTTATAATCCCTACTTTCGAATTATCTAACTTTAATTATAACTTCTATTCTTATTAGTGAATAATTAACCTAACACTTATTTATTTATAAATAAATAAATCTCTATTTAAACACTGGAAAGTATAAGTACTTTCCCGAATTCGATATAATCGAATTTGCCGATTAACTCTCTTCGAGAAATCTCTATTTGATTAATTCTTCTTCGAATAAGCTATATTCGATTAACTTCTTTCGAATAAACGATATTCGATAATCTCTCTTCAAATAACTAATATTCGATAACTCTTCCTTTTCAAATATCTCATATTTGAAAATCTCACTTCGATTAAACTATAATCGATAACTCCCTTCGATGAAACTGACATCGATAATTCCTTTCGATGAAACTAACATCGATAACTTTAACTCGACTAACTTAACTTGACTCGACTAACTTAACTAATTTAACTCGACTTACTTGGTTCGACCAATTCGATTCGATTAACTAGGCTCGACTAACTGTATTGGTTTAACTCTAATCGATTAGTTCTATGGTTTAACCCTAATCGATTAATTCTATTTGACTAACCCTATTCGGCTAACTCGACTAACTTGGTTCGACCAACCAGGTTTGACTAACCTGACCCATTTGGTTTGACTGACCAGGTTTGGCTAACCTGACCCATTTGGTTTGACCACTGGGCTTGACTACTTGGTTCGACCACTTGGTTTGACCATTTGGTTCGAATACCATATTCGACTAACTCCTCTCGATTCATTAAAATCGATTAACTCATCTCGATTGACTAAATCAATTAACTCCTATCGATTAACTAAATCGATAAACTCCTTTTCGATTAACTAAGTTTGATTTGCTCGACTCGACTGACCAAGTTCGACTAACTTGACCAGCTTGGTTGTACTGACCAGGTTCGACTAACTTGACCAGCTTGACTCGATTGGTTTGACTCGACTAGCTTGACTCGGTTGGTTTGACTCGACCATCTTGACTCGATTGGCTCGACTCGACCATCTCGACTCGGTTGGTTTGACTCGACCATCTTGACTCGATTGGCTCGACTCGACCATCTTGACTCGATTGGTTCGACTCGACCAGCTCGATTCGGTTGGTTTGACTCGACCATCTTGACTCGATTGGTTTGACTCGACCATTTCGATTCGATTGGGTTGACTCGACCATCTTGACTCGATTGGTTCGACTCGACCATTTCGACTCGGTTGGGTTCGACTAGCTTGACTAGTTTGGTTCGACTAGTTTGGTTTGACCACTTAACTAACTTGATTCGAATATTTATATCCGACTAACTAACTTTTCTTTTATTTCTATTTATTTCCTAAATAGATTTCCTTTTGTATAATCTATTTATTTTCCTAAATAGATTTTCCTTTATAACTCTAATTATTTAATCCCTAATTAAATATCCTTTATTCTATTTATTTAATCTAAATAAATATTCCTTTATTTTATTTATTTATTTCTAAATAAATATCCTTTTATAAAATCCTTCGATTTTATAAATAGATTCATTTTCAATATAAATATTGAAAATCCCCTTTTCTACATTTTCAGTGTTTTCTATTGTTTTTAAACAACCAACTGTCAATGATCAATATCATCCAAACATATACAATCAACAACAGATTATATATCACAGTATAGATCACAATATACAAATAACAGTAAAATAAATGTTGAGGAATCCAGTCGGATTCCTCCAACCTGTTTCCCTGCATCCACCGATGTTAAACAACGTATAAAACATCACTTGCATTTCTAATGAAATACACTGATAACAAAATCACCATTTAATAACGATATATATATATATATGTAGATATATATATATATATATATATATATATATATCCATACTGTTTTCAATCAATTATTTAACAGTCAAATCTACAGTCCAATTTAACAATACAACTTAACAGTCCAAATTAACAGTACATAACTAGCAGTCAAATACAGAAATAAAATACAATTTATATTAAAATATAAATTGAGGAGAGTTAGTGAGTTTTTACTCACTTTTGCGCCTTAGCCGTTAAATAACGGTTTGCGTTTATCTGATTCAGTCGGACAATTTATTTCGCCATAAATAGTAACGAGCTCGGATTCGCTCCCGGTCAGTCTCATTGTGTTGCTCCCATCCATACGATCCTAACGTAACTTGTTTCGCTGAATTTCGTTTACGTATGACGAAGTTATGTCAATTCGAAATCAGCGTACATTTAAATTAAAATAAAACTTGAAACTTTAATTTAAAAAGTCCTTAACCTTTTTCACACGCCGGCCACCCAAGCCCATTCCTCCCTACAGCCCAACCCGCACCATATACCCTTTCTTCCCCCAAATCCTTCAGACCGTATACTGCTCCTCTAATTCAAGCCATGACCGCACCTTCAACCTTCCACCCGTCCCCCTTCTTTGAACCGAAACCCAAATAATTATCACCATCGTGCTCCTCTTCGAACCCTCCTCCATGTCTACCCTTTCTTCTCCAACTCGTTCACCTCCACCAAAACTGACCTTGGCCTCATCGCGACCGTACAAATGGACCACCCGTCATTTATTTCCACCGAACTGTCCCAGAAAATTCATGCGAGTTCGGATTTCCTTCTTGAACTCCAAAATACAACTTAATTCGCGTGTTGATCACCACAGCCATAGAAAAAATCAAACCCTAGGTTTTCTGTTGATTTTCGAGTAGTCCAAAATGGACGTCGCACTCCTCGCGACTGATACAGGAGGAAGATGATTGTTTGAGGAATACAATTACACTTGAGTTTGAATTTCTGGATTTTTGTTTGTTTTCTTTTTGATTTTTGAGAGATCGAATGTTTACTGGAGAAGTTTGAAAAGTGGACGCGTGAATTTCATTTGACCATAGAACTTTTGAGATTAGGTTTAGAATGAAGGTTAGGTACTTATAGGATAGGTATATTATTTTTCTAATTGATTATTTTATTTATATTTAATACTACGCTGTCAAAAATCGCCCTTAAAAATTTCCGTGGTCACCCACGATACCCAAAAATCACGAAATTTGACATACTGCTAGAGTTAGACATTACGGTCCCGACGAAACTGGTTTCGTCGAATTCCGACTTCGTATGCTCACACAGCGTATTTTTAACCGTCGAAATACTGACTGTTTTTCATTCTAAAAATCCGTACGGCCCCATACTGACTCTAAAAATCATGAAACTTCATATCTAACAACTATTTGACATTGCGGATCCAACAAAACTGGTTTCGTCGAATTCCGACTTCGTATGCAAAAGTGGCTATTTTTAACGCTCTAAATAGCCTATTTAAATATATAAATATATTTAAATATTATTAAATTAATTGTTTAAAATTAATTATTATCGTCTATCTTCACATATAATATCGTACAGCCCCAGAATATCATATCAGAATTTACAGCTTGATATTTCAGATTCCAGATTATCTCGATATTCAGTTTATACTGAAAATCCATTTATAACGTATATAAAGCGTCGCAAATTATAAAGGAATTCCACAGCGACTTTTCTGAAATTTGATTTGGACGTACATCAAAATCTACACGACGAAATCCCTATTTTTCTCTTCCACTAGAAAGATATACTCCACCAGCTCCACACGTTTCTTGTTTCATAGAAATCCGGCTTAAAACGAATCCTGTACATTCAGTTGAAGTCTGAATCGCCAATTAGCGAACTGCCGTGTCGTTTCAAGCTCTATTTTAATTATATTATAATTATACGTTCAAACTGATGTCGATTGAATATATTCGTCATTCAAATTCAATTCCAAACCGAATTATACCTTATATATAATCCATTTCACACGGTATTGTGAATTCAGCTATTTTTGACTATTTCGACATTATAATATATTATTATATTATAATTATTAATTAAATATTCAATATTATTTAATTCACGTTCTCGATATCGATAAATCAATATTTAATAATTAAATAAATAAATTATTCAACAGCTAAAATGCGGGTTACTACAGCCCTCGCCTCCTCGTGAGACCTCTATATAGTGTGGTAAAAGGGATACTGACTGATACAGATTCCCAACCAAAAATGCAATTTGACTTGAGTTACCCCTAGACTTTATTCCCAATTTAATTTACTATAGCCCAGACCACCATAAAATTGTTGTTGACTGCCTAGCTACCTTCGACCCCCTTAGAATTGTCAACAAACGCCTAGATTACTATGAATTAATTATTTTAGTCAGCCACTTATTTTCCCTAATCAGCTTACCCCTGATGTTGGAATAAGCCACAACTATGAGCCACTTATTTTCCCTATTCAGTCGTCGCTGCTGGAATAGTCTCCCACTGTACATTTTCTTAATAAGCCACTTATTTTCCTTAATCGGCTTACGTTGTCGGAACGGACCTCTATTTATGCTTATTGATTTTTTCGTATTAAACTTAACGACGAATTTGAGTTTATTAATAAGACAACTTTTTCTATATATCTTCTTGTTATATCTTAGGTTGCATTTAAGGTTGGGCTGTCAATGGGTCGTGTCGGGTCGGGTTTAGGTCGGGTTAACTCGAGTTCGGTCAATTCTTAAACGGGTTGGGTCAACCCGTTTATAAAACAGATCATATTTTCTCAACCCGTACCCAACCTGTTTATAATGGGTTGACCCAACCCGTGTAAACTGTTTATTTAAATGGGTCGGGTTAAGCAGGTTGACCCATAAACCCATAAACCCGTTTACTTGGCTGTATTCTTAAGAAAAGTCTGCATTTCAGAAATGCATTTAGCAAAATATATGCATAAGATACAATACATAAACATTCAAATCCACATTTCACATGAACATCCAGCAACAACAATGCGTACACTTAATTTAAGATGATACAATACAAATGACATCACACATATCACGACATTCAAGTATTCAAATAACAACGATACAAATAATCAAATATTCATAATCAACATGACAATGATATTCAAATAAAATAGAAACTCAATTCACAAAGATAGTAAATAAAAGTAACAACACTAAGTCTAACAGGCTCAGCCTGGTCCGTGTATGCTTAATTGCATATGCCATATGATGAATAAAAAAATATTTTATATTAAACGGGTCATGGCGAGTCAAAAACAGGTTCACAAGTAAACCCGAACACACCGTTTACTAAATGGGTCAGAGCGGGTTAACCCATATTAACTCGTTTATAAATGGGTTGGGTCGGGTTTTTCTTCGTGCGGTTTACGAGTCTCGGGTCATGTTAGAAATTGACGGCCCAAATTTAAACATTATCTTTTTTACATTCATTATACAACCCCCGCTATGTAGCATCTATTCAAATTTCAATTTGTTCAGTTTATCAGTGATTTAACCAAAATTACAGTTCAATTATGCATTATTGTATTAATTCAATATGCCTCAATTAATCCTTTTATACTCAATTCACGTTTTCCCAATATGTGCTTTTATAATCAAATTCATGATTTACCCAAACTGCGCAGAAACAAAAAGGGATAAGGGTTTAGGATATTTGAAGGCCCAAACTCAACATGATTTAAAGGATAAAGGCCTAGGCTCTCGCATGGCCTAGGCTCGAATAAATAAGAATTAAAATAGAACAAAATCTGAACTGAACATAAAATAATCTATAAAGGAAAAGAGGTAGAAATAAAACAAATGATTTATAGTAACATAATATATTATTGAAATAGGCTGAAGTAGGGACAAAAGCAGTAGTCAGATATAAAAGAATTGTTTACAGAAAAGAAACACTGAAATCTTTAAATTACTGAAGAAATAGACAACTGTTATACTATCCAAATAATCTCCAAATTATACTGATCTTGTAATCACAAAATATACGCATAGAAAATGATTTGCAGAAAATAGGAACAAAGGTAGAATAATAGATCTACAAATAATATTGTACATACAATAACTATTTGTAACACCCCACATCCGTTAGTGTCACTCACAAAGGGAATGCACTAAGTTCTGTGGAGCATTTAGGGTAAAAGATGCAGATAAATTACAAGACAGACAGAAATTAAACAGCGGAAAATAAAACTTTGCTTTATTGATAAAATAGTTTGTACAATGGTTTCTTTACAATATCAGAGTATCATCTGTCTTACAAAATAAAGAAGCATAAAAACAACATTTATATTCCCCGATTTTAGCAAGAGCCAGCCATAACATCTGAAAAGAGAGTCCAAGCAAACTTCGACGAATCTTCAAGCTGGGAAAGAGTGGCAATCCAACTTAACCTGAGCTAAACTATTCCCGCCTTTACTACCTGGGGGGGGGGGGAACGGAAGAAAAGAAGACGAAAGAAAAACAGAGTCAGACATAAAGCCTGAGTAAGTTCAGTAACTTCTAGCATGTGAACATGGAAAAACAAAACGACATGAATTAACTGAATACAAGATTACACCATGACGATAGGGTCAACAAGGTTAGACAAGGTAATCACAAGATATGCTAAGATAAGATAAACTGGATACGCTCTAATACTTTCGCCGCTTCGCTATTTCCTTGTTATCTTGGTTTCTATATCTCTGCATCGCCTATCTAGTGTCCCAACTAGTAACGATAATGTGATCCCAATCCCTGTATCTTCCATTGCCTTCCGGCATACATTCATTATTTATTACCTAGATCAAATCTAGGGTTTTCCTATCAAGTGCTTTCTAGATTTAACTAGAGTTTTACGCTATCTGCTGAATGCTTCTCGAGTTCAGGGTTTATGCCACCTAGTCCAACTAGGGATTACGCTACCTGTCGAACGATGCCCCCAAGTCTAGGACACACTACCTAGAGTGGTATATGTTCCTATACTTCCCCACGCATGTATCGTGAATCGTTATCGCTTGTCTAGATGCACATGTCCTGTAATGTGCAGTCCGAGTCCCGTGACAGGGCAAATCAAGGAATACAGAACTCGGTCGGGAGCTTTCCGATATCTGCCGATGCAGATGCTAAGGTCTATTTTTATTCCAGTGGCTATGGTCCCACTTGACCCCTCCCTCAACTAATGAAAGGCACACCTTGTAAAATGAGAACTATACGCCGGCCCCCGGTGCCCCACTATCCTATGGCCATCCGCAACCATAACTAGATAGCAAATATATGGCCTTTTGGAGTTCTCCGCCTTTCCGCTTCACGTATCTCGATTGACTCAAGACGGATGGTAGACGACAAGTTGCTATCACAGGGCTACCGTCTTCTCGCCGAATCACGCTGGTCCATCCTAGTCTTTAGGTTGCCACATATATATTGCAACCAAGGCTTACCCTCGGTTCTTCTAATGCAGACCTTAACCTCTGTGAGCCCAGGATGATCATCTGCAGCCTCACAGAGGGATACCAAGAGTACCCTCACGTCCCCTCGAAGCCTCGGGCTTCGTAACCCAATTCGTTGGAGCCTTCTTAAAACTAGATGGATGTCTGCTCCTTCGTGTTATACTAAGAATTACTACTTAGTTCTACTAACTAAGGTTTACCACTTAGTTTCCAAATTCCTTGTTTTCTTAACTAAGTTTTACTACTTAGTCCCTTTTTCTACTGAGGTCTACTACTTAGTTTTCTTTCTCGCCAGGTTGGGTTGGTTAAGTGTCTTTAGTCGATTCAAGCTATCTTAACCCTCTTCCCTTATCCTATTACACTGGTTAAGTGTTATCCCTTCATGCTTTTTACTTAACCCTATTCATTTATCATATTCTGACGGTTAAGCGTTCAAGTTTACTTAACCCTATGGTCTAGTCCAGTTAACATATTAATTTGGCTAAGTGTATTACTTAACCCCAACCTCTAGTCTAATTAACATGTTAAATTGGCTAAGTGTATTAATTTTACTTAACCCCACCTTCTAGTCTAGTCAACATGTTAATTTGGCTAAGTATTCCCATGGACTTAACCCTCCCATTCTAGCTTTAACTGTGCTAAGTTGGTTAAGTGTTCCTTAACCTTCCCATTCTAGCTTAACCGTGTTAGGTTGGTTAAGTGTTCCTATGGACTTAACTCTCCCATTCTTGTTCTAGCTTTAATTAATAAATTAAAGCCACAACCTCTCACATTAGACAGATATTGCTGCGGTTACTGGATGTGCCGGTCGGTTCCGGGCAGGTTTACACCGCAACTCAGTCTAACCTCGGGTTAGGCATATTCATGTTTTCTAAGTTCAAAGGGTTTTTGATTAATTTCCAAATCTGGTTTTGAAAACAACCATCCCGTCCTTCGGATCAGTTAGGGATAGCCAGGGAGGGCAGGAAACTTGTATTTTCCAAACCCAATCCTAGACACTATCCTCTCTGTCACCCTAGAACCTTCTGGTCTATGTGTTATAAAAAGGGATGTTATCAAAATACTTTTCTTTTGTTTATAAATTGTTAACAATTTATTTCAAAAGCCCATTTCCCCTTTTTAGACAAATTTGGCCTATATTTATTTGTCAAGCCTACTAGTATACTTATATTCTAGGCCCAAGTCCTAACCCAACATGCAGTTTAGGCCATTTCCGATTTCAAATCAACCTTAATTAACCCAATCTTGGTTTAACATCCTAATTCACAATTTATGGCAAAACTAGAATTATTGTTCTAGTTTACATTTTATGCCTAAAATTTAGCTTACTTACTAACGCTAAATTTAATATGTCAAAATCACATATTCCCTAATCCATGTCAAATTTCCCCATTTTCATTTTAATATGCATGTCATAATACATATTCCAAATTATGCCAATTTCCAAGTTTACAATTACGTTCATATTCATTTCCATGTTTTTCTCCAAATCGCATTCCCACCGTTCGAATAATCGTGATTCAACCTAGATTATAAATAAATCTAGATTCGTAGATAAAAAGGGAATGAATCAAAATGACAAGAAGGAATAATTGGCATAAAAAGGTTTGGATAACAATGTAGGTTCAAGAATATGGGTAGACCTAACTAAATAGGTAAATTCCCACTGTCTTAAAACCAAAGAATGGGCAAAATAGGTTCAAGAACGTGGGTAGACCTAACTTAATAGGTAAATTCCCACTGTCTTAAAACCAAAGAAAAAACCAAGGAACAGGTAGAATAAATAATTGGGTTTAGACCCAATTTCACAATCACCAAACTAAAGCAATATTTTCCTAATCATGAATCATGGGTGTCAAAATCACAATTGTCCTCATTATGTCACAAGCAATAGTTTATGTCCAATTCAAAGGCTTATGTTCTTAGTCATAAGTAATGTCCATGGTCATAGGCAATATAGGCGATGTTCATAGTCCAAAAGGGAAAATAATTCCCATAGTCCTAAGTCATTGTCATAGGCAAGTTTATATGTCCCAAAATCAAAGGCTTATGTCATAGTCCAAAGGCATATGCTTTCAAAGGCCACAGTTCTATAGTCATAGTCACGATTACAGTCTTATTTGTCCTCGAATCATAACAGTTCTTAATTCAGTCCAAGAGTATAAACACAAATTCGAAGAGAGAGAGAGAGAGAGAGATTTGGCATATTCCTTTATTCCTTTAATTTCATGTCACAAATAAAACAAAATATTCAGATCTAGAAATAACCAACTTACAGAAAATAGATCCAGAAAAGAAGGAAAGCGTGGCTATGATTCGTGCGTTGTTGCTTGAAACTTGTTTGAGCTAGCCTTTGAATTCTTCACTTGAAACTTTGATTTGAATCCCTCCTTAAAAGTCTTTTAGCAGCATCTCCTCGTCTTGAATCATATTTTATTTTATTTATTTAAGAAAATTTAGAGGAGGGGAAGAAGCCATGAATCTTAGCAGCATAAGGATAGAAGAGAATTGGTGCAAAGAGAATGAAGACTAGGGCTGTTTATATAGCTGCTCAAGACCTTATCGTACACGCAGCGCTGAGTCAGCATTGAACCTAGTTAAGAAAATAGTCCAGGTACGTAGATGAATCTAGCCAAACCTTATCATACACGCAGTGCTGAGTCAGCATTGGGTCCCACAAGCTATTTTGGCGTAAAAGTTTGATTTTCAAACTTTTGAATTTCTGGAATTTATTTAACTGTTTTATTCACATGAAATATTCTTATATGTATACAATTCCTCTAACGACCATTTTACGCGTATATATATACGCACAACTTTCATTTTATTTTCAAAATTCAAATGATGTTGCCATATTTCATTGACTGTAGCCTTATCTTGAATTTTATCTTTCGTATATCTATATTTTTGCATATATATATATTTATATTCTCATATGTATATATATATATAAATATATATTTTCTTTATTTCCTTATATGTACGTTCTTATCCTTTCAAATTTTGAATTTGTATACGTACATATATTTGCATGTTCAGTTGGCCCTCTCTAAAACAAAGATAAAAAATTATGTCGCCGCCGGGGTTCGAACCCCCGACCTCCATGCTACAAATCCAATGCCTTAACCAACTGAGCTACATAGGCTTTTGTTAATAAGTCTTAGAACAATAATAATTATTGTTCTCTCCTTACTTCTCTTTTTCATGTTAGTTACAATACTTAAATTAAACAACTGCATGGATCTTTTTCTTTTAATTTTTCTTTTAAAAATTAATTATACTTTAATTTGAGAATCTTAATGTCGCAGAATTACGAGGTGTTACACTATTTTTCCTAATTTACCCAAACGTATTCATAAATCTGAGTAATCATGATATCTCATGTGACACCCCACGTCCGTTAATGTCACTCACTAAGGTAATGCATTAAGTTCCATGAAGCGTTATAGGTAAATAAGAACATAATAGCACAAGACAGACATGTAAAATAGCACCAAAATTAAAAACTTCTAGAAAAACTTTATTTAAGTCATAACATCTTGGTCCCATATACTGAGTTTACATCATAAGTAACTAATTACATTAATAATCTGTCTTGCGAAAAATATCAGAGTACAAAAGCATAAAACCACATTTCCCTGTGAAGCCATAAGAGAGTTGACCAGAAGTCAAAGCGATACATCTATATTCCAAAATCCAAGCTAAGCTGAAAGAATCCAAATCAACTCTAAGCACTTCCACCCTGAGAACCTGGGGGGTGGGGGAACGAAAGAGAGAGGAGAGGAAACAATAAGGGTCAAACATAAAGTCTGGCGAGTCCAGTTACTTTTAAATATAAATAAATAAAATTATCATGAAGGTATATATAAAACTGGAAGAACAAGATAAGAGTAGCAATAACAAGTGTGAACTGAGCAAGATAAGATGAACAGGTTATATTGCGCTTCTTAAATACATTTCTCTGTATCGCGCAGATACTAGTATATCAGAAGTAGAATGATCCCTACTAATACCGTTCCATTACATTTTCTTGATTATTAGGTTACTTGGGTTAATAGCACTCAAGACTTATACGCGCATCGTACCCATTTACTTTCCCATGGATTCAGCTAATACAATATATGTAGTTATCACTCAATATTGAGATACACCCCATGGTACCCCACTTGCACGGTCTCCACTGTAATGAACGCAGTCCCTCATCCTATGTCGGAGTGACGTACGGATCTCTATATAAAATGTTATGTTTTGCATATATCTATCATTACTCTGCTACGTAAGCGTATGGACTGCCACCATCGATCGAATCAGATTCCTTATTGGAATAATGCCTTCTAGCCTACGATACACCACCCACAGCAGATATGCATGTATCTAGACTGTCCCACATATGTACTGTAACCGTAGCTCGATGCCTTAATCGCACGTCCTCTAATGTGCACTGAGTTCCACGGTAGGACGATACAAGAAACACGGAACTCGGTCGGGAGCTTTTCCATACCTGTACAGGCCCGTCTTTAAAGAGTCTCTATATACAGATATACCTAGGGTCTGTTTTCGTTGTGGCTATTGCCCTACCTCGGCCCCTCACTCAACTAGTAAAGATTGCAAGAGCTATGCAACCTCCCTTAATAACAACCAATCTAAACATCCATGTGGCTTCTACCCTCAACCCCATAACTCGATAGTGAAAGGTGAAATGGTATCTTGGGTTTAGCTCTAGTCTTTCGCATCCCGCTGGCTGTCGATGACGGATATCCGACGGTCTACTATCCTTGTTGGTCATGACCCTCTCTACCTCCTCATGAGGAAACTGTCGAATCACCCTGGTGTCACCTCGTCACAGCATTCTGACTGCATAGATACATCTGCAGTCAAGTCCCACCCACCTAGTAGTTACACGCAGACCCAACCTCTGCGAGTACAGCCTAAGACATCTGTCACTGCACAAAGGACTACTAGGAGCACCTTACGTAGTTCAGTAAGCCGAGTGCTTCCCCTTCCAGTCTTTTAGAGCCGTCATAACAATCAGATGAATGTGCGCTGCCCTCATGTCTTATAACACCTCGATGATCTACCCCATTGGGTTATTCACCCTCAAACGTACGGATTGGTCCAAGCGCCTTTCTTTAATATGTTGTTAGACCCCATGTCTAAACATTCTTTTACATGCTTTCCTTACCTCACCCGGCTCCCATTTAACTTGGTTATTCCCGTTCGTATTGAATTCCTATTCCAATTTACCAAGTTTCTCTTGCTTATTAATTTCAATTATATAACTTAATCCATTTAAGTTTATTAATAATCCCACAACATGTTATTCTCTAGATTGTGGCCCAAGGTCTATAATCTATTTTATATTCTTGCTTGGTTACATCATTACAATAACTTGTTCTCCATAATACATTATTAAGTATATCTCAATTCACATGTTTCCTAATTAACATGTCACTTACCATTTATGATTAAATATAGCTTATTTATTTTACAAATTTTCCTTATTCTTTCTCATTTAATCATAAATTCAATTTACACCGTCACTACAATTTACCGTTGTTTACTTAGCAGGTTATTACGCATATCTAATTCTATCATTTCTACAAGTTATGCTTACCCTACAAGGTGTCTTTTATTACATAACTTTATTATATTTTCCACCGGTTATGTATACCACTAGGTGTCTTTAATTACATAACCTTATTGGGTTAAGTTCGTGGGCCTATACGTAAATATTACCCACCCCCTCTATTTTACTTAACCCACCCACTACCCATCCAATTTTACTTAACCCTAACTTAAGTTCATAATCATACAATCCTTATGGATTAAATTAGGTTAAGTAGTCCAATTCATTACCATGTCCAATTATGGTTATAATGGGCTAGACCTCCCATATTAGGCCTACAACGTGTGGATGCTGGATATGCCGGTCGGGTCCAGGAAGTCTTATTCCAAAGTTGGGTGTAACCTCGTGTCTTAACCCGATTCGTATTTTCACACTTAGACCTCTCACATTAGGTTCAACATTAGTGGATGCTGGATATGCCGGTCGGGTCTGGGCAGACTTCCACCACTAATGCAACCTAACCTCGTGTCATAAGTGCAATTGCAGTTCCTAATTGTAATTACTAGACATTCCATTTTTATCCAAATCTAGCTCTATCATTATAGGTGATTATTTCTCTTTTTCCCCATATTTAATTATATGCCCAATTCACTATTCAAATCATATACTTTTACACCTCTTTTCAATTCACCTTTTAATTATACACCATATGCACTTTTTCCCAAGTTATAAGTCAAGGCATATACATATATATATGTTATGCACAAACCCAAATCTACATATTTTCCAATTTATGTCCCTAGTCCATATTCACCCATTTCAATACTAGTTATACCTGAATCCATATTCGCATATTTTCCAATGTGTGCCTAAAATTCATATTCACATACTTCACAATTTATGTCCCAAATCAGTACTTACATGTCCCAATTTATGCTCAAATTATATTTTCCAACGTATGCCTAAATTCATATTATCCAACATGACATATGCCCCCAAACCCATATTCGTATTATTCCAAATTTAGATCCATATTTTCCAATATCAATTATGCCCCAAATTATTTCTTTCCCCATTATTCCCAATTTCGCATGCTCGCATTTTTCAGCGTTAGGCCTAGGCTTGAAGGTAGCCTAGCTATATAAAAATAAAAAGGGAAAAGAGGGAGAGAAGAGAATCGAGAACAAGCATAATAACGAATTAATAATAAACTGAATAGGCATATTATGACAAGATTTAACATGGCACCGGTGTGAAGGTATAAAAGCAGATCTGATAGTTATGTCATAGTAGAACTGATTAGGCATTGATTCAAGATCCAATTTTTACATACATATCAAGATTTCTATTTAAATATTTAGATCTAACAATAACATGAACTCATAGTGAACAGATCTAAGGAAATGGACCCAAATTAATGCGAAGAACGTGTTGAATAAGTTGTTGTAGCCATTGCTGAATTTGTTGTAGCAATCTTCAAATATGTATAACCAACTTTGAATTGATTTAGAAGAAGAAAGGTCATTTTAATTTTTTTTTGCAGCAGAGCTTCACCGTCAGCATTATTTTTAGATGGATAAAACCTAGGTTTAGGGTCTTTATATAGCCTAGGGTTTAATGAATCTTGCTCAGAAAGGTGTCTAGATACAAAACGAAGTATTTCGCCCAGATCTGTCAGGGGTGGGTCGACCCCCCTTTGAGTAGGTCGACCTATGGGTCGACCCCCCTTTGGGTAGGTCGAACTATTGGTCGACCCCCCTTTGAGTGGGTAAACCCAACTGGGCGAGAAATCTGTCGCCTTCCCAAATTTCGAATTTCGAACCGAATTTCGAATTTCTGGACACATTTTTGAATTTCTGATATATATTCTTTTTGTGCGTATACAAATTTCAAACCTTAATAACTTCTTCATACGAGGTCCGATTTATGCAAACCAGGTATCTATCCTGACCAGAATTCCGAGACGGACGCAATGGCGCAGTCCATTTTACTTAATTCTGACTATTAAACTAAGTTTTCCTTAATTCGTTGTTAATTGTATTTTACATTGATTATTCTTTAATTCATCATCTTTAGCGTCGTTAAAATTTCGGGGTGTTACATCTCACCTAAACATCCTTATCCAAATGGCCCTAGTAGGAATCCCTAGATCTATATAAATATCCTCCAATTTGTGTTTATAAAAATCTAAATCTCATAATTCCATTTTTTTTATAGAAGAAATTTTGCATGGTGGAGGCAGAGAATTGAGAACGAAGTTGTTAGAATTAAGGTTGGATAGGAGGTTTATTTATAAGGGAGGTAGAGCAACCTTGGCCTTTAGATTGTAGGTTTGTAATATATACCAGTCAAGCTACGTTATCTTAGGTTCGAAAAAAGACTAAAAATGTGCTAAGTTTAGCAAAAACTATAAAATCAGCGTTAATACTTACTCTAGGAAATAATTCTTTATTAAACCATATTGATTTGACTTATTATCAATCAACGCCTAATTAATTACTTAATGCGTGTAATTAATTGTCCATAGTATATGAACCTAAAGACTTCTATATACACACACACATACACACATATTTAGGGCAATTCAAATTCGTATTAATTAATTGCAAGGATGTGCCTTACTACATATATATATATATATATAATAAAACATTCAATAAATGTCTAATAAGTTAGAACATTCACACTATTTTACACCCAAACTAAGGGCGTCAGCTCTCTCATCCTCCTCGAGCCAAACAATTCCCTAAATCCCTCAACCAACGCGTTCTATCCCAAATCCAGATCCGCCGCCTGTTTCGATTCCTTCTCCTCCAGATCCTCCGCCCCATTCACCTCCTCAATCGCCCTCTTCTCCTCTGCTTTAGCCGCTACCTCAAGTTAGATGGACATCGCTTTTTGCATCCAAGCCGCGTACTGCTAGTGATTTTACACCACCAACAATCAAGCTTAAGTATTCAGGCAACAACTTAATTCCAACTAAAGACATCGTTGCAGCTAGTGTTGTTGTTTGGAGTGAATACATAACGGGATTTTTTCTGGACTCCCCTCTTTTATACACCGTTGCTGTATCGCATCTAAAGCGACTCTGGAAACCCTGTGGATCGATCAAGGTGAAGTATAATGGTCATATGTTTTTTTTTGCTTTCTGATACTAATGATAGGTAGCGTATATTAGAATCAGACCCTGTTGTTATTAAAGATCAAGTTTTTATTTTAAAAAATTGGGGCATCAACATAGGAAATACAGGAAAAGGAAATAAAAGGTCCCTGTTTGGATAAAAATGTATAATCTTCCCATGGCTGCATGGTCGAAAATTGGAATATGTTGGTTAGCTTCACATATAGGAAAGTTTCTTTGCATGGATCGAGCAACTGAGAGTTTGGATTGGCTTGGTTATGCGAAAGTGATGGTGGAAGTAACTCCTGAAAGTGAACTACTAAGCATGATCTCTGTCATACTTATGGACGTCACAGAACACTTAATTACCATTGATTACATCTGGAAACCAGATATCTGCCATACTTATAAGAGTTTTGGCCACTCTGTAGCCAAATGCCTCTCCAACTTAGAAGCTTCGAAGATCGACTGTATTGGCAGAATAGATAAAGCTATGGGAATTCAAAGCATTTGTTAGTTTATAGAGAAAGTAGCAGGAGGAAACTTGAGGCGCAAAACTTTTCAAAACTGAGTTCCACTCTCTACCAACGCAGCTAAGCCTACTGTGTCGAATGTTAAACAGTAGGAATGGAAAAGAATGAATGGTGCTAATGCCAGTATGGCTGTTCATATTGGTAAATTTCAAAATGCAGATTCTGTTTTTCACACTGGTAATAGATTTGATTCTTTAATCAACTCTAATGAAGAAAATCTAGAAATTACTAATACAATGATGGCTGAGGAAGGGGAAATAGTCGAAGAAGATAATTATAATATGCTGGAGGAAAGTAATGATGGAACAACAGGGATAATGAACTCATTTGAGACAAGAAAGTCAAAAGAAAATGAGAACGTTGAAGTCCAATTAGCTTCTGATACGAACACTGCTGGTAAGGATGTTGGGAGCATCAATGTCGATGCTTCTCTAGAGCTAAGTAGCGAATAAATCGACTTTATTAATGACATAAATGAAGGTGGGTATGATGTCGACATCCCCATTATCTTTCCACCGGTGCTGATAAATACTGAATTCAACTTTAGGTCTGGTTTTCTAAATCAACTGAGCACCTTGACCAAGCCACAAAAAGCTAACGTAACTCAAAATCCATTGCAAAGACTCATTGATGATGTTACGAGCTTCGACAAGTGTGTTGGTGGTACTGCTATGCCAATGCGGATGGACGTGGTGGTTGCGCTGTGTAGATGCATTCAGCACGTACTATTACAGACCACTCTTAGAATGGACAGGATTATGATGAAGGCAACACACTGAGTACGGATGCGACGAAACTTTCACCTGACACTCAACTCCTTGCTGAAAAATTGGATGGCTATCTTAAAAACAGTGAAAAGGTGAAAGAAGGTAATGTGCAAATGCAAAGTGATGGTAATGAAAATAACATTGAGTTGTCACTAGTTGCTCAGCTAATTAAGCCAAATCATGAAGGTTGTCTGATGAACACTATCAACCAATCGAATAGTCCTATGGTGCCAAAAGATAAATCTCCACCTGATAAGGTGAAAGCAAAGAAGACACACAAGGATAAAACTGTGTTTGAGAGTATTGAGTGTTTGAGAACTGAAATTGAAAGTGGTGAGCACAGTGAAGATGTACGTGAGGGCAAGAGACAAGTAATTGCTAGTTTGATGAGAAACTACAAAGACGACTTAAGTAAGACATGTGGTCCCTATGCTAATATTCCACTACCGCCTGGTTTCAAGGCTTCTCCTCCAGATGCTAGAGATGACTCGACGGCTGCTGCTTCTACCTCATCTACTATGTGCAGAAAGGGGAAGTCTCCGGTTACTAGAAGCATGAAGAGAGCAATGAAGGAAACAGTGTTTGACAGTGGGTAATGTAGAATGAGAATTTTTTGTTGACAGGTGTTAGGCATGTAGTTGAATTAAAATGAAGTAACCATGTATTTTGCTATGTAAGTTATGCTATGAGCATATGTATGTCTTCTCCTGCGTGAGTTAGATTTTTGTGGTGGACGGACCACCTAAAAAATCAATTTTAGCTAGCTGCTAACAACATTCACCTCTACCCTATTGTATTTTGTTATTTGTTATAATAAAAAGTGTTACAGATCACTATAAAAACTAGTCGGCTTTGCCAAAAAAAAATAAGTTAGAACATTCAATACAGAATTTGAACATTATTTGCTATTTTGTCAAAACATGTATAGTCAGTGCGTATCCTATATATATATATATATATATATATATATATATATGCGTATGTACCTAAAATTTGAGAAACTTGTTAATTAGTGTGCAATTAACATGTGCAATTAATTCATAACGTGTGACTTATACGTTTCCATACTTTTATTACATTCTTTTCCAGTTTTGACATGCGTTTAAATTCCAAATTCAAACGCGCAATTAATATGCGTGTATACTTTGAAATTTCAATTATGTATATTTGCATAAGATTTCAAACGTCATTTTTAACATTATATTTATTTCCTGGTTTATTTTTTATGCATTATTTTTTCTTCTGTTTCCAACATGCATTTAATTTAATTTTCAACGCATATCATCATTAGAATTAATACGTGCATACTTATTTTAATTTACAATGATAGTTAACGTCATCAAATATATATACACTCACATGCACATATGTATATAAATGTACATATATACACGCACATATAAATATATAAATATACACTTACATTCACACAAATATATACATATAAATATATATACACATATATACACACACACATAAATATATATATACACATATATATACATAAACACATATGTAATCTTTTGTTTACATATGTACATACATGCGTACATCTTTTATATTGGTCTTCTTAATCTTTTAAAAAATATGTCTTTGGTGGGAATCAAACTCGCAACCTCCAGTCTAGGAAGTGCTTGCTTTACCACTCCACCCAACACTTATTTTGTTCATAAAATTAGAACATAGGAAGTTACTGGCTTTATGTGTGTTTCTTTTAAATTTTCTAAGTTAATATTTTCAAAACTATAACTTCAAATATATTAAAATTATATATCAGACTGTCGTCCTGAAAAGATATCTGCACTGGTTATAAACATAATATTCGCTTTATCACCTACTAGACATAAAATCTTATTTACTATTTTATTTTACAAGTTGGTTCTCAAATTTCAAAATGTCATAACTCCATCGTTTTAAATCCGTTTTATGCAAACCAATCTTTTATCTGATTAAGAAAATCGTAGCAGACTCAATGGCACAATCCCCGTTGCCTAGTTCCCATTATTTTAAAAACTATTCTTTAATCAGTTAATTTGTTAATTAATCACCATTTGTTAAAATTTAGGTTGTTACATGCTATGAGGCATGTCTAGCTATTTATGTAGAAAGAAAGAATCCAAGTGTCATGGCTATTCAAAGGGATACGACTATTCGTCGTTGCTTTCCTGAGGACAGAGGACATTCCAAGGAGGCATAGCCCAACCAATTCAAAGCATATCCCATCTTCAATGCGACATATTTTAGGGAGCAAAGTGTTGACCTGTCTTTCGATAAGGTGGTCAAGTTCATAAGAGTTCATAAT
The DNA here is from genome assembly GCA_030737875.1 of Allium sativum. Lineage (NCBI taxonomy): Eukaryota > Viridiplantae > Streptophyta > Magnoliopsida > Asparagales > Amaryllidaceae > Allium > Allium sativum. The sequence continues at coordinate 4,999,500 of CM060913.1, read as the reverse complement.
CAAAATACTCATGATGTGGTTTATGCACATTCATGCATTAAGGAATCAAACAGAGCAATCATGAACTGTCTTCAAATCTGGCTGGACCAAGATCTAGCTTGATTAAGTTGAACATATGGGAAATTCCAGGTCGACTAAAACTCTGGCTCGGTGAAAATTTTGGTGACAAATTCTGGATCGGCTAGAATCCGGCTCGACTATGTCATACCGGGTACAGGTCGAGCCGGATTATTGTTGTTGTTTACTTGCTCCACAGCATCATGATCAAGCTCACGATCTCCAATATTTTCGAATTAATATCCACATGTCCTTACTGAACCGGGTTCGAATCTCTTCTGTAAATAGCCCACTAGAGGAACAAAAAAATTATCTTTGGCTTCTATTATTTACTTTATGTAAACACATTGTACTCAAGATTTTAATATCTCAAAGCATTGTAATCTCAATTTGTTGTAATATTTAAGAGAAGTTATAAAGTGGATGTAGGCAATCCATAGCCGAACCACCTTAAATTGTTTGTGTGCGCTCCTTCCTCATTATAATTTACTTTTTATTCACTTTACATCTCTTCATCACAATCTCTGGGTGTATGTACCCTTGTTTGTGTAAACAAAACGCTTCCACCGAATTTGTAAGTGGATTCAACTTTACCTAGATACTTTTCATATAACTGTTTACAAAGCCTTGTATTATTGTTTTTGTATAGATTACCGAGTTTATAAATTAAAATTTCTAATTGGTGATGAACATTTTGTTAGGCAATGTTAAAGTGGAATCGTCTAAATGGGTAATGTTTCAGTTTTTCTCTTTCTTTGGGTTTCAATTTGTAATCAAAGAGCTTGCTAAGTGTAATGACCTGCAAATCTGTACCATTTGAGATGACTGAATACAACTCGTGTCCAACCAAATTGCATGAAAATATGAATCATTAATAGAAAAAAGTTAGAGGATGAGAAATAGAAAGATAGAAAATTAGAATAGAAGAGAATAGATAGAAGATAGAGCTGAACAACACAAAATCTCACAATCACAACGTAATAAAATATAAAAATAATCACTTTTGAAATACAAACTGTATTTACCCTTACATACATCATCAGAGTACATAAATATATAACATAGCGGAATAAACTCTAAATATCTAACACTGAAGCCTCCTGATATAAGCTCCTTCGGATAAATCTGTAAAACCCTGAACTACTTGACTGCCCATACAAATTTGGGCACCCAAGAGTTTAGGAAAAACATGGAAAAATAAACTCTTGGTCAGTCATGGAACTGGTATGAGTAAACGATTTTAAAACAACTTGCTTCAAATAAAGGGTATCTTATAAGACCACGCCATAAAAACGGAACGAGTTTTCCCCTTATGAGAATCCAAAACAACTTTATATCAAAACTCTTTGATATCATAGTAGTGTCTAAACAAATAAATAGCAATCTAGCAAAACGCTTGCATCTCACATTCTACATATATAGTATACAATCAAAACCGCGGGCGCTTATTGGATAATGGATTCTCATCTATGACAAGGTATGGAACCACCTTCCGATAGTGTATCCCTAGAGTGGAATACACTGGGTTCAATAAGAACATCTTGCAACCCAGCCACACTTGACCGACCACTCATTTCTCTTGAGTGTATCGAATATATTGTCACCTTACGGTTGCTAGCAACATAACTGTTCCGGGGAGATACAGAAATGAAAAGAAGAACAAATAGGAATTTCTCTTGATGATAACAATACACCCTAATTTGGAGCGACCCACTTAGCCATGCCGCCTGCCCGATTTTAGTCATTTCCCGATTGTGAGGCTTGAGGATGAACATGCCTTTAGATATATGAAGCGACCCGAAACTTCCCCGGTCTCCTAAGAGATGAGAAAGAACGAATTACTGTGAAGACAAGACAAATCAGAACACAAACAGAAGAACATTTCATTGTATATTACAACAATGCATCAGATTACAAGAATATACAGAGTATAAAAGAATATTACACAGAAATATCAGAGATTTAATTACATTTAAGTACATAGCAGCGGAAAATAATATAATACACAACTAGAAGAGATATACGGATACAAAGCTTTCCGGATATCATTCCAGCTGTAAACCAGGATCCTGTGAATATAAATCCGCAAAACCAAAACTACTAGCTGCCCGTGTCGAAAATAAGGGCACCCAGAGTTTAGGTTAAAACAATAAACTCCAGGTCAGTCATGTGACTGGTGTGAGAACTAAAATAGTTATTTAAAACTTTACTTTAAAAGAGAGTAATTCAAGGGACCACGCCGTATAACACGGAACGGGTTTCCTCCCAAGAATACTAGTGCATAGAATAAACAGCGCAATGCTTTTTCGAAAAATGAAGCTATTATAAGACCCAGGTCCCATCACACAATGCAACGCAAGCCGGAGGATAGGGTTTTACCTTATAACAGCCAAACATGCTTGATACGTTTAAAACAAATCATTTGATACTATAATAAGTGTATAGTGTCAAAAACCATTTCAATCATAAATATAAATCATAGGCGGCATGAGTGCCCCATCCCACTATGTCGCCATACTAGGCTCTACAAATAAAGCCGAAATACACGTATTGGAAATTGGATTTCCATCATGGTGGCTCCTGATTCGAAAGATCGATCGCGTAGTACAAATCACCGCGGCTTACGTCTCAGCGAGAGAAAACACCGCTATGCACATCCGCACTTTTGGGACTCAAGTATCACCGCGGCTTACGTCCCAGCAAGAGAAAACACCGCTTACTCTATCCCTCCGAGCACGAAGCTCAATATCGGTCGACCGAATCCACTACACTAAAAATGTATACTGATCAAACCATCAGTTTACCACCATCCCGGGCTGTGAGGCTCGCGGATCAACGCTATACACAAAGCCATGCTATATCAGCTGCACTTTGATCATCAACCACCAAACTTTGCTTTTCAACAAAAGTCTGGATCACTGCATCTCAGTATGCCACACTATCAATCCATATCGTACCACTGATTTCTGCCAATATATAACCTCTGAGCTCATATGTCTCAGAGAAGGGCGTTAAGCAAGAGAATAAATTCTCCGCCGCCAAACAGATATATATTTAGCAGAGATCAACAAATACAATATAAAGGAATACAATGTCGGACACACAATCCATTTACAAGTTCGTTCTGGGTCTGAACGAAACCGGAGGCACTTTCCTCGCATATCCATCCATCTCCAGGTACGTCTGGACGATCACCAACTGATTCCCTCATCCTGGGTGTACAGCCCAATCAAGATCATCAGTAATCACCCAAACGATGTGAAGACTTCCGGTCTTCAACCACCGTCTTCATCTTCGACATCTCGTCGAATCGGTTATTCATAATGGGTATAAACCCGGCCTTTCTGAATAACCCACGTATATAATAAACGAATGTTACACAAACACAACAAACGCCTCATTCCAATTCAGAATATTATTTTATTCACAAAATCACATTCTTAGGGAAAGGTTCCCATTAATTTTATCCAAGATAAATTCTTCTAAATTTATTCTTTAATCCTCCTATGGATATCATTTCAAACTAGTCGGGATTAACGAACCACACCGAAGTAATTATTTATTTTATTTCCCAATCCCAACCTATATATCCCATGGAGAAAACTGGTAATACTCCACATCTAACACCACGGTGTTATCGGTAAAATTAATTACCATTTCACGTTCAAATCTAATTAAAGATTTAACTATCGCTTTGGAGCAAAACTGATGATACTCCACTCTCGATCACTTTTCAGATTTTGATAATTAAAATTATCAATTCACATTTTAATCTAATTAAAGATTCATTAAAACTCAACTTAGTTTTAATCTTTTCAGAAATCGATATTATGTCTTTAACTGGGTTAAAGAACCAATGTCATCTAAAACACGACTCACGATAAACCCAAATCACATTTGATATTAAATACAAGGCTCTGAATAGAAAATATACCGGCTTACATTCAATATCAAATTCTGAAACCAACAAATATCGTATTGGAAATAACGATATAAAATATATCTTTCAAATCCCCATAACAATATTTGTATAGTCACGAAATCCAACATCGAAATATCCCGAAGATAATTTCGATTCAACTCCAGTCCAATCCACGTATTGGGAGTATTGATTATTTTTAAAATCACTTTCAAATTCAATTTATTTATTTCAAAAATAAATTGATTTTAATTCTAGTTCAAAACTAGTTCATTTCGATAAAAATCTATTTTTATCTTTACAAATGTGGAGTTTTTCACCCCCGTTCTTTCCAATTCACATATTATGATTTTACACAAATTATAGATATTTTTAATAATTTTATCAAGGCCCGTACAGTCGATTTCCATCTACGGCCATCGAACTGCACTTACAGCGACCTTTTTCGAATTTGATTTGGACATAACTCCAAATCCAACTGTTAGATTTCAAATTTCTAATATTCATTGGAAAGCTCTTTTCGATACGAACCCAACGGTTCCGGTTTTAGGAGAATCCGACGGTCGGATCTCCCGCAATGTCCGTTTGAAATAAATGGTCGAAATTCACGAACTGCCGCGGCGCGGCGCGTTCTATTCAGGCCATTATATATATAATATATATATATATTATATATATTTCGTCGATTTCCTTTTAAAACGAATTTTATAAATAGTTCTACATTCGTTTCAAAACAATTTCAACTTCCATTCCAATTCAAATCAAAATTGAATTCTTCTTTATAAATTCGTTTTAAAATTCATTTCTATTCAATTCATTTGAATTCATTTGAATTCGCTTTCAATTCAATTCATTTCGAAATCGTTTTCAATTCAATTCATTTTGAAATCGTTTTCAATTCAATTCATTTCGAAATCGTTTTCAATTCAATTCATTTCGAAATCGTTTTCAATTCAATTCATTTCGAAATCGTTTTCAATTCAATTCATTTCGAAATCGTTTTCAATTCAATTCATTTCAAAATCGTTTTCAATTCAATTCATTTCGAAATCGTTTTCAATTCAATTCATTTCGAAATCGTTTTCAATTCAATTAATTTCGAAATCGTTTTCAATTATATTCATTTCATTTCGAAATCCTTTTCAATTCAATTCATTTCGAAATCGTTTTCAATTCAATTCATTTCGAAATCGTTTTCAATTCAATTCATTTCATTTCGAAATCATTTTCAATTCAATTCATTTCGAAATCGTTTTCAATTCAATTCATTTCGAAATCGTTTTCAATTCAATTCATTTCGGAATCGTTTTCAATTCAATTCATTTCGAAATGAATAAAATCGATATAAATATCGTTTACGTCAAAATGGCGTCAATCTAATCAACACGACTTTATATTTTCAAAACTTCTTTATTCTATCCAACAAATGAATATTTATCCCATTCAACACATGAATCTATATTTATTTCAACACACGACTAATCTCAACACATGAGTACTGTCAACACATCACTATTGTTATATTCAACACATGAATTTTCTTTTATAATATTCATTACTTTCCCGATTGGAATGAGGCCCAATCAATCACCATATAATGTTAATTATATGGATTCCATACAACACATGTATATAATAGCATTGAAAAATAATCAACCATCAACCAAAGTGCACTACACTGTATAAGCATCAAATATAAATAGTCGACGCTTACACAGTCTGTCGACCAATCGATCGACAATAATTAAATAATTGGGATTCGTGTACGCCAAATATCATCCCAACACCCGTGTGGGGTTTCAAGTCAACAAACACATATTTTTGTTTGTGCAGTTGGGTGATGTGTAAAATTTATCAACCCAATCAATATCAGTCAAATCAGTGTAAATAAACAAATCGGCCGATTTGTTTATAAATATTTATTTACTCACTTTCACGTTAAAAATTATATTTTTAACGACAAAAATATTTTATTTCCACACTTGAATTTCTATTCAGTTCATTTACACAATAAAATGATATTTTTATTTTTCTAACATATTTTAGAAAATTTCGGCGGCATAACGGCACGATACTAGAAATGGGACGAGGCCTAGCCTTATCCCCGGTCTAGTGAAGGCCCACGCCATTCACACATCAATCAGTCCATTCCATTTCACCAAACAATTCAATTCACACCCAATAGACTAACCAACTACACAATCAAACAATTTAACAAAAAAGCCATCCATGGTCTGTGGATGACGGGTGTCGGGTGCTACTAAGCACCGTCTGCATCCTAGTATATATATATATATATATATATATATATATATATATAACTAGAAAAGAAATTGAAAGGTGAGAAATTCTCATATATAGCTATCCTAGCTCCACGGCACTTCTAATGCAGGAAATCTTCGCCAACTCGCCTTTTTGTCGCTTTCGCCCGTATTCTCTACATATGTAAAAATCGAATTTTTACTTTGCTATTCAATATATAAAAATCGAATTTTTATTTCGAAGTTCAATATATAAAAATCACATTTTTAATTCGAAGTTCAACATATAAAAATCACATTTTTAATTCGAAGTCAACATATAAAAATCACATTTTTAATTCGAAGTTCAACATATAAAAATCACATTTTAAAATCAAATCTTTTTCTTTATTTTCCTAAAACATTAATTTCAGTTTTAAAATGAAAATAAGTTTTCAGTTTTTAAAAATAAAATGAAATCAGTTTTTAAAACCTTTTCAAAATTAGTTTTCATATGTTTTTTTTTCAGAAAAATTCGGTTTTTTAAACCTTTTAGAAAATTCAGTTTAACCCCCTTTTTTTCTCAAAATCAGTTTTCTTTTTATTTATATAAAATAAAATAAAAAAATAAATTAAATAAATTAAAAACGACTTACAGAGGGGGGGGTTTTGCTGGCGGCGCGCTCTTCAAGGAGGAGGTGCGGGTTTTGGGTCATGGGGCTTTGGGGGGTTTCCGGCATCTCGAGGGGATTTGGCGAGGGCGGAGCAGCCGAGGGGCTCGCCGGAGCTGGCATCGACGGTGGGGGGGGGGGGGTTCGAGATTGAAGAAGGAGAGAGGAGGAGAGGTAGAGGGGGAGGACGGCGCTGGATCTGGTGGGGCGCACGCCTCCGGTGGTGGCTGGAGGATTCCGCCGCGCCTCCTTTCCCCTTTCTCTTTTTTTTTTATTTTCTTTCTTCTGAATGAAAACGAGAAGAGGGGGGGTTATATGAAAAAGATTTTATATATTTAATTTAATTTTAATTTATTTATCCTAAGGAGTTGACTTTTTATTCGACTTCGAAACGAGGCCCACCGACTGTCGCCCATAGCGTTTCACCCCCATTCCGAACACAATGGGATATGTATCGTAAGCTGATTCGGCTGTTACAATCAGTTTTCGTTAAATTTACATTTAAATCACTATATTGAATTTTAAACGTACATTTCAGATTACCGGGGCCACATACTAACTAGAAAAATTCCAGAAAAATATTTTCTAGCTTCGTATTGACGATACGGTCCTAACAAAACTAGTTTCGCCGAATTCTGAGACCGTTAGAAAAATGGTCATTTTCCAGTCGATTAAAATCAACTGAAACTGGTCAAACGCGTTTTCCTTTGCCACGCTCACATATTGATTCGAAAAATTATGAAATTTAAAACCTAGCAATAACTTCACATCCCGGACCCAACAAAACTGGTTTCGTCGAAATCCGAGGTCGTTTGCAAAATGTCCATTTTTAAGGGCCTGAATTCCATAGCGACTATTCAGAATTTTCAACTGGACATATCTTTTGATTCCCGCAATGAAATCTTGATTTTTTCGAATTCGATAGAAAGATATTATCAATTAGATCCTATCATTTTTGGTTTCACTAAAATCCGGATTGTTTTGCACCCGGTACATTCAATTGAAGTTTGAAATCGAATTATCGAACAACCGCGCCAATTTCAATCTTATTATAATTATATATAAATATTTATATTCTAACGACGACGCGTATAATATATACGTTCGAATTATATTCAAAATAAATTTCTCGTTGATATTATTTAAAATAATTCATTTTAAATAATCAAAATTCGCTAAATTTCCAAAATAAAAATTTCAAACTGGCCCAGATTTTCGGGTTATTACAATCTCCCCCACTTAAAACTTTTCGTCCCCGAAAAGGAACAAAGTCGAAAGTGGTTTGATAATTCAACTTTACGTTCGATCTGGCTTTCATTCTCCAACTTTTCAGTTTCTGAGAATTTTCAAAATTTCAAAAATTTGGCTAACACCCTAAATTTTTGAAAAATTTCGCCATAACCTCCCCTGCACCGGGAGCATCGGGGAATTTCAAATAGCTTCCCCGGTCCTTCAGATCTCAAAAAGAAAAATAAAAAGCCAAGCGGCTAGCCAATAGGCTCATAAAATCATCATCACCCAAACAAAACAGGAAATTATGTAGTAAACATGTACCTATTTGTCGGGCAAACAAATTTTATTCTCTGCTCTAGCCTCCTTGCCATGACCTGTTCAATGTAAGTATATGTATATGCAAGCAAATGCGACCAATTTTCAATATAGTTCGATATTTGATTCAATTAGGCATAATGGTTCAAATTAGCAAACAAATAAACAAACAACACAAACATCAATCAATTAGTAAATTAGAGTTTCTAACTCATAAATTGATATATATACAGAAAATCTTGTTTTTGATGCTAATTCACAACAATGTGTTCTAACTATATAAGTTTTGGTTCTCACACCAGTCTAATGGAAATATATAGATATCACACCTTCGTTACTCGAACATGAATACTAATGACAACTAGTCAATCATCAGAATCATCTTCGGGCCACTAGAGTATGATTCTATATCTATCCAGTATATTAAAACTTCGAATATACGTTCATGACGCGTATACGCGAAATCTATATATACTCGATTGTCCATATTCAAAATAAATAAATATTCAAATATGTTTAAAACGATTTAAATTTTCCAAACAAAAATTTTCATTTGAAAAATATACTCTTCACACTCGTTCTAGGATACTACTGATCCTATCTCTAACGAGTAATTCTAATTGGATATTGCTAATCCAATATCTGATGAATTCTTTCGTATGGTTCTAATGTGTCTTGTTCTCGAGCTCTGTAAACCAAAGCTCTAATACCAAATGAAGCGACCCGAAACTTCCCCGGTCTCCGAAGAGATGAGAAAGAACGAATTACTGTGAGGACAAGACAAATCAGAACACAAACAGAAGAACATTTCATTGTATATTACAACAATGCATCAGATTACAAGAATATACAGAGTATAAAAGAATATTACACAGAAATATCAGAGATTTAAATTACATTTAAGTACATAGCAGCGGAAAATAATATAATACACAACTAGAAGAGATATACGGATACAAAGCTTTCCGGATATCATTCCAGCTGTAAACCAGGATCCTGTGAATATAAATCTGCAAAACCAAAACTACTAGCTGCCCGTGTCGAAAATAAGGGCACCCAGAGTTTAGGTTAAAACAATAAACTCCAGGTCAGTCATGTGACTGGTGTGAGAACTAAAACAGTTATTTAAAACTTTACTTTAAAAAAGAGTAATTCAAGGGACCACGCCGTATAACACGGAACGGGTTTCCTCCCAAGAATACTAGTGCATAGAATAAACAGCGCAATGCTTTTTCGAAAAATGAAGCTATTATAAGACCCAGGTCCCATCACACAATGCAACGCAAGCCGGAGGATAGGGTTTTACCTTATAACAGCCAAACATGCTTGATACGTTTAAAACAAATCATTTGATACTATAATAAGTGTATAGTGTCAAAAACCATTTCAATCATAAATATAAATCATAGGCGGCATGAGTGCCCCATCCCACTATGTCGCCATACTAGGCTCTATAAATAAAGCCGAAATACACGTATTGGAAATTGGATTTCCATCATGGTGGCTCCTGATTCGAAAGATCGATCGCGTAGTACAAATCACCGCGGCTTACGTCTCAGCGAGAGAAAACACCGCTATGCACATCCGCACTTTTGGGACTCAAGTATCACCGCGGCTTACGTCCCAGCAAGAGAAAACACCGCTTACTCTATCCCTCCGAGCACGAAGCTCAATATCGGTCGACCGAATCCACTACACTAAAAATGTATACTGATCAAACCATCAGTTTACCACCATCCCGGGCTGTGAGGCTCGCGGATCAACGCTATACACAAAGCCATGCTATATCAGCTGCACTTTGATCATCAACCACCAAACTTTGCTTTTCAACAAAAGTCTGGATCACTGCATCTCAGTATGCCACACTATCAATCCATATCGTACCACTGATTTCTGCCAATATATAACCTCTGAGCTCATATGTCTCAGAGAAGGGCGTTAAGCAAGAGAATAAATTCTCCGCCGCCAAACAGATATATATTTAGCAGAGATCAACAAATACAATATAAAGGAATACAATGTCGGACACACAATCCATTTACAAGTTCGTTCTGGGTCTGAACGAAACCGGAGGCACTTTCCTCGCATATCCATCCATCTCCAGGTACGTCTGGACGATCACCAACTGATTCCCTCATCCTGGGTGTACAGCCCAATCAAGATCATCAGTAATCACCCAAACGATGTGAAGACTTCCGGTCTTCAACCACCGTCTTCATCTTCGACATCTCGTCGAATCGGTTATTCATAATGGGTATAAACCCGGCCTTTCTGAATAACCCACGTATATAATAAACGAATGTTACACAAACACAACAAACGCCTCATTCCAATTCAGAATATTATTTTATTCACAAAATCACATTCTTAGGGAAAGGTTCCCATTAATTTTATCCAAGATAAATTCTTCTAAATTTATTCTTTAATCCTCCTATGGATATCATTTCAAACTAGTCGGGATTAACGAACCACACCGAAGTAATTATTTATTTTATTTCTCAATCCCAACCTATATATCCCATGGAGAAAACTGGTAATACTCCACATCTAACACCACGGTGTTATCGGTAAAATTAATTACCATTTCACGTTCAAATCTAATTAAAGATTTAACTATCGCTTTGGAGCAAAACTGATGATACTCCACTCTCGATCACTTTTCAGATTTTGATAATTAAAATTATCAATTCACATTTTAATCTAATTAAAGATTCATTAAAACTCCACTTAGTTTTAATCTTTTCAGAAATCGATATTATGTCTTTAACTGGGTTAAAAAACCAATGTCATCTAAAACACGACTCACGATAAACCCAAATCACATTTGATATTAAATACAAGGCTCTGAATAGAAAATATATCGGCTTACATTCAATATCAAATTCTGAAACTAACAAATATCGTATTGGAAATAACGATATAAAATATATCTTTCAAATCCCCATAACAATATTTGTTTAGTCACGAAATCCAACATCGAAATATCCCGAAGATAATTTCGATTCAACTCCAGTCCAATCCACGTATTGGGAGTATTGATTATTTTTAAAATCACTTTCAAATTCAATTTATTTATTTCAAAAATAAATTGATTTTAATTCTAGTTCAAAACTAGTTCATTTCGATAAAAATCTATTTTTATCTTTACAAATGTGGAGTTTTTCACCCCCGTTCTTTCCAATTCACATATTATGATTTTACACAAATTATAGATATTTTTAATAATTTTATCAAGGCCCGTACAGTCGATTTCCATCTACGGCCATCGAACTGCACTTACAGCGACCTTTTTCGAATTTGATTTGGACATAACTCCAAATCCAACCGTTAGATTTCAAATTTCTAATATTCATTGGAAAGCTCTTTTCGATACGAACCCAACGGTTCCGGTTTTAGGAGAATCCGACGGTCGGATCTCCCGCAATGTCCGTTTGAAATAAATGGTCGAAATTCACGAACTGCCGCGGCGCGGGGCGTTCTATTCAGGCCATTATATATATAATATATATATATTATATATATTTCGTCGATTTCCTTTTAAAACGAATTTTATAAATAGTTCTACATTCGTTTCAAAACAATTTCAACTTCCATTCCAATTCAAATCAAAATTGAATTCTTCTTTATAAATTCGTTTTAAAATTCATTTCTATTCAATTCATTTGAATTCATTTGAATTCGCTTTCAATTCAATTCATTTCGAAATCGTTTTCAATTCAATTCATTTCGAAATCGTTTTCAATTCAATTCATTTCGAAATCGTTTTCAATTCAATTCATTTCGAAATCGTTTTCAATTCAATTCATTTCGAAATCGTTTTCAATTCAATTCATTTCGAAATCGTTTTCAATTCAATTCATTTCGAAATCGTTTTCAATTCAATTCATTTCGAAATCGTTTTCAATTCAATTCATTTCGAAATCGTATTCAATTCAATTCATTTCATTTCGAAATCGTTTTCAATTCAATTCATTTCGAAATCGTTTTCAATTCAATTCATTTCGAAATCGTTTTCAATTCAATTCATTTCATTTCGAAATCGTTTTCAATTCAATTCATTTCGAAATCGTTTTCAATTCAATTCATTTCGAAATCGTTTTCAATTCAATTCATTTCGGAATCGTTTTCAATTCAATTCATTTTGAAATGAATAAAATCGATATAAATATCGTTTACGTCAAAATGGCGTCAATCTAATCAACACAGCTTTATATTTTCAAAACTTCTTTATTCTATCCAACAAATGAATATTTATCCCATTCAACACATGAATCTATATTTATTTCAACACACGACTAATCTCAACACATGAGTACTGTCAACACATCACTATTGTTATATTCAACACATGAATTTTCTTTTATAATATTCATTACTTTCCCGATTGGAATGAGGCCCAATCAATCACCATATAATGTTAATTATATGGATTCCATACAACACATGTATATAATAGCATTGAAAAATAATCAACCATCAACCAAAGTGCACTACACTGTATAAGCATCAAATATAAATAGTCGACGCTTACACAGTCTGTCGACCAATCGATCGACAATAATTAAATAATTGGGATTCGTGTACGCCAAATATCATCCCAACACCCGTGTGGGGTTTCAAGTCAACAAACACATATTTTTGTTTGTGCAGTTGGGTGATGTGTAAAATTTATCAACCCAATCAATATCAGTCAAATCAGTGTAAATAAACAAATCGGCCGATTTGTTTATAAATATTTATTTACTCACTTTCACGTTAAAAATTATATTTTTAACGACAAAAATATTTTATTTCCACACTTGAATTTCTATTCAGTTCATTTACACAATAAAATGATATTTTTATTTTTCTAACATATTTTAGAAAATTTCGGCGGCATAACGGCACGATACTAGAAACGGGACGAGGCCTAGCCTTATCCCCGGTCTAGTGAAGGCCCACGCCATTCACACATCAATCAGTCCATTCCATTTCACCAAACAATTCAATTCACACCCAATAGACTAACCAACTACACAATCAAACAATTTAACAAACAAGCCATCCATGGTCTGTGGATGACGGGTGTCGGGTGCTACTAAGCACCGTCTGCATCCTAGTATATATATATATATAACTAGAAAAGAAATTGAAAGGTGAGAAATTCTCACATATAGCTATCCTAGCTCCACGGCACTTCTAATGCAGGAAATCTTCGCCAACTCGCCTTTTTGTCGCTTTCGCCCGTATTCTCTACATATGTAAAAATCAAATTTTTACTTTGCTATTCAATATATAAAAATCGAATTTTTATTTCGAAGTTCAATATATAAAAATCACATTTTTAATTCGAAGTTCAACATATAAAAATCACATTTTTAATTTGAAGTTCAACATATAAAAATCACATTTTTAATTCGAAGTTCAACATATAAAAATCACATTTTAAAATCAAATCTTTTTCTTTATTTTCCTAAAACATTAATTTCAGTTTTAAAATGAAAATAAGTTTTCAGTTTTTAAAAATAAAATAAAATCAGTTTTTAAAACCTTTTCAAAATCAGTTTTCATATGTTTTTTTTTTCAGAAAAATTCGGTTTTTTAAACCTTTTAGAAAATTCAGTTTAACCCCCTTTTTTTCTCAAAATCAGTTTTCTTTTTATTTATATAAAATAAAATAAATTAAATAAATTAAATAAATTAAAAACGACTTACAGAGGGGGGGTTTGCTGGCGGCGCGCTCTTCAAGGAGGAGGTGCGGGTTTTGGGTCATGGGGCTTTGGGGGGTTTCCGGCATCTCGAGGGGATTTGGCGAGGGCGGAGCAGCCGAGGGGCTCGCCGGAGCTGGCATCGACGGTGGGGGGGGGGGGGGGGTTCGAGATTGAAGAAGGAGAGAGGAGGAGAGGTAGAGGGGGAGGACGACGCTGGATCTGGTGGGGCGCACGCCTCCGGTGGTGGCTGGAGGATTCCGCCGCGCCTCCTTTCCCCTTTCTCTTTTTTTTTATTTTCTTTCTTCTGAATGAAAACGAGAAGAGGGGGGGGGGGGGTTATATGAAAAAGATTTTATATATTTAATTTAATTTTAATTTATTTATCCTAAGGAGTTGACTTTTTATTCGACTTCGAAACGAGGCCCACCGACTGTCGCCCATAGCGTTTCACCCCCATTCCGAACACAATGGGATATGTATCGTAAGCTGATTCGGCTGTTACAATCAGTTTTCGTTAAATTTACATTTAAATCACTATATTGAATTTTAAACGTACATTTCAGATTACCGGGGCCACATACTAACTAGAAAAATTCCAGAAAAATATTTTCTAGCTTCGTATTGACGATACGGTCCTAACAAAACTAGTTTCGCCGAATTCTGAGACCGTTAGAAAAATGATCATTTTCCAGTCGATTAAAATCAACTGAAACTGGTCAAACGCGTTTTCCTTTGCCACGCTCACATATTGATTCGAAAAATTATGAAATTTAAAACCTAGCAATAACTTCACATCCCGGACCCAACAAAACTGGTTTCGTCAAAATCCGAGGTCGTTTGCAAAATGTCCATTTTTAAGGGCCTGAATTCCATAGCGACTATTCAGAATTTTCAACTGGACATATCTTTTGATTCCCGCAATGAAATCTTGATTTTTTCGAATTCGATAGAAAGATATTATCAATTAGATCCTATCATTTTTGGTTTCACTAAAATCCGGATTGTTTTGCACCCGGTACATTCAATTGAAGTTTGAAATCGAATTATCGAACTACCGCGCCAATTTCAATCTTATTATAATTATATATAAATATTTATATTCTAACGACGACGCGTATAATATATACGTTCGAATTATATTCAAAATAAATTTCTCGTCGATATTATTTAAAATAATTCATTTTAAATAATCAAAATTCGCTAAAATTGCCAAAATAAAAATTTCAAACTGGCCCAGATTTTCGGGTTATTACAATATAACACGTCTTCATTCACTTTGAATGCTACATCGTCAAACCTGCCAAATCACAAATTGATTTCCTCAAAAGTACCACAAGTATAAATCTAAGAGAAACGAATTCCACCGCCACCAAATGTAAATACGTTTGAAGAGATCAACTTATGCAGTCTATTAAGCCTACTGTGTTAGGCATTCATCCATGCAAGTTGTCCTAGGACTGGACAAACCGAAGGCACTATCCTGTAAATCCATCTTGGGCAATTCTACCTAGGATTGATAGAATAGCCCTTGCATAACATCATCTTCAATGGACTTCAATAATTTCTTACTCGAAACATATATATCGAATCGAAGTGGAATTTAGATTCTGGTCTCTTCGAAAACAACAATGAAAAAGTCTAGATTTGATAGTCGGTGATTTAACTATCAAATATAAAATAAAGTAAACATATTTATTATCATTGGATCTGCTAAGCCTCTAAATTATTTATAATTCAATATTAACTTATTTATGTATATATATTTGAAACATAAGTATTACTTAACTTTTAAATTCTTATTATCAATCTTACCTGAAAATCTCATTCTTGAATATCAGTTTCATGGATGAAGACGATGTTCAACTCAAACACTCATTTTGAACACAAACTAATACGATCTATCGGATAATAGTGAATCGGTCAAGTTGGGGTATTTTAATTACCTCTCATACCTTGAGCCAAAGTCATTCTTATCGTTAAGATTCGTAGAAGTTCGATATCAAAATATTCGACAAAACCATAAATTGGTAAGTCCATTTGATTTACAAACCTTAAAACAATATTTTACAACATTGTTGTTGTTTGAAACGTTGATCAAGTCAATTTAATTTACTTAAATATTAAATCCGGGAATTTTAATCCAAACATTGGACTTGATTTCCTTATCCTCTAATATTTAAATTATCGTTTACTTTACTTAGTTAAAAGATTAATTAAGTCAAAAACATTCAATTTTAACTTCTCTATTTAACTTAACCAGTATCCTGCCCAAACTGTTAAAACATGATTTATTTAATAATCAACTTCCCATTTAAATGATTGACTTACATCAAATAAATTGATTAAGCAATTACAATAAATCTTTCCCTTTAAAATCAATTGATAATATAATTAATTTAAATTTAATAGTTTTTTAAACAATTTATATCCAATTATCAAAACTTAAGTTTATCAAAAATATAACTTAGTAGTTTCAACGGTATATTAATTTATTCTACTAATGAAAATATAACTTAGTAGTTCCAACGGTATATTCAATTAAATTATTAATTTATTCTACTAACGAAAATTTCCAGAAATCCTGAAATTTTCGAACACCTTAACTTTTCGAAAAATTTCGCCAGCACCTCCTTTGTACTGGTCAATAGCTCAACCTCCAACTCGCCTCTCTAGGCCTTCTCCAATCCAAAAGAAAATCAAACAGCAAAGCGGCTTGCCAATTCGGCTCATCAACATCTCAAACCCATATATAATATAAACTGGTACCTTTTTGTCGGGCATATCAATATATCCTTTCCATGTGTTACCAATTCTGCATATAACAATGTCATTCCAATCATTCGGTTATACCCAAGCCAAATTCTGTTCTTAACTCAGATTCTATTTTTGATTTCAACTCTTAACATACCAGTCAAATTCCATTTCGGATTATCTCTAATCCAATCTAATTTGATATTTTCTATCTCAATTCATTTTCCACTTAACTGGTTTTAATTCAATTTCTATTTCTATTTGCTTTTACAAATTCTAATTTAATTTGTTTTAATTCAAATAATCTTCCCTAGAGATTTTCAAATAGTTTAGCTTTTCTAAAACCAGAAATCCCCTTTCAGGATTCAAAAACAACTTGATTTCCACAAAACAATTCAAATACAAAATTTTTGGTAGTAATCCGTCACTTAGCCACTCGAAAATGAACACTAATGATGTCGCGATTCATCATCAGGGTTATTTCCCAGCTATCGAAGTGAGTTCAATACTATATCACTTTTAAAACCATTTCTAAACACTTCCATTTGGAAATCTATTTCCAAAATACCATTCACACTGCTTGTAAAACAATTTAAAATCTCCCAGGATTTTAAAATTCACATATATTTAACCCATATTCATTTACAAACACTATTCATATTTTTGGAATTTTAATTCCAATTCAGATTTAATTCATCTGATTTCACGTATTTCACTTATATGAATTTTGATTGGTTATTTACATAACCATTTAATTTATAATCTTACTCGATTATAATAACAACCAATATATTATAATTCCAATATATTATAATTCCAATATATATATTTTGCCTATATCAAAATATACTTTGGGTAAAATTATTTTCATTTACCCTCTTTCCGAAACATATCGTGTCGACCCATCGTATTCGAGTGTTTAGAAACTCCTACCGATACAGTGGATCAAACTAATCGACTAGAACTCATAAACAACTCAACCAATAAATCTCCACAATATAAAACAATTTTTATATCAATAAAAAATATGCGCTCGTGTATATCCACTCAAACTCAATCTAGGGTATTACTAACCCCATCTCTACTGAGTCACGCCACAGAGCTAAGGTAATTACTTAACCTTTAGCTCTGATACCACTGTAACGACCCGGGTTTTCACGATCCTGGATATCGACATAAACTCAATGTCGACTACCCAAGCATCATAAACACTGGATAGTCCATGAAAGAAATTAGAGGGTGAAAAAAGATAAGATAGAAACTTAGAATAGAAGAAAAAGAACATACAACATCAGAGTAACAAGAATCTCACAGCGGAACAAACAACATATCATAGATAACATATCCTTGAAATAAAATCAGTATATGTATACAGTAACATTATCAGAGTACAACACTTACAACACGGCGGAATAAACAATAGCTATACAATCCTGAATCCTCTTGCTCCAAGCTCTCCAAGTATATCTGTAAATCCTGACTACTTGACTACCCGTACAAAATTGGGCACCCAAGAGTTTAGGAAAAAAAACAAAACAAACTCCGGGTCAGTCATGGGACTGGTGTGAGTAAAACAGTTTAAAACAGTTTGAGCAATTAAACGATATCTCATAAGACCACGCCGTATAACAAAACGGGGTTTTCCCTTATGAGAATCCAAATCACTTTGATTTAACTTTCAAATCATTTTGAAAGAACAATGATCTTTTATATCAAAACTCTTTTGAAATTATAATAGTGTCTGTCAACCACAATATAATAATCATCAAGTAGAACACTTTCATCTCGCGTTCCACATATATAGTATACAATCAAAACCGTGAGCACTTATTGGGTAATGGGTTTCCAACTATGACAAGGTATGGAACCACCTTCCGATAGTGTACCTCTAGAGAGGAATACGCAAGGTTCAACAAGAACATCTTGCAACCCGGCCACACATGACCGACCACTCATTTCGCTTGAGTGTATCGAATGTATATCACTAATGGTTGGGATCAGTAACCCTTTTGCCGAATGGGACAACATCGAATAGACTAAAGAATGAAATGAATATATCTAGATAGGTGATAATACACCCTAATGGAAGCAACCCACATAGCTATGCTGCCTGCCCGTTTTTTGTCATTTCTCGGTTGTGAGGCTAGAGGCCACGCTTATCTCTGACAGATCACGCATATATTCATTTGAATGTCATATCGTCATACCCGCCAAATCACAAATTGATTTCCCCAAAAATACAATAGGTATACGGCTAAGAGAAACGAATTTCTCTGCCACCAAACGTACATACGTTTGAAGAGATCAACTTACGCGATCTATTAAATATACTTTGTCAGACATTCTTCCATACAGGTCGTCCTGGGATTGGACAAACCAAAAGCACTACTCTGTAAATCAATCTTAGGCAATTTCTACCTAGGATTTCCAGAACAACCCTTGCATAACTCCGTCTTCAATTATCTTTATCATATTTGATTCGCAACGCTAATGCCCATACGGAGTGGTTTTCAGATAATGAATCTGATCCCGGTCTCTCCGTATTGACAACGGAAATGGTCAAAAACTTCGATAGTCGGTGAGTTAACTATCAAACAAAAACACATGTGCAAACAATGATATTATTTCCAGATGGAAATTATATCGATCAAACATCATTTAACATTTATCTCTTTAGTTCATTTTTCATCTCCTTTTTCCCTATATGCAACATTTCCTATTTTCTAAATTTAGAAAATATACATTATTAATATTGGGAAACATTTCCATTTCTTGTTTTCTATATTAGGAAACATTTCTGATTCTTATTTGGAAAACATTTCCAAAGCTTCTACATTTGGATTTAACCAGATATTTAAATAAAACATTGCTATGCCAACTCACACCATTACACTCATTAACTAAATTCACTTAACCAACCTTCACTATCGAACCTTAACCATTCCTTAGTTAAAAACGAAGTCAATCAAGTTGGGGTATAACTACCTCTCAGACCTTAACTGAACAACATTTCTAACCTTGAAATAGATAAAGTTCGTCTTTTAAAACTTTAACCAACTTCCTTACGTAACTCTCGGTTCTATTTATGAATCCACTTCTTTTACAGAAATCATTTGATTATGACAATAGTGTTATAATCCCAGGCTTTCGAGATATAATAACTTAAGTATAACTTTTATTTATTAATTTGGATAAATAAACAAACCACTAATTTATTAATAAATAAATAAATCTCGATTAAAACAGAAAGTGAATAGTGCTTTCCCGAATTCGATATAATCGAATTTCAACGTATAACTCTCTTTCGAAAAATCTATATTCGATAACTCCTTTTCGAATAAACTATATTCGAAAATCTTTCTTCGAATAACTATATTCGATAACTCTTTTCTTCAAATAAACTATATTTGATATTCTCTCTTTCGAATAAAATATATTCGATAACTCCTTTTCGAATAAACTATATTCGATTAACTCCTTTCGAATAAACTATATTCGATAACTCCTTTCGAATAAACTATATTCGATAACTCCTTTTCGAATAAACTAATTAGCAGCTTTCGAATAAGTGTATTCAATAACTCCTTATCCTTTTAACTCTACTCGATTAACTCTAATCGATTAACTCTAATTCGATTAACTCTAATCGATTAACTCTCCTCGAATAACTTATATTCGATTAACACTCTTCGAATAACTTATATTCGATTAACTTACTTCGAATAACTAATATTTGACTAATTCACTTTCGAATAACTTATATTCGATTATCTCTCTTCGAATAACTTATATTCGATTATCTCACATAGAATAACTTATATTCGATTACCTCTTCGAATATACTATATTCGATAACTCCTTTCGAATAACTATTATTCGATTAACTCTAACTCCATTAACTTTAACTCGATTAACTTTATTCGATTAACCCTAACTCGATTAACTTTAATCGATTAACTCTTATTCTAATAACTCTATTCGATTAACTCCATTTGAATAACTCTTTCCAATTTACTCCATTAACTTTGACTTCGTATTTCAAAATAGTATCCCATTTCCAAATTCTATTTATACTTCTATTTATAGAATTATTCATGCGAAATCTCCTTTTTATTTCTAACACTTAAATCGCATTTATAATTCCCTTTATAAATGCCGAGTTCACATTCCATTTAAAATATCAGTGTTAAAACTGATTTCTATTTCTCTATATAAGTTTAGACTTATAAATTCATTTATCAAATGATAAATAATTTATTTAATTTATAAAACATTATTTACAAATTAATCTTCTTAACTTACCTATCAAACAGATTTCTATTAAATATTTACTTTAGATCCTTATCATGTTATAACCGTGTACGAAGCGCGGGTCTAAACCTTCCTAATGTAAAATTCTCTTTTTATAAAATTCTATTCGTTTTATAAATATTTCCTTTTCTATTTGTTTTAAAAATACTTCCTTTTATATTGGTTTTTCAAATACTTCCTTTTTAATCCTATTTATTTTCCAAATAAATATCCCTTATAATATCTTATTAATTTTCTAAATAAATATTCCTTTTATAAAATCTTATTTATTTCCTAAACATTTCCTTTATAATATATTATTTATTTCCTAAACATTTCCTTTATAATATCTTATTTATTTCCAAAATAAATAATCCTTTTATACTTCTATTTACTTTCTAAATAAATAATTCATTTTATACTTCTATTTATTATCCTAATAGATATTTCTTATATGATTTTATTTATTATCCCAATAAATATTCCCCTTTATAAAATCCTTTGATTTTATAAATAATTCCCTTTTATAAAATCCCTTGATTTTATAAATATTTTCTCTTTAATAAATTCTAATTCATTTTATAAACAAATATCCATTTTATAAAATCCTTTGATTTTATAAATAAATTTCCTTTTTATAAAACCCTTTGATTTTATAAATATTTTATTTTCAATAAACACTTTGAAAACTCTCTTTTTACATTCCGGTATTTCTTATGGCATTTTAACAAATCAAATAACAATACCAGTGTCATCACAATCAATCACAGATTACATATCACATCATATCACAGTAGATGAAATCAAACAGTATTAAATGTTGAGGAATCCAGTTGGATCCCTCCAACCTATTTCCCTGCATCCACAGATGTTACACAATATAATCATCATCAATTTTAGTTTAATATGAAATATTCTGATAACAGAATCAATATATATATATTTAACGATTTATATATATTTATATATATAATTTCAACCAACTGACTAGCAGTTCATCCAAATAGTCAACATACAACAATCAATCAATATTTATCAGTTCTAAAAATACGTTATAAAATATGAACTGATAGAGTTGGTGAGTTTTACTCACGTTTGACGATCATCGTTAATAACGATAACCATCGCTTGATTCAGACGGACAATTTATTTTGTAATGAATTGTAACTAGCTCCAATTCACTCCCATTCAGTTCCATTATGTAGTGTCCGTCCATACGATCTTAACGGATCTTGTTTCGCTGAAATCCAACACGTATGGCAAATATACGATTTTTACAAGTTATACTAATTTAAATTTAAAATAAACATGATTTATTTTTATTGGGCTTAACCTTCTTTTCCTTTCCCGCCCATTATACATGTACTCGACCCACGTATAAACCCTTCTTCCCAGATATTCGCGATAGCTACAGACCCACAAATCATTTCCTTTGATCGATCGTCGGCGACTCTAGAGACCCCCGAACATCGCCCAACTCCGGCCAATTCAAACCCTGACCCTCCTTTACTGTTTGACACCATCAACTCCCTCCACAACCACCCAGAACGACGTCAGCATAAAAAAGAACGGAGCTCCTTTCACCTGAAATAACTCCAGCTATGGATGACCGGAACTGACCGCACCACCAGTGGTAGCTGCGCCATCTCCTCCCGTTCTTACGCCCTTCATACATCTCCTCTTATCTGTGCTCCAACCGCCAGAAATCCAAAGACCTAAGTCGACTGTGGAAAAACCCCAAAACTAAAACTGACATCGAACGAGTAAACAAGGGTATAGACTTGAAGGAAATCCATCCAGGAATTCAATGATATTCGAATCAGGATTTATAGAAATTTATATGAATTGTTTGGATCTTAGGAAGATGGTTTTTCACTGATTAATATTTTGATGATAGCGGCAGATGTTTTGTCCAAAGAAAATGAAGTCCTAGAGTTAGATAAGGATAAGGGGTATTTATAGGAGATTTAGATATATTTTTTCCGAATATTATATTAAATTATAATCAACTACTGTTTTTATTTTTCCTTTAAAATTCCTGTAATCACACATGACATCCAAAAGTCACGAAACTGGATATGCAGCTACAGTTCAACATTACGGACCCAACGAAACTGGTTTCGTCGAATTCCGACTCCATTTGCTCACACATCGTATTTTTAACCATCAAAATATCGATTGTTTTTCACATTAAAAATCCGTACGGCCACACACTGACTTCAAAAATCACGATACTTGAAATATAACAATAATTTAATATTACGGATCCAACAATATTAATTTCATCGAAAACGGAGTTTGTTTGCAAAACTAGCTATTTTTAAAGCTCTAAATAAACCCATTTTAAATATAAATATATTTAAAAATAATTAAATTAAATATTTAAAAATAAATATTATCGTATATATTCGCAATAGAATATCATACAGCCCCACAATATTCCTATATGAATTTCTAGCTTGATATTTCAAATCCCGATTAAATTGATATTCGATTTATAATGAAATTCCTTATATATCGTTATAAATTATAAAGGAATTCCATAGCGACTATTTGAAAATTTGATTTGGACATAAATCAAAATCTACCCGACGAAATCCTAATTTTTCTCTTCCATTAGAAAAATATACTTCACCAGCTCCGAACGTTTCTTATTTCACGGAAATCCGATTTAAAATGGACCCTGTATATTCAGTTGAAGTTCAAATCGCCAAATAACGAACTACCGCGCCATTTCGAGCTCGAATTCAATTATAATATAATTATATGCTCAACTGTCATTAATTAATTTTATTCGTTATCGTAATTCAAT
The DNA here is from genome assembly GCA_030737875.1 of Allium sativum. Lineage (NCBI taxonomy): Eukaryota > Viridiplantae > Streptophyta > Magnoliopsida > Asparagales > Amaryllidaceae > Allium > Allium sativum. The sequence continues at coordinate 4,975,522 of CM060913.1, read as the reverse complement.
TCTAAGCTGAATTATATATTTTGAATTGTCCAATTCACACGATATTGTCAATTCACTATTTCCGACTATTTCAGAATTAAATATATTATTCTATTATTTATATTAATTAAATATTCCATATTATTTAATTAAACAACCATTAAATTATCTGAATCACTATATAAATATTTAAATAAATTTATTATTATACCGTAATAATACGGGACATTACACTCTGGTTCCAAGCTCTTTGCCTTTTTTCCTTCCAGTCTTGGTTCGATTTTACTATGTTTTGAGTGAGTTTGTGTGGGTGTTAGTGTATATATATAATGAGAAATGGTGTATAGCTTATAAGCTTTAGAGGGTAGAGTTTTAGGTTGTTTTTGTTGATTGAAAGGATATAATGTGATAGCATTTCTCATTGCTATTTTCCAGTCATTTGGAGTGCACGGCTATTCTGTGTTGTACAAACCATATGCTAAGATATATTTATAGATTGAAGCTTCTTCCTTAAGTACTTAGCCATGTTCCTAGCTAGTCCATTTAATTGCTTCACTCGAAAAGATACAGCTATCTACGTAGTAAATGGTGTAGGATGCCTACAACATATGGATTGAATGTACACTGATTTTTTTTTTGTCACTTCTATTTGATTGATAAGAGAAGCAATGGCTTAGGCTGCTGGTGTTATAAAATAACATGTGCTGATGTGCTAAGGTTTTAAAGGAATCAAAACTTCATTGTAAAGCAATTCAATATATTTTATTTTCTTATGTACAAAATGTATTATACTTGGCAGCCAAGTATTCAATTTTAAATGTTTATACTTAGATATGTAGCAAATAGAAATTTTATGTAAGTATTCGTATTAGTTTTCATAAAAATCAAAATTTATATTTTACATGGATTAAGAACAAGTTCAAATGCAAACAAAATATTACAGCAACATTTACTTGTGTATATATTAAAAATATAACAAGTAAAAATATACAGATAAAATTTTCACTATTATACTAATTTTCTAAAATATTCAAATATTATATTATCTATATTTAACCAGAGTTTTAAAACATTACTAAAAATACAAAACAATTGACAAAGCATTACTAATTGGCTTTATATACATGTATACACTAATCTAGAATTATAAATCATTTAATATACATGTGTGTATATATATATATATACTTGAAATTCCTCAATATTTATTATTCCCAATTTATATCTCAAATCAACTATTGAAATAATCCATAATAAATTGTATTACAAAAGCATTCAAAAACTGGGACATTGCAATCTACCCCCATTAAAATAATTTCTTCATCGAAATTAAAGAGCAACGAGGAGATTCCAGTTAGATATATATATATATATATATATATATATATATATAGACTTATACTGAAAATACATCCATGGGTCATCCCCTAACAATCACAACAACACAGCATCCAAAACACATAGGTTATCTACCAAACAATTCACAGCAATAAAAAGATTTAATACATCAGCAATTAGCTATCAATCACAGTAATTTCCATAACTAGAAATATTTGTTACTACGGTTGGAATACATTTCCATTTCTTGCTTATACCTTTCTACTCTTCACCAACATTCATAAGATGCTGACCGTAAATCGGTAAGAAAATAATCCTCTAAGCATCAACTTCGAAGACCAAAATCAACATATGATCAGTACTTAGAAAATCATTTAACTCAATCGATCTCTAGTTAGGTTCCAATTTGTTAACTCCGTTTAATTTTCAAATTCCAGAATCCAAATCTTCGATTTTTTTTATTCCAATCCAGTTCGAAATCACATGTATTAATTTCTTTCAAAATTCCAAACCTTTGAATTTTCCATAACATCTTGTTTCCTTAAACAATTTTCCAGTTTGTCTTATTTGTATATTTTATTTTTATACAAATTCAATTTGGTTCAATATATAATCATTATAATCTTATTTGATTATAATAACAACCATCGACATACCCATATATAATAATAATTTCAGAAAACTATTCTTCTATAACAAAAAAATAATTTTGGGAAAAAATATTTCATTTACCCATCTTAAAACAATACTATGTCGAATTGTTTTGTTCGAGAGTTTAGAGTTTAGAAACACCTATTAATACAGTTGTACATCCTGCATTGACCAGAATTCATAAACTTCTCAACAAACCAATCATCATAATATAAAAAAAAACAATAACAAGTACGCACTCATATATACTCAAACTCAATCTAGGGTATTACTAACCCCATCTCTATCTAGTTACGCCACAGAGCAAAGGTTACTACTTACCTTCATCTTTGATACCAAGTGTAATGACCCGCAAATCTGTACCATTTGAGGTAACTGAATACAACTCACGTCCAACCCAAATTGCACGAAAATACGAATCATTAATAGAAAGAATTGAAAATTAGAATATAAGAGAATAGATAGAAGATAGAACTGAACAACAACAAAGAATTTCGCAGTCGCAGCAGAATAAAATATATACAAAAGGACTTTTGATATAAAAACTCTATTTACCCTTACATACATCATCTGAGTACATCAATATACAACATAACGGAATAAAATCTAAATATCTAACACTAAAGCCTCCTGCTCCAAACTCCATCAGATAAATCTGTAAAATTAAAATCCTGAATTACTTGACTGCCCGCACAAATTTGGGCACCCAAGAGTTTAGGGAAAACATGAAAAAATAAACCATGGGTCAGTCATGGGACTGGTATGAGTAAACGATTGTAAAACAACTTGCTTCAAATAAAGGTTATCTCATAAGACCACCCCGTAAAAACGGAACAGGTATTTTCCCTTATGAGAATCCAAAACAACTTTATATCAAAACTCTTCTGGTATTTAATTAGCGTCTAAACAAACAAATAGAAATCTACCAGAACTCTTGCATCTCACGTTCTACATAAATAGTATACAATCAAAACTGCGGGCGCCTATTGGATAATGGATTTCCAACTATGACAATGTATGGAACCACCTTTCGATGTTGTATACCTAAAGTGGAATACACTGGGTTCAACAAGATCATCTTGCAACCCGACCACATAAGACTGACCACTAATTTCTCTTGAGTGTATCGAATATATTGTCACCTTACGGTTGCTAGCAACATAACTGTTCTTGGGAGATACAGAAATGAAAAGAAGAACAAAATAGGAATTTCTCTAGACGCTAACAATACACCCTAATTGGGAGCGACCCACTTAGCCATGCTGCCTGCCCGATTTTAGTCATTTTCCGGTTGTGAGGCTTGAGGCTGAACATACCATTTGAGATAACACGTCTTCATTCACTTTGAATGCCACATCGTCAAACCCGCTAAATCACAAATTGATTTCTCCAAAAGTACCACAGGTATAAAGCTAAGAGAAACAAATTCCTATGCCACCAAATGTAAATACGTTTGAAGAGATCAACTTACGCAATCTATTAGGCCTACTCTGTCAAACATTTGTCCACACAAGTTGTCCTGGGATTGGACAAACCGAAGGCACTATCCTGTAAATCCATCTTGGGCAATTTCTACCTAGGATTGACTATATAGCCCTTGCATAACACTGTCTTCAATGATCTTCAATTATATCTGACTCGAAACGTATATATATTGAAGCGAAGTGGAATTTAGATTCTGGTCTCTTTAAAAGCGACAACGAAAAAGTCTAGATTTGATAGTTTGTTATTTAACTATCAAATATAAAATAAAGTAAACATATTTATTATCATTGTATCTCCTAAGCCTCTAAATTATTTATAATTCAATATTAACCTATATATGTATATGTATTTGAAACATAAGTATTACTTAACTTTTAAATTCTTATTATCAATCTTACGCGAAAATCTCATTCTTGAATATCAGTTTTATGGCTGAAGTGGATGTTCAACTCAAACACTCATTTTGAACCCAAACTAACACAGTCTATCGGATAATAGTGAAATCGATCAAGTTGGGGTATTTTAATTACCTGACATTCGTTGAGTCAAAGTCATTCTTAACGTTAAGTTTCGTAGAAGTTCGATATCAAAATATTCGACAAAACCATAAATTGGTAAATCCATTTGATTTCCAAACCTTAAAACATTTTTTTACAACATTGTTGTTGTTTGAACCATTGATCAAGTTAATTTAATTTATTTAAATATTAAATCAGGGAATTTTAGTCCAAACATTGGACTTTATTTCCTTATCCTCTGATATTTGAATTATCTTTTACTTTACTTAATTAAAAGACTAATTAAGTTAAAAACATTATCTTATTCAATTTTAACTTCTCTATCTAACTACACTATTATCCTACCCAACCTATTAAAACATTATTACGTCTTTAAACAATCATTTATTAAAACTTCTTCGATCAAATTAATTAAAGTGAAAATTAGGCACATATCCCTAAAACCAAATTTAATTAGGCTCACATCCCTCCCTACTTTTCAATGCAAACCCAGTCTCTCTTTTTGAAAGTTTCGCCTTTTACGTTTTTCGGCCAAAAAAAAAAAAGCGCTGTTAGGTTAAAAAAAAATATTCTAAATTCTGGAAATATTCCCAGAATTCCACGGAAACTGAAAAAAAAAGTTGCATACATGTATGCAACTTTTTCCAATAGTTGCATACATGTATGCAACTATCAGAACACACATGCACTAAAATGTGCATTCCTACAGAATAATTGCATACATGTATGCAATTATTCAGACATAACTGCATACTTGTATGCAAGAATGTTTTGCAGAATTGAGGCATGGCAATATTTGCATACTTATATGTAGTTTTTAATGTATAAGTGCATACAAGTATGCAGATATATTCTGCTGCATGTTAGCTATGCAGAAATTGGATTGTTGCATGAAAACATGCACGTATTTCATGAAATCTGCATACATGTATAGATGTATGTAGTTGTTAGACGCGGAAAATGAAATAGATGCATACCTGTGTGCAACTATTTTGAAATAAGTGCATCTGTCGGTGCATTTTGATGCATTTACGCTGTTTTTTTTGTTTTTTAATGTGGTTTTTGATTGTGTTTCCACCTGTATTTTTTGGCACGTACTTCTTTTATTTAAATATGAATTTATGTTTTTTTATGAATTTTGGAAAAATAGGGATGTATTTTATAATAAGTTTATGACCGGAGCCTAATTTTGAAACTTAATAGGGACCTGTTCCACACAGACCCTTAATTAAAACCAATTAATTTAATAATCAACTTCCCATTTAAACTGTTGATTTACATAAAATAAATCGATTATCCGATTACAATAAACCTTTCCCTTTTAAATTAATTGATAATATAATTAATCTAAAATAATCCATTTAATCGTTTTTTTAAATAATTTATATCCAATTATAAAATTTAAGTTTACCGAAAATATAACTTAGCAGTTCCAACAGTATATACATTCCTTTAAACAGACAACATTCAAGTTGTTAAACCAATTTGCATCAATAAACATATAAATACAATTCATTATTATCAACTGATAAGATCTCAACAACATTTATTAACTGATAAAATATGTCAAACTGATATAATTACAAAGCAGTGTTTATTTCTTCTAACAGGTTATTCAAACAATTCAGTCAATCAAATATATAGTGGAACGGTGTTTGTTTCCACTAATAGATGTCAATAAAAATATATAATTATGATTAACGTAATTAAACACAACAATTCAGTATTTGCTGCAATTACCGATCATTACTGATCAGTAGTTTATGTACTAAATCAGTTCATGAATAAATTTACGTTCGATTTAACTTTAAACGATATTTAAAATCACTTTTAACTAATTAATAAACCAATTCATTCAAAACTCGATATCTACATCGAGTTATTTATACCCAACAACGTTTGACAAGACCGTACACACATGAGCCAAGTCTTCTTGAACACACACTCTTGATCTACCCTATATATAATTTGAAAATAAAATTACATTTTTTTATTTACATTTGGAATTAAAATTAAAATAATTTCTTCTTTGAATTTTTTGGTAATGGGCCGAGCCTTATTTAGAATAGCCCACATTTGTTCACCTATATACATTCACTCATATATATATATATATATATATATATATATATATATATATATATAGTTATAGTTATATAAAATTTAAACTTAAATTTAAATCAAAATCTTCCGTTTTCCCATTTGTTTTCTTTCTAATTCCCTTATCTGGTCCAATAAGCCCAACATCAGCCCACACCCTTTTCTTTTATTCTTTACACACATTTGTATTAGGCCTAGCCCAAGCCCACAAACACGTAGTAAAAAACATGGTTGCACTATTTCTTTTCTCCCCCATCCATTTATTTTCTTTGTTAGATGCCTTGCTTTGGCAGTTAAACTATAAACTCCGCTAGTTGTTTCAATAAGCAAGGAAAAATTGTAGAGTAATAAAGCGCAAAATCACATCGACTACTTTCTTATATGGTTCTGTGTAAGCCTCCCAATGCCTCAAGAATGCAGCATCTTCTGCTAGTGCTTTCGAGAAAGACTGGTAGCTTTTTCAATGAGGCTGTGAACACAAAAAAGCAGCTGGACTACCCGCTGACAGATGCCACACTAAAACTTGCCACTCTTGAGGCAAGACCTTCAAGTTCAAATGGCGTGATCCCAAGAAATGCCCCAAGAGACCTTTCAAATGTAATAGAAAACAAGTTTATCCTTTAAAGCCATTCCTTTATCCTATTCAGATTCATTTGTAGATGAAGTAAATGCCATACATACTACATATGGAGCCTCCTTTCTTTTCTTTCATCCCTTTATTTCCCCTACAGCCCATAACTACATAGACCTGATTCCAAATGAACTGAACCCAAAGCCCTACTTAATTTGACATAGGTAATTACTAAAAAAAAAGGTGCTTGATCCCCACTTTTCTTCCTTTGTAATTGCCTATGCTTCCTTCGTATGTTCTACTAACCGTTTCTGGTGCACAGTGTACATTTGCACATGCACAATCGAGCCTCCTACACTCATGCTGCCTCGAACATCTCCACACACCACCGTTCACCCCCTGACTACGTCCTTCCCTTCTGGTTTGGCTCCTATCAACTAAACAACGTTTTTGCTATTCAACTTCAAGCCCCTTCCCAAAACAAAAAGCTACTGATTTTCTTCCGAATGACACCATAACTTACCGAAAGTCGCCAAACTCCATTTACACATCAGCGACAACCCCCTCCGGCCATCCCCCTAGGACCGAATGCCCAGCTTTCCTCCACATCGGTGGAGTTTCTATTGAGCAGGCCTAAAAAAACCAACCCAAAAACCTAAATCTAACTCGTCCTCACAAATCCGATTTTGGAAAAAAAAAACTAGTATTTTTCCCCGATTCTCTACTCCTTCATGCTGCTTAATGTTGAATTCCAAGGTCTCTAGTCATCTCGGAAGATCAAAAAAGTCTTATTATCATCATCAGATCATCCCCTCATTCCCAAAGATTTACACAACTAAAAATCATCAATTTGGTTTTTAAAATTATGATTTTCAATTACTGACACATCCATATACCTTAATTTTAATTCCATGATAACAAATTTCTTTTGAGTTTTTTAGACCCCTTTTGCTAATATTTTCCTATATCTAAAAATATAGATCTTTACTTAAACTGAAATTTATTTTTAAACTAAACTAGAGACATTAACAACCCATTTTTATGTTGAACTGAAACCTTATAACATTCTAGAATTCAAGTTATAGATTTTCATAACTAGTGGAGGATAGAAATTTGCACCAGTTCTTCATATATTGCATATTAAAATGAATATAGTACCTACATCAAGCATTGTCAACGTGATGAGATAATATAACGCAGTCATTGGTAAGTGAATGCATGTGTATAAGCTTGCATCATTATATATATATATATATATATATATATATATATATATATATTCAATGAAATAGATTTAGAGATAATTAAAGGTGTTTACTCACCATATTCCTCACAGGTTTTCATGTTTCTCTGGTTTCCAAGCTCTTTTCCATTTTTTCCTTCCAGTCTTGGTTCGAGTTTACTAAGTTTTCGTGAGTGAATTTGTGTGGGTGTAAGCTTATATATATATAGTGAGAAATGGTGCATAGCTTATAGGCTCCAGAAGGTAGAGTTTTACGCTGTTTTTGTTGATTGAAAGAATACATTGTGAAGGCATTTCACATTACTATTTTCCAGTCTTTTGGAGTGCACGGCTATGCCAGTGCTGTAAAACCATGTGCTAAGAAATATTTAAATATTAAAGCTTCTTCCTTAAGTACTAAGTCATGTTCCTAGCTAGTCCATTTATTTGCTTCACCCGAAAAGGTAAAGCTATCTATGCAGTAAATGGTGTAGGCTGCCTACTACATATGGATTGAATGTACACTTTTTCTTCTTCTTGTCACTTCTATTTGATTGATCAGAGATGAAATGGCTTAGGCTGCTGGTGTTATAGAATAGCATGTGCTAAGGTTTTAAAGGAATTAAAACTTCATTGCAAATCAATTCAATATACTTTATTTTCTTATATACCAAATGTATTATATTTGGCAGCCTAGTATTCAATTTTAAATGTTTATACTTAGATATTGAGATATGTTGCAAATGGAGATTTTATGTAGGTATTCTTATTAGTTGTGATAAAAACCAAATTTTATATTTTACAAGTATTAAGAACAAGTTCATATGCAAACAAAATATTACAACAACATTTACTTGTGTATATATTAAAACTATAACAAGTAAAAATACACAAATAAAATTTTCATTATTATACTAATTTTCTAAAATATCCAAACCTTATATTATCTATATTAACCAGAGTTTTAAAACATAACTAAAAATACAAAATAATTGACAAAACATTATTTATTGGTTTTATATACATATACACACTAATCTGTGCTGGAGAATGGAGTTTTGATGACAACAACCTTATTTCAATTATCATTGATTATAAAATATATACTAACACTTTTTGTGTGTATATATATATGCAGGAATTATATACAGGAAATATTACCGAAGACTGTACGGTTTTAAAGATGATAGAGATTAAAGATCAGAGAAATTTCAAGACTCATGAGTATTCAAGATTTCAATAATTCAAGAGTTCATGATTAATATAGTTATAGAGTCTAGATTGTGTAATACTCTAAATAGGACTCCAGGTTCAAATTCTAATTCTAATTTTCAAATTCTGATTTTCTATTCTATCCTCAATCCTCTCTATTTTATTTTCTATCTTTTCTATTTTTTCCTTTATTATTCTTCTTTGTTTTTCAAACTTGAATTTTATATATTTATACTCTTATACTTAATATTTATATAGTTTAAAATCTTATAATTTTGTAAAAATGTTTATATAGTTTAATTTTATTGTTTTCATATTATTTTCTACTTTATAATATTAATTTACAATACTATATTTTAATTCAATAATTTCCAGAATTATTTTTATATCAAAACACTTGAAAAATGTTTTAAAATTCAAAAATACACTAGGGTACGTCGACATACCAAAAGCACCATGTCGACATATAACTGTCACTTTTTAAGATGATAGAGATTCAAAGATCAGAGAAATTTCAAGACTCATGAGTATTCAAGATTTGAAGATTTCAAGATTTCAAGAATTCAAGAGTTCAAGATTAATATAGTTATAGAGTCTAGATTGTGTAAGACTCTAAATAGCACTCCAGGTTCAAATTCTAATTCTAATTTTCAAATTCTGATTTTCTATTCTATCAACAATCCTCTCTATTTTATTTTCTATCTTTTGTATATTTTTCCTTTCTTAGTCTTCTTTGTTTTTCAAAATTGAATTTTATATATTTATATTCTTATACTTAATATTTATATAGTTTAAAATCTTATAATTTTATAAAAATGTTTATATAGTTTAATTTTATGTTTTCATATTATTTTCTACTTTATAATATTAATTTACAATACTATATTTTGATTCAAGAATTTCCAGAATTATTTTTATATCAAAACACTTGAAAAATGTTTTAAATCAAAAATACACTAGGGTATGTCGACATACCAAAAGCACCATGTCGACATATAACTGTCACTTTTTCAATTTTGAAAGGAAGTGTCTTTTCACTATTTGAAATGTTTCAGAAACATTACAACCTTTCATACACTATAAAAAGGGGTTAAAACCGAATTTTCAAACATATCTTCTTCTCCACTTTCATCTCTCTCATTATATAATCATTTTTATGATTTCTACACTTATACTCTACCGAATTCAATTCTATTTTGATCAAACTTCTTCTCTCTACACTCTCTTCTCATCTCTCTTTGAATCAAGTGCCATTGAAGAGTTATAGGGCTGTTTGTAAAAGTTCGGGTTGTGTTAAGGAAGCAGTGGTATCCCTTGTAGCCGTGAAATCAAGGACGGGTAATCGGGGGTATCCCTTGTAGTCGTGAAATCAAGGAGGTTGTAATTGGATTTTGATATAGTAATAAAACTCTGCGAAATCCAGCGTTGCGTAGGACTGGGCGTAGGAGCAGTCTGAACCAGTATAAAATCCAGTATGTTCTTTCCTTTTCTGCATCTTTATTTCTGTTTATTTTGTATCTGTTTTTGAATCTGTGTCTGTGATTGTGTTTATGGTGTTTGATTCATCTCGTAGTTCACATAAGTTTTAGATTTTGTTTAAATTTTCACAAACACTATTCACGCCCCCCCATCTAGTGTTTGTTTTGCCTTAACGATCCATTCTGCATTCCCAAACATTCTAGAATTTTATATCATTTAATATATATCAGTATACTTGGAATTCCCCAATATTTCTTATTCCCAATTTATTATCTTAAATCAATTATTGAAATAATCAATAATAAATTGTATTACAAAAGCAGTCAAAAACCGGGATATTACAGTAAGCTTCTAAGGAATATGAACGCTTATACGTGTTTATTAATTTTTAGACATTGTCCTTTTCGATTTCTTTATTATTGGTATGTTTTATAAATTATTTAGAAGTGCCGTTATATTTTGTTTTTTCTATTTTCTATATGTTCCATACGATCTGATTTCACAATACTGTCTATATCTTTAGGTTGCTGATTAATAATCTAAATTACAAGCAAATTTTGAACTACATATGTTAATTCGGTTTCATTCTTCCTCTCCCTGTTTTATATGTTTTTATTTCATGTTTATTTCAAACATTTTGGCTCTACATCTACTACTGATGGAAACAGAATATATACAGAATTATTTTTATACATATTGTTGTACATGGTTTGTCTTAAAAAGCTAACTATAAAGAACCATATTGATAAAAAGCATTAATGAGTAAAACAAAGTCTGCTAATATGGAAAATACGGATGGTTAGGAGCGACCATCCATAAGTCATGTGTTAAACAAGTACCAAGTACGTGGATTAAGTACTTATTTTTTCTTTACTTGAAGTGGATCGACGTACTTAATTCTTTCCTAATACAAAACTACAGGGTTAACCGATCTATTAAGAACAAAACAAAATAATAGACTTCACAGAACAACAAACACAACCATATATATATATACACACATACTCACACATCAAGATAATACCAAGTAGCATACATAAGTGGTTTTATAAACCCTAATATATACAACATCATGTTTCATTAAAGAATATGCACATATCATAGTCAAAAACAAAATAACTAGATGACTAGCCCAGAACATGCCAAAAAGCCCCGAAAATGATAGGTAGCCCACAACAGAAGCATGGATAAGCAAGTACCTACAACTATGCTATCCTAAAACAACTCGGTCTGACCCAAATATAAAATAGATGGGTTGTTCTAGCTTAAACATACCAGTTAGAATATGGTAAGTGAACTATAATGACAGGTAGATAATAATAATTTCTTTTTGTAGAATCATATGAACATGAATCAATTATTATACCTAATTTAAACTCAATGATTCAGCATATAGATACTTTGGTAAAGGTAGAGCACAAAACACAAGTATTTCCATCAAGACATACTACATGAGCTCAAAGACAAGGGTATAATGAATATTAACTCACATAAAACATAAGATGGAAAATCATAGAAATCTCAACTCACAAAGAACTCGACTAAAAGATCAAAGCATAAAAATGTGATCATCATAAACACAAATCCACAATTAGCTCTTAGGCTATATATATATGTATATACTTGAATATATAATCAACGATAAAACAGTGAAAACACTTATGAATCATATTTCTAGAGATCCGCAAATATTAAATCTAGAAACAACGTTCCACACAGATATCATCCCAAACAGTCTTAGGGAATTTAGATATCACTAAACCACACAGTTTGGATCCAAAAAGGTGAGACTCGGTTATGCACGTATGTGCTCCACAAAGTTGGCCTAAGCCGTACAATCTAGTACTACTCACATAGTTTCGATGCCCCATACATTTATCCCCATATATATATATATATTTGTGTGTGCGTGTGTGTGTGTATGTATATGTGTGTGTTGCTTATAAGCCCCACACAATCTCTAAATCCAGGTAGACCTTAAGTATACATAAGATAGACTCGTAGACCTATCATAAATGGCTCTTTTGGCCTAGTATTGGTAACAACTGATCCAAAGCTCCCCCACATAGTTCCCCAGGTATGTGACATAGACTTCCCAACACTAGTTCGAATAGTGATAATGATAAGTTCCATACCATACATTCTCATATGCCGATTTACTACTAGTAAGTCAATTCCACAATGTAGCTTCAATTAGATAAGTCAGGAACTAACCAATATAATATATCTTCATGCCTCATGTCACGAGGTTTAATACACATTTAATTCAATTCCTCCTTCTCTCAAAGAGTGCAAAATCATGTAATTTATAAAATAAAATACGTATATTAAGAAAACGGTTTAGAAAACTATTTTCGAAAACACTTTAGAAATTGTTTATAATAAATTTATTTTATAAATAAAGAATATATATATAAGTTGTAAAAAAATTATTTCATATTCTACAAGGTCAATTAAGAAATATTTACTTATACCGAAATCACATAGAAATTAGCTTAGAAAAATACATGCACTATGTAAACAATATCACAACAAATCATGGAATTAACACATAAAGAAGCACATACAAACACATTATTCCAAGATTTGAATCGACATTAATATATGTTAATCCATAGTTTGGTTGTTGATTTTCTTTTAGATTGGAGGAGGCCTAGAGAGGCGAGTGTAGTTTTATCGATTGATCTAGGCAAAGGAGGCACTAGCAATTTTTCCGAAAATTTAAGGTGTTAGAAAATTTTCAGAATTCTTGAAGTTATTCGTTAATAAGAATGAACTAATATTTTAATTGAAATAAATTGGTTCGATTGGAATAGAAATTAAGAAGTAAAGAAAATGATTTTTAACCAAATAGGGATTGTAGCATTTTTTCTATCTTAATAATTTCGGGGACAAAATTCTTTTAAGAGGGAAGTAATGTTATATCCTGGAATTTTAATGATTTAATAATTAATTTATTCAATTATTTTGTTATAGTGGTTTGATAATTTGAATGGTTTGAATTCAAATATTTTGATTATTTAAATTAATATAAATAGTGGAATAATTTATTTTCGAAATAGTCGAAAATAATTGAATTGGCAATTTTGTGTAAATTGGATTATTTAAGAAATTTAATCGAGTTTATATTTGAATTAGAATAACGGATAAATTTACATAAAGAACATTTGAACGTATTAATTATAATATAATTAAAATCGAGCTCGTAACGTCGCAGTAGTTCGTAATTTAATGTAACGACCTGAACTCCAATAGACCGATTTTTTTTTCAAAACTCGTGTTGGTTTGCGTGGTATCCTGTAGAAAAGAGAGATATAAAATATATCAGAGCTCAGTAAACATCTCATAGCGGAATGAATAAAATATAATATAACCAAATATAGCCTTATCTTAGTAATAATACTGCCTAGCCAATATCCATAGCTATCAAATCTCTGCCATAAACCTAACATGTGAGGGTGTTATGAGGAGGGGTCAGAACACAAGTTCTGGTGACTGGTCTAAATTACACAATCTGAAATAACCCTACATATATCGTTTAGTCATGTTATTTATTTATTAGGTTGCTTTGGGTTAATTAGCACTCAGGGTTTTACACACATGTCGTACCCATTTACCTCCTAATATAGTATATGTAGCTACCCCCATTATCAAGGTACCTCCCATGGTACCTTCTCATACGGTCTACGCCATCATGCCACGGAAGCGTATACAACTCTTCATCCTGCGCTAGAAAGGTGTACGGATGTCCATATCCAAACTTCTTGGCAAGCTCTATCTTGACACGAAGTAATTCCCTATCGTCTACGATACACCACCTGGAGCAGACATGCATGTATCTAGACTTTCTCACATACATATCGTCAATCATATTCGATCCCTAAACCATGCGTATTATCTACTGTGCACCAAGTTCTGTAACAGGGTTGTACTAGAAACATGGAACTCGGTCGGGATCTTTTCAGATATCTGTATACACATATGCTATGGTCTGCATGTTCAATGGATATAGTCTCACCCGACCCTTCCCTCAACTAATAAAGATAATAAGAGCTAAGTGACGTGCCCCTAACAAACAATCTAAACATCCATTTGGCATGTCCCACAACCACCGTGCCTCAATAGTGAACGGTTGATGGCGTTTTGGTTTTAGCTCTAGTCTTTTCACATCACGTTGGCTGCCGATGACAGGAACCCTACGATCTACTATCCTGTATTGGTTCTGACCCAGCCTCGGCGAATCACCCTAGTGTCATCTATTTACAGCCTTCTGACTGCAAAGATACTTTTGCAGTCTAGCTATACTCACCGGTAGTAACGCGCAGACCCAACCTCTATGAGCATAGCCTAAACATTGCCATCGCACAGAGGACTACCAGCAATACCCTCCACGTGCCAGGACATCGTGTTCTTCCCTTCCAGTCCTTCGAGCCAGCAGAATATCAGCAGAAAAGACAGAATAATCAGATGGACATGCGCTCCCCTCGTGCCTCATAACACCATGATGATCTACCCCGTTGGATTATTCACTTTCAGACATGCAGACTGGCCCCAGCACATCACGCTAACATGTTATTAGACCCTATGTCTAAATGTTTAATTACGCGCTTGCTTTTCCTCATCTGATTTCCAATTAACTTGGTTATTTCCAATTATATTAACTTCTTATTTAAGTTACCAAGTTCACTTCGAGCCCCTTATATCTCTAAAAAATGGACCCCTCTTGCTTATTAATTTTAGTTATATAACCTAATCCATTTAAGTTTATTAATAAGCACATAATATGTTATTCTCTAGATTATAATTCAAGGTTAGTAATCTACAATCCCTTTTTATTATCACCATGTAATTCATTGTCTTATTTCATAGTTATAATAACATGTTCTACATAATATATATTTTATCTCAATCCACATGTTTTCTGTTAACATGTCACTTATTATATATGATTAAATATAACTTATTTCATTCCATAAGTTTACTTCATTCTTTCTCATTTAATCATAATTTCACCTTACACTGTAACTACAACATGTTTTGTTTACATATTAACTTAGTTCTTTTAACTAAGGCTTATTAATATGTCTCTTTTCCATTTATTATAACTTATGGTATAATTTCCACTTGTACCTAGGACAAGCCTACCTATTATATAGCATTCTCATTAATGTAATTAATTATAATAGGTTATTATCATTCCCCATTCATTCCACTCCTTTTACTGTTGTAACTTTCATTCATTTCCATTCATGTCCATTTATCACAATTTGTGCCTTTTATTTCTATCTTTTTATTTACATACATACATACATATATATATATATATATATATATGTTTATGCACCAGACCTCTCACATTAAGCCAACCGCTTGTGGATGCTGGATTTTCCGGACGGTTCCGAGCATACTTCTACCACAAGTTGGACTTAACCTCGTGTCTTAACACCATTACATGTATATTTACGACTAGACCCCTCACATTAAATTAACAACTTGTGGATGCTGGATTTGTCGGGCGGTTCCAAGTAGACTTCTACAACAAGTTGAATTTAACCTTATGTCTAAGTGCGGTTACCATTTCTTAATTACTATAAATTTTCCATTCAATTTAGGCATATTTATTCTTCCAAATTTCACTGTAATCTATTTTTTTACATGTCATAATTAATATAATATTAAGTCCATTTTAACCGATTATCATATCACATGTTCTTCTTAACATGTAATTAACTCCATTTTTAAAGAATAACATGTAATCATCCAATCATGTAATTATTCCATTCTAACCAATTAACATGTAATTATCCCACTTCTTACAGTTAAGGGTTCAAGTACACAATATGCCATGGATTAATAGGTTCTTAGGATGGTTCCATATACCACAATAAAGTTTTTAACATGTCCTAAACAGTTATAATACACAACTTTCCAAAAATATCAATTATTTAGAAAATTAATTATAATGGGGAATACGAACGATAAATATACCGCAATTTAAAATGGTATAATTTAGATCCACTCACATTGATATGCAGATATAGAAGAGAATCTCCTTGGATCGGTTGCAGATGGAGAAACAAGAATTTGAATTGTCGTAGCAGTTGAAAACGCCTTATTTTCTGAACTTGTTATTGTTGACGATAATTTTCTTTTTAATCTTCATTTGGATACTGCTCCAATATTGTAATTAATAATAATTTTATTCTTCTTTTATATATTTATGTCTATGCATATATATACATATATGCACCATTAGATATTTAATTGTCATGAAATGCGGGGTGTTACATTCTCCCACCCTTAGGAAATTTCTTCCCCGAAATTTGATAAGGGTAAAATCAAATAATTCCTCACATAATATACATCCATCATGTGTGCATCCAGTTTTTGCAAACATTGCGCACTTGTACAAATTGTAACACAACGTAGTAATACATGTATGCCTAAGAGGTACCTCTTATATGTATGCAAGTTTTTCAAAAATTCTTTTAAAACATGATGCACACATCCTAAATATACTAACATTTCTACATGGATGCAATATTTTGAAAATCAAAATTCTTTTTCATCCAATTTTTTCCACATTCTTGTAGAGAAAGAGCGTAGTTCATCCACTTATTGCATCCAAAATCCTACCAACCATCTTTAAATTTCGAATTTTAGAAAAATCTAATTTTCTAAATTCGATTTCTTATGATACAAAATGGAAAAAAAATCACATCCTCCGTTTTTCTTTTAGTTACCTTTTCTATCTGTACTTGAATTTTATGTAAATATTTTATAAAGATTTCCTATTTTCCTATCCAAGCAAAATCCACATAAGAAAACTTTCTTTATCTTTTTCAACTTATCTTGGAAAAATTCATTCTTATTCATCTTTTCATTCTTCTTAACCGTCATGTCTGTTGCTTTACTAGATTTATTATTTCCATTTTAGTTATCCAATTACTCTTTTCTTAGCTTATTTACCTTAACCCTCTGATCTAGTTTTCAATAAGCCTTCTAGTCCTAGCTGTGTACCAACAATCATTTCCAAGTAACACCCTAGGCTTTTCCATGCTTACGCATTCTACGGAACTTACCATTATTCCAAGATAATTCTCACTATCTGTTTCATAGCCTCAAAACTTTTCCTGTCTTCCCTAGGAACTAATCCTCATCTATTCCAAAATTTTAAAAACATGGTTTGGTCTCCCAGTTCCATTTTTCCCTTCACAAAACATATTGTACACTTCCTACCCAACCCAAGGGTCTAAAATTTCCATGTTCATTCCTTTAGTATACAAAACGGATATCCCAACTCTTTCCATATTTTACTCTTTCTATTTAGTGGGTTCCTTTATGGATCTAGGTGTATATACATAATATATTTGTATTTTAGAAAATACAAAAATGTTCACTCAATATTTATACATGAATCCTAAACCTAAGCTCTGATACCAAATGTAACAACCCGAATTCCGATAGACCAATTTATTTTTTGAAAATTCTAATCTATCGAAACTCGTGTTGGTTTGTTTGGTATCATGCAGAAAAGGTAGAGATATAAAATATATCAGAGCTCAGTAAACATCTCACAGCGGAACGAATAAAATATAATATAACCAAATATAGCGTTACCGTAGTAACAATACTGCCTATCCAATATCCATAGCTATCAAATCTCCTCCATAAACCTAACCTGCGAGGGTGTTATGAAGAGGGGGTTAGAACACAAGTTCTGGTGACTGGTCTAAATTACACAATCTGAAATAACCCTACATGTACTGTTCAGTCATGTTATTTATTTATTAGGTTGCTTTGAGATAATTAGAACTCAGGGTTTTACACACACGTCGTACCCATCTACCTCCTAATATAGTATATGTAGCTACCCCGTGACACCCCACGTATGTTAATGTCACTCGTTAAGAGAATGCATTAAGTTTCATGAAGCAGTATAGGTAAAAAAAACAGAAATATTACAAGACAGATACAAAATAGCAGCGGAATTTAAAACTTTATTAAGTAGAAAACATAATGGTTCAAAACCCAGTTACATCATAAGTCTGAAGTACCGAAACCCCATTACATTAGTATAAAGCTTCTGTCTTGTACTTAAAGTCATCATAGTACAAACATACCTAAAAGGCATAATCCCTAAAATATAGCCATATCAGAGAAGACAAGAAATCAAGTGGTACATCAAAGCAACTCCAAGCAGAATGGAAGAGAGAATCCAAATCAAGCCCGAGTTTCCCACCCTGAGAACCTGGGAGGGGGAAAGAAGAGAGAGAAGAGGAAACAAAATGGGTCAGACATAAAGTCTGGCGAGTCCAGTTACTTTTAGCATATAAATAAGTAAAAGCATCAAGACTGGCATATTAACTGAATAAGAGAGATAACACGTCATATGACAAGTATAACAGACTGAGCAAGATAAGCAGAATAAATAGAACAGAATAGGTTACGCTTCTCTAATACTTTTCTCTGCACCAATACTAGTATAACGGATATGTAACAGGATTGCATACTCAATAATTACTTAATAGAAACATGATGATCTCAACAGAAATATAATGTTAGTTTTAGGTGTACTCTAGTAGCGCGTTTTACCCCAAACAGATTAACCGATACCTAAACAAAAATAGTGGTGTTAATCCGAAAAGAAATACAGGTACCCCACAGAAACAGATAGGATTAGATGTACCCTAATTACTACCCCCCAATTAATCGGCTCCCTATCCCATAAATACCATGTATCAACCCCATAATAGGGTGTATTACTTCCAAAAGTGGCAACCTATAGAAGGACACAAACCTATTTACTGGTGCTATAATGGCTTATTTTCCCAGAGTAGGCTGTACTCATGCACGCACATGAGTCCGTTGGAACGCGCCAATACACACCTCTTCCCAGATGAACCTCTTACAATCAGCCTAGTAAGCGTGCCCTGACCCCCAACTTGTGCGGGGTACCTCTTTAATACCAGAATGGGTTACTGATTAATATGGGTCCCACACAACAGATGACACAAGCAAACCCTTGTAGATCTTGTGTCCCTAATTAACTAGGATTTTGACAGGTTATGCCTAATCGATTTAACAGATTCGCACAACCCCTACAGATTTACGGGTTAAATCTTACAAGTTAACGGGCCCATATAACCCTTACAGATTTAGCAAGTTAAGTTTCCTAGATTAATAGGCTCGTATAACCCCTAAAGATTTAACAGGTTTACTTAACCCCGCCGATTCAACAGGCTTACTTAACCCCCACATACTTAAAAGGTTTACTTAATCCCACGTACTTAAAGGGTTTACTTAAGCTCACAGATTTAACAGGTTTATACAATCATTATGGATTCAAACAGGTTAAGTATTACAAGTTCATTACCATACATTCATTTATGGTTATAATGCGCTAGACCACCCACATTAAGTCTACCACTTGTGGATGCTGGATATGTCGATTGGTTTCGGGCATACTTCTTCCACAAGTCGGACTTAACCTCGTGTCTTAGCACTGTCACAAGTTTATGCACTTAGACCCCCTCACATTATATTTACCACTTGTGACGCTGGATATGTCGGTTGGGTCCGGGCAGGCTTCTACCACAAGTGTAGTCTAACCTTGTGTCTAAGCGCGGTTACAGTCTCTGATTACTGTAAATCTAGGCATTTTCATTATTTAACAATTATTCCTATTCCATTATAGGTTTTCATGTCCCTTTTCCCAGTCATATTCATCATGTACCAAATGCCCCAAATTTCCTAATACAAGCTATGCCCCAATTATAACGGATTAACCAGGCCTTACAGATTCTTTACAGTTCCATTAACATGTTTCACTTAATCTTAAATTAAGGCTATAGATTAATATGTCCCAAACCACACTGTATAAATCATGCCCCAATTTTTAGTCCAATTTCACAATATAGTTTATGCCCCCCCCCCCAGATTCCAATCATGACTCAAAGTATAAGTTATGCCCCTAAATTACCATTTCCAATCACTCCCAGTTTAACCCATTTTCGTTCGTACGCATATTTCAACGATATCGGCCTAGGCTCAAAGGTAGCCTGGGTATAAAATAAAAAGGGAATGAGAGAGAAGAACAGAATAGGCATAAAACCAAAAGTAACATAAATGGGTATATGATAGCAGAAATAAGCACATAAGAACAGATCTGATGAACATGTGATAATAGAACTAATTAGGCATAGTGTCATGATCATAAACAGGCATGATGAGATCTAATCAGTGAATTAGATATACTAATAATGGTAGCTCTGACACGATAAATAGGCATAATCTTAGATCTAGTTCATGTCATGTCAAAATAACTTAGATACACATGATATGGCAGATTTGATATGATTCAATTAGTTACAGGCTTAGAACCAAGTCAAAAACGTATCAAAATAACTTTTAAGTGTTTATATCTAAAAATAACGTAGACTCACTGTGATTGGATCTAAGAAACAGAAGAATAATTACAGATGAAGAAGCACAGATATCTGAATTTGTCTAACTCTTGTTGTAGAAGAAGAATAGGCTATTTTAGTCTAGGAAGAGGTAGCATCTAGTTCTCCATTGTTTCTGAGTAAATAAAACAATGAGTATAGGTTTCTATTTATAGCATAGGTTCAACGAATATAGCCAAGAACTCAGTCCACATACACAGAAATGAATTTCGCCCAGATCTAGGGGGTGTAGCCCCCCCTGTGTGGGTGTCGACATGGATGTCGACACCTCTGTGCGGGTATCGACCCATGGGTCGACACCCCTTAGGATGTGTCGACCCCCAACGGGTGGATCTCCCTCCTAGACTTCCCGCTTCAGTTTTCGAATTATTTTGAACGGTTTTGACTTGGTTATGTATATATATAATTCTCTTATGTGTATACAGACTTCTACGCTCAATAACTTCTTCAAAGGTGTTTGACTTATGCAAACTTGGTGTCTATCTTAAGCAGAATTCCGAGACGAACGCAATGACGCAGTCCGTTTCACTTAGTTCCCACTATTTAATTAAGTATTCCTTAGTTTATCATTTTAATGTGTTATAAAATTACGGGGTGTTACATTCTCTCCAACTTAAAGGATTTCATCCCCGAAATCTATAAGTTAAGAAGAATGTATATCCTAACATCTATCATCCATGTACTCATCCACCAATCACAGGCATCCATTGTCCTTGAAGACTTCTAATGCTTATAGGAACCTATGCAAGGGTGTGTGTATATGTCCCTATACTAATGCAAAAGATCAGGTGGTCTACTGATTCAGTCGTCCTCCTTAATGCAATGTATGTTAGTGCCATGAATCCAACATGTATGCAAATAATCCTATTATAACATGTAAGTTCTATATGCGTGCTCAGTCATCCATCCAATTGCAACATCCATATGATGATATACCCATTTTCATTCATTAAAAGAAGAAAAATGCACACACATCCATATGCAGTATGAGAGTGATTGAGCCTATCTAGTTCCTACTGTGTGTGTATATGCATCCACTAGCAACCACTAGCAAACACTTACATCCACTTGCATCTATCAAACATAACTTGTCTCAAACACATTTTTACATCCATGGAATTTCTACCTAGAGGTCAAAGATTCGATCGATAGGATACACACGAATGACAGAAGCAAGTACGATTAAAAGCTTCGAAAAAGAAGTTAAGAACATAGTCCTGAAAAGGAGAGGGTATGAAGTGCGATTCTTGTCTTCAGTTTTCCCAAGTTGCATCCTCGCTGTCTTCTCCCCATTGCACTTTTATTAACTTAACCTCCCTGTTGCGCAGTATCTTAACCTATGATCCAAGTATACGGGTAGGAACTCGTCTAATTGTCGCCTCCTGTTCTACCTTTACTTCCTCAAGCATGCTCAGCTCAATTACCTCTACTGTATCGTGCAGACACTTCCATAGATAAGAAATGTGGAAAAACATCATGAATATCCACACATAAGTGGAGCGAGCTATATGCCTTAGTTGCAAAGACGACCGGAGCACCCCATTCTGATATGCTTTGCCCAACAAACACCTTTTCAAGTAGCTCCCCTACTTGCTTGCTGAGCTCCCTCCTTTCCCTTGGAGTCATGTGGCGCACAGGTAACACGACTGGCTTCAAATTATCTACCAAGTATATCCGGAAATCAATCTCGCGCCTCGAAGGTAAGTCCCTAACCTCCTCGAAAACATCTGGATACTCACAAACTACAGGTACAGATCGCAAATCATCGACAGAAGCATCAAGTGATTCTAGGAAACTAAGCATGACAAAACCTCTTGGGTCACTAGAAATCTCGAGAGTCCTCCCACGGCAAGTTAGAAGTCTAACGACCCTCCTCTAACAATCCAGAATGGCACCGTACATGGGTAGCCAATCCATCCCTAGAATCAGACAATATCCCTTAATACCAAGTACATATGCATCGTGCTCAAACTCGATGCCCCAAAACAGATATCCTCAAACCCGACAAATCATAAACAGATGAGTCGTGCCCCCAATAGAGTTTAAGATAATAACGGGATTAGAAACAATACTATTACTAAGGTGCAGTGACTCAACCACAGAATCAGATATAAAAGAGTGAGAAGCGCTAGAATCAAAAAGAGTCCTAACTGGATGATCGGAAAGAGAAATCAAAAGTTCAGCAGAAACTTTTATACCTTTGTCCGGTACACTAGCCTTGAGAGCATGCACCTGCCCTCCAGAAGGTCCTGCCTTTTGGCGCTGTCCTTGCTTCTTCGGGTACTCCCTAGTATAGTGTCCGACTTCATTACAGTTGAAGCAGGCATTCTTCCCTTTTCAACAGTCTTTGACCAAATGACCCACGTTCCCGCAACCATGACATTTCTTTTTTCCATGAGCTTTGTCGTTCTTTTTGCCCTCTTGTTGTTCTTTCTTGGGCCACTCTTTCTTGTTTTGTGTTTCCTCAACCTCAGCCTCTTTCTTTTCACCTTTATTTTCTTTATGTATCAATGCCATATCAAAGAGTTTCTCAAAAGTTTCTCCCATCGGAAATGGGACATAGCTAACCCATGGAGGGTTCATTCAATCCTCTATCAAACCTCAAAGCTTTCTTGTGTGGGGTATTCACTAGCTCCAAACCAAACCTCGCCAATTGATTAAATTTATTAACATATTCTTTCACAAACATGTTTCCTTGCTTAAGCGCCAAAAACCTTTCCATTTGCATACTTTGCTCGGCTTGAGAAAGAAACTTCATTTCCAACCTCTGAGGGAAATCGTCCCATGTCTCAACTGGACGTCCCGCTTGCGTCACTTCCCACCAGAACGAAGCCTCATCTTTCAGCTGCCAAATAGCCAACTGAATCTTCCTACGATGATCAACTTCGAAAATTCCAAACAAATCCTTTGTCTCTTTAAGCCAATTCCTTGCTTCTACGAATGTCTAAGTTCCTCGGAATAGCTTTCCACCCATAGCACAGAAATCTTTGCATATCCTAGAGGATTTATTGACTCATGGAGGAGGAGGATAAGGAATAACTGGTGCAGCTGGGGGAGGAACGTCTGCTTGACCACCGGCAGGTGTCGTGGCCTCTAGATACCTGCGGAACCAGCCTAGTATCGTAACGCCCTCAAGAATATTAGGTTCCCTAAACATACTGAAAAGAAAAGGAAAAGGGATTCAAACAGAGAATCCAATTACATACGGCTTTGATGAATATGTTTTTCAAAACAGACTTTTCTTTTTGAAAATGCTTTCTTTTAAAACCTTTTTGAAAATAATTTTCAAAAATCTTTTATCTGATCTGGTAACCTTCAGCTCTGATACCAAGTGTGACACCCCACGTCCGTTAATGTCACTCGTTAAGAGAATGCATTAAGTTTCGTGAAGCGTTATAGGTAAACAGAAACAGAAATATTACAAGACAGGTATAAAATAGCAGCGGAATTTAAAACTCTATTAAGCAGAAAACATAGTGGTCCAAAACCCCATTACATCGTAAGTCTGATGTACTGAAACCCCATTACATTAGTATAAAGCTTCTGTCTTGTACTTAAAATCATCATAGTACAGAAATACATAAAAAGCATAATCCCCTAAATATAGCCATATCAGAGAAGACAAGAAATCAAGCGGTACATCAAAGCAGCTCCAAGCAGAATGGAAGAGAGAATCCAAATCAATCCGAGTATTCCTACCCTGAGAACCTAGGGAGAAACGGAAGAGAGAGAAGAGCAAACAAAATGGGTCAGACATAAAGTCTGGCGAGTTACTTTTAGCATATAAATAAGTAAAAGCATCAGGACAGGCATATAAACTGGATGAGAGAGATAACAATGTCATAAGACAGGTATAACAGACTGAGCAAGATAAGAAGAATTGTAACACCCCACCTCCGCTAGGGTCACTCACAAAGGGAATGCACTAGTTTTGGAGGGGTATTATCGAGATAACATCACAGAATTATCACAAGACAGAACATTAATAAAAAAATTAAGTAAACAGCGGAAGAATTTATGAGCAAAACAGAACTTCATTTTATTCCAAAATAGACCATGTCTTTTACAAACATTTCAAATAACTTCATTACAACTGTCTTGTAATAATAGCCAAAGAAGCAACAACTTAAAAACGGAAAACATCTTATTCCTCAAGTGCAGTAAAAAGGAGCAGCCATAGCAAACCGTACATGCTGAGCCAAAGCAAATGATATCCAAGCTAAGAGCTAGTGTTTCCTCCCTGAGAATCTGGGGGGAAACGAAAGAAAAAGAGGCGAAAGGAAAAGGGTCAGTTATAAAGACTGATTAAGTCCTAGTGACTTTCAGTGTAAAAATGGTTAAAACAACCTGTCATGTATGAACTGGAACTAAACTTAAGAATGGTGTCAAGGTGAACAAGATAGACTAAGGTGATCAGGATAAGTCAAGACAAGTCAAGTAAAGCATCACATGTTCGAGATTCGTTGCATCGACTGTACTAGTGTACTAGGCCCATATCACAAGTTAATCACGAAATAAATCCCACGGCCCAATATCATGAAATGACCCTGAAACGGGGTCTGACCCAAGTACGGGGTCCTACGGAGCGATTATCTAGTCGATTGGCTCCCTACAAGTTCTAGCTCGTCAAGTGTCCGTGTCATACGGCTAATCACGAATGTAGTCACCTGTGCTGGGTCCACCTTCGGGTGTATCAGCCCTAGGGTATCAACCCCTGACACGATTCAAGATGCACAGATAAATCTACGGATACCCAGTGCCTGCCCCGGAATACGTGCACGACCGTAGTCCACCGAACCTACACTGGCATACCCCACTGTCGTCGTTCACCTCTTACAATCAGCCCAGTAATCGTGCCCCACCCGTCCTAGCCCCAGGGTACCTTGATATATCTAGAGGGTTACTGCTGAAAAGGGTCGTGTCTAGGGTTTCGCCTAACAGATTAGGTCATGTAATTCGTGACCTAACCCGCCTAACCGATTAAGTCATGTAATTCGTGACTTAATCCTTTTCCAGTCTAGTTGTGTCAAGATGGTTAAGTATGTCATTTAAATTCGTGACTTAACCCGCCTACGTGTCATGTCAAGTTGGCTAAGTGTTGTCGTTTCAAGTTCATGACTTAGCCCTACAAATCGTGTTCAAGTTGGTTAAGTTGTCTTTTCATGTTCATGACTTAACCCTAATTGGCATTAATTGATTCGTTAATGCACCGAACCACTCACATTGGATCCTATTGTTCGTAGCCACTGGATTTGCCGGGCTGTTCCGGGCAGGTTTACGCTACAACTCAACCCAACCTCGGGTTTCAAGCGCGATGTGACCAACTACCCACATTGGATCCTATTGTTTGTAGCAACTGGATTTGCCGGGCGGTTCTGGGCAGGTTTACACTACAAACTCAACCCAACCTCGAGTTGGCCACTTTCTTGTTTTCTAAAGTCATGCCCATGTTCTTATCAGATTCGTGCTATTTTCATAGCATGTTCATATGTCAATTTCGTGCCCAACTAAGGCATGTTTCAAGTCAAGTTATGGAATGTTCAAGTCAAGTTTTCGTGCCATATTTCATGTTCTACTTATGCCAAATTTCACGGTTTATGATTATAATCAATTCAAGTTTTTCCTATTCTACCCAATCGTATCCCCAACGTATATAAACGTACTTCGTTCACAAGCATAAACAATTCAAGAGATAAAGGGGAATAACACCAAACATGTGATAGGCATACGTGACAATTCCAACATCACTTGCATAATAAACAGGCTATAACATATCACATGGTTTCAATACTAGCATGATGATAACTTGGCATAGTAATGGTTCCAACTTAGTTCAACATGATGAATTCAACTTTACATCATAGGCATAATAATCATTGCGGGCATAATAATGATTTTATTACAAACAAGAAACATTATAGGCATGGTAATTCTAATAGGCATAGTGGATTCCAATTTAGTATTTTTAACATAATGATTCTCATCTAGCATTATAAACATAATGATTCCATGTACATGTATTATTCCAACTTGCCATACAATTAAGCCCAAGTGATTCATAACAACATCAACATCATGATAAGTTTAACTTGCAAAATTAACATAGCAATATTCCCAAATTATGATTCAAAGTTAAACAATATAAACATGGATTAACAATAGTTCCTAAATCCAGTTTCAATTCATAGCATGTCCATGTTATTTTATCGTTTTTGCCTAAAAAGTGACATAGAACTCACAATATGAAGCAAGCAATCCAAATCAAAACTTTAAATCAAATAGCCCCAAATCCATTGTCTAAACCGTCGTAGTTGTTGTTGTTTCTAGTTGTAGCCTTCAAGAATCATCCTTCGTCTTCTTTAATTTTGTTCTTTGTATTTTTAATTTAGAGTTCTAGGTTTAATGGCGGCTGCATGAGTGCTAAAATGAAATAGTATGATTTAGGCTAGGTCTTAGGGTCTTTAAATAGTTGTAGGCAACTCATTTAGGCCATTAGATCAACCCCAGAGTCAATCCGGACCATCAAAACACATACCGGGCTTCAAAAATGGGTTCTGGGCCAAACCAGGCCGACCAGGTCGACCTGTATAGGGGGGGTCGACTCTAGGGTCGACCTGGCCTGGGGAGGTCGACTCTAGGGTCGACTCGGTTCTGTCTGCCAGAAAGTCTGCTGAAACTTGTTTTGGCCATATCTTGGTCATACGGACTCCGATTTTCGAAAACTCGGACTCTATTTCGCGTATTTTTTCGAGAGGAACGCATTAGTGAAGTCCATTTTACCTAATTCCTGATTCTTAAATTAATTATCCTTAAATTAATTATCCTTATTTTACTATCTTTTCTGTTACACACACCATTACCGAACTAATTTTTCTTCTCTTCCATGTACTAATTAATTCTTCTTATGCATCACCATTATTTACCTATCTAAACATATTTTCATATATTTTATTTCATTTTTAATTATACCTTGAATTCTTGTTTTCACATGTTGTTAAAATTCGGGTTGTTACATTCTCCCTTCCTTAAAGGATTTTGTCCCCGAAATCTTCAAGTTAAGAAGAATGTGTCCTACCATCCATTATCCATCTACTCAAAACATCACCCACTGGCAATCATTGCCCTTAAATGATTTCTAATGTTGTATGAACATATGCAAGTAGTGTGTGTATATGTTCCTTATCTAATGTAAATGATCAGGCCTGATTGATCTTCTAGATGCAAAATATGTTTAGTGCCATGAGTCCAACATGTATGCAAATAGTCCTATTCACATAAACACTATATGTGTGCACAAACATTCATCCATATGCAACATTCACATGATAACACATTCAATTTCATCCATAAATAAGTATAAACACTCATGCAAATGCAACATGAGATGTGACTGAGCCAATCTAGTGCCTAATGTGTGTTCATGCATCCACGAGCAACCACTAGCAACCATAACATGTTTCAATTACATGTTTACATCCAAAAAGATTCTACCTATGGTTCTCAAGATAGGATCGAGGAGAGAAACAAGATAAAACAAAGCATCTAGAAAAAGAAGTTAAAGATGTACCCCCAGAAGGTCAGGTCTGCTTCTTAGGGCAGTCCTTGCTGATGTGTCCAGTCTCCCCACAATGAAAACATTCACCTTGCTTTCTTTTCCTCTTTCTACAATCCTTGGCTATGTGCCCTTCCGTACCACAGAAATTGCATTTCCTTTTATCACGTGAGTTTTCGTTCTTGCCTCCTTTCTCGGGGTCTACCTTCTTATTCTGAGAATCGTTGGGCTTGACCTCTTTCTTGCCCTTCTTATCTTCCTCATACAGTAGGGCCATATCCACCAAGCTTTCAAAGGTCGCCCCCATGGGCACATGAGTCATGGCCAAACCATGTAGTGGCTCGTTCAAGCCTCGTGCAAAACATAGCGCCTTTTTCTGAGGAGTGTTGACTAACTCCAATCCGAAGCGAGCAAGCTGATTAAAATGGCTCACATATTCTTTAACTGTCATATTTCCTTGCTTAAGGGCCATAAACCGTTCCATTTGGAGACTCTCCTCTGCCGATGACAAGAACTTAAGCCCAAATCTCCCTCTAAAGTCCGCCCAGGTCTCAATGGGCCTAGTAGCGTTGGTGACTTCCCACCAATAAGAAGCTTCCTCTTTCATGAGCCACGCTGCCAACTGTACTTTATGATTGTCCTCTACCTCAAAGATAACAAACAAGTCTTCGGTTTCCTTCAACCAATTCCGTGCCTCAACAAAAGTCTCAGTTCCTAGGAAATCCTTTCCGCCCATGGCCTTAAATTCCTTGCATATCTTTGAAAAAGCAGTTTCTCGCGGAGGTTGAGGAGAATGAGGAGGAGGATTAGCTGGGCCTGTCACATTAGCCCGAGCCTCGAGGAAACGACGGAACCAAGTGGGTATATTGACACCCTCGGGAAGATTAAGATCGCCGGCCATGATAAGCTGAAAACGAAAAAGGAAAAGATTCAAACGAGGAGACAAAGATTGTGCTAATGGCTTTTTGGGGAATAGCCTTTTAAAATAAACCAACTTTTCATGAAAAGTGCTTCTTTGTAAATGGTTTTGAAAAAAAAAATCAAAAGGTTTTCAAAACTTTTGCCCGGTCTTGGTAACCTTCTGCTCTGATACCAAATGTAATACCCCACCTCCGCTAGGGTCACTCACAAAGGGAATGCACTAGTTTTGGAGGGGTATTATCGAGATAACATCATAGAATTATCACAAGACAGAACATTAATAAAAAAATTAAGTAAACAGCGGAAGAATTTATGAGCAAAACAGAACTTCATTTTATTCCAAAATAAACCATGTCTTTTACAAACATTTCAAATAACTTCATTACAACTGTCTTGTAATAATAGCCAAAGAAGCAACAACTTAAAAACGGAAAACATCTTATTCCCCAAGTGCAGTAAAAAGGAGCAGCCATAGCAAACCGTACATGCTGAGCCAAAGCAAGTGATATCCAAGCTAAGAGCTAGTGTTTCCTCCCTGAGAACCTTGGGGGGGGGGAATGAAAGAAAAAGAGATGAAAGGAAAAGGGTCAGTCATAAAGACTGAGTAAGTCCTAGTGACTTTCAGTGTAAAAACGGTTAAAACAACCTGTCATGTATGAACTGGAACTAAACTTAAGAATGGCGTCAAGGTGAACAAGATAAACTAAGGTGATCAGGATAAGTCAAGACAAGTCAAGTAAAGCATCACATGTTCGAGATTCGTTGCATCGACTGTACTAGTGTACTACGCCCATATCACAAGTTAATCACGAAATAAATCCCACGGCCCAATATCATGAAATGACCCTGAAACGGGGTCTGACCCAAGTACGGGGTCCTACGGAGCGATTATCTAGTCGATCGGCTCCCTACAAGTTCTAGCTCGTCAAGTGTCCGTGTCGTACGACTAATCACGAATGTAGTCACCTGTGCTGGGTCCACCTTCGGGTGTATCAGCCCTAGGGTGTCAACCCCTGACAAGATTCAAGATGCACAGATAAATCTACGGATACCCAGTGCCTGCCCCGGAATACGTGCACGACCGTAGTCCACCGAACCTACACTGGCATACCCCACTGCCGTCGTTCACCTCTTACAATCAGCCCAGTAATCGTGCCCCACCCGGCCTAGCCCCAGGGTACCTTGATACATCTAGAGGGTTACTGCTGAAAAAGGTCGTGTCTCGGGTTTCGCCTAACAGATCAGGTCATGTAATTCGTGACCTAACCAGCCTAACCGATTAAGTCATGTAATTCGTCACTTAATCCTTTTCCAGTCTAGTCGTGTCAAGATGGTTAAGTATGTCATTTAAATTCGTGACTTAACCCGCCTACGTGTCATGTCAAGTTGGCTAAGTGTTGTCGTTTCAAGTTCATGACTTAGCCCTACAAATCGTGTTCAAGTTGGTTAAGTTGTCTTTTCATGTTCATGACTTAACCCCAATTGGCATTAATTGATTCGTTAATGCACCGAACCACTCACATTGGATCCTATTGTTCGTAGCCACTGGATTTGCCGGGCGGTTCTGGGCAGGTTTACGCTACGAATTCAACCCATCCTCGGGTTTCAAGCGCGATGTGACCAACTACCCACATTGGATCCTACTGTTTGTAGCAGCTGGATTTGCCGGGCGG
Organism: Allium sativum; assembly: GCA_030737875.1. Taxonomy (NCBI): domain Eukaryota; kingdom Viridiplantae; phylum Streptophyta; class Magnoliopsida; order Asparagales; family Amaryllidaceae; genus Allium; species Allium sativum. The sequence continues at coordinate 4,944,355 of CM060913.1, read as the reverse complement.
TTCCGGACAGGTTTACACTACAAACTCAACCCAACCTCGAGTTGGCCACTTTCTTGTTTTCTAAAGTCATGCCCATGTTCTTATCAGATTCGTGCTATTTTCATAGCATGTTCATATGTCAATTTCGTGCCCAACTAAGGCATGTTTCAAGTCAATTTATGGAATGTTCAAGTCAAGTTTTCGTGCCATATTTCATGTTCTACTTATGCCAAATTTCACGGTTTATGATTATAATCAATTCAAGTTTTGCCTATTCTACCCAATCGTATCCCCAACGTATATAAACGTACTTCGTTTACAAGCATAAACAATTCAAGAGATAAAGGGGAATAACACCAAACATGTGATAAGCATACGTGACAATTCCAACATCACTTGCATAATAAACAGGCTATAACATATCACATGGTTTCAATACTAGCATGATGATAACTTGGCATAGTAATGGTTCCAACTTAGTTCAACATGATGAATTCAACGTTACATCATAGGCATAATAATCATTGCGGGCATAATAATGATTTTATTACAAACATGAAACATTATAGGCATGGTAATTCTAATAGGCATAGTGGATTCCAATTTAGTATTTTTAACATAATGATTCTCATCTAGCATTATAAACATATTGATTCCATGTACATGTATTATTCCAACTTGCCATACAATTAAGCCCAAGTGATTCATAACAACATCAACATCATGGTAAGTTTAACTTGCAACATTAACATAGCAATATTCCCAAATTATGATTCAAAGTTAAACAATATAAACATGGATTAACAATAGTTCCTAAATCCGGTTTCAATTCATAGCATGTCCATGTTATTTTATCGTTTTTGCCTAAAAAGTGACATAGAACTTATAATATGAAGCAAGCAATCCAAATCAAAACTTTAAATCAAATAGCCCCAAATCTGTTGTCTAAAGCGTCGTAGTTGTTGTTGCTTCTAGTTGTAGCCTTCAAGAATCATCCTTCGTCTTCTTTAATTTTGTTCTTTATATTTTTAATTTAGAGTTCTAGGTTTAATGGCGGCTGCATGAGTGCTAAAATGAAATAGTATGATTTAGGCTAGGTCTTAGGGTCTTTAAATAGTTGTAGGCAACTCATTTAGGCCATTAGATCAACCCCAGAGTCAATCCGGACCATCCAAACACATACCGGGCTTCAAAAATGGGTTCTGGGCCAAACCAGGCCGACCAGGTCGACCTGTACAGGGGGGGTCGACTCTAGGGTCGACTCTAGGGTCAACTTGGCCTGGGGAGGTCGATTTTAGGGTCGACTCTAGGGTCGACTATAGGGTCGACTCGGTTCTGTCTGCCAGAAAGTCTGGTGAAACTTGTTTTGGCCATATCTTGGTCATACGGACTCCGATTTTCGAAAACTCGGACTCTATTTCACATATTTTTTCGAGAGGAACGCAATGGTGAAGTACATTTTACCTAATTCCTGATTCTTAAATTAATTATACTTATTTTACTATCTTTTCTGTTACACACACCGTTACCGAACTAATTTTTCTTCTCTTCCATGTATTAATTAATTCTTCTTATGCATCACCATTATTTACCTATCTAAACATATTTTCATATATTTTTATTTCATTTTTAATTATACCTTGAATTCTTGTTTTCACATGTTGTTAAAATTCGGGTTGTTACAAGAATAAAGAACAGAATAGGTTACGCTTCTCTAATACTTTTCTCTGCACCAATACTAGTATAACAGATATGTAACAGGATTGCATACTCCATAATTACTTAACAGAAACAGGATAATCCCAACAAAAATATAATGGTAGTTTTAGGTGTACTCTAGTAGCGGGTTTTACCCCAAACAGAATTAACTGGTACCTAAACAGAAATAATGGGTGTTAATCCAAAAAGAAATGTAGGTACTCACAGAAACAAACAGGACTAGATGTACCCTAATTACTACCCTCCAATCGACCAGCTCCCTATCCCGCAATACCCTGTGTCGGCCCCATAGTAGGGTGTATTACTTCCTAAAGTAGCAACATACAGAAGGACACAGACCTATTTACTGTTGCTACAGCGGCTTATTTTCTCAAAGAGGGACGTACTCATGCATGCACATGAGTCCATTGGAACGCGCCAGTACACACCTCTTCCCAAATGAACCTCTTACAATCAGCTCAGTAAGTGTGCCCTGACCCCTACCTAGTGCGGGTTCCCTCTTTAATACTAGAATGGGTTATTGACTAATATGGGTCCCACACAACAAATGACACAAGCCAACCCTTACAGATCTTGTGCCCCTAATTAACTAGGATTTTGACAGGTTATGCCCAACAGATTTAACAGATTCGCACAACCCCCTACAGATTTACGGGTTAAACCTTACAAGTTAACGGGTCCATATAACCCTTACAGATTTAGCAAGTTAAGCTTTCAAGATTAACAGGTTCGTATAACCCCCACATATTTAACAGGCTTACTTAACCCCACCGATTTAGCAGGATAACTTAACCCCACATACTTAACAGGACTACTTAACCCCACATACTTAAAGGGTTTACTTAATCCTACAATTTTAACAGGCTCATACAATCCTTATAGATTCAAACAGGTTAAGTATTACAATTTCGTTACCATACATTCATTTATGGTTATAATACGCTAGACCTCCCACATTAAGTCTACCTTTTGTGTATACTGGATATGCCGATTGGGTCCGGGCATACTTCTTCCACAAGTTGGACTTAACCTCATGTCTTAGCACCGTCATGTGTTTATGAACTTAGACCCCTCACATTGGATTTACCACTTGTGGACGCTGGATATGCCGGTTGGGCCCGGGCAGGCTTCTACCATAAGTGTAATCTAACCTCGTGTTTAAGATCGGTTACAGTTTCTAATTACTGTAAATCTAGGCATTTTCATTATTTAACAATTATTCCTATTTCATTATAGGTTTTCATACCCCTTTTCCCAGTCATATTCATCATGTACCATATACCCTAAATTTCCCAATATAAGTTATTCTCCAATTTTAACGGATTAAACAGGCTTCGCAGATTCTTTAAAGTTCCATTAACATGTTTCGCTTAATCTCAAATGAAGCCTACAAATTAATATGTCCCAAACCACACCGTATAAATCATGCTCCAATTTTTAACCCAATTTCACAATATAGTTTACGCCCCCAAGTTCTAATCGTGACTAAAAGTACAAGTTATGCCCCTAAATTACCGTTTCCAATCATTCCTATTTTAATCCAATTTCGTTCGTATGCATATTTCAGTGATATATGCCTCGGCTCGGAGGTAGCCTGGCTATAAAATAAAAGGGAATGAGAGAGAGATGAACAGAATTGGCATAAAACCAAAAGTAACAAAAATGGGCATATGATAGTAGAAATAGGCATATAAGAATAGATCTGATGAACATATGATAACAGAACTGATTAGGCATAGTGTCATGATCATAAACAGGCATAATGAGATCTAATCAGTGAATTAGATATACAAATAATAGCAGATCTGACATGATAAATAGGCATAGACTTAGACCAATTCATAGTCATGTCAAAATAACTTAGATACATAGGTTATGGCAGATTTGATATGATTCAATTAGTCACTGGCTTAGATCCAATTCATAAACATATCAAAATAACTTTTAAATGTTTATATCTAAATATAACGTAGACTCACTGTGATTGGATCTAAGAAACAGAAGAATAATTGCAGTTGAAGAAGCATAGATCTCTAAATTTGTCTAACTCTTGTTGTAGTCCGTCCCATACTTCCCGCTTCAGTTTTTGAATTATTTTGAATGGTTTTGACTCGGTTATGTATATATATAATTCTCTTATGCGTATAAAAACTTCTAGGCTTAATAACTTCTTCACACGTTGTCCGTTTTACGCAAACTTGGTGTCTATCTTAAGCAGAACTCCGAGAGGAATGCATTGGCGCTATCCGTTTTACTTAATTCCCACTATTTAATTAAGTACTCCTTAGTTTATCATTTTCATGTGTTATAAAATTATGGAGTGTTACATACCCACAATATCAAGGTACCTCCCATGGTACCCTTCTCGCACGGTCTACACCGTCATGCCACAAATGCGTATACAATTCTTCATCCTACGCCAGAGAAATGTATGGATCTCTATGTTTGTAAACCCCATTAAAACGCGGTTCATGAAGCTAACGACAGAGGACTGCGCACTGGTTACGGACTAGGCACTAAATGGATTGTGCAAAAAACAGGATTGACATGTATTGAATCACCGCAAGTAAAGCCATGTGGACTATAAGCAAGGCAAGTGTAGACCATTCCATAATAATAAGTGAAGTTGCATTTAAGCCTTGTCGCTGCAGCTTTATACCACGTCATGGTTTCATGTCGTTGCTGCTCTATATCTCGACAAGGTTTCATGTCGCTGGGTCACGTTCAAATCGTGTTCTTGGATCATTGTTTTGTGGCCTTATCTTGCCATGTGACATAAAGACTTGAATGCGCAAAAGAGCGTAAATAAAATATGACAGTTTGGGCAGGCATTCAAGTCGCAAGTCATTAGCAGCGTGCCAAACCATCTTCACATAAAGGCTCCATCAGGTCATATATATAAGCAAATTATTGGTTCCACGTGAATGGAGAAAGATTCAAAAGGATTACATAACATGTGACACGTGGCACAAAAATATAAAGCATGTAGATACATCAAATAATGAAGTGGAAACACCATATTTCATGGGGCAAGTCGCTTGGCGACAAGGAGCAAATAGCTCATGCGACTCGGTGAAAGTTGTGTACACGACTTGGACGCAAGATTCTTATGGTGGATTAATGATATATTATATGTGGTTACGTGGGGTGTAAAGTAGGTCTCCAAATATAATCATATGTCCCAGGCTGTCATCACATGGACTGAAGAAAAGGGTGGAACGCATTGGGTTTAGAGAAGCATGTCATGAATTAAAGCAATGTCGCTGAACTGGAAAGCATGTCGCATACCTCGTGACGTTCTAACCCATAACGTATAACATAAAGCATGTCGTGGACTAGCGAGATGACAGTTGTAAAGTGTTAATTCCAACTGTGCACACATATTTACAAGTGTGCCACTACCCCTAAAACATTCCTATAAATACCCCACTACATCATATTTGAAAGGGGATCGATTCTCCTACCCCGAAGGGCCGCTAAATCATTTCTTCAACACTTCAAGCTTCATTCCAAGCTCCATTAATGGCTTCCAAAGATCAAAGAACTTCTCTCCAACAACAAATGGATCAAATCTATTCCAAACTCCATTAGAGTTCTCTCAAATTCAATCAAAGCTTCTCTAATCTTTGCTAATCCTCTCTAAAGCCTAGATCTAACATAAATCACTATGGAATCCATGAAGATCGTTCAATTGCTGAAGTGATCAAAGATTCATACATTCACGATCATGAAGCAAGATATCTCACCAATTCCTTTGCAAATTCAAGCAAAATTTAGATCATAAAAAGAGGCAAAAGAGACAAATGAATGTAAAGATAGAATTCATATACTTTGTAAATCACGAAATGACAATGCAAATCTCTTCCATAGTGGACGTAGGTCTAAATTGACCGAACCACTCTAAAATTTCGTTGTTCTTTACTTTTTTGCACTTTACTTTGAATTACGCGGCTTCATTTTCTAATCTAACAATTTGGTGAAGTGCTCCGAGAGCACCTTTGGTGTTGTAAACCAATTTTGGTTTCAACATTTGGCGCCCACCGTGGGGCCACGTTCGCACTTCTCTCAAATTTAAGAGCCTTGCATTGAAGTTCTAAGCCTATTTTTACCATAGATTCACTGAGTCTATGATCTAGACCAATCGACGAACTCTCTTCAAAGTTCAAATCCTTGTCCGAAATAATGGCTAAATCCAAGAAGACCACCAGTTAAACCTTTGGAGAAACCAACAACATTGCTAACAACGAAGCTACTCTACTTACCAACCGCTTTTAAGTTGGAGAAAACTTAATAGCCGGAGCTGGAGTGACTAGAGCCGAACTAGATGCTGTTGTCGCCAATCTAAACCAACAAATGGAAACTTCAAATAAAGCTTTGATGAACGCTAATGATGCTTTAATGGAGAAGATGAATGCTCTTCTAACTGCTCAAGCAAATCCCGCTCCTCCTCAAAAGGTTCATGTCACCTTATAAGAGAACATAAATTTGGCAGCTTCTAATGATAATCGTAACGATAATATGGAAGGCCTCAATGGATGTGAAAGTGATAGGAATGAAGCTGAAATTCAGGATTTAAAGCCGAAAGCTATATACCATTCCAATTGAAATACCCGAAGAGATGCTAGTCCTACCGGGGGTACCTCCCCATAGTGGAGGTAGAAGACCTAGACCCTCTAATCGTGATCATTCGCCAAGACAAGCATCCGGAAAAGAGATCGAAGTCCGCTCTCCTGGACGACACAACTCGAAGGAATATATCGCGGATGTGGTAAAACAAATCATGAATGATAACATGGCTCACAATGATAGTGAAAGAGAATCGGACTTCTCCCTCAGCAAAAATCCATTCACAAAAATTATAAGAAGATCCATTTTTTCAACCCATTAAAGCTAACACCTTTGAATGACACTCCTGAAAACATCTATCTTGCAACGAGGAATTTTGAAGAATATGCGGAACCAAAACCGACAAGGATAAGTGAGAAGGCAGCCAACTCGGGAAAGTTATGCAGGTTTCACAACCGGCCTGATCAAAACACGAATGAATGTAGGCACCTCAAAAGCTTGATTGAGGAGTTGATTCAAAAGAACAGACTACAACAGTATGTTAAAAATCTGCAAGCGTCAAACTCTGGTCCAGCTCTTCAGGGGCAGAATCTACCCACCAATCAAGCCGGTCCAAGTAGCAAAACCCCAGCACGGGTTGATACGAGGCAGATAGTCAACTAAGGATCAATGATTGGCATCCCAATTCCAATGACTCAAAATAAGCGATCAACATCGCCACTGCTTTATTTCATACTTTACTTCATATTTTACTTTATGTTATATTCAGAACTTCTTGTAAACAGTTTGTAATAAACCGCAAGTGATGCACTAAACCTTAGCTTTGTAACTAAAAGCATATATGCCTGAGTAAATTTATTACTTGAAATATTTTCGATACTTCAGAATTTGCTAAAAGACGATTCATTATTGTAGGCTATCCGACAAACGCTTGATCCCTCGAAACCCGATGAAATGCGGCAACCCCAATAACACTAACTCAAGCGACGAGTGCAGAAACGTCAACATGCATAAATGTAACGATTAAAAGCACCACCATGGAGAGTGAGCGAGAGGAGTTACCAAAAGACAAACGGTGGAGAGTTCAGCAAGCGGGTGCAAAGTCAATGCCAGAGTTTGCAAGCTCCATAGGGCAACCCGCACCCGACTGTAGTCACTTGCTAAAGTCAAGTGGGTCCAGCAGGAGGTCGAGATATGCTCCACGGAATGACGCAAACCTTTGCAAATCCCAAAGGGTCATAACGTCTCAGTCTTGATGCGATCACTAATTATAACAAGGTGTATCCGACAAACAAGGACTAATGTTTACCTTACGGAATGATGCAAACCCTATAAAGTTCTATCAAGATAGCCTCTCAGTCCGGCTGCGATCGCTTACCATAGTTAAGCGTATCCGACATGACGACTGATGGTCTCCTTGTGGAACTACACAAAATTTAAAAAGTCCCTCCACAGCAAGAGCAAATCAAAATTTTTGTCCTCTTATAGTAGAGGTGAAATTGCAAATCAAAGTCCTCCCATAGCAAAGGCAAAATAAAGTCCCTCCATAGCAAGGTCAAACCCTCCATAGTATGGGTAAATCAAAGTCCTCCCATAGCAGAGGCAAAATAAAGTCCCTCCATAGCAAGGGCAAACCCTCCATAGTAAGGGAAAATCAAAGTCCTCCCATAGCAGAGGCAAAATAAAGTCCCTCCATAGCAAGGGAAAATCCTCCATAGCAAGAGTAAATACAAAGTCCCTCCACAGCAAGGGCAAATCAAAAATTTCATCCTCCCATAGTATAGGTGAAATTGAAAACCCAAAGTCCTCCACTTGCGTGGGCACAAAACATAAAGACCTCTTCGTGTGGGGGCACTAAATCCCAAGACCTCCCCGAGCGGGGGCACTAAACCCAAAGTCCTCCCCTAGTGGGGCCACAACATATAAAATTCTCCCCTAGCAGAAGTACAAAGATATAGAAATTTCTCCAAGTAGAAGTGCTAAACCAGCCAGCAAAGTGGGAATTCCTATTGCATTTACAAAGCTCAAAAGTATCATACATATCAGCAAACTCAAATAGCTCCGACTGACAAAGTTAAAGCTTCTGGCACGTCAACTTTGTTTAAGGAAACCCGACAAACTAATCACATCAAGATTTCGCAACTTGTGACGACCCATGGTATGGAGGCAGCATGACCATATAAGAGTTGAATCATGCCCGGAAAAATGCCACGGGTCCATCACGACATTGCAACAAGCCAAAAAAAGATATACTCTCATTAAAATAGCCAATACACTTGGCTTGAAATTGCCTTCCAGAAATTAGGGCATTTGGAAAATTCGGTCAAATCAATATGCTTGATATGTCGATAAACTCATTTGCACCATAAAAGGTCTACATGAGAAACCCAATTAGAATCTCTTAACGCAAAGGTTTCCTCGTCTACAAAGCTCCAATCATAAATATCTCACAAAAAATCCAACGATATTTTGCTTTAAATCTAAAGGGAATTAAAGCTAATATCCATCAACAATTTCAATATGAGATATAAGAAGGAGATTGAGCAATAATTAAGCACTGGGGAAGGCTGACGTGATACGGAGATCCAAAAATTTTATATATCCCAGGATGATCCATGGTGACAAAGCAGAATTAAATTCAAATTTCGAAATCCAGCTTAGTCACTGCAACATGCCAAAAAAATAGACAATCGGAAAATTCTTCTTTCTCGGGCAATCTTGCATCAAATCCACGAATGCTAAAATAAGTGCATATATTGAGTTAGCACAAAAAGGAATCTTTCCAGTAAATTGTCAAGAGAATAAGGAATAACCAAAGACCGATCCTCTTACAATCCAAAAGCTATAGTCGCTCTACACGTGGACTGAAGAAAAGGGTGGAACACATTGGGATTAGTGTAGCACGTCATGAATTAAAGCAATGCCACTGAACTGGAAAGCATGTCGCATACCTCGTGACGTCCTAACCTATATCGTATAACATAAAGCATGTCGTGGACCAGTGGGATGACAGTTGTAAAGTGATAATTCCAGCTGTGCACACATATTTACAAGTGTTCCACTACCCCTAAAACACACCTATTAATACCCCACTACATCATACTTGAAAGGGGATCGATTCTCCTACCCCGAAGAGCCGCCAGATCATTTCTTCAACACTTCAAGCTTCATTCCAAGCTCCATTAATGGCTTCCAAAGATCAAAGAACTTCTCTCCAACAACAAATCCGTCAAATCCATTCCAAACTCCATTAGAGTTCTCTCAAATTCAATCAAAGCTTCTCTAATCTCCGCTAATCCTCTCTAAAGCCTAGATCTAACACTAAATCACTATGGAATCCATGAAGATCGTCCAATTGCTAAAGTGATCGAAGACTAGTACATCCACCATCACGGAGCAATAGATCGCACCAATTCCTTTGCAAATTCAAGTGAAATTTATATCATACAAAGAGGGAAAAGAGAGAAATGAATGTAAAGAGAGAATTAATATACTTTGTAAATCCCGAAATGATAATGTAAATCTCTTCCATGGTGGACATAGATCTAAATTGACTGAACCACTCTAAAATTTTGTTGTTCTTTACTTTTTTGCACTTTACTTTGAATTATGTTGCTCCATTTTCTATTCTAACCACTTGGTGAAGTGCTCCGAGATCACCTTTGGTGTTGTAGTACCAATTTTGGTTTCAACAATATCCAAACTTCTTGGCCAAGCTCGGTCTTGACACGTAGTAATGCCCTATCGTCTACGATACACCACCTGAAGAAGACATGCATGTATCTAGACTTTATCACATACGTATCATCAATCCTATTCATTGACTTAACCGCACATATTATCCACTGTGCATTGATTTCCATAACAGGGTTGTACAAGAAACACGGAACTCGGTCGGGGGCTTTTCAGATATATGTATACACAGATGCTATGATCTGCATTTCCAGTGGTTATGGTCCCACCCGACCCCTCCCTCAACTAATAATGATCACAAGAGCTAAGTGACGTGCCCCTAACAAACAATCTAAACATCTAATTGGCATGTCCCTCAACCATTGTGCCTCGATATTGAAAGGTTGATGGCATCTTGGTTTTAGCTCTAGTCTTTTCGCATTGCACTGGTTGTCGATGACGGGTACCCAGTGATCTACTATCATGTGTTGGTCCTGACCTAGCCTCTTGTCGAGGCAATCACCGAATCACCCTAGTATCATCTCTTCACAGCCTTCTGACTGCAAAGCTACTTTTGTAGTCCAGGTATACTCACCGGTAGTAACGCACAGACCCAACCTCTGCGTGCACAGCCAAAACATTGCCACCGCACAGAGGACTAACAGGAGTACCCTCCACGTCCTAGAAAGCCATGTGCTTCCCCTTCCAGTCCTTCGAAGCCAGCAAAATATCAGCAGAACAGACAGAATAATCAGATGGACGTGCTCTCCCCTCATGCCTCATGACACCAAGATAATCTACCTCGTTGGGTTCTTCACCTTCAGACGTGCGAACTGGCCCAAGCGCATCACGCTAACATGTTATTAGACCCTATGTCTAAATGTTTAATTATGCGCTTGCTCTACCTCATCTGATTTCCAATTAACTTGGTTATTTCCAATTATATTAACTTCTTATTCAAGTTACCAAGTTCACTTCGAGCTCCATACATCTCTAAGAATGGACCCCTCTTGCTTATTAATTTCAGTTATACAACTTAATCCATTTAAGTTTATTAATAAGACCATAACATGTTATTCCTTAGATTGTAATTCAAGGTCAGTAATCTACAATCCTTTTTATTATCATCGTGTAATTAATTGTCTGATTTCATAGTTATAATAACATGTTCTACTTAATATATATTTTATCTCAATCCACTTGGTTTCTGTTAACATGTCACTTATTATACATGATTAAATATAACTTATTTCATTCCGTAAGTTTACTACATTCTTTCTCATTTAATCATAATTTCACCTTATACTGTCACTACAACATGTTGTTTACTTAAATTAGTTCTTTTAACTAAGGTTTATTAATAAGTCTCTTTTCCACTTATTATAACTTATGTTATAATTTCCACTTGTCCTTAGGACAAGCCTACCTATTACATAACATTCTCATTAATGTAATTAATTATAATAGGTTACTATCATTCTCCATTCATTCCACTCCTTTTACGGTTGTAACTTTCACTCATTTCCATTTATCAAAATTTGTGCCTTTTATTTCTATCTTTTTATTTACATATATTTATATATGTTTATGCACCAGACCTCTCATATTAAGCCGACCGCTTGTGGATGTTGGATTTGTCGGACGGTTGCAGGCAGACTTCTACCATAAGTTGGACTTAACCTTGTGTCTTAGCACAGTTACATGTATATTTACGCACTAGACCACTCACATTAAATTAACAACTTGTGGATGCTGGATTTGCCTAACGGTTCCGGGCAAACTTCTACCACAAGTTGAATTTAACCTTGTGTCTAAGTGTGGTTACCATTTCTTAATTACTATAAAATCGATTATCATATCGCATGTTCTTCCAAACATGTAATTAACTCCATTTTTAAAGAATAACGTGTAATTATCCAATCATGTAATTATTCCAATCTAACCGATTAACATGTAATTATCCCACTTCTTACAGTTAGGGGTTCAAGTACATAATATAACACAGATTAATAGGTTCTTAGGATGGTTCCATGTACAACAGTAGACTTTTTAACATGTCCAAAACAGTTATAATACACAATTTTCCACAGATATCATCTGTTTAGCAAATTAATTATAACGGTGAACACGAACGATAAATATACCGTTATTTAAAATGGTATAATTTAGATCCACTCACATTTTCTATATTATTATATTTTTGGGAATGTAACACATTTCTCATCATAATAGTATTTTTATTTTTGTCTATAGCAGATTGGACATGAATGAAATTTTATGTAACACGGTACACTAAAATTTTATACCATAAAAATGTACTTTTTCTTAACTTTCTTCTCTGCGAAGTTCCATATATCTACGGCTTCCTTTCAGACTCTATGGCATTTCATGTCGACCTACTTTCAAATTTAAAAAGAATAACCTATGAAGTGAAAACTCATGACATAGTAATAGGTACCTTATTCCCCAGAATACTTGGATGCTAAGTAATATTAGCTTATATAAATACACAGTACCTCCCATTCGTTCTTTTCAGAAGTTCAAGCTATGGCTTCAACCGTGAGTTTTAATGCTTTTAGGAATAAAACGTGAGCATACAATACTTTCAATATATATATATATATTGATTTTTATTCATAGTTTAAAACAATACTTCACGATTCAACACCATATGAATGCTGAATTGCTTCATGGTGGGTTCAGACCGAACTTTTGTCGCACACAATTTGGCGCGTGGAGAGAAGCCTGGAACCTTGATTTGTAGAAGATGGTCGAGCTTTAATCTAGAGGAATGGGAAGATGCCATTTTCTTTTCAAGCCAATGAAGTACATGAATGGTGAAGGGCAGATGACGCGGTCGGAAGGGGACATGCGAGTTGCTTCTTGGATGGTTAGGCGGACGGGGTCTTCGAAGAGCAATTAAATGGTTGAGGAGTTGTATGTGTGTTTGCTAATACACGAGGGGAAGTTAACATGGGTATGTTTGTATACGTGATGAAAATACTGGAGTGGAGCGACACTGTTTTCATGCAGGAAGAAGAGTTGAATGATATTTTTAGTTGTGAATTTATGGAGAAAAGTGTTTGTGAGGAGGAAGGAAATTATCGGCCATGGCGAGATGTGTATACTGGAGTGCGGTTTTTTTTACAAGAGGAAGAGGGAGTTGTATGTGTAGTGGGTCTCTGGGTGAATTCATTTGGGCTAGAAATTAATGGGTAAATCCCAGATTTTATTTAACATATATATATATATATATATATATGCAGTGTTGGGAGGATTTTTTACACAAGAGAGCAGACCCCATATTATATTGGGGAAGAAAGTGATGCACGGGTCAGAAGGGCAGGTGGGCCAGATTTTAAGGGTAAGGCCCAAATTTTAAATAAATTTAAGTTAATGTTAAATTAAATTATACGTGATCTTGTTAACTAAATAATCTGATCATGCATTATTAGACCTTCGAACCATGTGTCAGGTTTGAATCGTGTGGACGCAGGATACACCATGGAACTAGTCTGGAGTACTTTGGATGTCATTAAAATTTTAACCAAAATACAACATCCGATATAAGCAACTGACGTTAATCGTTTTCCAACGATTAACGACCAAGGTGAGTAAACTCACTAATTATGTCTAGTTTTATAATATTATAAACATTATTTAATATTGATAAATAATGATTGAATGTTGTGTAATGGTTGTTTGGATGAACTACAGATAAATTGTTTGATATAATATATATAGTTATATATATAATCATTAATTAAATATTGATTCTATTTATCATGATATTTGATATTGATATGAAATTGTTGCTATTTATGTTGATTAACATCTGTGGATATAGGGAAACAGGTTGGTGATCCAACTGGATTCCTCAACAATTATATTGTTGTTTTTCATATATTACATTATATGACATAACAAATAATTTATGACTGAGTACTGTGTGATTGTGACGTTTGAATAACATTGACCTTGAAATAATTGATATTTGAATACCGTAAAATATATTGTAAAATGATTTGGGTTTTGAAAAGGGGAAATCTATTTTAAGTAAAAATTGAATTTCGATTGTACTAGAATATAATAACTCGTTTATTTTTTGTAAAAATGAGTAGTTTGATTTATCAACGATATTTATAAATGAGATAAATAATTATTTCTAAACACTTTGGGAATGTAAATTCAAGAATGAAATAAAAGGGGGGAAATGAAAATCGTTTGAAAGAAAATGATGAAATTATTTCGATGTTCGAAATATGAATTAAACTAAATAAATCCGTAATGATTTATATTTTGAATTCGACAATGTCAAATGTTATTATTTAAATCATTTATTTTAGAAATAATATATTTTATAATTCTGAAATTGATAAGATAGTGACTATCTAGTTTATAACTGATAATTAATATTTGAATATGTAATAGAGATTAAGTTATAAACTTAATATATAATTAACCAGAAGTTGGCGTGTAAATGGAATTTATGAAATGGATTATGAATATGAATCTATATAATAATTCAATAAACAAGATTGAACCTGTAATGGTAATTATAAACAAAAATCAAGATTTGATTGATATAATGAGTTCAGATTTCTGTAAAGAAATAATATTCACGGTTTAAAATGAAAAAAGATTTAAAAGCAAACATTTGCAAATCAAAATGGTTACAAAGGAAACTGGTAAATGTTAAATTCAAAAGTGAATTTATAAATTGAATTAACTTGAAACGGTGAATTTATGCCGATGTAATGTCCCGTATTTTTACGGTATAATAATTAATTTATTTAATTATTTAGTTAGTGATTTAGAGATTTAAATGGTTGTTTAATTAAATAATAGTGAATATTTAATTAATATAAATAATAGAATAAAATATTTAATTTCCGAAATAGTTGGAAATTGTGAATTGACAATATTGTGTGAATTTGACCATTTAAAATATATAATTCAGGTTAGAGTTGAATTATATTATCGAATATATTATATAAACGACATTTGAACTATAATTATATTATAAATATAATCGAGCTCAAAATGGCGCTGCAGTTCGCTATTTGGCGATTCAAACTTTAAATGAATATACAGAATCCGTTTTAAATCGGATTTCTATGAAACAAGAAACGTTCAGAGCTGGTGAAGTATATTTTTCTAGTAGAAGAGAAAAATCGAGATTTCATTGTGTAGATTTTGATTTATGCCCAAATCAAATTTTTGAAAAGTCGCCATGGAATTCCTTTATAATTTATAATGATTTATAAAAGGATTTTCATTTTTAATTGAATATCGATTTGACCCGGATTTGAAATATTGAGTTATAACTCCATATATATTTATTTTGGAGCCGTATGATTTTATAGTGTGAATATATATGATAATATTTATTTATAAATATTTAATTTAATTATTTTTAATATTTAAAAGGGTTTATTTAGAGCTTTAAAAATAGCCAGTTTTGCAAACGAACTCCGTTTTCGATGAAACTGATTTTGTTGGATCTATAAAATTAAATTATTACTAGATTTCAATTTTCGTGATTTTTGGAGTCAGTGTGTGGCCATATGGATTTTTTAATGTGAAAAACAATCAGTAATTTGACGGTTAAAAATACCTGTGTGAGCAAACGGAGTCAGAATTCGACGAAACCAGTTCCGTTGGGTCCGTAATGTCAAACTCTAGTTGTATGTCCATTTCCGTGATTTTTGGATATCATGTGCAACCACATGGATTTTTAAACAGCGGATATAGACTACGGTTCAATATATGTTAATATAAAATTCGAATTAAAAATATTAAAACTACCTATAAGTACCCTTAACCCTAGATTCATTTTCCCTGGGTCAACTAAAGAATCCGCTGTCATTATTTGTTCTCAGCAAAACAAGATGTGAGTGAATATCCATCTACTTAAATACACTAAAATTCAAATCAAATGCTAAAAATCTTCAAACAAGTATATTCAGATTTAGCGTGAGACGCTCTTTAAACTGACGCTTGTTTTGCGCATTTCGAATCTTTTTTGTTTCTGTGATAATGTACAGTGTTAGTTTACTAGAGTAGGGTTCCAGAACGCAAGGGTTTTTGAAGAGTGATGTTCGAATTCGATGTTTATCCGAAATTGTGATGAGAAATAGCAACTCGATTGCATTTTTGGGAATATTCGAGCACTAAATGTGTCGGACATGTGTACTTGCGTGGGTGTCAACACGTTTGGACGGAGACCGAGACGCGTGTGGCGATGATGTTGAGGTAGTGGCTCTTGTTGAGGAGAAGGGAATGGTGGCATTGGTTGGTTGAATGGGGGTTGAGTTACTGGACGGGGAAGAAGGAGGGTACTACAGATGGTGGGTTAAGCTATAGGGTGTTGGGCTGACTTGGAGGGAAAGTGAGGCCCAAAACCCTTCTTTAATTTGAATTAAATCAAGTAATTATACTCGTATAGCTTGTAAAATCAATAACTATCTCATACGTGATCGAAATTCAGTGAAACAAGATCCGTTAGGATCGTATGGACGGACACTACCCAATGGAACTGAATGGGAGTGGATTGGAGCTCGTTACAATTTATAGTGAAATAAATTGTCTGTCTGAATCAAAGACAGTTTATCGTTATTTAAGAATGACCGTCCAATGTGAGTAAAACTCACCAACTCTATCAATTATATTTTTATAATGTATTTTTAGAACTGATAAATGATGAAAGATTGCTGTGTACTGATTGTTTGGTTGAATTTCTTATGTATTGGTTGAAATTATAGATAACGATATATATATATATATAAATCATTTATCAAATATTGATTCTGTTTATCAGAATATTTCATATTGAAATGAAGTTGATGTTAATGATATAGTTTAAACATCTGTGATGCAGGGAAACATGTTGGAGGGATCCAACTAGATTCCTTAATATTTATAATACTGTTCTTTTCATATACTGTAATATATGATGTGATATATAATCTATTGTTGATTATGTGTGTTTGAATGATATTGATCATTGTAAATTGGTATTTTAAATACCGTAAGAAATAATGGGATATAGAAAAGAGGATTTTCAAAGTGTATTTTGAAAATAAATTATTTATATAAAATCAATGGATTTTATATATAAAAGGAAAAGGATTTTATAAAAGAAAATAATTATAAAATCAAAGGAGTTATAAAAGAAATATTTATTTGTTAAATAAATAGAATTAAAAAGGAATATTTATTTGTCAAATAAATAGATAATAAAAGGAAATAATTGTAAAACAAATAGAAAAGGAAATAGTTGGAAAATAAAAGGAATTACTTATAAAATCAATGGATTTTATATAAAAAGGAAATATTTGTTAAATAAATAGAATTATCAAAAGGGATTTATTTGGTAAATAAATAGATTTTAAAAGGAAATACTTGAAAATGAATAGAATAGTATAAAAAGAGAATTTTATATTTGAATGGTTTAGACCCGTGCTTCGCGCACGGGTATAACATGATATGGATTTAAAGTAAAGATTTTAAATAGAATCTTTTCTAACCGATAGATTGAGAAGATTAATTTATAAATAATATTTTATAAATTAAATAAAATATTTATCATTGGATAAGTTGAATATATAAGTTAGGACTTATATAAAGAAGTAAGAATCAATTTCAACATCGATATTTGAAATTGAATGCCGACGAACAGTGAATCGAATATTACTTATTCGAGAAGGAGTTAATCAAAAGGAGATAATCCAAAGGAGTTAATCTAAAGGAGTTAATCCAAAGGAGTTAATCAAAAAGAGTTAATCAAAAAGAGTTAATCGAAATGAGTAAATCGAATATTAGTTATTCGATTAGAGTTAATCAGTTGGAGTTAATTGATTATTGTTAGAGTTAATCGATTAGAATTAGAGTTAATTGATTAGAATTAGAGTTAATCGATTAGAATTATTCGATTAGAGTTAATCAGTTAGAGTTAATCAGTTAGAGTTAATCAGTTAGAGTTAATTGATTAGAGTTAATCGATTGGAGTTAGTGTTAATCGATTAGAATCAAAGTTAATCGATTAGAATTTGAGTTAATTGATTAGAGTTAGAGTTAATCGAAAAGGAGTCACCGAATATAGTTTATTTGAATAGAGTTAAAGAAGTTATCGAATATAGTTTATTCGAATAGAGTTAAAGGAGTTATCGAATATAGTTTATTCGAATAGAGTTAAAGGAGTTATCGAATATAGTTTATTCGAATAGAGTTAAAGGAATTATTGAATATAGTTTATTCGAATAGAGTTAAAGGAGATAATCGAACATAGTTTATTCGGAAAGAGTTAATCGAATATAGTTTATTCGAAAAGGAGTTATTGAATATAGTTTATTCGAAAGAGAGTTATATGTGAAATTCGATTATATCGAATTCGAGAAAGTACTGTTCACTTCCGTTTTAATCAAGATTTATTTATTTATTAATAAATTAGTTGTTTGTTTATTTATCCAAATTAAGGAGTAAAAGTTAAGTGTTGAAGTTAGATATTTCAGAAGTAGGGATTATAACGCTATAGTTATAATCAATGTTTTTCATAAAGAAGTGGATTCGTAAATAGAATCCAAGAGTTTCATAAGGAAGTTTGTTAAAGATTTAAAAGGTGAACTTTGTCTATTTCGAGGTTAGAAATGTTGTTCAGTTAAGGTCTGAGAGGTAGTTATACCCAACTTGATCGACTCTATTTTTAACTAAGGAATGGTTATGGTTCATACTGAAGGTTGGTTAAGTGAATATAGTTAATGAGTGCAATGGTTTGAGTTGGCATAGAGATGTTTTATTTAAAAATCTGTTTAAAATCCAATGAAGGAATTTTGTAAATATTTTCCAAATAAGAATCAAAAATGTTTTCTAATATAGAAAATAAGAAAGGGGAGTAAATATGGAAATGTTTTCCAATGTTAATATCGTATATTTTCTAAATTTAGAAAATAAGAATTTCTGTATATATATATATGGAAACAGGAAATGGAAAATAAATTAATTAATAATAAATTAATTTAAGAAATAAATGATGATTGATCGATAGAATTTCCATCTGGAAATAATACCGTTGTTTGTACACATGTTTTCTTTGATAGTTAAATCACCGACTATCGAAGTTTTTGATCATTTTTCTGTCGTCAATGCGGAGAGACCGGGATCAGATTCATTATTTGAAAACCACTCTGTATGGGCATTAGCGTTGTGATCAAATATGATGAAGATAATTGAAGATGGAGTTATGCAAGGGCTGTCCCGTTTACAGAATAGTGCCTTCGGTTTGTCCTGCCCAGGACGACTTGTATGGAAGAATGTCTGACAGAGTATATTTAATAGATCGTGTAAGTTGATCTCTTCAAACGTATGTACGTTTGGTGGCAGAGGAATTCGTTTCTCTTAGATGTATACTCGTTGTATTTTTGGGGGAATCAATTTGTGATTTGGCGGGTATGATGATGTGATATTCAAAGTGAATAATTGTGTGCTCTGTCAGAGATAAGCGTGGCCTCTAGTCTCACGACCGGGAAATGAAAAAAATCGGGCAGGCATCATGGCTAAGTGGGTTGCTTCCAATTAGGGTGTATTATCACCTATCTAGAGCATATTCATTTCCTTCTTTAATCAATTCGAAGTTGTCCCTTTTGGGAAACGGTTGCTGATCCCAACCGTTGGTGATATACATTCGATACACTCAAGCGAAATGAGTGATCGGTCATGTGTGGCCGGGTTGCAAGATGTTCTTGTTGAACCTAGTGTATTCCTCTCTAGAGGCAAACTATTGGAAGGTGGTTCCACACCTTGTCATAGTTGGAATTCCATTACCCAATAAGTGCTAGCGGTTTTGATTGTATACTATATATGGAACGTGGGATGAAAGCGTTCTGCTAGATGATTATTATATTGTGGTTGATAGACACTATTATAATATCACAGGAATTTTGATATAAAGATTATTTTGGATTCTCATAAAGGAAAAATCTGTTCCGTTATACAGCGTGGTCTTATGAGATATCGTTTTATTGCTCAAACTGTTTTTAAATTGTTTTACTCACACTAGTCCCATGACTGACCCAAAGTTTATTTTGTTTTGTTTTCCCTAAACTCTTGGGTGCCCAATTTTGTACGGGCAGTCAAGTAGTCAGGTTTTACAGATATACTTGGAGAGCTTGGAGCAGGAGGCTTCATGATTATATAGCTATTGTTATTTTTGCTGTGTTGTAAGTGTTATACTCTGATAATGTTACTGTATACATATATTGATTTTATTTCAAAGTTATGTATCTATTATAAATTGTTCGTTCCGCTGTGAGATTCGTGTTTACTCTGATGTTGTATGTTCTTCTATTCTTCTATTCTAAGTTTCTATCTTATCTATTCTCACCCGCTGTTTTCTTTCATGGACTATCCGGTGTTTCCGATGCTTGGGTAGTCGACATTGAGTTTATGTCGATAACTAGGATCGTGAAATCCCCGGGTCGTTACACCGACGTTCGGAACGTAATCGAATATTGATTATTCAAAAGAGATTTATAAATTGAAATTCAATTATATCGAATCCTAGAAGGTACTATTTACTTTCCATTTTTAATTAAGATTTATATAATTAACTAAATACTATTTATTTATTCTAAATAAAGAATCAAAGTTTTATTTTTAATTAAAATATTTTGGAAGTAGGTATTATAACGCAATCATTAAAATCAAAATTATATACATCGATCGTTAATTCGATATAAATGGATTTTGGAAATATTTTCCAAATATAACCAGTGATGTTTTCTAAGTATAGAAAATGAAATGATTTTGAAGTTAAGAATGAGGTTAAAAAAATTAGTAACTGGCTGGTGATTAGTTATGCTGAATGGTTTTCTGAGTATCGATCTGATGTTGGTTTCGGCCTTTGAGGTTGATGCTTGGGGAATTGTTCTCTTACTAGTTTACAGTTAAGAACTAATGGATGTGGAAGAATAGGGGATGCATGAATAGGAAATGGAAATGTTTTCCGATGTTAATAACGTATATTTTTGAAATTAGGAAAACAAGAAGTTGTGAGTATATGGAAATGTTTTTCCGAGAATCGTGTGAGGCTAAACGAGTTGGAGAAATACTTGGGTAAAGACATTGAAAGGAAATTGTCAAATGAATAAATTATTGATAAATTAATTTAAAGGGGCTCAGTGTTGACTGATGGTTGATCGATATAATTTCCATGTGTAAATAAGATCATTGTTTGTATGGATGTTTTCCTTTGATAGTTAAATAACCGACTATAATAGTTTTTGACCATTTTTCCTTTGTCATTACGAAGAGACCGGGATCAGGTTTATTATCTAAAAACCATTATGTATGGGCATTAGCATCGCGAATCAAATATGATGAAGATAATTGAAGATGGTGTTTATGCAAGGGATGTTCTGGCGATCCCAGGTAGAAATTTCCTAAGATGGATTTACATAATAGTGCCTTTGGTTTGTCCAGTCCCAGAACAACTTGTATGGACGAATGTCTGACAAAGTATATCTAATAGATCACGTATGTTGGTCTCTTCAAATGTATTTATGTTTGGTGGCGGAGGAATTCTTTTCTCTTAGCTTTATACCTATGGTATTTTTGAGGAAATCAATTTGTGATTTGGAAGGTATGACGATGCGGCATTCAAATTAAATGAACGTATGATCTGTTAAAAGATACGTTATAACCTCAGGCCTCATCAACCGGGAAATGAAAAAATCGAGCGGGTAGCATGGCTAAGTGGGTCGCTCCCAATTAGGGTATATTTTCACCATCTAGAGAATATTCATTTTTGTTCTTCTTTTGCTTCTGTATCTCTCGGGAATAGTTATGTTGGAATACCGATCGTAAGGTGACAATATTTTGGAACATTTAAGCGAAATAAATGGTCAGCTATGCGTAGCCGAGTTGCAAGATGTTCTGGTTGAACTCCAGTGTATCCCTTCTATAGTACATTAATCGCAAGGTGGTTCCATACCTTGTCATAATTGGAAATCCATTCACCAATAAGGTCCTGCGGTTGTGATTGTATATTATATATGTGGAGCGTAAGATGCAAGCGCTCTGCTAGATTGCTATTTACTTGTATTAGAGACCATTATCAAAAAAGTATTGATTTTGAAAATGTTTTGGGTTATTGTAAGGTAAAAACCATCAGTATTTATGTGTGTATCGTCTTACAATTATCCTTTCTTTTGAAAAGTATTTGAAAAATTAAACCAAACAGTTGGAGCTTACTCACACCAGTCTCAATACTGACCCAAAGTTTATTTTGTTTTGTTTTACCCTTAACTCTTGGGTGCCCAAATTTGTACTGGCAGTCAAGTAGTCGGGATTTTTCAGATATACATGGAGGAGCTGAGAGCAGAAGGCTCAAAAATGTTAGATCTATATAGAGTTTATTTTCGCTATGATATATATGTGTGTGTGATGTACTCTGATGATGAATGTAAGTCAAATATAGTTTTGTATTTCAAAGTTATGTTATATTTTATTCATTCCGTTGTGAGTTGTGTTTACTCTGATTTTTTTTGGTTGTGGTCTTCTTCTTCTATTCTAACTTTCTTTCTATTTCTCACCCTCTAACTTCTTTCTATTAATGATCTGGTATTTCCGATGCTTGAATAGTCAACATGATATTTTATGTCGATTTCGGGGTCGAAAATCCTTCGGTCATTACAGTGGTATCAGAGCTGAAGGTTAAGTGATTACCTTGGCTCTGTGGCATATCTCAATAGAGATGGGATTAGTAATACCCTATATTGAGTTTGAGTGTGTGTGCGTATATATATATGTGAGCGCGTATTTGTTATTTAATACAAAATGTTTTATATTGTGGAGATTTATTTATTGAGTGGCTTATAAATTCTGGTCGACAGTGGAGTACCACAATGTTGATAGGGCTATCTAAACGCTCGAATATGATGTACCGACACGGTATGTTTTGAAATAAGTGTAAATAAAATAATTTTTCCCAAAATATATTTTTATATAAAAAGGTATATATCTTGGGATTATTATAATATATATTGGATGTGTTGGTTGATATTATAATCTAATAAGATTATAAGTGAAATGGATATAGATAACCAATCAGAATTCATCTAGGAATAATATATAAAATTTGATGGATTAAATTTGAAATCAAAACAGAATTGGAATTAAAATTCCAGGAACTTGGAAAGGTATTATAAATGGATTTGAACTTAATATATGGAAATTTAAAATCTTGGGGAAATTGGAAATGATTTTCGAGCATTGAAAGGGATATTTTGAAGTAAATTTAAAAATTAGAAATGTTTTAAAAATGAGTTTTGAAGTGATATAGTATTGAACTCATTTCGATAGCTGGAAAATAATTCTGATGATGACTGCATCATCATTAGTGTTCATTTTTTAGTTTCTAAGTGACGGATTACTAACAAAGATTTTGTTTTGAATTGTTTTGAGGAACCAAGTTGCTTAAAATTCAAATGTTTTGAATTTCTATTATTATATATATGGGTTCAAACTGATTTGAAATAAAACCCACGAATTTGAATTCTGAAATAAAAATTCCACCTATGAAGTTAAATAGATTGAAATGTATAGGTAAATAAATAAACAAGAATTTAACTTAAATTTACTTGAACAAAATTGGATTGGATTAGAGATAATCGGAAATGGAATTGGATTGTTGAGTAACAATTTGAATTTGAGAATTGAACTGGTGTTGAAATAATTTTGATTGGATATAAGAGAATGATTGGATTTGTGGATATATTGATTGGAGATCAACTGGGAATGCATGGGTATATGCTAAAGTGATAACAAATGGAAGAGGTAGAATTGAATGCCCGACAAAAAGGTACGAGTTTATATTTAATTTGGATATGAGTTTTTATGAGGCTATTTGGAAAGCCATTTGGCTGTTGATTTTCTTTTAAATTGGAGAAGGCCTAGAGAGGCGAGTGTAGTTGTATCGATTGGTCGAGGCAAAGGAAACGTTGGCAAAAAAATTCAAAATTTTAAGATGTTAGAAATTTTTCAAAATTCTTGAAAATATTCGTTAATAAGAATGAATTAATATTTCAATTGAAATAATTTGGTTGAATTGGAACAGAAATTAAGAAGTAAAGCAAATGATTTTTAACCAAATAGGGATTGTAGCATTTTTCTACCTTAATAAATTTGGGGACGAAATTCTTGTAAGGGGGAAGGAATGTAACGTCCTGGAATTTTAACGATTTAATAATTAATTAATTTAATTATTTTATTATAGTGGTTTGATAATTTAAATGGTTTGAATTCAATATTTTGAATATTTAAATTAATATAAATTGTGGAATAGTTTATTTTTGAAATACTCAAAAATAGTTGAATTGACAATTTTGTGTAAATTGGATTATTTAAGAAATTTACTTGAGTTTATATTCAAATTAGGATAACGAATAAATTTATATAAACAACGTTTGAACGTATTAATTATAATATAATTATAATCGAACTCGTAACGTCGCAACAGTTCGTAATTTAACATTTTGACTTTAAATGGATATACAAGATTCGCTGTAATTCAGAATTCTATGAAACAAGAAACTTGGAATCCATTGAACTATATTTTTCTAATGGAGGTGAAAATCTAGATTTCATCTTGTAGATTGTAAGTAATGTCCAAATCAAATTTTAAATAGTCACTATGGAATCGTTTATAAACCATAACGATTTATTTAATTATAATAAAATATTTGTTTTGAATTTGGATAAGATTTTTAAGATGTGTTGTTAATTTAATTAATAGAATTTTTCAATAATTTTTAATTTGGAAATAAGCAACTTTTTATTTAACATAATTTACACCCTTTATTAGTGAATTTGAGATTTCACAAAATAAGCTAACTTGTCTATATTATTATATTTTTGGGAATGTGACACATTGCTCGACACAACATTATTTTTATTTTTGTCCGTAGCGGCTCGGACATGAACGAAATTTTATGTAACACGGTACAATAAAATTTTAAACCATAAAAATATACTTTTTCTTAATTTTCTTCTCTGCGAAGTACCATATATCTAAGGCTTCCTTTCAGACTCTATGACATTTCATGCCGACCTACTGTCAAAATTTAAATAGAATAACCCATGAAGTGAAAACTCATGACATAGTAACAGGTAACCTATTCCCCTAATACTTGGATGTCGAGTAATATTAGCTTATATAAACGCACAGTGTCTCCCATTCATTATTTTACGAAGTTCAAGTCAAAGCCATGGCTTTGGCCGTGAGTTTTAATGCTTCCAGGAATAAAACGTGAGCAGACAATACTTTCAAAATATATATATTGATTTTTATTCATAGTTTAAAACAATACTTCACGATTCAACGCCATATGAAAGATGAATTGCTTCATGGTGGGTTCAGACTGAACTTCTATCGCACAAAATTTAGCGCATGGAGAGAAGCCTAGAACCGAGATTTGTAGAGGATGGTCGAGCTTTACTCTAGATGTATGGGAAGATGCCATTTTCTTCTCAAGTCAATGAAGTACATGAACGGTGAAGGGCAGATGATGCAGTCGGAAGGGGACACGCAAGCTACTTCTTGTTGGGGTAGGCGAATGGGGTCTTTGAAGAGCGGTTAAATGGTTGAGGAGCTATATGTGCATTTGCTAATACACAAACGGAAGTTAACACGGGTAAGTTTGTATACGTGATGAAAATACTAGAGTGGAGCGACACTATTTTCATGCAAGAAGAAGAGAGAAAAATGGTCGTGAGGAGGAAGGAAATTATCGGCCATGGGGAGATGTGTATACTGGAGTGCGGGTTTTTTTTACAGGAGGAAGAAGGAATTGTAGGTGTAGTGGGTCTCGGCTGAATTCATTTGGGCTAGAAATTAATAGGTGAAGCCCAGATTTAACCTAAAATAAGTTTAATTTTATATATATATATATATATATATATATATATATATATATGCAACATTGGGAGGGTTTTTGTACACACGAGAGCAGACCCTATTTTATATCGAGGAAGAAAGTATTTGTGCAAGTCAAAAGGGAAGTTGGGCAGGATTTTAAGGGTAAGGCCCAAATTTTAAATAAATTTAAGTTAATGTTAATTTAAATTATACATGAACTTGTTAACTTAATAATCCGTTCATACGTTATTAGAATATCGAACCGCCTATCAGGTTGACTAGTGTGGACGCAGGCTACACCATGGAACTAGTCAGGAGTGATTTGGATGTCATTACAATTTTAAGCAAAGTAAAACGTCTGATATAATCAATTGACGTTAATCGTTTTTCAACAATTAACGACCAAGGTGAGTAAACTCACTAACTCTGTCCAGTTTTATAATATTACAAATGTTATTTAATACTGATAAATAATGATTGAATGTTGTGTGATGGTTGTTTGGATGAATTGCAGATAAATTGCTTGATATAATATATATAGTTATATATATAATCGTTACTTAAATATTGATTTTATTTATCATGATATTTCATATTGATATGAAAATGGTGCTATTTATGTTGATTAACATCTATGGATGCCGGGAAACAGGTTGAAGGGATCCAACTAGATTCCTCAACAATTATATTGTTATTTTTCATATATACATTGCATAATGTAACGTCCTATATTTTTGGTACTCCGATATTTAATTTAATTTATTATTTTAAATATTATATTCGAAATGTTAATGGATTTAATATTGAATTCGTTTATAAAAACGAAGTTTGAACGTTAAATTTATATTTAATTTAAAACGAGCTTGAAATGGTGCGGTAGTTCATAATATTGAATTTTGAACTTCAATTGAATATCCAGGATCCGATATAAGTTGGAATTCCATGAAACAAGAAACGATTGAATCTTGCCGATTATAATTTTCTAATGAAAGAAAAAAAATCGAGATTTCATATTGTAGATTGTTTGTTATGTCCAATTCGAATTTTCAAATAGTCGCTATGGAAATTATTAATAAACGATAACGTTTATTTAATAAATTTAATATGGATTTCTATATAATTTGGATACCGTTAACTCAAAACTGTTTATGTTGAGTTATAAATCCATATTGGGTTATATTTGAAGCTATGGATATATTTTATTTGGATATTTACGTTGATAATAATTTATTATTATCTAATTAGATTATTTTGGGTTTTAAATATATTTTATGTATATTATACATAAGCCTTATGAATAGCCATTTTGCCAACCGCCAAGGTATTCGATGAAATTATTTTCATTAGAACCGTAACGTTAAATTATTATACGATACCAAATTTCGTGGTAAACCGATGTCGTATGTGACTTCAATAGCCAAAACGCCTATATTTTCATTTAATTATTTTGTCAATTTAATTTGGAAATTAAGAATAACCTATTTCCTTCTGAACTTCGTTTTCATCCAAATTAATTTTATTAAATCTATAATGATTTATAATTGTAGTATTTTAGTTTTCAAGTTAACTGGATTTATTTTGTGATCTTACGTAATTTAAATGCGTGTTGATTCACGTATATCCATTATAAGGAATTTTCACGAACGACCTCGGAAATTGACGAAACCTTTTCCATCATGTCAGAAATATTGTTTTATGCTAGAATGTAAATTTTTATCTCGATCGGTGGTCGTTTGTTGTTGTTTCTGTATGTTACATCACCGTGAAGTTTATTAAATAATATAATACTCAATGGGTTTATATATAAAGGGTCAATAACCCTAAAATTTCGTCAAAATAAGACAGTCGTGGTCAACAACTTAAAATTGTTCCCCCACGATTGCTTTCGACGATCAGAATCACGCATACTTCCCCTTCACTTTCCCATCAATCCACCGACTAATTCGAAACCTTTCTAACTGAAGAAATGTTGAGCTCAACGAGATGTTAACCCTAACCGGCAGTGATGATTTTTCGAGCAGCGTGGGTGCTGATTTGGCTTTAGAAAAGCAGCGTCGGTCATTGGGGATTGCTGACAAACGGTGGCTTTGGGTAAGACGAGGCCCAGACTGGTGGAAGGCGATGCAGTGGCGCACCAGATGGTGGCGGCGGATGAGTATCAGGCGGTCTGGTGGGGAAGCAGCAACGCTAAAATGGTTTCGAGCGTGGGTTTGTCTAGGTGCCTGGATCGAAGGAACAACGAACGAAGAGGAGGGTTTTGATTCAGCTGTATATATTTTATATAATTAAATTGTTAATTAAGTGATTAGTTACTTAATAATAAACGAATTGAAAGGTTTAAATCTGACAGGTTTACGTTGCGTTGGGAAAGATTAAAAGCTGGGAACGATGGTAGTAGTTTTACGGGATGAAAGAAATATCCTAATCGGCTACTATATTGAAACATGTAATTAATACATTAACCTAAGTAGTCTGTTTATAATAATATAGTTAATGAGTTAGCTTTGAATGTTGTCAGTGAAGAGAACTCTGGGTCAAAACGAATGGAAAATGATAATATACGAGTAATTATCCTACTATATCCTAACATATGTTATTAACGCATATAGTTATATTATTAAGATAATTTATCTAATTTTTGGGAAGTTAAGGAAATTAAGAAAACCTAATTTATCTTTTTAATCACGGACGGATCGGTAGTCTGATGTGCAGGAGAAAACAAACAAAGTAAGGAAATAAATTTTGAATCGACCCGTCTAATATAACTAACGAAATTTATTTATATAAATAGTTAATTAAGAAATTAGTTAATAAAAAAATCATATTAACTTAGAACATTAATAACTTGTACATGTGTGATCAGAATTAAACAAAAGATGCTGCAATTGGATCGTCTTGACATGGTTTACATTCTGGAACAGTTTGGGTAGATTTGAGAGCAACTGGAATTTTTGGTTAAATTAAACGCTTGTTTAATTTAACCACAACCAAACCGCTACAGCGATAACGAAAATCGATGTGAGTTAAACTCACTCGGTTCTTCCCACTTATATTTATATAAGTTGGGTTTTATAATCATGTGTTGTGGTTGCTAATTGTTGATTGTTTGTTAATTATATATTCATATGTTGATTAAATCAATGAAATTAAACATTGTTTAATTTCAATGAAAAACCAAATCGTACTCTAACGATTGGACCCAATTGAGGTAACTTACCTTGTTCGTCACGTTTATAAAATAAACATGTTTGATTTAATGACTTGTTTGAATTGTCATGATTGATTGCTAAATGAAATGGTTTTTATTAAATTGTTGTTATTAAATATTTATATTAACCATCTTTTAATTAAATTAAATGATCTTATTTGAGTAAACTATTTGAATGCAGGGAAAAACAGGTTGGAGGGATCCAACTGGATTCCTCAAATATATTAAATGTTATTTATTTTCATTTATTATCATTATATGGATTGTTTTGATTGGATGATTGATTTGGTTGCTGATCATTGACCTGAAATTCAACATTTGTTTTGTTTTAACCAATGGGAAATATTGGTTGAGTAACTGGCAGTAAATGATATAATGAAAATTTAAGTTAATAAGATTTATAAACAAATGAGCAGAAATTAAACTAATGGTTAAGAGTTGGATAATTATCTTTAAGAACCAATTAAATGGTATTTAAATTAATTATATTATTAATTAATTCAAAGGAAGGACTAATTGAAATTGGTTAACGAGATAATCGTGTTTTGAGTTGACTAAGCCAACCATTTTAACTGGAATTAATTATAAATTAGTTTGATGTCAATTAATCTACTGAAATAACATAAAAAATATTTATTTTAAAATTTAATAAGATCTTAAAAAGAAAATTTCTGATTATTTTAAAAGTTAACTACCTGTACAATAGTTAACGATGAAGTAAATTATTATTTTAATTAATAATAATTGAGTGTAGCTGTAATGAAATCTAATTGAATTGTGAAAAGAGTTTATGAATGGGTTTATATTAAAAACCGAGTTTTCACAATGAAGTTATAAAAGGGATTTTAAGCGAATACGATATCTTAAATTAAATATTAACTTAATATTTGAAGTTAGAAAAAGGAAATTGAGATAAAAAGAGTTTATATTGAACCTGAGTTTTATAAACGAGATTTATAAAATAGATGTGGAGTTAAAGCGTTAATTTTAAATTAACATTATGATTAACATAGAAATGTGTTTATTTTATGCTCTTATATTTTATCTTTTGTAAATAAATAAATGATACTTTGGGTATTTTTATGTGTTTTTACAGGTTGTCAAGAAATGCCTCCTTCGTTTCAAATTAAAGGCCAACTACAAATAAAAAGCTACTTCCCCGTATTAAAGCCATCTCAATTACAAAAGACGCTGTAGCTCACTGGTAAATGCATAGAGATTTGTGCTGAGAGACCTGAGTTCGATCCCCGTCAAGCTCACTTATTGCCAAAGAACGGAACTTTCACACTGCCCCTTTGCTATGAAGAATATATTAATTAGTGTTATATTATATATATATATATATATACATATTCATGTGTATGTATGATATTCACTAATAGACATTTCAGGAGTAGTCATGGAAATCAATTCAGAACATTCATTTTTCAATTTCCAACTAGAAAAATTTATGATTGATTTATTGCCAAGACAAGATCAATTTTGAAGATTTTATCCATTGTTGCCTTTGGAGTCTGATGAGTATCCTTGTTTGGAAGAATTAATCACATGGAATCTGCTCATCAATCAATCAATCAATTTGCTACATGGAAGATAGGAAGATTTGGAAGATATTCACCATGTTTTGTTTCCAATCAAGCTTGGGCAAGGAAGGCAAGAGATATAATGGAGGATGAGGCCCAGTTATTCATAGACTTAATTAGGGTTTCCAGTTCACCTATAAAAGCACATGAACATCCCATTGTAAAGATCTCGATTATTCTGTATTCTCATTTATTAATAGAAAAAAGGTTTTCTTCATTTTAGTTTTCCTTCTTTTTCTCTCATAACAATTTGTGTATCTATCCAATTAGTTTTGGTAGAACACATTGTTATTGTCTTTTATTACTGCTTGTTAGCTATTGTCCGTCTGATTAGATTCAACGGCAATTCTGCTTTTTAATTCTTTGTTGTGGTTCTAGTTGTTATTTTCTTTTTTTTTCTAGTAATTGTTTCTTTTCTTTTCAGTTGTTGAATTTGATACTGATTAGATTCATATTCAGATTCAGAGTAATTTCAACAACATTAAAAACAACTCCAAATTCTGCCTAATTCGCCCAAGAATAAATAAATAATAATTTTTGGTTACACCTCCCTGTGCTCGACCTGTATGCTACACACCTGTATGCTTGCAGAATTTAATTTAAATATTGCGCTTTTCTGATTCATAGATTAGCGACGATCAAGTTCTTAGCGCCGTTGCCGGGGAGGTAACGATTAAATTTTGTTATTTATTTGATTTTTGATTCGTGTTAGTTTTTATTTTTATTTGTTTTCCTTTTATTTTTCTTGTATATAAAAAAAATATTAAGTGGTTTGATTTAGTATTATATATTGATACTGTAATCTCCATAACAAGAAAAAAAATTCATGTGACATTTTCTTTCTCTTGCCAATTTTCTGATTTCCTTTTTTTTACAATTTATTCCCTATTTTTCCTTTTATTTCTTTCCATCTTACAACTTCTTCCCTCTTTCTCAACAAAAACTTTAAAAAAACAAAAACAATATTTTTTTTCTTCTTGTTCAACTTTTCTTCTTCTTGGTGTAGAATTTTGTGCAACGTCTCCAACTGTTCTGCCACCATTCTTTTAGACCCCTTCAGATCATACTTCACGACGTCCACCCATCCATCATCAAGTTCATCAACCTTCCACCAACAGCATAGATCCACAAACCAGTCCCCACCATAATCCATTACTGAACACAGAATCCCCTCACGCATCCATCCCCTCTTCTTCAAAACCGCATAGTCCATACCTTCCAGTTTAGCATCAAAAGCCACACAAAAATCACGATCGAACTTCGGATACACCATTGCGCGAACCATCAGCAATACCCCTTTCATCATCACTTTTCCAAATCCGATCAATCATCCAGCAGTGCCACTTCCTCAACAAACTCCACACCGTCCAGTCCAGTCCTCCCTTCAGACAACTCCAAATACTCACAGTCTCTACCACTCTTCCCCTTCCATCAATACCAGAAATCACCTTACTTCATAACCCCACTTCATCATCAGTTTCAACGCAAGTTCAACAAACCTTTTCACAACCAAAAACCAGTTCAAAATTTACGGATCCACAAAATCCGAACCCAACCTACATCACCCTGAAGCTCCACTGCCTTCAATTCCCCCATCTTCACCTCGACAATCCCCTGAACCAACTCGCACATCAGAACGAACTCCATCACCTCCTCAATTCCTGTGCCACTCAACAAACCCATCATCCGACTCATACCCGAAATTGTATTTTTTCCAATCCTCCATCGAAACCCAGTTTCGAAGCACCTGCAGCTTCGAACCATATTCGAACGCAGTCACCTGAAAGCCGAAATCGATTCAACCACAAAATCTATTTCGAACCAAATAGAAAGAGAAAAAAGTGTGGTTTATGTTTAATTTTTCTTTGGGGTTTCGTTGTTATAAAGGAAAGGTGATTTAGTTCCCAAAATATATAAAGCCAGGCTTGCGTTGTTCGAGAAAATAAAGGGGCGTGTATAGAAGGGAGACTTGCTGTGTCTTTTTGAACTGTACTGTTTGATTCCCTATGTCCTTGGACGTATTAATTTGGTGAAAGAGTGAGTAGTTTGTATTTGGTTAGTTTCTTCTTTATTTTTTTTATTTCTCTTTTTTAGATTGTTTAGTTTTTTTTTAGTTGAATTGAGTTGAGTTATTTATTTAGTTATTTTTCTCTTTTCTTCTAGTTAGTTGTCAGTTTGTCGTTCTTCGTTTTGTTTGTTTTATTTGCTATTTCAAAAAAAAACATCATTCAAATCAAAGACCAAAGCGTACAAAAGTGTTCAACAACAAACAAGGAGATTCAACAATCAAGCGAACAAAATTCAAGCAAAACAAGGATTCAGCATTCAAGTGACTTGCAGTGGAGTGGACGCGCTAGTGCTACCCAAATTCACTGGACGGACTGCCGATCAAGGTGAGAATTTTTTAAAACTCTACAGGTGATCTGCTGCAAAAGAAAAAAATATAGACAATTGTTGTAAAAAAAATCTGCAGGGGCAGCGGCTTGAATGTAAAAATTTTAATTTCTGCAATTACATTGTGTGATTGTTGTTATTTCTGCATTTTTTTCATTCTATTAAGGGCAATACCCCAATTCACATAAGGTGAGGGATTTCATCACCCTTTCCTTGGCCCACAAATTGCATTTCATCGTAGAATTTGACTAATAATAACGGTTAGACGTTGGACTTAAGGGAGTCACGGGCTCATCTAGGGCTTAATTGTATTGTGATAGTTGATTCATTTGGAACGAATTATTTCTTGGTGTCTAGACTACGGCAGAGAAATAACTGTTTATAAATATTACGGTGATTTGTAAATATTATATCGGTTGTCACTCTGAAGGTACTTAAACCTTCGGCTGCATTGCTAGGGTGATTCCTGGTGCACCGATAACTCTTGTCCGTTAACTGGCTGAGAAATCTTTTGATCTAAGTAATCAAACGCGTCACTTTATAATTTTGGGTTAGGAGCCATTAAGGACAGAAAAATTCATTGTAGAAGATTTCTGTGCTTTCATTTAATAACAATGAGTTAAAAAAGCGTTATCCAACAAAATTCTCCTAGGGGTTCTCGAATTAACCAAAATTTTCCAACCGAATTGGATCAAAATCGAGTGAATCAAAACTTTCCAAACTTTGGGGATCAAAATCGAGTAAATCAAAATTTTCAAAATTTCAATATCGAAATGGATAGACCCTTATCTCTTCGTGATCGATGTTATCCAACTAGGACCGTCCAACCCTCTGTCATCGTGTTCCCACCAGCTGAAGGAAACAATTTTGAGCTAAAACATTCCTTTATCCAAGGGGTACCAAAGTTTACTGGATCTGAAAATGCTTATGAATTTCTAAGTGAATTTGAATTGTATGCGTCCACAACAAAATTGCAACAATTGTCTAACGAATCGATCAAGCTGAGGCTAATTCCATTTTCACTACTTGAAAGCGCTAAAAGACGGCTAAATTCTCTTCCAAAACATTCCATAAGAAGTTGGGATGAATTTGTCACTGCATTCTTGAAAAAGTTTTTCCCTTTCCATAAAACTCTCAAAATTCGAACCGAGATAAATCAATTTTGTCAAAATAAGGGGGAAACTTTTTCAAAATACTTTGAAAGATTCAACCAACTATTATATAGTTATCCTCATCATGGAATTCTAAAAGATCACTTATGTCAAATTGCATATGAAGGACTAAACTATTAGACTAGAACCCAATTAGAATCAATGTGTGGAGGAGACTTTATGTCTAAAACAGCCGATGAAGCTTATCGGTTCTTAGAAAATTATTCTGAAAAGGACATGGAGTGGGAATCGATTCGTGTTCCCATTCGTACTTCTACTGGAGGTGTGCATGTCGTGGACCCAAGTCAAACTCCTTTAGAAAATCAAACTCCTCAAGCCTGAGAAGGGTTACCCCACTATTACTCTCAGGACCAAGCTAATGCCATAGCTCAAAATAATCCTTACTCATCCACATACAATCCTAGTTGGAGAAACCACCCAAATTTCTCTTGGTCAAACCCCAATAATTCGGCTAACCCATCTCACGTGCAACCCTTTATTCCCAATCCAAATTATCAAGCTCCACCTCCAATTTCTCAAACCTCTCAAACAGCATCTCAATCCAAACAACCTTATAGGCACCCCAACTTTCAATCATCAAACCAATCCTCTCAACCTTCTCAACCACCATAAGATATTGTGCGTTTAGAGAAACAGTTGAACTCTCACGAAGCTAAAATGAACTCACACGATGCTAATCTCGACCAAATGATGAGTATGATGAAAGAACTGATGAAAAATAATGAGAAAGGAAAGTTGCCTAGTCAACCTGAAGTGAATCCAAAATATAACTCTCGTGCTGTAAATTCTTGTGAGGACGAAAACCATAATCCAGTCAACGCCATTACAACCCTTCGATCTGGAAAGAGGATTGATAATAACATGGGCGACCCTGACGAACCTTCTAACTCGACCCCAATCCCTAATCTTGATGATCACCCATTGGCGTCGAATGCCAATTCTTCTAAACCTCAAGTTCCCTTAAATATTGGCAATCCCAACAATTCTTCTTCCAGTGTCGGCAAACCCGACCCACTTTCGAAAAATAATGTTGGCAATCCCAACATTCCGTCTTCCGCAACCTTACCACCTTCTATTTCCTTGGTAAACCTTCTTCCTCGAATGATGAAACTCATCACAGAGTCGAAAAACCAATAGCTCCATTTCCCCATAGACTCAATAATAAGAAGAAAGCAGCAAATTTCGATAAAATTTTGGAAATTTTCAAACAAATTCGTATGAACATTCCTCTTTTAGACACAATTAAACAAATTCCTCAATATGCCAAATGTCTTAAGGAATTGTGCTCACAAAAACGTGTGACTAATGTCCCAAAAACCACCTTTTTAACTGCGAATACAAGCTCTGTACTTTCGAATCTTACCCCAGTCAAGTACAAAGACCCTGGCTGCCCTACGATTGATTACAAAATAGGAAACACCCATATCTCTCGTGCCTTACTCGACCTTGGTGCCAGTGTCAATCTTCTTCCTTATACTGTTTATTGTCAACTTGGGTTAGGGGAAATTAAACCAACAAACATCACTCTTCAGTTAGCCGATCGATCTGTCAAAAAGCCATTGGGAATTATCGAAGACATCTTGATACAGATCGAGCAGTTTTGCTTCCCTGTCGATTTCATAGTTTAAAAACAGAGCCTGTCTCAAATCCAAAGTTCAAATACTGTTGATTTTAGGACGACCCTTCTTAGAAACCTCAAATGCTGTCATTAATTGTAGGAACGGTCAACTTCGACTTTCCTTCGAGCACCTAATCATTGAGCTAAACATCTTCAATCTCAACAAAAAACCTAGGGAGTTTGAAACCGATGAAATCGACATGATTCAAACCATAGTTGATGGAACCTCTAATGACACTTCTGAAGCCTTGAAAATGTGTCTGGAACATTTCGACTCCAATTTCGACGAACTTGAATACATTTCTGAACTGAATGAATTTCTTGACTTAAATCCCTCGTCTTCTAAATCTAACCAAGGAATGTTAACCAATGTTAACACTCAAGAACATCCTAAGTTAGATCTCAAACCCTTGCTACAAGACCTTAAGTACGCATACTTCGACTCCTCAGAAATTCTTCCCGTAATCTTGGCCTCTGATCTTACCGAGGACCAAGAAGAAAAACTCTTAGAAATTTTGCAGGAAAATAAAGACGCTTTGGGGTGGGGACTGAGCGATATAAAAGGAATTAGCCCGTCAATTGTGGAACATCGCATACATTTAGTTGATGAGGCTAAACCCACCTGTGAGGCTCAAAGGCGATTAAACCCAAACACGAGAGAAGTGGTCAAGGAGGAGATAATCAAATATTTAGACAATAACATCATCTATCCCATCTCTGATAGTACCTGGGTGAGTCCGGTACAAGTCGTACCAAAGAAATCGGGAGTCACAGTGATCAAAAATGAAAATAACGAGCTTATCCCAACAAAAATCAAAACAAAATGGCGTGTGTGTATCGACTATCGAAAGCTCAACTCAGCCACACGAAAAGACCATTTTCCCTTACCTTTTATTGACCAAATGCTCGAACACTTAGCGGTTCATGAGTACTATTGTTTTCTCGATGGATACTCTGGCTATAACCAAATCCCTGTTGCTTTAGAGGATCAACATAAGACCACCTTTACTTGTCCCTTTGGAACCTTTGTTTATCGTCGCATGCCTTTTGGTCTTTGTAATGCCCCCGCGACTTTCCAAAGGTGTATGATGAGTATTTTCTCTGATATGGTGGAAGAATTCTTGGAAATATTCATGGATGATTTTTCAATTTATGGATCATCTTTTTCCCAATGCCTCACTCATTTAGAACTCGTCCTAAAACGTTGTAAGGAAAAAATCAATCGTGCATAATTGGGAAAAATGTCACTTCATGGTTAAAAGGGGGATAGTTCTAGGTCATGTCGTCTCCAAAGATGGCCTTGAAGTCGATAAATCTAAAATCAATTTGATTGCTAATCTGCATCCTCCTAAGTCTGTTAAAGATGTTCGTTCATTTCTTGGCCACACAGGATTCTATAGAAGATTCATTAAGGACTTCTCAAAAATTTCAAAACCTCTCTCAAATTTACTTGCCAAAGACGTTAAGTTCGAATTCTCCAATGACTGCAAAACATCTTTTGAAACTCTTAAGTCAATCTTGACCACAGCTCCCATCATTCAACGTCCTGATTGGACTCAACCCTTTGAACTTATGTGCGACGCTTCTGACTTTGCAATTGGAGCCATCTTAGGTCAGCGTATCGATAAACTCCCTCGAGTCATTTATTACGCTAGCAAAACCTTAAACGAGGCCCAATTGAATTACTCAACTACTGAAAAGGAATTTTTGGCAGTTGTCTTCGCTCTTGAGTCAGACCATATCTCATAGGATCCAAAGTCATAGTTTACATTGATCATGCTGCCCTACGATATTTGCTTTCTAAGAAGGATGCTAAGGCCCGCTTGATTCGTTGGATCCTTCTTCTTCAAGAATTTGATATAGAAATACGAGATAAAAAGGGTTCTGAAAATGTTGTAGCTGATCATCTCTCTCGAATTGTGCACAAAAATGTTGATGACACCCAAATCGATGACTATTTTCCGGACGAACAAATCCTTCCCATCTCTAACACCCCTTGGTACGCTGACATTGTGAATTATCTTGTCACATAACAAACACCCACTGAATGGTCGAAACAAGATAAACAAAATTTCTCTTGAAAGTTCGAAACTTCTATTGGGACGACCCATATCTTTTCAAATACTGTCCAGACCAAATCATTCGAAGGTGTGTGCCCGATCATGAACACCAAAGTATTCTCTCTTTCTCACATGACCATGCTTGTGGCAGTCATTTTGGAGCAAGAAAAACTGCTGCAAAAGTTTTGCAAAGTGGTTTCTATTGGCCTACACTCTTCCGTGACGCTTTCGAATTTTGCTCTAAATGTGATTGATGTCAAAGAACGGGTCGAATCACTAAGCGAAACATGATGCCTCTCAATCCCATTTTAGTGATTGAGTTATTCGATGTTTGGGGCATCTATTTCATGGGACCATTCCCTAATTCATTTCGGAATCTTTACATCTTGCTTGCGGTAGATTATGTCTCAAAATGGGTTAAACCCATTCCGACCAGAACCAACAACAACAAGGTTGTTGTCAAATTCCTCAAAAAAAACATCTTTTCGCGCTTTGGCACACCTCGAGCTATCATTAGCGATAATGGCACTCACTTCTGTAATCGTGCTTTTGAGTCCTTGCTCAAGAAATACTCAATCACACACAAGCTGTCGACCCCTTACCATCCACAAACTAGTGGGCAAGTAGAAGTTTCTAATAGACAAATCAAACAAATTCTTGAGAAAACCGTGAATTCCAATAGAAAAGATTGGTCTGTAAAACTGATTGATGCACTTTGGGCTTTTCGCACTGCTTATAAAACCAATCTAGGGATGTCACCATATCGATTAGTCTTTGGAAAGGCCTGTCACTTACCTCTTGAATTAGAGCATCGTGCTCTTTGGGCCATAAAATTTTTGAATTTTGACTTAGAGAAAGCCGACTCACATAGGAAGTTACAAATTTCTGAATTAGAGGAATTAAGAAATGAGGCGTATGAAAATGCGAAAATGTAACACCCTGCATTTTTAAGTATAATTAAAAATGAAATAAAATGTATGAAAATATGCTTAGGATATGTAAATAATGGTGATGCATAAGGAGAATTAATTAATACATGGAAGAGAAGAAAAATTAGTTCGATAATGGCGTATGTTACGGAAAAGATAGTAAAATAAGGATAACTAATTCAAGAATCAGGAATTAGGTAAAATGGACATCACCATTGCGTTCCTCTCAAAAAAATACGCGAAATAGAGTCCGAGTTTTTGAAAATCGGAGTCCGTATGACCAAGATATGGCCAAAACAAGATTCAGAAGGTTTCGGTCTGCTCAGAACTGGGCAGGTCGACCCGGGGTCGACCTGGGGCCCAGGTCGACCAGGGGTTCGACCTGGGAGTCGACCTCCCCCATGGGGGTCGACTATAGTGTCAACCCCCCCTGCAGGTCGACCTGGTCGGCCTGTTGTGGTCCAGAATGCATTTTTGAAGCCCTGGGACGATTTTTGATGGTCCGGATTGGTTTTAGGGTTAATCTGGTGGCTGAAATGAGTTCCTACACCTATAAATACACCATAAAACCTAGCCGCCTCTACACACAATTCTATTCTTCTTCTTCTCTGCCTCTGTTCTAAATAAAAATAAAAATGGCGTCGCTACTCTGCTGGAATCAAAACTAGAAACTAATCAACATCAACCTAAGCAATTCAATTCAAATTAGAGACTAAAGCTTCTGCAACAATTCTGCAACAACTAAAGTTATTTCTTTAATCCAATCAAGGCAAGTACAGTTATTCTCCGCTATAAACGTTAATTCTGATTGTGACATGAATTATAAATCTGAATCGGAGGTTACATCTGTTCTGTTCTGTATGGATCTATCTTATTTTGTATCTCTTTCCTCTTTCTGTTCTATAGCCTGGCTACCACGAGCCTGAGCCAATCTCATAAGAGACTAACATACGCTAAAATGTTTGGGACAATAAAATGAATGATGCATGAATTGGGCATGACCAATAGGTGACTGATTTGAGGAAAGAACATGGACTGTAGCTAGAACAAAATCCGAGACATATGACTGGACATGTTATATTTATAATATAAATTGTATTGAACATATGATTTGAGATAAAGAGAATATGGCTTAGGCATAAAGATTTACATGAGAGTAGGGTATCTATTAATGTAAATAAACACCTAAGTAAGAGATCTTTGGGATATATGCATAGTAATCAATGGCTATATTTGGTATAATTTATATAGGGATCTTCTGTACTATGCAAGTTTAATAAAAATTGAAACATATGATAAATGGTTAATTTAGGACCATAATCTGTGTTATGTAAATTTAATGCAAACATAGGGTATATGATAATATTGTGAATCAAGAATATTATTTATGCATGTGAACTTAGGCAAGATTCATAATTAGGCAAGATATGTTTGTGAAACTTTAAGAAATGATTAAATCTGTTATAATTGCCTAATTTGCTAGTTTTGTTACATTGCCTAATCTGCTAGTTCTGTTATATTGCTTAATCTGCTAGTTCTGCTCTACTACCTAGTCTGCTAGATTTGTTCATCTGCCAAATCTGTCATCTGCTAAGTCTGTTGAAAATGCTAAATCTTCTAGTTTGCTTAATTTGTTAAGTCGCCTAGTCTGAGAAATCTGTTATCTGCTATATCTGTTGAATTAGTCCGCTATTGACATAATCTGAATTGGCTATAGTTAAGAATAATTGACATGTATATTAGGCATGGGTATAAATGGGAAATCATTAATTAATTGGCCGCAAAGATAAACATGGCTAACTCGAGTTTAGAATGAGTTTGCGGCGTAATTCTGCCCGGGACCGCCCGGCATATTCCAGTGGTCGCAAACAATAGGTTCTAATGTGAGAAGTTAGTCATAACGTGCTTGAAAACCCGAGGTTAGACTCAGTTTGCGATAGAAACCTGCCCGGAACCAACCGGCCTAACCAGTAGCCGCAAACTGTCAGTCTAATGTGAGAGGTTTTGGGCATTAATATTTCATTAATGAAAATCTGAGATAAATATGATGTCTAAAACGTGTTGGGTGGGTAAGGTTAAACCAATTGGACCAATGAATCTGATAAACTCGTTTCGTGAATCCGTAGGCCCAATACAAAGTTAGATAATCTGTAACCGGTTAATCCGTAAGTCTGTAACCAGTTAATCTGTAAGCCTGTTAATCCGAACATCTGATCCGTTAGTATGAAAACCGGTTAACTTGTTTTTTTGACCTATGAACTAGTGATCTAAACTCTATATGTCTGAACTTCTAAACAAGTTAATCTGAAAACTGTTAGTCTGGGGACACAAGGTTAGGAGGGGAATTACTTGTGTCATCTGTTTTTTGGGACCCATATTAGTTAGTAACCCTTTCTGGTATCAAAACTTTGACCCAACAGTAGGTAGGGTCCGGGCACGCTTACTGAACTAATTATAAGCGGTTCATTCTGATAATGGCGAGGGGGTGTTGATGGTGCGTTCCAACCGGGTAATATGCGTGCGTGGATCCCGGTCTGCCTCTGAGGATGTAAGACGCCGTGACATCTGTAAATAGGTCTGTGCCAATTGGTTGTCACTTTCGGGAGTGATACACCCTACTGTGGGGCCGACACAGGATATTTATGTATTAGGGAGCCGATCGCTTGGGGTAGGGTTTTAGGGTACACTTCGTTCTGTCTGTTTCTGTTGGTACCGTCTGTTTCTGTTGGGTGGTAACACCTGTCTGTTTCTGCGTGGTACCGTCTGTTCGGGTGGTAAAGGCCCATTACTAGTGTACACCTAATTCTACATTCTGTTCCCGTAGGGATTAATCTGTTTCTGCTTCTCTTTGTTTCTGATCGGGTAGTAAAGGCCCATTATTAGCATTCTGTTTCTGTTAAATTATTCTGTACCCGTTCCTGTTTCAGTTTAGACATTAGGGTGACACCTAATTCTGTTATACTAGTATTAGTGCAGAGAAGTGTAAAGCAATAGTCTATGTCATTCTTTTCTTCTGTTATATCTGCTACACCTGTTACACTTATCTCTCATCCAGTTTTATGTTCATGTCATGTTATTATTATCTGTTCATATGCTGAAAGTCACTGGACTTGCCAGACTTTTTGTCTGACCCTTGTTGTTTCGCCTCCTTTCTTCCGTTTTTCCCCCAGGTTATCCAAGGAGGGAATTCTTTAGTTTGATCCAGATTTCTCTTTGCTTGAAGTGCTTAAAGTATGGCTTGGCTCTGTATAGCTTCCGTTCTATGGGGATTATGATTTTAAACCATGCATTTTGAAGGCTTTTGTACAAGACTTATATTTTGTACTTGAATTCTGAGATTTGAAAGGGTGTAACCATATTGATTTCTGTTTCCGCTGTAATAAAGTTAAAAAATTTCAAGTAGTGTTTTATCTGTCTTGTAAGTTTCTGTTCTGTTTACTAAAATGCTCCACCAAAGTTAAGGCATTCCCTTTGTGAGTGACCTTAACGGAGGTGGGGTGTTACACTTGGTATCAGAGCTGAAGGTTACCAGATTTTATAAAAAGTTTTGAAAACTATTTTCAAAAAGGTTTTGAAAGGAAGTATTTTCAAAAATAAAGCTTATTTTGAAAAACATAATCCCCAAGAGCCATATATCTTTCTTTCAGTCCTTTTTGTATTGAACCTTTCCTTTTTTGTTTCAGCATGTCTGAAGCATCTGAGATACCAGAGGGTGTTCATGTACCCGGTTGGTTTCGTCAATATTTTGAGGCTAGGACCGCCGCTGCAGGTCCAGCAAATGATCCCCCTCCCCCACCCCCTCCTCGTGCAATTGCTTTCTCAAAGATCTGTAAAGATTTTAGGGCCATGGGTGGGAAGGATTTCAAAGGAACTGAATCATTCGTAGAATCGAGGAATTGGCTCAAGGAAACTGAGGATCTATTCGTTATCTTCGAGGTGGACGATAGGAAGAAGGTACAGTTGGCGGTGTGGCTGCTCAAAGACGAAGCTTCCTACTGGTGGGAACTCACTAACGTCGAGAGGCCGGTTGAGACATGGATGGATTTTAGAACAAGGTTTGAGACAAAATTTCTCTCGCAAGCTGAACGGAGTTTACAACTAGAAAAGTTCTTATCTCTTAAGCAAGGAAGTATGACGGTCAAGGAATACGTCAACCAGTTCAACCAACTAGCTAGGTTCGGATTGGATTTAGTCAACACTCAGCATAAAAAGGCCCTCCGCTCTGTTAAAGGATTGAATGAGCCACTGCACAGCCTAGCCATGACCCACGTACCCATAGGAGCGACTTACGAGAAATTGGTGGACATGGCACTACTGCACGAGGAAGACAAGGGCCCGAAAGAGACAAAGAAGGAAGAACCACAGAATAAGAAAGTGGGGCCCAAAAAGGAAACACAAAAGAAGGATGAGATGACTGAAGATAAGAAGGGGAAAAAGTGCTTTACTTGTGGAAGCTCGACTCATCTGAACAAGGATTGCAGAAAAAGGAAGGGCGCTTGCTTCAACTGTGGGGAGATGGGACACTTCACTAGGGACTGCCCGAAGAGACGAGGACAAGGAGGGCAGGCGAACACTCTTGAGGCTAGTGGCTAGGATAGGAGTAGGAAAATTTCTATAGTCGGTTTAATATCTTTATCTGATTATGGAGTTAAGATTTTTTCTGATTCTGGTATTTTGATTTTGTAATCGATACTCTGCACTTTAATACTAGTATTATTTCTGAATTCCGCTGTAGACTCAGACCCATAAGGGTTATGGCTCATCTGTTTGGGATTGGGGTTTGAGGGATATCTGTGTTAAGCGTCAAGTATGACGCATAATTCTGAGTTTTCGTGGGGTATGATTTTATCATGCTTAGCTTCCTAAGAATCATTAGGGAACCTAATCTGTATTAGTAGTCTGTAAATATCTGAATAATTCTGATTTCCAGTTTTGACATTGTCTAAAGAGGGTAATCCTCTGAGTGTCAATCTGATATTGATTTCGGTCTTTGGGGTTGATACTTAGGGGAATTGTTTTCTCAACCAATGTCTAATGGGAACCAAGTCTTCGTTCTATCTGTACTCGCTTCCATCATTCGACTGTATCCTATCGATCGAATCTTCGAACTTTAAGTAGAAACTAATGGGTGTAAACATGTGTTTGAGACATGTTATGTTTGATGGTTGCAAGTGGATGCAAGTGGTTGCTAGTGGTTGCCCGTGGATGCATATACACACACTAGGCACTAAATCGGCTCGAAAACACTCTCATACTGCATATGGATGTGTGAGCATTTTCAATTTTTGTGGATGCAAAATGATTGACTCAGCACATGGATGTTGCATATGACTGAATGGTTGTGCACTCATATAGAAATGATATGTATCGAGTAGGAAAATTGCATACATGTTGGACTCATGGCACTGGCATAATTCGCATTAAGGAGGTTAACTGAATCAGTGGACCGCCTGATCTTTGCATTAGACAAGGAACATATACACACACTTCTTGCATATGTTCATACAACATTAGAAATCTCTTAAGGACAATGAATGCCTGTGATTGGTGATTGAGTAGATGGATGATTAGATGGTAGGACACATTCTTCTTAACTTGAAGATTTCGGGGACGAAATCCTTTAAGGAGGGGAGAATGTAACACCCCGCATTTTTAGGTATAATTAAAAATGAAATAAAATGTATGAAAATATGCTTAGGATACGTAAATAATGGTGATGCATAAGGAGAATTAATTAATACATGGAAGAGAAGAAAAATTAGTTCGATAATGGCGTATGTTACGGAAAAGATAGTAAAATAAGGATAACTAATTCCAGAATCAGGAATTAGGTAAAATGGACATCACCATTGCGTTCCTCTCGAAAAAATACGCGAAATAGAGTCCAAATTTTCGAAAATCGGAGTCTGTATGACCAAGATATGGCCAAAACAAGATTCAAAAGGTTTCGGTCAGCTCAGAACTGGGCAGGTCGATCCGGGGGTCA
Source organism: Allium sativum (assembly GCA_030737875.1). NCBI lineage: Eukaryota > Viridiplantae > Streptophyta > Magnoliopsida > Asparagales > Amaryllidaceae > Allium > Allium sativum. The sequence continues at coordinate 4,899,556 of CM060913.1, read as the reverse complement.
ACCTGGGAGTCGACCTCCCCCATGGAGGTCGACTATAGTGTCGACCCCCCCTGCAGGTCGACCTGGTCGGCCTGTTTTGGTCCAGAACGCATTTTTGAAGCCCTGGGACGATTTTTGATGGTCCGGATTGGTTTTAGGGTTAATCTGATGGTTGAAATGAGTTCCTGCACCTATAAATACACCCTAAGACTTAGCCTCCTCTACACACAATTCTATTCTTCTCTGCCTCTGTTCTAAATAAAAATAAAAATGGCATCGGTACTCTGCTGGAATCAAAACTAGAAGCTAATTAACATCAACCTAAGCAATTCAATTCAAATTAGAGACTAAAGCTTCTGCAACAATTCTGCAACAACTAAAGTTATTTCTTTAATCCAATCAAGGCAAGTACAGTTATTCTGCGCTATAAATGTTAATTCTGATTGTGACATGAATTATAAATCTGAATCTGAGGTTATATCTGTTCTGTTCTGTTTGGATCTATCTTATTTTGTGTCTCTTTCCTCTTTCTGTTCTATAGCCAGGCTACCACGAGCCTGAGCCAATCTCATAAGAGACTAACATACGCTAAAATGTTTGGGACAATAAAATGAATGATGCATGAATTGGGCATGACCAATGGGTGACTGATTTGAGGAAAGAACATGGACTGTAGCTAGAACAAAATCTGAGACATATGACTGGACATGTTATATTTATAATATAAATTGTATTGAACATATGATTTGAGATAAAGAGAATATGGCTTAGGCATAAAGATTTACATGAGAGTAGGGTATCTATTAATGTAAATAAACACCTAAGTAAGAGATCTTTGGGATATATGCATAGTAATCAATGGCTATATTTGGTATAATTTATATAGGGATCTTCTGTACTATGCAAGTTTAATAAAAATTGAAACATATGATAAATGGTTAATTTAGGACCATAATCTGTGTTATGTAAATTTAATGCAAACATAGGGTATATGATAATATTGTGAATCAAGAATATTATTTATGCATGTGAACTTAGGCAAGATTCATAATTAGGCAAGATATGTTTGTGAAACTTTAAGAAATGATTAAATCTGTTATAATTGCCTAATTTGCTAGTTTTGTTACATTGCCTAATCTGCTAGTTCTGTTATATTGCTTAATCTGCTAGTTCTGCTCTACTACCTAGTCTGCTAGATTTGTTCATCTGCCAAATCTGTCATCTGCTAAGTCTGTTGAAAATGCTAAATCTGCTAGTTTGCTTAATCTGCTAAGTCGCCTAGTCTGAGAAATCTGTTATCTGCTATATCTGTTGAATTAGTCCGCTATTGACATAATCTGAATTGGCTATAGTTATGAATAATTGACATGTATATTAGGCATGGGTATAAATGGGAAATCATTAATTAATTGGCCGTAAAGATAAACATGGCTAACTCGAGTTTAAAATGAGTTTGCGGCGTAATTCTGCCCGGAACCGCCCGGCATATTCCAGTGGTCGCAAACAATAGGTTCTAATGTGAGAAGTTAGTCATAACGTGCTTGAAACCCGAGGTTAGACTCAGTTTGCGACAGAAATCTGCCCGGAACCAACCGGCCTAACCAGTAGCCGCAAACTGTCAGTCTAATGTGAGAGGTTTTGGGCATTAATATTTAATTAATGAAAATCTGAGATAAATATGATGTCTAAAACGTGTTGGGTGGGTAAGGTTAAACAAATTGGACCAATGAATCTGATAAACCCGTTTCGTGAATCCGTAGGCCCAATACAAAGTTAGATAATCTGTAATTGGTTAATCCGTAAGTCTGTAACCAGTTAATCTGTAAGCCTGTTAATCCGAACATCTGATCTGTTAGTCTGAAAACCGGTTAACTTGTTTGTTTGATCTATGAACTAGTGATCTAAACTCTGTATGTCTGAACTTTTAAACAAGTTAATCTGAAAACTGTTAGTCTGGGGACACAAGGTTAGGAGGGGAATTACTTGTGTCATCTGTTGTTTGGGACCCATATTAGTCAGTAACCCTTTCTGGTATCAAAACTTTGACCCAATAGTAGGTAAGGTCCGGGCACGCTTACTGAACTAATTATAAGCGGTTCATTCTGATAATGGCGAGGGGTGTTGATGGTGCGTTCCAACCGGTCATGTGCGTGCATGGATCCCGGTCTGCCTCTGAGGATATAAGACGCCGTGACATCTGTAAATAGGTATGTGCCAATTGGTTGTCACTTTAGGGAGTGATACACCCTACTGTGGGGCCGACACAGGATATTTATGTATTAGGGAGCCGATCGCTTGGGGTAGGGTTTTAGGGTACACTTAGTTCTGTCTGTTTCTGTTGGTACCGTCTGTTTCTGTTGGGTGGTAACACCTGTCTGTTTCTGCGTGGTACCATCTGTTCGGGTGGTAAAGGCCCATTACTAGTGTACACCTAATTCTACATTCTGTTCCCGTAGGGATTAATCTGTTTCTGCTTCTCTTTGTTTCTGATCGGGTAGTAAAGGCCCATTGTTAGCATTCTGTTTCTGTTAAATTATTCTGTACCCGTTCCTGTTTCAGTTTAGACATTAGGGTGACACCTAATTCTGTTATACTAGTATTAGTGCAGAGAAGTGTAAAGCAATAGTCTATGTCATTCTGTTCTTCTGTTATATCTGCTACACCTGTTACACTTATCTCTCATCCAGTTTTATGTTCATGTCATATTATTATTATATGTTCATATGCTGAAAGTCACTGGACTTGCCAGACTTTTTGTCTGACCCTTGTTGTTTCGCCTCCTTTCTTCCGTTTCCCCCCCCCCCCAGGTTATCCAAGGAGGGAATACTTTAGCTTGATCCGGATTTCTCTTTGCTTGAAGTGCTTAAAGTATGGCTTGGCTCTGTATAGCTTCCGTTCTATGGGGATTATGATTTTAAACCATGCATTTTGAAGGCTTTTGTACAAGACTGATATTTTGTACTTGAATTCTGAGATTTGAAAGGGTGTAACCATATTGATTTCTGTTTCCGCTGTAATAAAGTTAAAAATTTTCAAGTAGTGTTTTATCTGTCTTGTAAGTTTCTGTTCTGTTTACTAAAATGCTCCACCAAAGTTAAGGCATTCCCTTTGTGAGTGACCTTAACGGAGGTGGGGTGTTACAGAAAATCTACAAAGAAAGAACCAAAGCCCAACATGACAAAAACATACTTCATAAGGAATTCAACGTAGGTCAAAAAGTTGTTTTATACGACTCTAGACTTCACTTGTTTCCAGGAAACTCAGATCTCGATGGACTGGACCTTATGTTGTGAAAACAGCATATCCCCATGGAGCAGTTGAAATTGAAAATCCTAAGGATGGAAAAGTCTTCAAAGTAAACGGTCAACGACTGGAACCATTTTTAGAATTCGAGCAATATGACGAAGATGATCTTATCGATCTTCATGAGCCTGATCATCCACCGTGAAATCAGGTGGTACACGTTCTTTTTCTTTTATTTTTATTTTTCATTTTTTATTTTTCTGCCATTTTGGTCTGCATACCTTAGACAGTTGGGACACTGTCTCAATATAGTGTGGGGGAGTCAAGTCTGCATCACATCTTCTCCATTTTTATTAGAAAAAAACACAATCACACCAACACGAATAATTTTAGAGTGATACCACGAGATAAGTTTACAATTTTAGTCAGTTGATAGTATTTTTTTCTCTCAACTTAGATCAAATAAAGAAATATAATGAAAAGTTTAATTTTGAGGGATAATAGTGTAACCGGTACATAGGGAGATTCTTAGGTGATGGCCATGAAATCTATTCTATATTGTAGACTTTGTTTAAATAAGTGGAGGACTTAAAATACTTATATTGGCTTTTCAAAACTTTAAAACTAAGTTGTGTTAAGTTGAATTCGCGTAACTCTCTTTTGTGCTTATAATTTCAATAATAATAATAGTAATCCAAGGGTATCCAACATTGCTTGTATATCAAGCATTGGTGTGCAAACCCGCCAAGCTCTATCCGAAATGTTGTTGACAAAGTCAGCGTTGGAATATCTTGGTCTCATTTTACGAGATTGGACACCTAAGGATTACCGACACGTTGTTGACAAAGTCAAAGTCGGCATGCACAATCCGCCAAGCTCTTTACCCACTCTCTGTTAGTCCGCAAGGCAGTGCATGGGTGGTAAACCTTGGTCTTCTAAGTTAGGTGTATGTACTTAATCATAAATTTTAAAATTTTTAAAGAATAAAGAATAAGCGATGATGCCTAAACACTGCTTGACCTTATTGATTTGTCTAGCCATACATGAGAAAATTAGAATACCACTTTACAAACTGTGCCAAACAAACTAAGAATTTATTTCATGGCTGCACTATGTTATCGACCGAACTAACTGGCCAAACTGGAATTTAACATTTGAAAACTTGATTTATATTGAAAATTTGTGACAAGTTGAGGTATCTAAAATAAAATCAACTGACTAGAAATTGTAAACTTAATTTGTTGTACCACTTTCCTGAAACAAGTCGTGTTGTCATTCTTGTTTTCTTTGTTTTTTGTATATAACCATTGCATTCATATAGTTACATTATATCCACACATACTGCATTTGGATTTTGTGGGTAGTATCCGCTGAAAACCCTCACGAGACACCACTCGTCCTACTAGGGGCAGCTAGAGGTTTAACGGCTTGTTGCATACGCTCAATGCAATCGTGTTTCCTATGAAAGTGTGACCTATCTAGTTAGTTTTTCATTTTCTTTTTACTCAAGGACGAGTAAAAGATAAGTGTGGGGGTATTTGATTAACATAGAAATGTGTTTATTTTATGCTCTTATGTTTTATCTTTTGTAAATAAATAAATGATACTTTGGGTACTTTTACATGTTTTTACAGGTTGTCAAGAAATGCCTCCTTCGTTTCAAATTAAAGTCCAACTACAAATAAAAAGCTACTTCCCTGTATTAAAGCCATCTCAATTACAAAAGACGTTGTAGCTCACTGGTAAATGCATAGAGATTTGTACTGAGAGACCTGAGTTCGATCCCCGTCAAGCTCACTTTTTGCCAAAGAACGGAACTTTCACACTGCTCCTTTGCTATAAAGAATATATTAATTAGTGTTATATTATATATATACATATTAATGTGTATGTATGATATTCACTAATAGACATTTCAAGAGTAGTCATGGAAATCAGTTCAGAACATTCATTTTTCAATTTCCAATTAGAAAAATTTATGATTGATTTATTGCCAAGACAAGATTAATTTTGAAGATTTTATCCTTTGTTGCTTTTGGAGTCTGATGAGTATCCTTGTTTGAAGAATTAATCACATGGAATCTTCTCATCAATCAATCAATCAATTTGCTACATGGAAGATAGGAAGATTTGGAAGATATTCACCATGTTTTGTTTCCAATCAAGCTTGGGCAAGGAAGGCAAGAGATATAATGGATGATAAGGCCCAGTTATTCATAGACTTAACTAGGGTTTCCAGTTCACCTATAAAAGCACATAAACATCCCATTGTAAAGATCTCGATTATTCTGTATTCTCATTTATTAATAGAAAAAAGGTTTTCTTCATTTTAGTTTTCTTTCTTTTTCTCCCATAACAATTTGTGTATCTATCCAATTAGTTTTGGTAGAACACATTGTTATTGTCTTTTATTACTGCTTGTTAACTATTGTCCGTTCGATTAGATTCAACGGCAATTCTTCTTTTTAATTCTTTGTTGTTGTTCTAGTTGTTATTTTCTTTTTTTTTCTAGTAATTGTTTCTTTTCTTTTCAATTGTTGAATTTGATACTGATTAGATTCAGATTTAGAGTAATTTCAACAACATTAAAAACAACTCCAAATTCTGCCTAACTCGCCCAAGAATAAATAAATAATAATTTTTAATTACACCTCCCTGTGTTCGACCTATATGCTACACACCTATATGCTTTCAGAATTTAATTTAAATATCGCGCTTTTCTGATTCATAGATTAGCGACGATCACATTACTTTATAATGGAATTAATTTAAATGGATCAGACCGAAATGAGATTCTAAAAAGGGGAATCGTTAAACGGCTTGGGAAAAAGGATTTTTGAAATGGTATGGGGTAAAGGATTTAAGAATAAGATTATGTAATAAAAATCCATGTTAGAAAATAAATTGGTTAAAAAATTTAAAGTAAAAGGGGGATGTTTAATAAACAATTACATAATCAACGAATTAAGTAATAATAGTTGTATTTGAAAAGAAGATTTTCAAAAATAAGAAATCGATTATAAAATCATGGTTTAAGTAAAATATTTAAATGGGATTTGATTTGATATTAAAAAAAATCGATTTTTGATTACAACTCATACTTATCTAAAGATAAGAACATTGTTGATCAAGGTCTAAGAGGTAAATAAATACTCCAACTTGAGTGACTTCAGGATTATCTGAGGATGATATTAGTTTGCAATGGGAAAGAGGTTAAGAATAATTTATTATTTCCATATGAGAAATAATAACGCAACGTTAATTGCAAAATTTGAGAATATATAATGAGATTTCCAAAACAACGGAAATGGAAATATTTAAGAATATAGGCATAATGATATTTCCAAAGTAAAAGAAATACAAGGAGATTGTATGAAATTATAAAGGTATTTTCAAGGTAAAAGGAAATGAAAAGTGAATTTTTGGAATGGATTTATTCTAAAAGAATAATGGTTGGTTATAATAATGAAACAAAAGAGATTTTATAATGTTATTTTACGAGTGATAAGATGAATTGATTTCCCAATATTAGATGATGAGTAATGAGGTAGCAAATGTTTTGAATATGATAGTATAATACAAAATTGAATATGATTATAGGATATTTTCCTAAGTATTAAAATAAAAAAGTTTTTAAAATAATCTTATGTTAAATAAGAAGTGAAAAGCTATATTCGTTATATTGAAAGATTTAAGAGTTTAAATTAACATTCGTTAATTGTTTTAATTAAGAAGGCCAAGTAATGTTGAGTACTGAATCAGTGAACTCATTTTAATTTCTTGATTGTTTATTTGCTAGTTAAATAACCGACTATCAAATCTGTCCCATACGATTGTTGGTATGGAAAGTCCAGGATTGAATTTATATTTGAAAACTATTCAATACCAGCAAATACGAATTATCAAAGATATTGAAGATGGAGCAATTATAGACGGTGATCTTCATAAGCGGAAGGATTACTTGTCGATTATTCTCTGGAATTGCAACCAGATGTATTCTGACGTGATTCGGTCATGGTTGAGAATTTACGGATTTGCAAGGACTACTCGCTAATGATCATTTGGATGCGGTAGGAGAGTGCCTTCTGTTCATCCTGTTCCTGGATGACTTGTATGGACGGATGTCTGACAGAGTATTTCCAAAGGGATTACGTACGTCGATTTTTTCAAATGTATCATAGTTGGTAGCAGAGAGCAGCATTCCTCTTAGTTTAATAAATAGAGTATTTTTTTAGATGTCAATTTGTGATTTTTGAAGGATCTGACGATGTAGCATTCAAAGTGAAATGTAACGACCCGGCTTTTTGCTCAGTTTTCGCCGGTAATTAAACCAACTTAAATTGTTCATAAAGACGAATTGTTAGGGGCACTTACACATTTGCACAAAATAAAAACAACTTTTCATTTATCATTAAAATAATATTACATCAGAGTAACAAGAGGTACATCAGAGTACATCGATTGCACAACGGAAAAGATACTAAACTCAACGGAAGAATGTGAATGCTCCAAACATAATAGCTCTAGTTAAACCAGAATCCTGCTCCAACTAACTCCAAGGCTAAATCTACGAACTAACCTACTAGGCTGCCCGTGTAAAAGTTATGGGCACCCAGAGTTTATGTGAGGGAACATTAAACCCCAGGTCAGTCGTGGGACTGGTTTGAGAACTCAAAACAGTTGTTTTTAGGGTTTATTTTAAAGTTAAGTAATTCACCGGACCACACCGCTAATGCGGAATGGGTTTACTCCATGTAGATACCAGTGCATAGAAATCCGCAATGACTTTTTGAAAAATGAAGCTATCATAAGCTCATCCCACATCACACAATGCAAGCGCACACCAGATGGGCGAGTTTTGCCTTATGATAACCAAAAATGCATTCATACGTGAAAAGCCTCTTTTACTATTATATATAGTGTGAAAAACCTTTTCGCAAATAAATGTATTAATCCTAGCCAGCATAATTCCACATCCCATTATACTGACAATCCTACTGGTAACCAGCAAGCTATACAATCAAAACTGTACGGGCTTGTAGTGGAGATTGGGTTTCGAACATGATGGTTCCTGGTACGAATGATCATTCATGGGCTCACAACCTTCTTGCATGCATCATCCCAGTACTCGCGGATAACGTCCAGACTCGGACTCCGTTATAGTAACCCACCATACATGAATCAGAGTACCCAACAAATAGCATCCCAGACTGGGGACTTCGCAGTACCCTTTCATCATCACATCCCGGTGCACCGAACATGCGAAACGAACATAAAAATCTGACCATCGGGTTACCATCAATTCGAGGTGTGAGGTTTGTCTAGGTCACGATATACACAAAGCTACGCTTAAATAAGCCATGCTTTGATCATCCTTAGCTCATCTCATAACTTAAGTATGCCACATTGTCCATTCACTATGCATCACTGTTTTTCATCAATATATAAACTCTAAGCTCATACATCTTAGAGAAGGGTGTTAAGTAAGAGAATAAATTCTCCGCCACCAAGCAAATATATATTTAAGAAAGATTAGTGCTACGCAGTCAATTACAATGTCATACACACAATCCATATAAGTTCGTTCTGGGTCTGAACGAAACCACAATCCGGAATTCCTTCACATACGTTCAGGCTTCTTGCCACTTAACTAATATAAAATCCATCTGCAAATGGGAGTGACCCATTCGAGACATTCAGCAAGTCGTCCTTACGACATGAAGGGTCCCGGTCTTCAATGTCGTCTCAAATGTCTTCAATTGCTCCACAACGTTGTAATATTACTTGGAATGGTTTTCAGACATACATCCGATCCCGGTCTTTCCAAATAATAGGCGCAATTTAAAAAAAACACAATTATAGAACACACAGGCTTTCTACCAATATCCTTCCATCTTGGATTTTGTCAAAATTAAACTTCTTTAAACCCATTCTCAAATTATTACAAAATCCATATCTAACCTTTCTCTTTTAAAACACATCCCTTAAATCAAAGATGATTTAGCCTTAAAGCCTTAATTAATTTTTCGTTTGATAACTCGTCATCGAAATCCAGTTTTCTTTGAAAATCCTTAATCCACATTTCAACCATAGTTTCCAATTAAATTGATTTTCGAACATTCCATTCTTTAATCTTAACTAAAAGATTATACTTTCTTTCCAATTCCTCACTTTTAATTTCCTCAAATCAAAGATCTGATTAAATCCTCAAATTACGATATGAATTTCCATAACTCAATCTCATGGGGTTTCAAGAATGATATTATTGAAGATATGATTCATGACAAAACCCAAATCAATTGATATTGAACATAAGTTAAACAAAAATTGTATCTACTTATATTCGATATCAATTCTCATAATCAACGAACAGTATAAGTGGAGTAACGATATAATAATATCTTCCAAATTCCTCAAATAATATACATTTACACCACAGAATTTCATATCAAATATCCGAAGATTATTTCTATCCAACTTATCCCAGTCACTTTGGAAACTCGTATCTTAATTAAAAGATTTATTCAACTCTTTGACATCAGATCTGGATAGAAATACCATCAACTTATACTTAATATAAATCTCGATATCCAACTTACACTATAAGCGAAATAATGGTGAACTACCTTTTAAATTCCTCAAATAGTAAGAATCATCATCTACCGGATTAATATCAAACATCCGAAGATTTCTCCAACCATATCCAATTATTTAAAATTGAAAAACATGTTTTAATATCAAATAAATCAATCTATTTCCCATAAAACATTTTCAATACCTTTAAATCTTTGAAAACATTCCACCAATCATTTACAAATGATTACTTATAGTTTGGAGAACGGTTCGCGGTTTAAAACTTCAAAATAGATTGTTTTCAAAGAAAGCGTTACCATAGTGTTTCAAAAGCGTTACAAAACAGTTATCTTAACTATTTTGATCAAAATATCGTTTATCTTAGCCAAAACTTAAACTTTACAATTCAAAACACCTTTTCATAATTTGTAATGATTTTACAATTTTTTTCCATATTTTTGAAACATTTAAAAATAGTTGTTTATAGTTATGGTCAACAATTGTTTTTACATCGATCTTTTCCAAAACGGTTTCAAACATAACTTGAAAATTATAACTCAAATTTAAAATCTGCTTTCACTCATTTGAATGTTCTTGTTAATGGAAATCAAACGTTTTTCATTTTATGGAAATCCAATTTAGATTTAAAAAGTTATAAGCGTTTAAAGTTTGCATCTAAAATACGTAAATTGCCGTTATGCGACAAGCTCCATTTTGACCATAATAACCATTATTCTATGATACTTCAAAATATCTTAGAAAACCATTATATCCTTATATAACCCTTTTAAAATCATTTAAATTTACTTTCCAAGTTATTTTGGATCTAAAATTCAACTTTCATAAATTCCAATTCAAATAACTTCAAATTAACCTTCCCATTCGTCGGATCAGTTAGGGAGAGCAGGAAACTCCATTTCCAAACCCAAGCCTAGACACTATCCTCTATGTCATCCTAAAATGTTCCGGTATTTATTTATTCATTTAAAGGACTTTAACAATATATATGAATTCATACATATGGTTTTTTCCAATTTTTAACCTTCAATTTCCATAATGATATTGCTTTTAATTATGAAGAAGATTTTTCGATCACCAATGTGATACCATTATTGGTGCGTCATGGTGTGTGCAAAACAACATCAACAACCATTTAAACATCCATAGTAACCATCATCAACATGATTCAATAAATCATAATTGTGCACAAGCGTTATAACACTAACCCTTAATAGTGTGTGTTCTAAACTTCGCATCCATCATCCATCACAACAAATATCAATCATCATTAACCAATAATAATTCATCACTATATTTAAATTAGTCTAGCTACTAATTAAATATATAAACCGTGGTTAAAGAGTTCTCACCTAACAGCTTTCCAAATCTTCACGGTAGGCGAGCCTAGCTGTAACGACCCGGACTTTGCCTGACTCCAATCGATCGCAAGATCGATCAAGACCGTTCAAATTCTGCATACGTTAACTTTGGGCATACAAAACATCAGAACAACAACACAGACTTTTATAACATCAATAATAAATGTTACATCAGAGTACAGAATATCAGAGTACATCGATAAATAATACAGCGGAAGATACATTTACAATAAATTAAATACATTGCAGCGGAACTAATCTCAGCGGATAGCCACCCATATTCTGGACCCAGCTACAGGCTTCAATCCAGGATCCTGCTTAACTAGATCTGCAAAAAGCTACTCGACTGCCCATGTGAAAAGAGGGCACCCGAGTTTGCAAAGTGAAACAAACTACAGGTCAGTCGTGGGACAGGTGTGAGAATGCTTAACTTAACCATCTAATAAGTAGGCTAATCACAGGACCACGCAGCTAACGCGGAACGGGTTTACTCCATTGGATTGCCAGTGCATAAATAAAGTAAATCGTCAAATAACATAATGCTTTTTAGAAAAATGAAACCATTATAAGACCAGGTCCTATCACACAATGCAACGCAAACCGGAGGATAGGGTTTTACCTTATAATGGTCAAAAGATGCTTGATACGTAAAAATGATATTATTATTAGTGTGTGTGTATATATATATATTTAAAACATTTCAAATATAATATCAATCCTAGACGGCATAGCTACCATCTACTATGTCGCCATACTAGTTATACAATCAAAACCGCAAGGACGTATTGGAAATTGGGTTTCCATCATGAGTCAAGGCTAGGGAGGAGCTCCTGACCGATTCGAGACACTCTAGCAATGTCCCAGGATTCGGACGCTGGCGAACCCTTGGATACAGCAGGGTCGGTCCACAAATACCTTAATGGATTAGTTATGCCTGAACACACGCTCCTCGATCCTATTGGACCTACAAATCGGCCGAGGGCGACCGATAAGAATAAATTGAGGCCTCGCAAAAATTCCATCAACCACATAAGCAAATGTCGGGCCGTGTTAAATCCCAACACCACTTCTAACTAGAAAGAAACGTGTGCACTCCCTGCGTTCCCTTCTCCCGTTTTAGACTCAACAGGTGTGTGAGGCTCGCGAAGTCACGATATACACAAAGCTATGCCTAAAGAGACTGTGCTTTGATCATCAACCACAAGGCCTGCTTTTCAACAAAGCCTTGATCATTTTCATCTTAGCATGTCACATTGTCAGACCCTACCATATCATTGATCATCTACCAATATATATATAACCTCTAAGCTCACACGTCTTAGAGAAGGGTGATAAGTAAAGAATAAATTCTTCACCACCAAATAGAAATATATAATCAGTAGCGTTCAACAAATACAGTAGAAAGGAATACAATGTCAGACACACAATCCATTTACAAGTCCGCTCTGGGTCTGAGCGAAACAACGTGTTCGTCGATCTCCAAATGCGTTTGGACGATCATTACTAAATACCTTGCCTTGAAAGGCCAATCCCAATACAAGATACCCGTCATCATCATCCCAACGATGTGAAAACCTTCGGTCTTCAATCACTGTCTTCATCTTTGACTCTTGATCGTCGTGATGATTATTCAGAATGGGTTAAACCCAGTCTTTTCGAATAACTCGCGTATTTTGTTATTAGAAAGCAAATATTGGAAAATCACACATTACGCCACATTCCAACTCAGAATATTCTTTTAATAAGATATTCGCTTTAAAAGATTCTCATTAATTTTATCAAAGATAAACTCTGAGAATAAAATCTTAAATCTTCCTTAAAAGATTTATTAAAACTCCAGTTTGATTTGATATCAAAAATCATTATTACAAGATCACTTATTTTAAGGAATAAATCTGTCTTAAACAGGTTAAAGAACTAGTGTCCTTTAAAACACAGTTCACGATAAACCTACAAATCAATTTCCAAAATATGGAATTCCACAGAAATCGAATCAATACATAATCGATATAAATTTCTGTATCGGACTAACAATATACATGGAATAATGGCAAAGCCTCTTAAATTCCATATATAATATCAGTCTTCTTTTACAGAAGCTCATTTCGATTATTACCAATCGAATTTCCACTTAATTCCAATTTAATATATTAAATTGGAAAACTTGATTTTAGAAAATACCTTTTTAAATCTATAAAATAGATTTATAAATTCCAAATAATAATTTCAATGTAAATTGGATTAAAGGACAAATGTCATTTAAAACATCGTCCACGATAAATCCACTTCACATCTCAATTTATTTCATATCACAAAATATAATTGCAAATCCTAATAATCTTTAAAAAAACATATTTTAAGATAATCATAAAAATATTCTTTATATAAAAGATTCTAAATGGGAAGTTTTCCTTATATTACGAATTTTTATCTTTTACAAATATTCTTTGTTTTAACATATACTTGATTAAAAATATATTTTCTCTTTTATGAAAGAATATCCTTTACATAAAAAGAAAATTTCAAATGTAAAAATATTCTTATTTAAAAGAACACCTGAATCGAAATGCGACTCAACCATTTACCATATAATTTAGATTATATGGATTTCACAACATCCTATATATGATAATAACAGCATAATCATCAAATCATCCATCTACATCCAAAGTGCAATTTCCACTGTGTAAGTGTTTAAATTAAATAATAACACTCATCGCAGTTTGTCGATCTAACGATCAACATACAACTGAATATTGGGATTAGTGTATGTAAATTTTCATCCCAACACCCGTGTGGGGTTTCAACCAATCAAGCAAATGATAAACTAATTTGTGCACTTGGGCGGTGTGTGAAAATTATCGTCCCAATAACATAAACAAGTCGGGTAACTTGTGAATGGAAGTGTAATACACAATATATAATCATAACAAGAAAATATCTCTATTGCAATGAATGAATAAGCATAATAACTTCGTCTCTATTGACAATTTCTATTCCGCTGGTTTAAACTCAAACAAAAATGGTTATTTTGTTTTGGCCCTTCTAATGAGACAAAAAGGATAATTTTTGTTTCGACAAAAATAAATATTTTGATTTAACTAACCTATCTTGACAAGTATATGTCCTGCCAAACATAAGATATATCTATATATAAATTGCTTTAACTAATTCATTTTGACAAAAATGAATATTTCTGACAAAATGTATATTTTGGGTTAACTAGTATGAATTGACTAAAATGAATAATTGTTTTAACTAATATAAATTAACAAAAATGAATAATTAGTCTTAACTAATATAAATTTACAATAGTGATTAATTTGTGTTTTAATTCTAATAAAACATTCCAATGCTATATTTTGTTTCATTCTTTTAATTTAGACGAAATGAGTGTTTTTGTCTATTTTACTTTAATGATAAAAATATGAATGTTTAGTTATTTCTTCTTTACAAAAGCTTAAATAAACATTTTCAATTCATTCTTTTTAAAGTGATAAAAAGAACTCCTTTTATTTCCTATAAGACATTTGACAAATTAGCTCTTTTTTACTTCATATAGAATTGAAATAAAAATGCATTTCTAAAAACTATTCTTCCTAACAATATTTTATTCATATCAAAATTATAAGTCAAGAATATAATTTTCATGTTGATGTTTTGTTTACATCAAAGAATGCAAATAAAAACACAACTTTAAAACGATGTTTTATTCATATCAAAATGCAAATTCACAAATGTAACTTAAATTTTGATGTTGGGTTTGCATATAGGATTGCAAACAAAAATGAAACTTTTATTCTAATGTTTTATTTGCAACAAGGAAAGCAATTAACAAATGTAACTTTTATTTTTATTTAAAAGTATATTTTGAGTGAATGTAAAAAGGAATTCATTCCCAATGTGTATTTACATTAGTGAATGTAAATAAAAGAAACAAATTTTATTTAAATGAATATTTGCATTTATGAATGCAAACAAAGAATAGTTTTGTTTTTGAATTATTTTTACATTAGTGAATGTAAAAAAGGGAACAAAATTTATTTCCAAAGTATATTTTTAAAAAATTCTATTCAATGTGTAAAAATGTGTACATTTGTATTAGGTAAATGTAGATAAAGAAAATAGACTATAGTTACACTAGCTAAGCGAACCGTCGGACAGTATTTCAGTGCAATGTCTTAAAAAATATATATAATATAATATACACTAATCTTTCTTAATATTATAAGAGGAGGAGGAGGAGAATGACTAACTTTGGCAAGGTGGTGGTGGAAAAGTGTAACAACCCATATTTTAGCGATATAATAATTAATTTATTTAATTATATAAATAGCGATTTAGATATTTGAATGGTCGTATAATTAAATAATAGTGAATATTTAATTAATTTAAAAAATAGAATAATATATTTAATTTCAAAAATAGTGGAATTCACAATATTGTGTAATTTGGATTATTTAAAATATATAATTCAGTTTAGAGTTGAATTATATTCACGAATATATTATTTAAACGAAGTTAGAACGTATAATCATATTATAATTAAAATCGAGCTTCAAATGGCGTGGAAGTTTGTAATTTGGCGATTTGAACTTCAACTGAATATACAGGGTCTGTTTTAAATCGGATTTCTGTGAAACAAGAAACGTTCAGAGAAGGTGAAGTATATTTTTCTAATGGAAGAGAAAAACCAGGATTTCGTCATATAGATTTTTAGTTATGTCCAAATCAAATTTTAGAAAATTCGCTATGGAATTCCTTTATAATTTATATCGATTTATTTATATTATAAAAGGAATTTAATATAAATCGAATATCGATATAATTAGGAACTTTGAAATGTCGAGCTGTAAATTCAGTTAGAAATATATTAGAGCTGTATGATATCGTATATGAATATATATACGATAAATTTAATTTATTAATAATTAATTTAATTATTTTCAAATATATTGATATTTAAAAGGGTTTATTTAGAGATTTAAAAATAGCCAGTTTTGCAAACGACCACCATTTTCGATGAAACTAATTTTGTTGGATCCGCAATATTAAATTATTGTTAGATTTCAATTTCCGTGATTTTTGAAGTCAGTATGTGGCCGTACGGGATTTTAATGTGAAATACAGTCAGTATTTTGACGATTAAAAATACGCTGTTTGAGCAAACGAAGTCAGAATTCAACGAAACCAGTTCGTTGGGTTCGTAATGTCGAACTATAGTTGCATGCCCATTTTCAAGATTTTTGGGTATCGTATGTGATTATATGGATTTTAAGAATACAAATACAAGTAACGGTTCATTATAAATCAATTAAATAATAAGTATAAAAATAATATGTTTTCCTATAAATAACCGTTAACATCTTTCCTTAACCTAAAATTCATTCTTCTGGTCAACGATAAAACCGCCGTTATTTCTCCTTAAAGAAACATTTTCGTGGCCTTCAAGAAAATCGTAGAAACTAAAACAAAAATCCATAAATTCAGAAAAATATATAGATGGATTCACTGTGAGGAGAGCTTCGCGCTGTTATGTATTATGTTGAGTTCGATATTCCTTTTTCACGCTGGAAATTATGCAGCGACGCCTAGGGTTCCTTGATTTGGGTAATTAAAGCATCGATTCTGGATTTTTAGTGCATATTTGAGTTTCTAGTGAGATTTAGCATCTCGTCTGAATTGTTGTGGTGATTTCGAGTATAAAGATGTCGCTCGAAGCAATGGAACCAGCATGAGGTCCTTAAAGTCGCGGTGACAGCCTGAGACGTGAGCTCGTTGTAATGGGGTTGATTGTGAAGAGCTCGAGGTGGAGAGACAAATGGTGGAGGCAGTTTTGAAAATAGTGGAGAGGAGATGGAGCGGTTTGGAGTTGGAGTAGGGGAAATGGACTGTTTAAGTGTGCGGAGGCTGGAATTTGCACGTCGGAGAAGAAGGGGATTTCATGGAGCGGGTCTAGGCTTGACGATGGGCCAGTTTTAATTAGTAAGCCCATGGAGAATTAAATTTAGTTTTATCTATTTAAATAGTGTATATAAACTTCGAAATGGAATTACTTTATCATACGACACCGGTTTTCAGCGAAACAAGATCCGTTGGGATCGTATGGACGGTGGCTCCACAATGGAACTGACTAGGAGCGAATTGAAGCTCGTTACAATTGATAGCAAAATAAATTGTCCATCTGAATCAAGCGATGGTTATCGTTATTAACGATGATCGTCCAATGTGAGTAAAACTCACTAACTCTGAACAGTTATATTTTTGTAACTTATTTTTAGAACTGATAAATGTTGGTTGATTGTTGTTTGTTGACTGTTTGGATGAACTGCTAGTCAGTTGGTTGAAATTAATTAATTATATATATATATATATATATATATATCTATATATAGATCGTTAAATATATATTGATTCTGTTGATCAGAATATTTCATGTTGAAATGAAAGTGATGTTAATTATGTTGTTTTAACATCTGTGGATGCAGGGGAACTGGTTGGAGGGATCCAACAGGATTCCTCAATATTTATAATATGTTTGTTTTCATATATGGTGATATATGATGTGATATATAATCTGTGATTGATTATGATAACATTGGTATAGTTATTTGGTATTTGAAATATCATAAGAATTATTGGGATGTAAAAAGGGGATTTTCAAAGTGTTTATTGAAAAGAATATATTTATAAAATCAAAGGATTTTATAACAGAAAATATTTATAAAATCAAAGGATTTTATAAAAGAAAATAATTATAAAATCAAGGAATTTTATAAAAGAAATATTTATTTGTTAAATAAATAGAATTGAAATGGGATATTTATTTAAGAAATAAATAAAAGTGTAAAAGGATTATTGATTTAGAAAATAAATAGAACAAATATAAAAGGAAGATATTTGTAAAATAAAATAGAAAGAGAAATATTTGTAAAACATTTACAAATAGAATTGAAAAAGAATTTATTTATTTAGAAAATAAATAAAGATAAAAAGGAAATTTATTTGATAAATAAATAAAGATAAAAAGAGAATATTTGTAAAACATTTACAAATAGAAATAAAAAGCAAATATTTGTAAAACATTTACAAATAGAATTGAAAAGGGAATATTTTTAAAACATTTACAAATAGAATTAAAAAGGAAATATTTGTAAAACATTTACAAATAGATTATAAATGGAAATATTTATTTATGAAATAAATAGAGTTATAAAAGAGAACTTTAAAGGAGATTTAAGTGTTAGAAATAGAAAAGAGATTTCGTATGAATAATTCTATAAATAGAAGTATATATAGAATTTGGAAATGGAATATTATTTTTAAATACGAAATCAAACTTAATGGATTATATAAAAGAGTAAATCGAGTTAGAGTTAACCAAATTAGTTATTCAAATAGGAGTTAATCGAAATAGAGTAAACCAAATAGGAGTTAATCGAAATAGAGTAAACCAAATAGGAGTTAATCGAAATAGGGTTAACCAAATAGGAGTTAATCGAAATGGAGTTAACCAAATAGGAGTTAATCGAAATAGAGTTAACCAAATAGGAGTTAATCGATTAGAGTTAATCGAATATTAGTTATTCGAATAAGAGTTAATCCGATAGAGTTATTCGAATAGAGTTAATTGAAGATTAGTTATTCGAACAGAGTTAATCAAATATAGTTTAGTCGAAGAAAAAGAGTTATTGAATATAGTTTATTCGAACAGAAGAGTTATCGAATATAGTTTATTCGAAGGAGGTATTATCGAATATAATTTATTCGAAAGTGAATTAATTGAAAAAAATCTATTCGAAAAGAGATAATCGAAATAATCTTTTCTTAAAGAGACAATCGAATATAATCTATTCGAAAAGAGATAATCGAATATAATAGTCGAATATAATCTATTTGAAAAGAGATAGTTGAACATAATCCATTCGAAAAGAGATAATCGAATATAATCTATTCGAAAAGAGATAGTCGAATATAATTTATTCGAATAGAGTTTATCAAATATTAGTTATTCGAATGAGAGTTAATCAAATAAAGATTTCTCGAAAGGGAGTTATATGTCAAATTCAATTATATCAAATTCGGGAAAGTATTATTTACTTTCCGGTTTTTAGTCAAGGTTTGTTTATTTATAAACAAATTAGTTGTTGGCTTATTTATTCAAAATAAGAATTTAAGTTAGATTTCTAAGTTAGATATTTCAAAAGTAGGGTTTATAACGTTAGCGTTATAATAAATGTTTTCCATAAAAGAAGTGGATTCATAATCTGAATCCGAGAATTTGCGTAAGCAAATGATTGTAAAAATTGGAGCGGTGAGCTTTGTCTATGGCAAGGTAAAGAATGTTGTTCAGTTAAGGTCTGAGAGGTAATTATACCCCAACTTGATTGACTTCCTTACTTAACTAAGAAATAGTTGAGGTTCGATGGCGAGAGTTAGTTAGAAATATAGTTAAGTAATAAGCGATTAATGGATTGAGCGGTCGTAATGATGTTTTATACAACGTTAGTTTGGAATCCATATAAATGAATTTTGGAAACGTTTTCCAAATATATAATTAGAGATATTTTCTAAGCATAGAAAATGAAATGTTCTGTTTATATGTAAATAAGCAATGGAAATGTTTTCCAATGTTAATAACATATATTTTCTAAATATAGAAAATAAGGATATATATATATATATATATATATATATGATGATTGATCAATAGAAATTCCATTTGGAAATAAGATTTGTTGTTTGTACACGGACATGTTTTCATTTGATAGTTAAATCACCGACTATCAAAGTTTTGACCATTTTTACATTGTTAATATGGAGAGACCGGTTGGATTATTATCCGAAGAACCACTCTGTATTAGCGTAAGCGTTGCAAATCAATTATGCTGGAGATAATTGAAGACGGAGTAAAGTACAAGGGCTATTGGTTAATCCTAGGTAGAAATTGCCTAAGATGGATTCACATAATAGTGCCTTCGGTTATCTAGTCCCAGAACGACCTGTATGGAAGAAAGTCTGACAGAGTATATTTAATAGATCGTGTAAGTTGATCTCTTCAAACGTATGTACGTTTGGTGGTGGAGGAATTCGTTTCTCTTAGCTTTATACCTGTGATATTTTTGAGGAAATCAATTTGTGATTTGGCGGGTATGGCGATGTTACATTCGAAGTAAATAGAGGAGTGATCTGATAAAAGATACGTTTTGACCTCGAGCCTCATCAACTGGGAAATGGCAGAAATCGGACAGGCAGCATGGCTAAGTGGGCCGCACCCATTTAGGGTATATTGTCACCATCTAGAGAATATTCATATTTGTACCTCTTTCAATTCTGTATCTCCCGGGAACGGTTATGTTGGAATACTAACCGAGGTGTGGCAATATATTCGATACATTCAAGAGAAATGAATGGTCGGTCATGTGTGGCTGAGTTGCAAGATATTTTTGTTGAACTCCAGTGTATCGCTTCTAGAGTACACTGAGCGGAAGGTGGATCCATACCTTGTCAGAGTTGGAATACATTCCCCAAATAAGAGCCCGCAGTTTTGATTATATATTATATATGTAGAACGTTAGATGCAAGCGTTTTTGCTAGATTTCTATTTACTTGATCAAGACATTATTATAATATCATACAAGTATCGTTTTAGAAATATTTTGGTTTATCGTAAGGTAAAAACCGTCCATGTTTATGTGTTGATCGGTCTTATGATTATCATTTCTTTTAAAGAGATTTTAAAAGTTAAACAAATGGTTGGAGTTTACTCACACCAGTCACATGGCTGAACCGGAGTTTATTTTGTTTTGTTTTCCCTAAACTCTTGGGTGCCCACTTTTGTACGGGCAGTCAAGTAGTCGGGATTAACAGATACTTGAAGAGCTGGAGAAGGAGGCTTCAGGATTATATAGCTATTGTTATTTCCGCTGTGTTGTAAGTGTCATACTCTAATAATGGTATTGTATACAGATACTGTTTTATTTCAAAGTTATGTTATGAAATATATTTATTCATTTCGCTGTGAGACTCGTGTTTACTCTGATGTTGTATGTTCTTCTTCTTCTTCTATTCTAAGTTCCTATCTTATCTATTCTCACCCTCTAATTTCTTTCATTAACTTCGATGTTTTTAAGGTTAAGTAATTACCTTGGCTCTGTGGCGTGACTCAGTAGAGATAGGGTTACCAATACTTGAGTGTATATATACGAGTGAACGTATTTGTTACTTGATATAAAAAATTGTTTTATATTATGGAGATTCATTGGCCAAGTAATTTATGAATTTTGGTCGATCAGTTTGATCCACTGTATCCGTAGGAATTTATAAACGCTTGAATACGATGAACCAACACTGTATGTTTTGAAAAGAGGGTAAACGAAATAATTTTACCCAAATTATATTTTGATATAAAGGATTTATATTGGAATGAGTATGGTATGTTGGACGTGTTGGTTATTATTACAATCGTATGATTGAGAAGGTTATATATATATGACCAAATAAAATTCGTATAAGTATTACGAAGTGAATTAAATCTGAAATTTAAATCAGAATTGAAATTAAAACTCTGGAAATTTGAAAAAGTGTTTGTAAATGGATTTGGATTAAATATACGTGAATTTAAAAATCCTGGGAGATTTTAAATTGTTTTGCAAGCATTGAAAATGGTATTTTGAATTGATTTCAAAATGGAAGTGTTTAGAAATGGTTTTAAAAGTGATATTGAACTCACTTCGATCGCTGGAAAATAGATTCCGATGATGATAGTTGCATTATCGGTGTTCATTTTTGAGTTGCTGAGTGACGGATTACTACCAAAGATTTTGTTTTAAAATTGTTTTGTGAAAACAAGGTGTTTAGAAATTCAAAGGTTTTGAATTATTATTATGATTTCAAATTGATTTGAAATAAACCCAGGAATTTAAATTCTGGAATTTAAATTTAGCTTATAAGGTTAAATAGAATGAGATGGTAAAAATAAATAAATAAATCAGAATTTAACTTGAACTAAGTTAAATAAATCTAGATTTGATTAGAGAATAATCTGGATTGGAATTGAGTTGATAAGTTAAGAGTTTGAAATCTGATGTTGGAGTTTGAATGGAATTTGGCTTGAGTATAAGCAAATGATTGGGTTTGAGGATAAAAACTGATTGGAGTTTGATTAGGATGACATTGGTATATGCTGAATGGGTAGCAGATGTAAATGATATAATGATATGCCCGACAAAAAGGTACAATGTAATAACCCGAAATTCTGAGCTAGTTTATAATTTTTATTTTGGCAATTTTAGCGAATTTTGAATATTTAAAATAGATTATTTTAAATAATATCAATGAGAAATTTATTTTGAATAGAATTTGAACGTATATATTATATACGACGTCGTTAGAATATAAATAATTATATATAATTATAAATAGAATTGAAAATGGCGCGGTAGTTCGATAATTCGATTTCAAACTTCAATTGAACATACTGGGTGCAAAACAATCCGGATTTTAGTGAAACCAAAAATAATAGGATCTATTTGAGAATATCTTTCCAACGAATCCAACAAATCAAAATTTCATAGCGGGGATCAAAATATATGTCCAGTTGAAAATTCTGAATAGTCGCTATGGAATTCAGGCCCATAAAAATAGACATTTTGCAAACAACCTCGGATTTCGACGAAACCACTTTTGTTGGATCCGCGATCTCAAGTTATTACTAGATTTCAAATTTCATAATTTTTCGAATCAATATGTGAGCGTGGCAAAGGAAAATGCGTTTGACCAGTTTCAGTTGATTTTAATCGACTGGAAATTGGCCATTTTTCATACGGTCTCAGAATTCGACGAAACTAGTTTTGTCAGGACCGTATCGTCAATACGAAGCTAGAAAATATTTTTCGGGAATTTTTAGAGTTCGTATGTGACCCCACTAAATTGAAATGCGCGTTCAAATTCAATATATAGAGTCATATGTCGATTTTGACGAAAACTGATCGAAACGATCGAATCAGCTTACGATACATATCCCATTGTGTTCGGAATGAGGGTAAAATGCTATGGACGACAGGCGGTGGGCCTCGTTTTGAGGTCGAAAATAAAAGTTGCTTTTTGGTGAAAAAAAAATAAAAAAATAAAAAACACCTCTCTCTCCTATACCTTCTGCCCCCCCCCCCCCATTTCGATTTAAATCAGAAGACAAAAAATTGGGAAAAAGGGGCGAGGGGGGGTGAACCACCGCCACGTCCACCTCGCCATCCCCAGGTGCCGCGACCCCTTCCCCCCCCCCCTCTCTTCCCTCGCCTCCCCCTTCGATCGTGACCCCACGCCCCCCTCCTTCTTCCCCGACTTCCTCCTTCTCCGCCTAAAAAGCCTAGCCCTAGCCACCGGTTTCCGCGCCGCCGACCCTCTGACCACCTGCATGGGCCCCCACTTCCGCCAAAGCCCGAACACGAGCAACCACCAGTCGAAGGAGAAAACTCCGCAGCCACCGTACAACCCAAAACGCGTCGCCACCTCGGTGCGTAGCAGTTCCCCCCTCCACATAATTCCAGCTGTAAGTTTTTTTTATTTTTTATTTATTTAATTTGTTTTATAAAATTCGTTTAGTTGAATTTAAAAAGAATTGTTAAAATCAGTTTTTACCTATGATGTTGGGAACAGAAAAGATTAGATTTTTAAAATAGAAAAGATTAGATTTTTTAAAAATAGAAAAGATTAGATTTTTTAAAAATAGAAAAGATTAGATTTTTAAAGGAAGAAAGACGATATTTTCAAATGGAGAAAGGCGTGATTTTTACATATGTAGTAGTATTAAAAATATAATCTTTATTATGTAGAAGATGTAAAATAATGATTTTTGTTTATGTAGAGAATTAAAAATATAATTTTTACATGATAGGAATATTAGAAATATCATCTTTATATGTGTAGCAAAATAAAAATACGATTTTTGTTATGACATTAGCGATGTAAAAATATAATTTTTACATATAAAATAAGTGAAGTGAAAATACGATTCTTATATACTGAATAGTGAAATAAAAATTCCATTTTTACAATATAGAAGTAGCTGCAAAAATTCGATTTTTATATATTGAAAAGCGAAGTAAAAATTCGATTTTTATATATTGAATAGCGAAGTAAAAATTCAATTTTTATATATTGAATAGCGAAGTAAAATTCGATTTTTATATATTGAATAACGAAGTAAAATTTCGATTTTTATATATTGGATAGCGAAGTAAAAATTCGATTTTTATATATTGAATAGCGAAGTAAAAATTCGATTTTTATATATTGAATAGCGAAGTAAAAATTCGACTTTTATATATGTAGTGAATAACGAAGTGTAATAACCCGGAAAATCTGGGCCAGTTTAAAATTTTTAATTTGGCAATTTTAGCGAATTTTGAATATTTAAAATGAATTATTTTAAATAAAATATCGACGAGAAATTTATTTTGAATATAATTCGAACGTATATATTTATACGCATCGTCGTTAGAATATAAATATTTATTTTAAATTATAAAAGGAATTGAAAATGGCGCGGTAGTTCGATAATTCGATTTCAAACTTCAATTGAATGTACCGGGTGCAAAACAATCCGGATTTTAGTGAAACCAAAAACATTAGGATCTAATTGATAATATCTGTCCAGCGAATCCGAGAAATCAAAATTTCATAGCGGGAATCAAAAGATATGTCCAGTTGAAAATTCTGAATAGTCGCTATGGAATTCAGGCCCTTAAAAATGGACATTTTGCAAACGACCTCGGATTTCGACGAAACCACTTTTGTTGGATCCGCAGTGTTAAATTATTGCTAGGTTCCAAATTTCATAATTTTTCGAATCAATATGTGAGCGTGACAAAGGAAAACGCGTTTGACCAGTTTCAGTTGATTTTAATCGACTGGAAAATGGCCATTTTTCAAACGGTCTCAGAATTCGACGAAACAAGTTTTGTTAGGACCGTATCGTCAAAACATAGCTGGATTTATTTTCCGGGAATTTTTAGAATAAGTATGTGGCCCCGGCAAATTGAAATGTACGTTCAAATTAAATATTGAATGTTTTATATTTTAATTTGAAGAATAACTGACTGAAACAGTCGAATTGGCTTACGAAACACATCCCATTGTGTTCGGAATGGGGGTATTTAGCTAGGGGCGATAGTCGTTGAGTTTGATTTGGAGTTTGAATGCAAGATCTCTATTTTGAAAATAAAATAATATTAAAAATATTTATAAATAGAAAGGAAAAACCCTAATTGGCCATCACTTTTCTCAGCCGCCGCCTAGGGTAAATCCGACGCCCAAACTGCTCCGATTTTGAATCGATCAATTCTCCCAATCCTCGCAATAAAAACGTTCGATCCTTTTGGCAATTTCGTAGTACTCTTCGAGCTCTCTCCATCCATACCTAGTTAATCGTGTATGGGTTGGTATTTGGTTCGATTTAGGGGTGCAAAGCACCGCCGTTCGCAGGCGGATTCAGGCCGACTAGGGCTATCGAGTTAGCTGACGGGGAGGGCACCGATGGACTGGAGGATGGCGGTCAACGTGGTGAGGTCGGATCGATGTCTGGTGGCTCAGACGGGTGTGCGATTTTGGAATTGGAGTTGGGGTTGGGTGCGGGTTTTTAACGAAGAAGGAGGCAGCAGTTTTACACAAAGGGGAAGAAACGATGAAGAATGTAGTCTGTAATCCGTGACCTGGAAGCTTTCGATGGGTTCAAACACACCAAGACAAACAGTGAGCATTTACAGTTTCAAATAAATATACGCATGGATTTTATTTTCAGATTAAAATTAGAAACAACATTGTAAGTGGAAAAAGAAAAAAATAGTATTTTTTAATTTTTATAGAATAGGAGTAAAAATCTAATTTTGTATAATAGGAATAAAAATATATAGACTTGATGTTGAAAAATATATAGAACAATATAAAAAGAAATAGCATAAATAAAAATATTGGTTTTTTTAAAGTATTAAATATACATTATTTTTGAAAACAAACAAAGCACTGTTTTTAAAAATAGAAAGAGGATTGTTTTTTTTTTAAAAATAAAAATAGCATAGTAAAAATTCGATTTTTATATATTGAATAGCGAAGTGAAAATTCAATTTTTCATATGTAGTGAATACGGGCGGCGAAGATTTCTATGAATGAAGAGTCGTGGTATTGGATAGCTATTGGTGAGAATCTCTCACCTTTCAATTTCTTTTCTAGTTATATATATATTCTAGGATGCAGACGGTGCTTAGTAGCACCCGACACAATCGTCCACAGACCATGGACTTGTTTGTTTGGTTGCATAGATTAGTTATACGATGTGATTTGAATTTGGTTGTTTGGTGATTTTGATTGATGTGTGAATGGCGTGGGCCTTCACTAGACCGGGGATAAGGCTATGCCTCGTCCCGTTTCTAGTATCGTGCCGTTATGCCGCCGAAATTTTCTAAAATATGTTAGAAAAATAAAAATATCATTGTTATTGTGTAAATGAACTGAATAGAAATTCATAGGTTGAAATAAAATGTTTTATCGTTAAAAATATAATTTTTAACGTGAATATGAAAATAGTGAAGTGAACAAGATAAAATATTCATTTACAAACCGGACGGTTTGTTTATGTACACTGATTTGACTGACATTGATTGGGTCGATAAATTTTACACATCGCCCAACTGCACAAATAAAATATGTGTTTGATTGTTTGAAACCCCACACGGGTGTTGGGATGAAATTTGAAGTTCACTCATCCTGATTGATTAAATATGTCGATCGATTGATTGACAGGCTGTTATAAGCGTTAGATATCTATATTTGATGCTTATACAGTGTAGTGCACTTTGGTTGATGGTTGATTATTTTTCAATGCTATTATATACGTGTGATGTATGAAAAATCCATATAATTAACATTATATGGTGATTGATTGGGCCTCATTCCAATTTAGAAGATAAAGAATAATATAATATAAAGGTTCATGTGTTGAGTGTACTCATCCGTTGAGATTAGTCATGTGTTGAACGAAATATTTTTATAATAAAATTTACATCTTTATCAATATAAAATAAAGGTTCATGTGTTGACTGTACTCATCCGTTGAGATTAGTCATGTGTTGAACGAAATATTTTTATAATAAAATTTACATCTTTATAATATAAAATAAAGGTTCATGTGTTGACTGTACTCATCCGTTGAGATTAGTCATGTGTTGAACGAAATATTTTTATAATAAAATTTACATCTTTATCAATATAAAATAAAGGTTCATGTGTTGACTGTACTCATCCGTTGAGATTAGTCATGTGTTGAACGAAATAATTTAACAAAAATAGTCACACGTGGACGGTACTCATTCATTGAGATTAGTCGTGTGTTGACAAAAAGAAATATTTGAAAAAGAGATATTTGAAAAAGAAATATTTGAAATAGAAATATTTGAAATTGAATATTTGAAAATAGAAATATATGAAGCCGTGTTGATTAGATTGACGCCATTTTAACGTGAACGATATTTATATCAATTTTATTCAAAATGAATTGAATATATAACGATTTCGAAATGAATTGAATATATAACGATTTCGAAATGAATTGAATATATAACGATTTCGAAATGAATTGAATATATAACGATTTCGAAATGAATTGAATATATAACGATTTCGAAATGAATTGATTAGAAAACGAATTTGATTTAAGTTGAATAGAAAACCAATTTGAATTGAATCGAATAGAATACGGCTTTGAAATTGAATTGAAAACGAATTCAAATTGAATTGAAAGCGAATTGAAATGAATTCAAATTGAATTGAAATTTGAATTGAATAGAAATGAATTTTAAAAAGAATTTATAAGGAAAAATTCAATTTTGATTTGAATTGAGATGGAAGTTGAAATTGTTTTTGAAACGAATTTAAAAATTATTTATAAAATTCATTTTGAATAGAAATCGACGAAAAATATATTATATATATAATATAATGGCCTGAATAGAACGCGGCGCGCCGCGGCAGTTCGTGAATTTCGACCATTTATTTCAAACGAACATTACAGGAGATCCGACCGTCGGATTCTCCTAAAACCGGAACCGTTGGGTTCGTATCGAAAGGACCTTTCTAACGAATATTGGAAATTTGAAATCTAATGGTTGGATTTGGAGATACGTCCAAATCAAATTCGAAAAAGGTCGCTGTAAGTGCAGTTCGATGGCCGTTGATGGAAATCGACTGTACGGGCCTTGATAAAATTATTAAAAATATCAATAATTTGTGTAAAACCATAAGAAACGATTTGGGAAAATTTGGGATGAAAAACTCCATGTTTGAAAAGATAAAAATGGATTTTTATCTAAATGAACTAGTTTTGAACTAAATTTAAAACCCGATTATTTTTAAATAAATAAATTAGATTTAAAAAGGGGTTTTAAATAATCGGAATTTCTAATATGTTAGATTGGATTTGAAATGGGTTTATCGTGAACTGTGTTTTAGATAACACTAGTTCTTTAACCCGATAACAAATAGAATGTGATTTGGGTTTGTCGTGAACTGTGTTTTAAATAACACCTAGTTCTTTAACCCAGTAAAAGGAGTTTTAACGAATCTGCAATTAGATTGAAATGTGAATCTATAATCTAAATTATCAAATTTAGAAATGAGCGGGAATGGAGTATTACCAGTTTTGCTCCAAAGCGATAGTTAAATCTTTAATTAGATTTGAATGTGAAATGGTAATTAATTTTATCGATAACACCACGGTGTTAGATATGGAGTATTACCAGTTTTGCTTCATGGGATGAATAGGTTGGGATTGGGAAACAAAATAAATAATTACTTCGATACGGTTCGCTAATCTCGACTAGTTGGGAAAACCATAATTTGGTTTTAAATGACATCCAAAGGAAGATTACAGGATAAATTTTAAAGGATTTATCTTGGATAAAATTAATGGGAACCTTTCCCTAAGAATGTGGAATTTAGAAACTAGCTGTAGGTTGGCTAAGAAGAATGGTTTCCTGGGTATTGATCTGATGTTGGTTTCGGCCTTCGGGGTTAATGTTTGGGAAATTGTTCTCTTGCTAATTTGCGGTTAGTGACTAATGAATTGGAATGAGGCGTATGTTGTGTTTGTGTAACTTTTGTTTTTAATATACGCGGGTTGTTCAGAAAGTCCGGGTTTATACCCATTCTGAATAACCGATTCGACGATATGTCGAAGATGAAGACGGTGGTCGAAGACCGGAAGTCTTCACATCGTTTGGATAATTACTGACGATCCTGATTGGGCTGTACACCCAAGAGGATGGAAATAGTTGGTGGTCGTCCAGACGTACTTGGAGATGGATGGATATGCGAGGAAAGTGCCTCCGGTTTCGTTCAGACCCAGAACGGACTTGTAAATGGATTGTGTGTCTGACATTGGATTTTATTCTGTGTTGATTGATTTCTATTAAATATACATCTGTTTGGCGGCGGAGAATTTATTCTTTTGCTTAACGCCCTTCTCTGAGACGTACGAGCTCAGAGGTTGTATATCGATGGACATCAGTCGCATGGCATGAATTGCCTGTGTGGCACGCTAAGATGCAATGATCAAGGCTTCTGTTGAAAAGCAAAGTCTTGTGGTTGATGATCAAAGCACAGCCTACGTGGCAGCTTTGTGTATAGCGTGAATTCGCGAGCCTCACACCTCGGTATGAGTTAAAACGGGATACGACTGCAGGGAGAGCACGACGTTTCTTTCTAGCTTTGGTGGTGTCAGTGACTTACCAGCCCTGACATTTATATACTTTTCACCTATGTGGTTGTTGGAATGCGAGGCGCCTCGATTATAGGTCTGTAAGGACCGGGAAACGTGTGTTCAGGAATTGCCAATCCTCTAACGTAAGTGAGGACCGGCCCTGAAGCATCCAGGGGTTGCCCAGAGTGCGTAGCCCTGAGGCATTTACTAGAGTGTCTCGAACGCGGAGAGGAGCTTGCCCCTTGCCTCGACTCATGACGGAATCCAATTTCCAATACGTGTAATTCGGCTTTAATTGTAGAACTAGTATGGCGACATAGTAGATGGTAGCTATGCCGCCTATGATTTATATTTATGATTGAAATGTTTTGACACTATACACTTATTATAGTATCAAATAATTTGTTTTAAACGTATCAAGCATGCTTTCGCTGTTATAAGGGAAAACCCTATCCCCCGGCTTGCGTTGCATTGTGTGATAGGACCTGGGTCTTATAACAGCTTCATTTTTCTTTATTTAGCATTACGCTGTTTGTTCTATGCACTGGTATTCTTGGGAGGAAACCCGTTCCGTGTTATACGGCGTGGTCCCTTGATTTACATAAGTTTAAAATCAATATTAATAACTGTTTTAGTTCTCACACCAGTCACATGACTGACCTGGAGTTTATTGTTTTAACCTAAACTCTGGGTGCCCCTATTTTCCGCACGGGCAGCTAGTAGTTTTGGTTTTGCAGATTTATATTCACAGGATCCTGGTTTACAGCTGGAATGATATCCGGAAAGCTCTGTATCCGTATATCACCTTCAGTTGTGCTTTGTATTATTTTCCGCTGCTATGTAATGTATTGTAATCTCTGATATTTGTCGAATATAATTTATTCATTTATACTCTGTATATTCTTGTATCTGATGGTATTGTTGTAATAGCAATGAAATGTTCTTCTGTTTGTGTTCTGATTTGTCCTGTTCTCAAACGATCAGGGGTTTCGAACGGTCTAGATCGGTTTAACGACTGATTCAGATCGAGCGAAATTCCCGGCCATCACACGAAGACAACAAAAAGGCGAGAACGACGAAGATCTCTACAATTGAAGTGTCGTGAAGTTGGGATAGCTTTCGGTGAGAACTTCTCACTCAAATTTCCTTTTCTGGTTATATAATATATGCTAGGATGCAGACGGTGTTTAGTAGCACCCGACACCCGTCATCCACAGACCATGGATGGCTTGTTTTTTTGATTGATGTGTTGTGAAATTTGTTTGTGTTGTTGATGTGAAAATTGATTGTATGATGTGAAATAAAATATTTATATAGTTAAAAATATTTTATCGTTAAAAATATAATTTTTAACGTGAATGTGAATAAATAAATATTTATAAACAAATCGGCTGATTTGTTTATATACACTGATTTGACTGATATTGATTGGATCGATAAATTTTACACATCGCCCAACTGCACGAATAAAATCTGTGTTTGATTGTTTGAAACCCCACACGGGTATTGGGATAATCTATGACATAAACTAATCCCAATAATTAGTTGTTTGTCGATCGATTGATTGACAGGCTGTTATAAGCGTTAGATATCTATATCTGATGCTTATACAGTGTGGTGCACTTTGGATGATGGTTGATTGTTTAGCGTTGCTATTATATACATGTGTTGTATGGAACCCATATAATTAACTTTATATGGTAATTGATTGGGCCTCATTCCAATCGGGAAAATAAAGAATATTATAAAATAAAGGTTCATGTGTTGACAGTACTCATCCGTTGAGATTAGTCATGTGTTGAACGAAATATTTTAACGATAGATACCATAATTTTTATAAAATATATTGAATAACAAAAATAGTCACACATGGATAGTACTCATTCGTTGAGATTAGTCAGGTGTTGACAACAATATAGATTCACGTATTGAATAGGATAAATATTCATTTGTTGAATAGAATAACGGAATTATTGAAATATATAAAGCCGTGTTGATTAGAGATGCGCTATTTTGACGCGAACGATATTTATATCGATTGTATTCGTTTTTGAACTGAATTGAATATAAAACGAATTGAATTTGATTTGAATAGAAAATGAATTGAATTTGAATTGAACTGAATAGAAAACAAATTGAATTTGATTTGAATAGAAAACGAATTGAATTTGATTTGAACAGAAAATGAATTGAATTAGATTTGAATAGAAAATGAATTGAATTTGAATTGAACTGAATAGAAAATGAATTGAATTTGATTTGAATAGAAAACGAATTGAATTTGAATTGAATAGAAAACGAATTGAATTTGAATTGAATAGAAAACGAATTGAATTTGAATTGAATAGAAAACGAATTGAATTTGATTTGAATAGAAAACGAATTTGATTTGAATTGAATAGAAAACGAATTGAATTTGATTTGAATAGAAAACGAATTGAATTTGATTTGAATAGAAAACGAATTGAATTTGATTTGAATAGAAAATGAATTGAATTTGAATTGAACTGAATAGAAAACGAATTGAATTTGATTTGAATAGAAAACGAATTGAATAGAAAACGAATTGAATTTGAATTGAATAGAAAACGAATTGAATTTGAATTGAATAGAAAACGAATTGAATTTGATTTGAATAGAAAACGAATTTGATTTGAATTGAATAGAAAACGAATTGAATTTGATTTGAATAGAAAACGAATTGAATTTGATTTGAATAGAAAACGAATTGAATTTGATTTGAATAGAAAACAAATTGAATTTGAATTGAATAGAAAACGAATTGAATTTGATTTGAATAGAAAACGAATTTGATTTGAATTGAATAGAAAACGAATTGAATTTGATTTGAATAGAAAACGAATTTGAATTGAATTGAAAAGAAAACAAATTCGAATCGAATTGAATTGAAAAGAAAATGAATTCGAATCGAATTAAAATCGATTTGAATTGAAATCAAATAGAAATGAAAGTAAAAAGGATTTATTATAGAAAATTCAATTTTGATTTGAGTTTGAAATAAAGGTTGAAATTGTTTTTGAAACGAATTCAGAACTATTTATTAAATTCGTTTTAAATAGAAATCGACGAAATATATATTATATATATTATATATATAATATAATGGTCTGAATAGAACGGGCCGCGCTGCGGCAGTTCGCGAATTTCGACCATTAACTTCGAATGGACATTACGGGAGATCCGACCCTCGGATTCTCCTAATCCCGGAACCATTGGGTTCGTATCGAAAAGAGCTTTCTAACGAATATTAGAAATTTGAAATCTAACGGTTGGATTTGGAGACATGTCCAAATCAAATTTGGAAAAGGTCGCTGTAAGTGCAGTTCGATGGCCATTGTTGGAAACCGAATGTACGGGCCTTGATAAAATTATTAAAAATAGTAATAATTTGTGTAAAATAATAAGAAATGATTTAGGAGAAATTGGGATGAAAAACTCCATATTTGAAAAGATAAAAATAGATTTTTATCGAAATGAACTAGTTTTGAACTGAAATTAAAACCCATTTATTTTTAAATTAATAAATTGGATTTAAAATGGGTTTAAATAGAATGTGATTTGGGTTTGTCGTGAACTGTGTTTCAAATAACACTAGTTTTTTTTAACCCAGTAAAAGGAGTTTTAATGAATCTGCAATTAGATTGAAATGTGAATTGATAATTTAAATTATCTAATTTAGAAAATGAGCGAGAATGGAGTATCACCAGTTTTGCTCCAAGCGATAGTAAATCTTTAATTAGATTTGAACGTGAAATGGTAATTAATTTTACCGATAACACCATAGCATTAGATATGGAGTATTACCAGTTTTGCTTCATGGGATGAATAGGTTGGGATTGGGAAATAAAATAAATAATTACTTCGATGTGGTTCGCTAATCTCGACTAGTTTGGAAAACCATAATTTGGTTTGAAACGACATCCAAAGGAAGATTAAAGGATAAATTTTAAAGAATTTATCTTGGATAAAATTAATGGGAACCTTTCCCTAAGAATGTGGAATTGGAATGAGGCGTATGTTGTGTTTGTGTAACATTTGTTTTTAATATACGCGGGTTGTTCGGAAAGTCCGGGTTTATACCCATTTTGAATAACCGATTCGACGATAAGTCGAAGATGAAGACGGCGGTTGAAGACCGGAAGTCTCTACATCGTTTGGGTGATTACTGATGATCTTGATTGGGCTGTACACCCAAGATGAGGGAATCAGTTGGTGGTTGTCCAGACGTACCTGGAGATCGATGGATATGCGAGGAAAGTGCCTCCGGTTTCGTTCAGACCCAGAACGAACTTGAAAATGGATTGTGTGTCTGACATTGGATTTTATTCTGTGTTGATTGATTTTTATTAAATATATATCTGTTTGGCGGCAGAGAATTTATTCTATTGCTTAACGCCCTTCTCTAAGACGTAGGAGCTTAGAGGTTATATATCGATAGATATCAATCGCATGGCATGAATTGCCTGTGTGGCACGCTGAGTTGCATGGATCAAGGCTTCTGTTGAAAAGCAAAGTCTTGTGGTTGATGATCAAAGCACGACCATTGTGGCGTAGCTTTGTGTATAACGTGAATTCGCGAGCCTCACACCTCGATATGAGTCAAAAACGGGATAAGGACTGCAGTGAGAGCACGACGTTTCTTTCTAGCTTTGGTGGTGTCAGTGACTTACCAGCCCTGACATTTATATACTTTTCACCTATGTGGTTGTTGGATGAGCTGCCTCGATTTTAAGTCTGTAAGGACAGAGAAACGTGTGTTCAGGAATTGCCAATCCTCTAACGTAAGTGAGGACCGGCCCTGAAGATCCAGGGTTGCCCATAGTGCGTAGCCCTAAGACATTTGCTAGAGTGTCTCGAAAGCGGAGAGGAGCTTGCCCCTTGCCTCGACTCATGACGGAAATCCAATTTCCAATACGTGTATTTCGGTTTTATTTGTAGAGCCTAGTATGGCGACATGATAGATGGTACCCATGCCGCCTAGGATTGATATTTATGATTGAATATGTTCTGACACTATACACATATTATAGTATCAAATGATTTGTTTTTAAAACGTACCAAGCATGTTTGGCTATTATAAGGGAAAACCCTATCCTCCAGCTTGCGTTGCATTGTGTGATGGGACCTGGGTCTTATAATAGCTTCATTTTTCGAAAAAGCATTGCGCTGTTTATTCTATGCACTGGTATTCTTGGGAGGAAACCCGTTCCGTGTTATACGGCGTGGTCCCTTGAATTACTCTCTTTTAAAGTAAAGTTTAAATAACTGTTTTAGTTCTCACACCATTCACATGACTGACCTGGAGTTTATTGTTTTAACCTAAACTCTGGGTGCCCTTATTTTCCACATGGGCAGCTAGTAGTTTTGGTTTTGCAGATTTATATTCACAGGATCCTGATTTACAGCTGGAACGATGCTCGGAAAGCTCTGTATCCGTGTATTACTTTTAGTTGTGTTTTGTATTATTTTTCCGCTGCAATACTGTATTTAAATCTCTAATATTCTTTGTTGTATAATATTTATTTATACTCTGTATATTCTTGTATTCTGATGGAATTGTTGTAATATACAATGAAATGTTCTTCCGTCTGCGTTCTGATTTATCCTGTTCTCAAACGATCAGGAGTTTCGAACGGTCTAGATCGGTTTAACGACTGATTCGGATCGAACGAAATTCCTTGTCGTCACATTTGGTATCAGAGCTTTGGTTTACAAAGCTCAGAGAACAAGACACATTAGAACCATACGAAAGAATTCATCAGATATTGGATTAGTAATATCCAATTAGAATGACTCGTTAGAGATAGGATCAGCAGTATCCTTGAACGAGTGTGAAGAGTATGTTTTTCAAATGAAAACAAATTTTGTTTAGAAATTTAAATCGCTTTATACGTATTTGAATGTTTATTTATTTTGAATTTGGATAATCCAATATATAAAGAGTTTGCAAATACGCGTCATGAACGTATATTCGAAGTTTTAATATACTGGATAGATATAGAATCACATTCTAGACACCCGGAGATGGTTCTGATGATTGATCGATCATCATCAGAACTTATGTTCGTGTTTTCGAAGGTGTGATTTCTATATATTTCCATTAGACTGGTGTGAGAACCAAAACTTATATAGATAGATTTATTTTTTGTGAATTGGCATCAAAAACATGATTTTCTGTATATATATATATATATATATCAAAATTATGAATTTGAAACTCTAATCCACTAATAGATTGATGGTTGTGTTGTTTGATAATTTGTTTGATAATTTTGAACAATTATGCCTAATTGAATCAAATATTGAATTGTATTGAAAATTGGTCACATTTGCTTGCGTATACATGGACTTACATTGAACAGGTCATAGCTAGGAGGCTAGAGCAGAGAATAAAATTTGTTTGCCCGACAAATAGGTACATGTTTATCATAATTTACTGTTTTGTTTGGGTGATGATGATTTTATGAGCCTATTGGCTAGCCGCTTGGCTTTTTCTTTTTCTTTTTGAGATCAGAAGGCCTGTATGGCAATTTCGGGATTTTCCCGTGGCTCCCGGTGCAGGGGAGGTTATGGCGAAATTTTTCGAAAATTTAAGGTGTTAGCCATATTTTTGAAAATTTGAAAATTTTCAGAAACTGAAATTTGGAGAATGGAAGCCAGATCGAACGTAGAGTTGATTAATCAAACCACTTTCGACTTTGCTCCTTTTCGGGGATGAAAAGTATTAAGTGGGGGAAATTGTAATAACCCGAAATTCTGAGCCAGTTTAAAATTTTTATTTTGGCAATTTTAGCGAATTTTGAATATTTAGAATAGATTATTTTAAATAATATCGATGAGAAATTTATTTTGAATAGAATTTGAATGTATATATTATATACGTCGTCGTTAGAATATAAATAATTATATATAATTATAAATGGAATTGAAAATGGTGCGGTAGTTCGATAATTCGATTTCAAACTTCAATTGAACATACCGGGTGCAAAACAATCCGGATTTTAGTGAAACCAAAAATAATAGGATCTATTTGAGATATATTTCCAATGAATCCAACAAATCAAAATTTCATAGCGGGGATCAAAAGATATGTCCAGTTGAAAATTCTGAATAGTCGCTTTGGAATTCAGGCCCTTAAAAATAGACATTTTGCAAACGACCTCGGATTTCGACGAAACCACTTTTGTTTGATCCACGATATCAAGTTATTACTAGATTTCAAATTTCATAATTTTTCGAATCAATATGTGAGCGTGGCAAAGGAAAACGCGTTTGACCAGTTTCAGCTGATTTTAATCGACTGGAAATTGGCCTTTTTTCATACGGTCTCGGAATTCGGCGAAACTAGTTTTGTTAGGACCGTATCGTCAATACGAAGCTAGAAAATATTTTTCGGGAATTTTTAGAGTTCGTATGTGACCCCAGTAAATTAAAATGCGCGTTCAAATTCAATATATAGAGTCATATGTCGATTTTGACGAAAACTGATCGAAACGATCGAATCAGCTTACGATACATATCCCATTGTGTTCGGAATGGGGGTAAAATGCTATGGACGACAGGCGGTGGGCCTCGTTTTGAGGTCGAAAATAAAAGTTGCTTTTTGGTGAAAAATAAAATAATAATAATAATAAAAAAAAACTCCTCTCTTTCCTATGCCTTCTGTGCCCCCCCCCCCATTTCGATTTAAATCAGAAGACAAAAAAAAGGAGGAAAAACGGGCGATGGCGGGGGGGAGGGGTGAACCACCGCCGTCGCCACGTCCACCTCGCCCTCCCCAGGTGCCGTGACCCCTTCCCCCCTCTCTTCCCTCGCCTCCCCCTTCGATCGTGACCCCACGCCCCCCTCCTTCTTCCCCGACTTCCTCCTTCTCCACCTAAAAAGCCTAGCCCTAGCCACCGGTTTTCGCGCCGCCGACCCTCTGACCACCTGCGTGGGCCCCCACTTCCGCCAAAGCCCGAACTCGAGCAACCACCAGTCGAAGGAGAAAACTCCGCAGCCACCGTACAACCCAAAACGCGCTGCCACCTCGGTGCGCAGCAGTTCCCCCCTCCACATAATTCCAGCTGTAAGTTTTTTATTTTATTTTTTTATTTATTCAATTTGTTTTATAAAATTCGTTTAGTTTAATTTAAAAAGAATTGTTAAAATCAGTTTTTACCTATGATGTTGGGAACAGAAAAGATTAGATTTTTAAAATAGAAAAGATTAGATTTTTTTAAAAATAGAAAAGATTAGATTTTTTAAAAATAGAAAAGATTAGATTTTTAAAGGAAGAAAGACGATATTTTTAAATGGAGAAAGGCGTGATTTTTACATATGTAGTAGTATTAAAAATATAATCTTTATTATGTAGAAGATGTAAAATTATGATTTTTGTTTATGCAGAGAATTAAAAATATAATTTTTACATGATAGGAATATTAGAAATATCATCTTTATATGTGTAGCAAAATAAATATATGATTTTTGTTATGACATTAGCAATGTAAAAATATAATTTTTACATATAAAATAAGTGAAGTGAAAATACGATTCTTCTATACTGAATAGTGAAATAAAAATTCCATTTTTACAATATAGAAGTAGCTGTAAAAATTCGATTTTTATATATTGAATAGCGAAGTAAAAATTCGATTTTTATATATTGAATAGCGAAGTAAAAATTCGATTTTTATATATTGAATAGCGAAGTAAAAATTCGATTTTTATATATTGAATAGCGAGGTAAAAATTCGATTTTTATATATTGAATAGCAAAGTAAAAATTCGATTTTTATATATGTAGTGAATTCGGGCAACGAAGACAACAAAAAGGCGAGAACGACGAAGATCTCTACAATAGAAGTGTCGTGAAGTTGGGATAGCTTTCGGTGAGAACTTCTCACTCAAATTTCCTTTTCTAGTTATATAATATATGTTAGGATGCAGACGGTGTTTAGTAGCACCTGACACCCGTCATCCACAGACCATGGATGGCTTGTTTGTTTGATTGATGTGTTGTGAAATTTGTTTGTGTTGTTGATGTGAAAATTGATTGTATGATGTGAAATAAAATATTTATATAGTTAAAAA
Organism: Allium sativum; assembly: GCA_030737875.1. Classification (NCBI taxonomy): domain Eukaryota; kingdom Viridiplantae; phylum Streptophyta; class Magnoliopsida; order Asparagales; family Amaryllidaceae; genus Allium; species Allium sativum. The sequence continues at coordinate 4,860,535 of CM060913.1, read as the reverse complement.
TATTTTATCGTTAAAAATATAATTTTTAACGTGAATGTGAATAAATAAATATTTATAAACAAATCAGCCGATTTGTTTATATACACTGATTTGACTGATATTGATTGGGTCGATAAATTTAACACATCGCCCAACTGCACGAATAAAATCTGTGTTTGATTGTTTGAAACCCCACATGGGTATTGGGATAATCTACGACATACAATAATCCCAATAATTAGTTGTTTGTCGATCGATTGATTGACAGGCTGTTATAAGCGTTAGATATCTATATCTGATGCTTATACAGTGTGGTGCACTTTGGATGATGGTTGATTGTTTATCGTTGCTATTATATACATGTGTTGTATGGAACCCATATAATTAACTTTATATGGTAATTGATTAGGCCTCATTCCAATCAGGAAAATAAAGAATATTATAAAATAAAGGTTCATGTGTTGACAGTACTCATCCGTTGAGATTAGTCATGTGTTGAACGAAATATTTTAACGATAGATACCATAATTTTTATAAAATATATTGAATAACAAAAATAGTCACACGTGGACAGTACTCATTCGTTGAGATTAGTCAGGTGTTGACAAAAATATAGATTCACGTATTGAATAGGATAAATATTCATTTGTTGAATAGAATAACGGAATTATTGAAATATATAAAGCCGTGTTGATTAGAGATGCGCTATTTTGACGCGAACGATGTTTATATCGATTATATTCGTTTTTGAACTGAATTGAATATAAAACGAATTGAATTTGATTTGAATAGAAAATGAAATGAATTTGAATTGAACTGAATAGAAAATGAATTGAATTTGATTTGAATAGAAAACGAATTGAATTTGATTTGAATAGAAAACGAATTGAATTTGATTTGAATAGAAAACGAACTGAATTTGAATTGAACTGAATAGAAAACGAATTGAATTTGATTTGAATAGAAAACGAATTGAATTTGAATTGAATAGAAAACGAATTGAATAGAAAACGAATTGAATTTGAATTGAATAGAAAACGAATTGAATTTTATTTGAATCGAAAACGAATTTGATTTGAATTGAATAGAAAACAAATTGAATTTGATTTGAATAGAAAACGAATTGAATTTGATTTGAATAGAAAACGAATTGAATTTGATTTGAATAGAAAACGAATTGAATTTGATTTGAATAGTAAACGAATTGAATTTGAATTGAATAGAAAACGAATTGAATTTGAATTGAATAGAAAACGAATTTGATTTGAATTGAATAGAAAATGAATTGAATTTGATTTGAATAGAAAACGAATTGAATTTGTTTTGAATAGAAAACGAATTGAATTTGATTTGAATAGAAAATGAATTGAATTTGATTTGAATAGAAAATGAATTGAATTTGAATTGAATAGAAAACGAATTGAATTTGATTTGAATAGAAAACGAATTTGATTTGAATTGAATAGAAAACGTATTGAATTTGATTTGAATAGAAAACGAATTTGAATTGAATTGAAAAGAAAATGAATTCGAATCGAATTGAATTGAAAAGAAAATGAATTCGAATCGAATTAAAATCGATTTGAATTGAAATCAAATAGAAATAAAAGTAAAAAGGATTTATAATAGAAAATTCAATTTTTATTTGAATTTGAAATAAAGGTTGAAATTGTTTTTGAAACAAATTCAAAACTATTTATAAAATTCGTTTTAAATAGAAATCGACGAAATATATATTATATATAATATAATGGCCTGAATAGAATGCGCCGCGCCGCGGCAGTTCGCGAATTTCGACCATTAACTTCGAACGGACATTACGGGAGATCCGACCATCGGATTCTCCTAAACCCGGAACCATTGGGTTCGTGTCGAAAAGAGCTTTCTAAGAATATTAGAAATTTGTAATCTAACGGTTGGATTCGGAGATATATCCAAATCAAATTTGGAAAAGGTTGCTGTAAGTGCAGTTCGATTGCCATTGTTGGAAATCGACTGTACGGGCCTTGATAAAATTATTAAAAATAGTAATAATTTGTGTAAAATCATAAGAAATGATTTGGGAGAAATTGGGATGAATAACTCCATATTTGAAAAGATAAAAATAGATTTTTATCGAAATGAACTAGATTTGAACTGAAATTAAAACCCATTTATTTTTAAATAAATAAATTGGATTTGAAATGGGTTTAAATAGAATGTGATTTGGGTTTGTCGTGAACTGTGTTTTAAATAACACTAGTTTTTTTTAAACCAGTAAAAGGAGTTTTAATGAATCTGCAATTAGATTGAAATGTGAATTGATAATTTAAATTATCTAATTTAGAAAATGAGCGAGAATGGAGTATCACCAGTTTTGCTCCAAGCGATAGTAAATCTTTAATTAGATTTGAATGTGAAATGGTAATTAATTTTACCGATAACACCATAGCATTAGATATGGAGTATTACCAGTTTTGCTTCATTGGATGAATAGGTTGGGATTGGGAAATAAAATAAATAATTACTTCGATGTGGTTCGCTAATCTCGACTAGTTTTGAAAACCATAATTTGGTTTGAAACGACATCCAAAGGAAGATTAAAGGATAAATTTTAAAGAATTTATCTTGGATAAAATTAATGGGAACCTTTCACTAAGAATGTGGAATTGGAATGAGGCGTATGTTGTGTTTGTGTAACATTTGTTTTTAATATACGCGGGTTGTTCGGAAAGTCCGGGCCTATACCCATTCTGAATAACCGATTCGACGATAAGTCGAAGACGAAGACGGCGGTTGAAGACCGGAAGTCTCCACATCGTTTGGGTGATTACTGATGATCTTGATTGGGATGTACACCCAAGATGAGGGAATCAGTTGGTGGTTGTCCAGACGTACCTGGAGATCGATGGATATGCGAGGAAAGTGCCTCCGGTTTCGTTCAGACCCAGAACGAACTTGAAAATGGATTGTGTGTCTGACATTGGATTTTATTCTGTGTTGATTTATTTTTATTAAATATATATCTGTTTGGCAGCAAAGAATTTATTCTCTTGCTTAACGCCCTTCTCTGAGACGTAGGAGCTTAGAGGTTATATATCGATAGATATAAATCGCATGGCATGAATTGCCTGTGTGGCACGCTGAGTTGCATGGATCAAGGCTTCTGTTGAAAAGCAAAGTCTTGTGGTTGATGATCAAAGCACGGCCATTGTGGCGTAGCTTTGTGTATAACGTGAATTCGCAAGCCTCACACCTCGGTATGAGTCAAAAACGGGATAAGGACTACAGGGAGAGCACGACGTTTCTTTCTTGCTTTGGTGGTGTCAGTGACTTACCAGCCCTGCCATTTATATACTTTTCACCTATGTGGTTATTGGATGAGGCGCCTCGATTTTAGGTCTGTAAGGACCGGGAAACTTGTGTTCAGGAATTGCCAATCCTCTAACGTAAGTGAGGACCGGCCCTGAAGATCCAGGGTTGCCCAGAGTGCGTAGCCCTGAGACATTTGATAGAGAGTCTCGAAAGCGGAGAGGAGCTTGCCCCTTGCCTCGACTCATGACGGAAATCCAATTTCCAATACGTGTATTTCGGTTTTATTTGTAGAGCCTAGTATGGCGACATGATAGATGGTACCCATGCCGCCTAGGATTGATATTTATGATTGAAAATGTTTTGACACTATACACTTATTATAGTATCAAATGATTTGTTTTTAAAACATACCAAGCATGTTTGGCTATTATAAGGGAAAACCCTATCCTCCGGCTTGCTTTGCATTGTGTGATGGGACCTGGGTCTTATAATTGCTTCATTTTTCGAAAAAGCATTGCGCTGTTTATTCTATGCACTGGTATTCTTGGGAGGAAACCCGTTCCGTGTTATACGGCGTTGTCCCTTGAATTACTCTCTTTAAAAGTAAAGTTTAAATAACTGTTTTAGTTCTCACACCAGTCACATGGCTGACTTGGAGTTTATTGTTTTAACCTAAACTCTGAGTGCCCTTATTTTCCACACGGGCAGCTAGTAGTTTTGGTTTTGCAGATTTATATTCACAAGATCCCGATTTACAGCTGGAACGATGCTCGGAAAGCTCTGTATCCGTGTATTACTTTCAGTTGTGTTTTGTATTATTTTTCTGCTGCAATACTGTATTTAAATCTCTGATATTCTTTGTTGTATAATATTTATTTATACTTTGTATATTCTTGTATTCTGATGGAATTGTTGTAATATACAATGAAATGTTCTTCCGTCTGCGTTCTGATTTGTCCTGTTCTCAAACGATCAGGAGTTTCGAACGGTCCAGATCGGTTTAACGACTGATTCGGATCGTACGAAATTCCTTGTCGTCACATACAAGTTTATATTTCTATTGGATATGAGATTTATGAGCCGAATTGGCAAGCCGCTTGGCTGTTTGATTTTCTTTTGGGTTAAAGAAGGCCTGGAGAGGCGAGTTGTAGCTGTATCGATTGACCAGTAAAAGGGAGGTGCTGGCGAAATTTTTCGAAAATTTCGGGTGTTAGAAAAATTTCAGGATTTTAGAATATTTTCATTTGATAAGAATGAATTAATATTTTAATCGAAATTAAATTGGTTCAGTTGGAACAGAAGTTAAGAGGTGAACAAATAAATTTAACCAGTCAATAGGGTTTATTTTCTACCTTAGCAATTTCGAGGACGAAATTATTTTAAGTGGGCAAGAATGTAACGACTCGTATTTTAGCGATATAATAATTAATTAATTTAATTATATAAATAGTGATTTAGAGATTTGAATGGTCGTAGAATTAAATAATAGTGAATATTTAATTAATTTAAATAATAGAATAATATATTTAATTTCAGAAATAATAAAAAATAATGGAATTCACAATATTGTGTAATTTGGATTATTTAAAATATATAATTCAGTTTAGAGTTGAATTATATTCACGAATATATTATTTAGACGAAGTTTGAATGTATAATTATATTATAATTAAAATTGAGCTCCAAATGGTGCGGCAGTTCGTAATTTGGCGATTCGAACTTCAACTGAATATACAGGGTCTATTTTAAATCGGATTTTGTGAAATAAGAAACGTTCGGAGCATGTGAAGTATATTTTTCTAATGGAAGAGAAAAATCGGGATTTCGTCGTGTAGATTTTATGTTATGTCCAAATCAAATTTTAGAAAAGTCGCTATGGAATTCCTTTATAATTTATATCGATTTATTTATATTATAAAAGGAATTTAATATAAATCGAATATCGATATAATTAGGAACTTTGAAATATCGAGTTGTAAATTCAGTTAGAAATATATTAAAGTTGTATGATATCGTATATGAATACATATATGATAATCTTAATTTATTAATATTTAATTTAATTATTTTCAAATATATTAATATTTAAAAGGGTTTATTTAGAGCTTTAAAAATAGCCGGTTTTGCAAACCACCACCGTTTTCGACAAAACTAATTTTGTTGGATCCGCAATATTAAATTATTGTTAGATTTCAATTTCCGTGATTTTTAAGTCAGTATATTAATTGGAGACCCCGATCAATTGGAACTCCCAGTATAAACATTGGTCTTAGACAACTAACATCCAGTATAAACATTGGCGCCTAGTATACCAAGTCCAAACTATGAAATCGCCAGTATATTAATCGCGGCGGGACGTTGTTCGATTGTTGTATATTGCGGATGGATCTCTATCATAGTTGCAAGGGCTTAACTGCGCCTTAACTACTTAAGTAGCAAACCAAAGGCATCTTTCGGTTTCATAAGGTAAGAAGGGCTGTTCACTACAAGCTATCAGCGTTATCTTAAATTGAACGGCAAAGATTTTTAGTCAGCCAAAGATACTAGGGCAATCTGTGGGTTTCAGCTGATAACGGAATAGTGTTCGTGTCCAAAGGTAAAACGTGTGTAGCATCACTGATCGCAATAGATGTCTAGAAGCACAAGCCAAACCCCGAAGTCTTCCTTAAGGCAGTCCTGTAACCTATCAATCGACCATATAGGAGTGAAAAGAAGTGCAACATACGGGATTTTAATGTGAAATACAATCAGTATTTTGACGATTAAAAATACGCTGTGTGAGCAAACGAAGTCGGAATTCGACGAAACCAGTTTCATTGGGTTCGTAATGTCGAACTGTAGCTACATGCACATTTTCATGATTTTTGAGTATCGTATGTGATCATACGGATTTTTAGAATACAAATACAAGTAACGATTCATTATAAATGAATAAAATAATAAATATAAAAATAATATGTTTTCCTATAAATAACCATTAACATCTTTCCTTAACCTAAAATAAATTCTTCTGGTCAACGATAAAACCGCCGCTGTTTCTCCTTAAAGAAACATTTTCATGGCCTTCAAGAAAATCATAGAAACTAAAACAAAAATCCATAAATTCAGAAAAATATATAGATGGATTCACTGTGAGGAGAGCTTCGCGCTGATATGTATTATGTTGAGTTCGATCTTCCTTTTTCACGCTGGAAATTATGCAATGACGCCTAGGGTTCCTCGGTTTAGGTAATTAAAGCATCGATTCTGGATTTTTAGTGCATATTTGAGTTTCTAGTGAGATTTAGCATCTCGTCTGAATTGTTGTGGTGATTTCGAGTATAAAGATGTCGCTCGAAGCAATGGAACCAGTACGAGGTCCTTAAAGTCGCGGTGACAGCCTGAGACGCGAGCTTGTTGTAATGGGGTTGGTTGTGAAGACCTCGAGGTGGAGAGACAAATGGTGGAGGCGATTTTGAAAATAATGGAGAGGAGATGGAACGGTTTGGAGTTGGAGTAGGGGAAATGGACTGTTTAAGTGTGTGGAGCCTGGAATTTGCACATCGGGGAAGAAGGCGATTTCATGGAGCGGGTCTGGGCTTGATGATGGGCCAATTTTAATTAGTAAGCCTATGGGGAATAAAATTTAGTTTTATTTATTTAAATAGTGTATATAAACTTCGAAATGGAATTACTTTATCATACGACACCGGTTTTCGGCGAAACAAGATCCGTTGGGATCGTATGGACGGTGGCTCCACAATGGAGCTGACTAGGAGCGAATCGAAGCTCGTTACAATTTATAGAAAAATAAATTGTCCATCTGAATCAAGCGATGGTTATCGTTATTAACGATGATCATCCAATGTGAGTAAAACTCACTAACTCTGAACAGTTATATTTTTATAACTTATTTTTAGAACTGATAAATGTTGGTTGATTGCTGTGTGTTGACTGTTTGGATGAACTGATAAATCTATCTATATAAGTTTTGGTTCTCACACCAGTCTAATGGAAATATATAGATATCTCACCTTCGAAACACGAACATAAATACTGATGATGCACGTGCTATCATCAGTACCATCTTCGGGCGACTAGAATGTGATTCTATATCTATCTAATATATTAAAACTTCGAATATACGTTCATGACGCGTATATGCAAAACCTTTATATACTAGATTGTCCAAATTCAATAAAAATAAATATTCAAGTACGTATAAAATGGTTTAAATTTTCAAAACAAAATTGTTTTCAATTGGAAAATATACTCTTCACACTCGTTCTATGATACTACTGATCCTATCTCTAACGAGTCATTCTAATTGGATATTACTAATCTAATATCTGATGAATTCTTTCGTATGGTTCTAATGTGTCTTGTTCTCGAGCTCTGTAAACCAAAGCTTTGATACCAACTGAGATGACCCAAACTTCCCCGTGAAGGAAAGCACGGATAGAATTGAGGACAAGACAAATTGGAACGCAGACGGAAGAACATTTCATTGTTATTACAACAATTCCATCAGAATACAAGAATATACAGAGTATGAATAAATATTATAAAACAAAGAATATCAGAGATTACAATAAATTACATAGCAGCGGAAAACAATATAAAACACAACTGAAAGTAATGCACGGATACAGAGCTTTCCGAGCATCGTTCCAGCTGTAAATCAGGATCCTGTGAATATAAATCTGCAAAACCAAAACTACTAGCTGCCCGTGCGGAAAATAGGGGTACCCAGAGTTTAGGTTAAAACAATAAACTCCAGGACAGTCATGTGACTGGTGTGAGAACTAAAACAGTTATTTTAAGCTTTACTTTAAAAGAGAGTAATTCAAGGTACCACGCCGTATAACACAGAACGGGTTTCCTCCCAAGAATACCAGTGCATAGAATAAACGGCGCAATGCTTTTTCGAAAAATGAAGCTATTATAAGACCTAGGTCCCATCACACAGTGCAACGCAAGCCGGAGGATAGGGTTTTCCCTTATAATAGCCAAACATGCTTGGTACGTTTAAAACAAACAATTTGATACTATAATAAGTGTATAGTGTCAAAACAATTTCAATCATAAATAACAATCATAGACGGCATGGGTACCATATATCATGTAGCCGTACTAGTTCTATAATTAAAACTGCAATACACGTATTGGAAATTGGATTTCTGTCATGAGTCGAGGCAAGGAACAAGCTCCTCTCCGCTTTGAGTCACTCTAGCAAATGCCTCAGGACTACACACTCTGGGTAACCCCTGGGATCCTCCAAGACCCGTCCTCTCTTACGTTTGAGGATTAGTTATTCCTGAACACACATTTCCCGGCCCTGTAGGACCTATAATCGAGGTGCCTCGCATCCAAACCACAAAGGTGAAAAGTATATAAATGTCAGGGCTGGTAGGTCACGGACACCACCCATAGCTAGAAAGAAACGTCGTGCATTCCTTGGGTCCTCATCCCGTTTTGGACTCATACCGAGGTGTGAGGCTCGCGAATCCACGCTATACACAAAGCTGCCACGTAGGCCGTGCTTTGATCATCAACCACAAGACTTTGCTTTTCAACAGAAGCCTTGATCCATGCAACTCAGCGTGCCACACAGGCAATTCATGCCATGCGATTGATATCTATCGATATATAACCTCTAAGCTCGTACGTCTCAGAGAAGGGCGTTAAGCAAGAGAATAAATTCTCCGCCGCCAAACAGATATATATTTAACAGAAATCAATCAACACAGAATAAAATCCAATGTCAGACACACAATCCATTTACAAGTTCGTTTTGGGTCTGAACGAAACCGGAGGCACTTTCCTCGCATATCCATCGATCTCCAGGTACGTCTGGACGACCACCAACTGATTCCCTCATCTTGGGTGTACAACCCAATCAAGATCATTAGTAATCACCCAAATGTTGTGAAGACTTCCGGTCTTCAACCACCGTCTTCATCTTTGACATATCGTCGAATCGGTTATTCAGAATGGGTGTAAACCTGGCCTTTCCGAACAACCCGCGTATATTAAAAACAAATGTTACACAAACACAACATACGCCTCATTCCAATGCATCAGTCACTAACCGTAAATCAGTAAGAGAGCAATTCCCCAAATATTAACCCCGAAGGCCGAAACCAACATCAAATCAATATCCAGGAAACCATTCTTCATAACTAACCTACAGCTAGTTTCTACATTTCAATTCTTAGGGAAAGGTTCCCATTAATTTTATCCAAGATAAATTCTTTAAATTTATTCTTTAATCTTCCTTTGGATATCATTTCAAACCAAATTATGGTTTTCCAAACTAGTCGGGATCAGCGAACCATACCGAAGTAAATATCTATTTTATTTCCCAATCCCAACCTATTCATCCCATGAAGCAAAACTGGTAATACTCCATATCTAACACCACGGTGTTATCGGTAAAATTAATTACCACTTCACGTTCAAATCTAATTAAAGATTTAACTATCGCTTTGGAGCAAAGCTGGTAATACTCCATTCTCGCTCATTTGCCAAATTTGATAATTTAAATTACCAATTCACATTTCAATCTAATTGCAGATTCATTAAAACTCCCGTTTCTGGGTTAAAGAACTAATGTTATTTGAAACACAGTTCACGATAAACCCAAATCACATTCTAATTATTATCGGGTTAAAGAACAAGTGTTATTTAAAACACCCTTAACGATAAACCCCCAAATCAATTCTATTTAAAACCCATTTCAAATCCAATTTATTTATTTAAAAATAAATGGGTTTTAATATTAGTTCAAAACTAGTTCATTTCGATAAAAATCTATTTTTATCTTTTCAAATATGGAGTTTTTCATCCCAGTTTCTCCCAAATCATTTCTTATGATTTTACACAAATTATTACTTTTTTAATAATTTAATCAAGGCCCGTACAGTCGATTTCCAACAATGGCCATCGAACTGCACTTACAGCGACCTTTTCCAAATTTGATTTGGACGTATCTCCAAATCCAACCGTTAGATTTCAAATTTCCAATATTCGTTAGAAATCTCTTTTCGATACGAACCCAACGGTTCTGGTTTTAGGATAATCCGACGGTCAGATCTCCCGTAATGTCCGTTCGAAATCAATGGTCGAAATTCACGAACTGCCGCGGCGCGGCGCGTTCTATTCAGGCCATTATATTATATATGTATAATATATATAATATATATTTCGTCGATTTCTATTTAATTCAATTCGAATTCGTTTTCTATTCGATTCAATTCGAATTCGTTTTCTATTTAATTCAATTCAAATTTGAATATAATCGATATAAATATCGTTCGCGTCAAAAGAGCGCATCTCTAATCAACACGGCTTTATATATTCCAATAATCCCGTTATTCTATTCAAAAAATGAATATTTATTCTATTCAATACATGAATCTATATTTTTGCCAACACATGACTAATCTCAACGAATGAGTACCGTCCACGTGTGACTATTTTTGTTATTTAATATATTTTATGAAATTAAGGTATCTATCGTTTGATTTCAAATCAGACTCCAACCATAAACTAGTAAGAGAATGATTCCCTAAATATTAACCCCGAAGGCCGAAACCAACATCAGATCAATATCTAGGAGACCACTCATCTTATCTATTTTCCAGTTAGTTTCTAATTTTCTATATGATAAAGATGTAAGATTTATTGTTAAAAATATTTCGTTCAACACATGACTAATCTCAACGAATGAGTACTATCAACACATGAACCTTTATTTTATAATGATAAAGATGTAAATTTTATTGTTAAAATATTTCGTTCAACACATGACTAATCTCAACGAATGAGTACTGTCAACACATGAACCTTTATTTTAAAATATTCTTTATTTTCTAAATTGGAATGAGGCCCAATCAATTACCATAAAAAGTTAATTATATGGATTCCATACAATGCATGTATATAATATCAATGATAAATAATCAACCATCATCCAAAGTGCACTACACTGTATAAGCATCAAATATAGATATCTAACACTTATAACAGTCTGTCAATCAATCGATCGACATACAACTAATTATTGGGATTAGTGTATGTCGTATTTTGTCCCAACACCCGTGTGGGGTTTCAAATCAACAAACATAGATTTTTATTTGTGCAGTTAGGCGATGTGTAAAATTTATCGTCCCAATCAATGTCAGTCAAATCAGTGTATGTAATGACCCGGATATTTGACGGTGTAATAATTAACTTATTTAATTTTTTAAATAATGAATATATTATTTAATCGACGATGTTAGAACGTATAATTATATTATAATTAAAATCGAGCTTGAAATGGCGCTGCAGTTCGTTATTTGGCGATTCGAACTTCAACTGAATGTACAGAGTTCGTTTTAAATCGGATTTCTGTGAAACAAGAAACGCGTGGAGCTAGTGGAGTATATCTTTCTAGTGGAAGAGAAAAATCAGGATTTCGTCGTGTAGATTTTGAGATATGTCCAAATCAAATTTTTAGATAGTCGCTATAGAATCGATTTTCGACCGTAACGGTTTATTCGATATAATTAGAGATCGGATTTGAATTTAGACAAGGTTCTTTTGGGAAGTAGTGATAATTTAATTTTTAGAATTTTACTGTAATTTTTAATTAATTAAATAAGCGACTTTTTATTTGGAGTATTTTACACCCTGTATCGATATTGTGGGGTTTCACAGATTGAGCTAACCTACCGGTATTATCATATTTTTGGAATCGTGACATGGAGCTCATCTCAGCGGTGTATTTATCTCAGTCTGCAACGCTCGTATATGGATATAATTTTATTTAACGGAGTATGTTAAAGTTTAAAAGTTAAGGCAAAATATCCTAAGCAAAATACTAAACCAAATTTCCATTTCACTCTCTTCACGGTCAAACAAGAGGCCATGTTTCAAACGTTTCTAAGCCACACGAAATCCAACCCAAAAACACTATAAATTAACCTTTACCCCCTTCGTTATAACCTAGGTCATCTTCTGTAAAACAAATGAGCCGCCACTATGTAATCAATGGCCAATACGCTTCTTTTTCCACTTCATATTCTTACTCAATCCATCGATAAATCCAAGAAGGTTCAGCAACAAACTTCTCGAGTGCAGCATGACCTTTCTGATGACCGGTTGCGATGGGAGTCAGAGCAGCAATGACGCCGGAATTCGATTGCAAAGGGCTGACGGTTCGAGGTAGTTTGGTGTTAGATTTGAATTCGACGAGCTGTAGAGGAGGTTTGAGGGATCGAGCGTTGTATGTGAGCGAGGGAGTTAGGGGGCGAACTGGAAAGTCAAACTGTGATGGAGAACGAAGCACTGCTGACGTGGTTCTTTTGGTTCGAGGTTGTGATGAATGGTTCGGTGAATGGGAGCAGTGAAGTTGGAGGAGGGAAATGGCCTTCAATGAAGGGGAGGCTGCTGTTCTCGGTTCGAAGTGATGATCGGGTGTGCAGTTCCGAGCGGAAATGAGGAGATGTCGACAGTTTGGTGAAGCCAGACTTTGTTTTGTGCGAGAAGCTACTGTATGATACTCGATTGTGGGAAGTTGGGGGTTTGAAGCGTGAGGACTGGTGGAATGCCGTGGTGAAATTATGGTGAAATGAAGGGAAACAGGAGTGAGATGAGGGTAGTTGCGTAAGTTTGTGTGAAGTATTGGATGTATTCGGTGATGCCTGCGAGTGAATAGCAGGGATGAAATGGGTAAGGGCTGAAGCTTGTTCGAAGTTATGAAGGAGAAAGTGACGAGTTGACTGTTCATGGAGGAGCAGTTACTTTGTTTTAATGTTTGGGGTTCGAAGACGTTGTGTGACGATGGTGTGTTTGATGTGGGCTTGGTAAATTTGTGTGTGACAGGAAGCTTTGTCTGAACAAGTATGGAGGGGACTGGTCTTGCATGACCGCATGGGGGAAGCTCTCTGCTAGTGGACGTTAGCAGCATGTATGGATGGGATGGGCGCACAGGAGTTTGGTGAGATGAAGCCTTGGGAGCTCACGGTTTTATGCTGGGAATGGACTTCATGAATCCGGAGGTCAACTACGTGTAGAAGATGAAACAACAGTGAAGAGCGGGTGCAGTAAAAATGTGGACGATGGGCCGGGTTTCTAAAATATGAATTTCGAAAAATCAGATCCGACAGGATCATAGGAACAGATGCTACAACAAGTAATTGGAACGGGAATGATTCGGAGATTATCTGGATTTACGACAGAACAAAACGAATGAAATGAATCAAGAACCGTTAATCGTTATTTAACGAAAAACGCCAATGTGAGTAAAACTCACTAACTCTCCTCAATTTATATTTTAATATAAATTGTACTTTATTTTGTTGACTGCTGTATATTGATCGTTAAACTGGACTGTTAAATAGATTTGATTGAAAACGTAGATATAGTCGTATATTATATCGTTAATCAAATATTGATTCTGTCCAGTAGAATATTTCATATTGAAATGAAATTGATGTATATTATACTGTGTAACATCTGTGGATGCAGGGAGACAGGTTGGAGGAATCCGACTGGGTTCCTCAACAATTATTTTACTGTTTTCATATATTGTGATATATGTGTGATTTATAATCTGTTATTGATTATGGATGTTAGAACGATATTGATCATCGTTGTTTGATATTTTGAATATCATAAGAAACCCTGAGTAGGAAAAAGGAATATTTCAATGTATATTGAAACAAAGGAGTTTTATAAAATCAACCGATTTTATAAAAAGGAAAACAATTTGAAAATAGAGTATTTATAAAATCACAGGATTTTATAAAAGGAAATTATTTATAAAACGAACATGGTTTTATAAAAAGGAAATTATTTATAAAACAAACACGGTTTTATAAAAGGATAGTACTTTTAAAACAAATAGAGTTTTATAAAAGGGATATTTATTTAGAAAATAAATAGAATTGAAAAGGAGAATATTTATTTAGATAATAAATAGAAGTTATAAATAGGAAATATTTGTAACGGTAAATAGAAGTTGTAAATAGGAAATATTTGTAACGGTAAATAGAAGTTGTAAATAGGAAATATTTGTAACGGTAAATAGAAGTTGTAAATAGGAAATATTTGTAACGGTAAATAGAAGTTATAAATAGGAAATATTTGTAACGGTAATTAGAAGTTATAAAAAAGGAAATAGTTGTAACGGAAAAACGTAGTTTATCAAAAGGGGTTAATCGAATATAGAAATTAAGAAGTGAAGTTAAACAAAAATTAGAAACTGACTAGAGATTAGTAAGTTGAATAGTTTTCTGAGTGTTGATCTGATGTTGGTTTCGGCCTTCGGGGTTTATACTTAGAGAATTGTTCTCTTACTAGTTTACAGTTAGGGACTAATAGTTGTGGAATGGTAGTGATCCGTAAATGAGGATTGGAAATGTTTTCCAATGTTGAAAATGTATATTTTCTAGTTTTAGAAAATAAGGAAATATGAATATATATATATATATATGATTGATGATTGGATCGATAATTCCATTTGGAATTAAGATCGTTGTTTGTACACCGACATATTTTCATTTGATAGTTAAATCACAGACTATCGAAGTTTTGACCATTTTACGTTGTTAATATGGAGAGACCGGTTGGATTATTATCCGAAGAACCACTCCGTATCGACATAAGCGTTGTGATCAAATACGATGAAGAAATTGAAGACGGAGTAAAGTGCAAGGGCTGTCCTGTTTACAGAATAGTGCCTTCGGTTTCGTTCAGTCCCAGAACGAACGTATATGGACGAATGTCTGACAGAATAGTTCCAATGATCGAAAGAGTTGGACTGTACAAATATATATGGTGGCCAACGAATTTATTCCCTTCGCATAATATCCAGAATCTATTTGTGCAGATCCAACTAATGATTAACGGATCTGATATTGTGGCATTCAAAGTGATCGTGTTATCAATGAATGGAAAGTAAGCGTAGCTTCTAGCCTCACATCTGGTAAATGACAAAAATCGGGCAGGCAGCATGGCTAAGTCGGTCGCACCGAAGTAGGGTGTATAATCACCTATCTAAAGAATATTCATTTTCTTCTTTAATCTATCAATGCTGTCCCATATATATACGGGAAACGGTTGCTGATCCCGACCGTTGGTGATGTACATTCGATACACTCAAGCGAAATGAGTGGTCGGTCATGTGTGGCTGAGTTGCAAGATGTTCTTGTTGAACTCCAGTGTATCGTTCCTAGAGTACACTGATCGGAAGGTGGTTCCATACCTTGTCATAGTTGGAAATCCAATCATCCAATACGCACCCGCGGTTTTGATTGTATACTATATATATAGAACGTGAGATGAAAGCGTTTCTGCTAGATTGATATCTAATTGTATTTAGACATTATTTTAATATTAGTGATACTGCTTTTCAAATATTTTGGATTCTCATAAGGGAAAAACCCGTTCCGTTATACGGTGTGGTCTTATGAGATATCGTTTACTTGTTCAACTTGTTTAAACTGTTTTACTCATACCAGTCCCATGACTGACCCGGAGTTTATTTTGTTTTGTTTTCCCTAAACTCTTGGGTGCCTAATTTGTACGGGCAGTCAAGTAGTCAGGATTTTATAGATACACTGGAAGAGCTTGGAGCAGGAGGCTTCAAGATTCTATAACTATTATTATTTCCGCTGTTTTTGTAAGTGTTGTACTCTGCAATGCTATTGTATACATATACTGTTTGTATTTCAAAAGTTATGTTATATTTTATTCGTTCCGCTGTGAGATTCGTGTTACTCTGATGATGATGTTCTTCTTCTTCTTCTTCTATTCTACTAGTTCTATCTTATCTATCCTCACCCTCTATCTTCTTTCTATAAATTTCTTGAATTTTCAGTGCAATTTGGGGTTGGACTTGTGTTATTTAGTCAGCTCAAATTGGGCCGGATTTTCGGGTCACTACAGTTGGTATCAGAGCTTAAGTTAAGCGAATTACCTTGGCTCTGTGGCGTAACTCAGTAGAGATGGGATCAGTAATATCCTAGATTGAGTTTGAGTGTATATATACGAGTGAACGTATTTGTTATTATATATAAAAATTTGTTTTATATTGTGGAGCTTTATTGGTTGAGTGGCTTATAAATTCTGGTCGATGGTGGGGCACCACAATATCGATAGGGGTTTCTAAACACTCGAATACGATGAACCAACATGATATGTTTTGAAATTAACATAGTATAATTGGTTGTATTGGTTGTTAGTATAATCGAATAAGATTATAAAAGTGAAATGGTTATAAATAACCAATCAGAATTCATATAAGTAAAGTATGTCAAATAAGATGAAGTAAATCTGAATTTAAATCAAATTTGGAATTATAATAAGAAAATTTTAAGTTCCTAGGAGAGTTTGAAATTGTTTTCAAATATGAAAGATAAATATAGTATTGAACTCACTTCGATCACTGGGAAATAATTCTGATGATGGTGTACACATCATCAGTGTTCATTTTCGAGTTTTAAGTGACGGATTACTACCAAAGGTTGTGTTTTTGAATGGTTTAAGGAAAACAAGTGGTTTAGAAATTCAAATGTTTTGAATTGGTATTACGATTTCAAATTGATTTGAAATAAACCCAGGAATATAAATTCTGGAATTAAGATTTAACTTATGAAGCTAAATAGATTAAAATATTGTAAGTGAATAAATTAATTTGAATTAAACTTGGACAAGGTTATATATAATATGGAATTATATTGGGATGATATCGAGTAAGTTGATTGATTTTATCAGGATTTGGAATCAAGAATTTTACTTAAGTTTGAAATGGAATTTGACTTGAGTATAAGCAGTTGCTTGAGTTTGAGGATAAAAACTGACAGAAGATGGATTGGAATGACATTGGTATATGTTAAGTTGATAACCAATGGGAATGGTATAATGATATGGTCAGCAAAAAGGTACAAGTTTATATTTCATATGAGTTGGAATTTATGAGCCGATTTGGCGAGCCGCTTGGCGTTTTGATTTTCCTTTGGGTTGGAGAAGGCCTAGAGAGGCGAGTTGGAGTTTTGCCGATAGGGCTGTACAAAGGAGGTTATGGCGAAATTTTCTGAAAATTTAAAGTGTTAGAAAATTTTCTGAATTTTTGAAAATTTAGGTTAGTCGGAAGGAATTTATATTTTAGTCAATATTAATTGGTTCAGTTGAAATCAGAATTTAGGGGTAAACAAATCTTAGGAATTCCAATAGATAGGGTCGTCCACTACCTTAGCAATTTCGAGGACGAAATTATTTTAAGTGGGGAAGAATGTAATGACCCGGATATTTGACGGTGTAATAATTAACTTATTTAATTTTTTAAATAACGAATATATTATTTAATCGACGATGTTAGAACGTATAATTATATTATAATTAAAATCGAGCTTGAAATGGCGCTGCAGTTCGTTATTTGGCGATTCGAACTTCAACTGAATGTACAGAGTTCGTTTTAAATCGGATTTCTGTGAAACAAGAAACGCGTGGAGCTAGTGGAGTATATCTTTCTAGTGGAAGAGAAAAATCAGGATTTCGTCGTGTAGATTTTGAGATATGTCCAAATCAAATTTTTAGATAGTCGCTATAGAATCGATTTTCGACCGTAACGGTTTATTCGATATAATTAGAGATCGGATTTGAATTTAGACAAGGTTCTTTTGGGTAGTAGTGATAATTTAATTTTTAGAATTTTACTGTAATTTTTAATTAATTAAATAAGCGACTTTTTATTTGGAGTATTTTACACCCTGTATCGATATTGTGGGGTTTCACAGATTGAGCTAACCTACCGGTATTATCATATTTTTGGAATCGTGACATGGAGCTCATCTCAGCGGTGTATTTATCTCAGTCTGCAACGCTCGTATATGGATATAATTTTATTTAACGGAGTATGTTAGAAGTTTAAAAGTTAAGGCAAAATATCCTAAGCAAAATACTAAACCAAATTCCCATTTCACTCTCTTCACGGTCAAACAAGAGGCCACGTTTCAAACGTTTCTAAGCCACACGAAATCCAACCCAAAAACACTATAAATTAACCTTTACCCCCTTCGTTATAACCTAGGTCATCTTCTGTAAAACAAATGAGCCGCCACTACGTAATCAATGGCCAATACGCTTCTTTTTCCACTTCATATTCTTACTCAATCCATCGATAAATCCAAGAAGGTTCAGCAACAAACTTCTCGAGTGCAGCATGACCTTTCTGATGACCGGTTGCGATGGGAGTCAGAGCAGCAATGACGCCGGAATTCGATTTCAAAGGGCTGATGGTTCGAGGTAGTTTGGTGTTAGATTTGAATTCGACGAGCTGTAGAGGAGGTTTGAGGGATCGAGCGTTGTATGTGAGCGAGGGAGTTAGGGGGCGAACTGGAAAGTCAAACTGTGATGGAGAACGAAGCACTGCTGACGTGGTTCTTTTGGTTCGAGGTTGTGATGAATGGTTCGGTGAATGGGAGCAGTGAAGTTGGAGGAGGGAAATGGCCTTCAATGAAGGGGAGGCTGCTGTTCTCGGTTCGAAGTGATGATCGGGTGTGCAGTTCCGAGCGGAAATGAGGAGATGTCGACAGTTTGGTGAAGCCAGACTTTGTTTTGTGCGAGAAGCTACTGTATGATACTCGATTGTGGGAAGTTGGGGGTTTGAAGCGTGAGGACTGGTGGAATGCCGTGGTGAAATTATGGTGAAATGAAGGGAAACAAGAGTGAGATGAGGGTAGTTGCGTAAGTTTGTGTGAAGTATTGGATGTGTTCGGTGATGCCTGCGAGTGAATAGCAGGGATGAAATGGGTAAGGGCTGAAGCTTGTTCGAAGTTATGAAGGAGAAAGTGACGAGTTGACTGTTCATGGAGGAGCAGTTACTTGTTTTAATGTTTGGGGTTCGAAGACGTTGTGTGACGATGGTGTGTTTGATGTGGGCTTGGTAAATTTGTGTGTGACAGGAAGCTTTGTCTGAACAAGTATGGAGGGGACTGGTCTTGCATGACCGCATGGGGGAAGCTCTCTGCTAGTGGACGTTAGCAGCATGTATGGATGGGATGGGCGCACAGGAGTTTGGTGAGATGAAGCCTTGGGAGCTCACGGTTTTATGCTGGGAATGGACTTCATGAATCCGGAGGTCAACTACGTGTAGAAGATGAAACAACAGTGAAGAGCGGGTGCAGTAAAAATGTGGACGATGGGCCGGGTTTCTAAAATATGAATTTCGAAAAATCAGATCCGACAGGATCATAGGAACAGATGCTACAACAAGTAATTGGAACGGGAATGATTCGGAGATTATCTGGATTTACGACAGAACAAAACGAATGAAATGAATCAAGAACCGTTAATCGTTATTTAACGAAAAACGCCAATGTGAGTAAAACTCACTAACTCTCCTCAATTTATATTTTAATATAAATTGTACTTTATTTTGTTGACTGCTGTATATTGATCGTTAAACTGGACTGTTAAATAGATTTGATTGAAAACGTAGATATAGTCGTATATTATATCGTTAATCAAATATTGATTCTGTCCAGTAGAATATTTCATATTGAAATGAAATTGATGTATATTATACTGTGTAACATCTGTGGATGCAGGGAGACAGGTTGGAGGAATCCGACTGGGTTCCTCAACAATTATTTTACTGTTTTCATATATTGTGATATATGTGTGATTTATAATCTGTTATTGATTATGGATGTTAGAACGATATTGATCATCGTTGTTTGATATTTTGAATATCATAAGAAACCCTGAGTAGGAAAAAGGAATATTTCAATGTATATTGAAACAAAGGAGTTTTATAACATCAACCGATTTTATAAAAAGGAAAACAATTTGAAAATAGAGTATTTATAAAATCACAGGATTTTATAAAAGGAAATTATTTATAAAACGAACATGGTTTTATAAAAAGGAAATTATTTATAAAACAAACACGGTTTTATAAAAGGATAGTACTTTTAAAACAAATAGAGTTTTATAAAAGGGATATTTATTTAGAAAATAAATAGAATTGAAAAGGAGAATATTTATTTAGATAATAAATAGAAGTTATAAGTAGGAAATATTTGTAACGGTAAATAGAAGTTGTAAATAGGAAATATTTGTAACGGTAAATAGAAGTTGTAAATAGGAAATATTTGTAACGGTAAATAGAAGTTGTAAATAGGAAATATTTGTAACGGTAAATAGAAGTTATAAATAGGAAATATTTGTAACGGTAATTAGAAGTTATAAAAAAGGAAATAGTTGTAACGGAAAAACGTAGTTTATCAAAAGGGGTTAATCGAATATAGAAATTAAGAAGTGAAGTTAAACAAAAATTAGAAACTGACTAGAGATTAGTAAGTTGAATAGTTTTCTGAGTGTTGATCTGATGTTGGTTTCGGCCTTCGGGGTTTATACTTAGAGAATTGTTCTCTTACTAGTTTACAGTTAGGGACTAATAGTTGTGGAATGGTAGTGATCCGTAAATGAGGATTGGAAATGTTTTCCAATGTTGAAAATGTATATTTTCTAGTTTTAGAAAATAAGGAAATATGAATATATATATATATATATATATATATATATGATTGATGATTGGATCGATAATTCCATTTGGAATTAAGATCGTTGTTTGTACACCGACATATTTTCATTTGATAGTTAAATCACAGACTATCGAAGTTTTGACCATTTTACGTTGTTAATATGGAGAGACCGGTTGGATTATTATCCGAAGAACCACTCTGTATCGACATAAGCGTTGTGATCAAATACGATGAAGAAATTGAAGACGGAGTAAAGTGCAAGGGTTGTCCTGTTTACAGAATAGTGCCTTCGGTTTCGTTCAGTCCCAGAACGAACGTATATGGACGAATGTCTGACAGAATAGTTCCAATGATCGAAAGAGTTGGACTGTACAAATATATATGGTGGCCAACGGATTTATTCCCTTTGCATAATATCCAGAATCTATTTGTGCAGATCCAACTAATGATTAACGGATCTGATAATGTGGCATTCAAAGTGATCGTGTTATCAATGAATGGAAAGTAAGCGTAGCTTCTAGCCTCACATCTGGTAAATGACAAAAATCGGGCAGGCAGCATGGCTAAGTCGGTCGCACCGAAGTAGGGTGTATAATCACCTATCTAAAGAATATTCATTTTCTTCTTTAATCTATCAATGCTGTCCCATATATATACGGGAAACGGTTGCTGATCCCGACCGTTGGTGATGTACATTCGATACACTCAAGCGAAATGAGTGGTCGGTCATGTGTGGCTGAGTTGCAAGATGTTCTTGTTGAACTCCAGTGTATCGTTCCTAGAGTACACTGATCGGAAGGTGGTTCCATACCTTGTCATAGTTGGAAATCCAATCATCCAATACGCACCCGCGGTTTTGATTGTATACTATATATGTAGAACGTGAGATGAAAGCGTTTCTGCTAGATTGATATCTAATTGTATTTAGACATTATTTTAATATTAGTGATACTGCTTTTCAAATATTTTGGATTCTCATAAGGGAAAAACCCGTTCCGTTATACGGTGTGGTCTTATGAGATATCGTTTACTTGTTCAACTTGTTTAAACTGTTTTACTCATACCAGTCCCATGACTGACCCGGAGTTTATTTTGTTTTGTTTTCCCTAAACTCTTGGGTGCCTAATTTGTACGGGCAGTCAAGTAGTCAGGATTTTATAGATACACTGGAAGAGCTTGGAGCAGGAGGCTTCAAGATTCTATAACTATTATTATTTCCGCTGTTTTTGTAAGTGTTGTACTCTGCAATGCTATTGTATACATATACTGTTTGTATTTCAAAAGTTATGTTATATTTTATTCGTTCCGCTGTGAGATTCGTGTTACTCTGATGATGATGTTCTTCTTCTTCTTCTTCTATTCTACTAGTTCTATCTTATCTATCCTCACCCTCTATCTTCTTTCTATAAATTTCTTGAATTTTCAGTGCAATTTGGGGTTGGACTTGTGTTATTTAGTCAGCTCAAATTGGGCCGGATTTTCGGGTCACTACAGTTGGTATCAGAGCTTAAGTTAAGCGAATTACCTTGGCTCTGTGGCGTAACTCAGTAGAGATGGGATCAGTAATATCCTAGATTGAGTTTGAGTGTATATATACGAGTGAACGTATTTGTTATTATATATAAAAATTTGTTTTATATTGTGGAGCTTTACTGGTTGAGTGGCTTA
The DNA here is from genome assembly GCA_030737875.1 of Allium sativum. Lineage (NCBI taxonomy): Eukaryota > Viridiplantae > Streptophyta > Magnoliopsida > Asparagales > Amaryllidaceae > Allium > Allium sativum. Next base: position 4,838,078 of record CM060913.1, on the reverse strand, counting down.
TAAATTCTGGTCGATGGTGGGGCACCACAATATCGATAGGGGTTTCTAAACACTCGAATACGATGAACCAACATGATATGTTTTGAAATTAACATAGTATAATTGGTTGTATTGGTTGTTAGTATAATCGAATAAGATTATAAAAGTGAAATGGTTATAAATAACCAATCAGAATTCATATAAGTAAAGTATGTCAAATAAGATGAAGTAAATCTGAATTTAAATCAAATTTGGAATTATAATAAGAAAATTTTAAGTTCCTAGGAGAGTTTGAAATTGTTTTCAAATATGAAAGATAAATATAGTATTGAACTCACTTCGATCACTGGGAAATAATTCTGATGATGGTGTACACATCATCAGTGTTCATTTTCGAGTTTTAAGTGACGGATTACTACCAAAGGTTGTGTTTTTGAATGGTTTAAGGAAAACAAGTGGTTTAGAAATTCAAATGTTTTGAATTGGTATTACGATTTCAAATTGATTTGAAATAAACCCAGGAATATAAATTCTGGAATTAAGATTTAACTTATGAAGCTAAATAGATTAAAATATTGTAAGTGAATAAATTAATTTGAATTAAACTTGGACAAGGTTATATATAATATGGAATTATATTGGGATGATATCGAGTAAGTTGATTGATTTTATCAGGATTTGGAATCAAGAATTTTACTTAAGTTTGAAATGGAATTTGACTTGAGTATAAGCAGTTGCTTGAGTTTGAGGATAAAAACTGACAGAAGATGGATTGGAATGACATTGGTATATGTTAAGTTGATAACCAATGGGAATGGTATAATGATATGGTCAGCAAAAAGGTACAAGTTTATATTTCATATGAGTTGGAATTTATGAGCCGATTTGGCGAGCCGCTTGGCGTTTTGATTTTCCTTTGGGTTGGAGAAGGCCTAGAGAGGCGAGTTGGAGTTTTGCCGATAGGGCTGTACAAAGGAGGTTATGGCGAAATTTTCTGAAAATTTAAAGTGTTAGAAAATTTTCTGAATTTTTGAAAATTTAGGTTAGTCGGAAGGAATTTATATTTTAGTCAATATTAATTGGTTCAGTTGAAATCAGAATTTAGGGGTAAACAAATCTTAGGAATTCCAATAGATAGGGTCGTCCACTACCTTAGCAATTTCGAGGACGAAATTATTTTAAGTGGGGAAGAATGTAATGACCCGGATATTTGACGGTGTAATAATTAACTTATTTAATTTTTTAAATAACGAATATATTATTTAATCGACGATGTTAGAACGTATAATTATATTATAATTAAAATCGAGCTTGAAATGGCGCTGCAGTTCGTTATTTGGCGATTCGAACTTCAACTGAATGTACAGAGTTCGTTTTAAATCGGATTTCTGTGAAACAAGAAACGCGTGGAGCTAGTGGAGTATATCTTTCTAGTGGAAGAGAAAAATCAGGATTTCGTCGTGTAGATTTTGAGATATGTCCAAATCAAATTTTTAGATAGTCGCTATAGAATCGATTTTCGACCGTAACGGTTTATTCGATATAATTAGAGATCGGATTTGAATTTAGACAAGGTTCTTTTGGGAAGTAGTGATAATTTAATTTTTAGAATTTTACTGTAATTTTTAATTAATTAAATAAGCGACTTTTTATTTGGAGTATTTTACACCCTGTATCGATATTGTGGGGTTTCACAGATTGAGCTAACCTACCGGTATTATCATATTTTTGGAATCGTGACATGGAGCTCATCTCAGCGGTGTATTTATCTCAGTCTGCAACGCTCGTATATGGATATAATTTTATTTAACGGAGTATGTTAGAAGTTTAAAAGTTAAGGCAAAATATCCTAAGCAAAATACTAAACCAAATTCCCATTTCACTCTCTTCACGGTCAAACAAGAGGCCATGTTTCAAACGTTTCTAAGCCACACGAAATCCAACCCAAAAACACTATAAATTAACCTTTACCCCCTTCGTTATAACCTAGGTCATCTTCTGTAAAACAAATGAGCCGCCACTACGTAATCAATGGCCAATACGCTTCTTTTTCCACTTCATATTCTTACTCAATCCATCGATAAATCCAAGAAGGTTCAGCAACAAACTTCTCGAGTGCAGCATGACCTTTCTGATGACCGGTTGCGATGGGAGTCAGAGCAGCAATGACGCCGGAATTCGATTGCAAAGGGCTGACGGTTCGAGGTAGTTTGGTGTTAGATTTGAATTCGACGAGCTGTAGAGGAGGTTTGAGGGATCGAGCGTTGTATGTGAGCGAGGGAGTTAGGGGGCGAACTGGAAAGTCAAACTGTGATGGAGAACGAAGCACTGCTGACGTGGTTCTTTTGGTTCGAGGTTGTGATGAATGGTTCGGTGAATGGGAGCAGTGAAGTTGGAGGAGGGAAATGGCCTTCAATGAAGGGGAGGCTGCTGTTCTCGGTTCGAAGTGATGATCGGGTGTGCAGTTCCGAGCGGAAATGAGGAGATGTCGACAGTTTGGTGAAGCCAGACTTTGTTTTGTGCGAGAAGCTACTGTATGATACTCGATTGTGGGAAGTTGGGGGTTTGAAGCGTGAGGACTGGTGGAATGCCGTGGTGAAATTATGGTGAAATGAAGGGAAACAGGAGTGAGATGAGGGTAGTTGCGTAAGTTTGTGTGAAGTATTGGATGTATTCGGTGATGCCTGCGAGTGAATAGCAGGGATGAAATGGGTAAGGGCTGAAGCTTGTTCGAAGTTATGAAGGAGAAAGTGACGAGTTGACTGTTCATGGAGGAGCAGTTACTTTGTTTTAATGTTTGGGGTTCGAAGACGTTGTGTGACGATGGTGTGTTTGATGTGGGCTTGGTAAATTTGTGTGTGACAGGAAGCTTTGTCTGAACAAGTATGGAGGGGACTGGTCTTGCATGACCGCATGGGGGAAGCTCTCTGCTAGTGGACGTTAGCAGCATGTATGGATGGGATGGGCGCACAGGAGTTTGGTGAGATGAAGCCTTGGGAGCTCACGGTTTTATGCTGGGAATGGACTTCATGAATCCGGAGGTCAACTACGTGTAGAAGATGAAACAACAGTGAAGAGCGGGTGCAGTAAAAATGTGGACGATGGGCCGGGTTTCTAAAATATGAATTTCGAAAAATCAGATCCGACAGGATCATAGGAACAGATGCTACAACAAGTAATTGGAACGGGAATGATTCGGAGATTATCTGGATTTACGACAGAACAAAACGAATGAAATGAATCAAGAACCGTTAATCGTTATTTAACGAAAAACGCCAATGTGAGTAAAACTCACTAACTCTCCTCAATTTATATTTTAATATAAATTGTACTTTATTTTGTTGACTGTTGTATATTGATCGTTAAACTGGACTGTTAAATAGATTTGATTGAAAACGTAGATATAGTCGTATATTATATCGTTAATCAAATATTGATTCTGTCCAGTAGAATATTTCATATTGAAATGAAATTGATGTATATTATACTGTGTAACATCTGTGGATGCAGGGAGACAGGTTGGAGGAATCCGACTGGGTTCCTCAACAATTATTTTACTGTTTTCATATATTGTGATATATGTGTGATTTATAATCTGTTATTGATTATGGATGTTAGAACGATATTGATCATCGTTGTTTGATATTTTGAATATCATAAGAAACCCTGAGTAGGAAAAAGGAATATTTCAATGTATATTGAAACAAAGGAGTTTTATGAAATCAACCGATTTTATAAAAAGGAAAACAATATGAAAATAGAGTATTTATAAAATCACAGGATTTTATAAAAGGAAATTATTTATAAAACGAACATGGTTTTATAAAAAGGAAATTATTTATAAAACAAACACGGTTTTATAAAAGGATAGTACTTTTAAAACAAATAGAGTTTTATAAAAGGGATATTTATTTAGAAAATAAATAGAATTGAAAAGGAGAATATTTATTTAGATAATAAATAGAAGTTATAAATAGGAAATATTTGTAACGGTAAATAGAAGTTGTAAATAGGAAATATTTGTAACGGTAAATAGAAGTTGTAAATAGGAAATATTTGTAACGGTAAATAGAAGTTGTAAATAGGAAATATTTGTAACGGTAAATAGAAGTTATAAATAGGAAATATTTGTAACGGTAATTAGAAGTTATAAAAAAGGAAATAGTTGTAACGGAAAAACGTAGTTTATCAAAAGGGGTTAATCGAATATAGAAATTAAGAAGTGAAGTTAAACAAAAATTAGAAACTGACTAGAGATTAGTAAGTTGAATAGTTTTCTGAGTGTTGATCTGATGTTGGTTTCGGCCTTCGGGGTTTATACTTAGAGAATTGTTCTCTTACTAGTTTACAGTTAGGGACTAATAGTTGTGGAATGGTAGTGATCCGTAAATGAGGATTGGAAATGTTTTCCAATGTTGAAAATGTATATTTTCTAGTTTTAGAAAATAAGGAAATATGAATATATATATATATATATATATATATATATATATGATTGATGATTGGATCGATAATTCCATTTGGAATTAAGATCGTTGTTTGTACACCGACATATTTTCATTTGATAGTTAAATCACAGACTATCGAAGTTTTGACCATTTTACGTTGTTAATATGGAGAGACCGGTTGTATTATTATCCGAAGAACCACTCCGTATCGACATAAGCGTTGTGATCAAATACGATGAAGAAATTGAAGACGGAGTAAAGTGCAAGGGCTGTCCTGTTTACAGAATAGTGCCTTCGGTTTCGTTCAGTCCCAGAACGAACGTATATGGACGAATGTCTGACAGAATAGTTCCAATGATCGAAAGAGTTGGACTGTACAAATATATATGGTGGCCAACGGATTTATTCCCTTCGCATAATATCCAGAATCTATTTGTGCAGATCCAACTAATGATTAACGGATCTGATAATGTGGCATTCAAAGTGATCGTGTTATCAATGAATGGAAAGTAAGCGTAGCTTCTAGCCTCACATCTGGTAAATGACAAAAATCGGGCAGGCAGCATGGCTAAGTCGGTCGCACCGAAGTAGGGTGTATAATCACCTATCTAAAGAATATTCATTTTCTTCTTTAATCTATCAATGCTGTCCCATATATATACGGGAAACGGTTGCTGATCCCGACCGTTGGTGATGTACATTCGATACACTCAAGCGAAATGAGTGGTCGGTCATGTGTGGCTGAGTTGCAAGATGTTCTTGTTGAACTCCAGTGTATCGTTCCTAGAGTACACTGATCGGAAGGTGGTTCCATACCTTGTCATAGTTGGAAATCCAATCATCCAATACGCACCCGCGGTTTTGATTGTATACTATATATGTAGAACGTGAGATGAAAGCGTTTCTGCTAGATTGATATCTAATTGTATTTAGACATTATTTTAATATTAGTGATACTGCTTTTCAAATATTTTGGATTCTCATAAGGGAAAAACCCGTTCCGTTATACGGTGTGGTCTTATGAGATATCGTTTACTTGTTCAACTTGTTTAAACTGTTTTACTCATACCAGTCCCATGACTGACCCGGAGTTTATTTTGTTTTGTTTTCCCTAAACTCTTGGGTGCCTAATTTGTACGGGCAGTCAAGTAGTCAGGATTTTATAGATACACTGGAAGAGCTTGGAGCAGGAGGCTTCAAGATTCTATAACTATTATTATTTCTGCTGTTTTTGTAAGTGTTGTACTCTGCAATGCTATTGTATACATATACTGTTTGTATTTCAAAAGTTATGTTATATTTTATTCGTTCCGCTGTGAGATTCGTGTTACTCTGATGATGATGTTCTTCTTCTTCTTCTTCTATTCTACTAGTTCTATCTTATCTATCCTCACCCTCTATCTTCTTTCTATAAATTTCTTGAATTTTCAGTGCAATTTGGGGTTGGACTTGTGTTATTTAGTCAGCTCAAATTGGGCCGGATTTTCGGGTCACTACAGTGTACATAAACAAACCGTCTGGTTTGTAAATGAATATTTATTTATTCATATCCACGTTAAAAATTATATTTTTAACGATCGAATTATTTTATTCAACCTATGAATATTCTATTCGGTTCATTTATTAAATAAAATGATATCTTTATTTTTCTAACTTATTTTAGAAAATATCGGCAGCATAGCGGCACGATACTAGAAACGGGACAAGGCCTAGCCTTATCCTCGGTCTAGTGATGGCCCACGCCATACACATATCAATCAAATCCATTCCATTTCACCAAACAATCAAATTCAAATCAAGCAATCTAACCAACTACACAACCAAACAAACAAGTCCATGGTCTGTGGACGATGGTGTCGGGTGCTATTAAACACCGTCTGTATCCTAGTATATATTTATATAACTAGAAAAGAAATGTTAAAGTGAGAAGTGGAAGGGAGCGCCGGACCTGATGTGGCGTGGGTAGGCAGCTAAGGGGCGGCGGCGGCGGTGGTGGGGCCCATGGTGGTGGTGGTGGCTTAGGGTTTTGCAAAACAAAGAGGGAAAGAGGAGGGGAGAGAGAGGAGGAGGAAGAGGAGGAGGAGGGGAGGAGGAGGAGGCCGACGGCCGGCGGTGGAGGTGGGTGGTGGCGCTGGTGGAGGAGGGGCAGCGGGTTTGGGGAGCGGTGGCCATTATTGAGTTTTTTTGAAGAAAGAGAGGAAGAGAGAAAGTGAGAAACAATGAAGAGAAAAAGGAAGTATAAGTGATTATATGCTAGTTTCCCCCGTATCGCCTGAACGCTAGCGATCTACGATGGCCGCGGATTTCAGACACGAGATAGTAGACGTGAAGACGAGTCCAACGAAACAAGTTTCGTCGAATTCCGAGTTCGTTTGACCATTCAAAAAAAATCACAAAAATGCTCAGATAAGCTCTAAAAATGCAATTTTGGCGCACCTTTTCTTCTCGCACGCTCACATGCTAACTTAAAAAATTATGCCCTTTTGGATTTAACCATTTTTAGACGATACGAATCCAGAAAAAAAATGAAATCGAATTCTGAGGTCGTATCAATAATGTTCCTTTGTAAAATGACTGCTCGCTTTACCCTGAACTGTTTCAGCTTGCACGGCCACATACTGACTCCGTTCGACGCGCCATTTGGAACTCAACAATGATTTGTCATTGTGAATCCATAAAAATTTATCTCGTCGAATTCCGAGTTCGTATGCAAAATTTCACTTTTTAAGGGCTATGTTTTGTTAACCGAACAACTCCAGCCCATAGCCACTATTCCAGATATTGGAATATATCGAAGATTATACTTTTCGGAGTTCTAAACGGCATTTTGAACTCAATGGAAGTGGTTTCGAGTCCAAATTCATCTGTATGCAAAATTTTGACTTTTTGGGCCATGTATAATTTACATAGCGACTATTCTGAATTTTCAACTGGGCATAACTTTTGATTCCCGCTATGAAATTTCGATTTTTCAGATTCTTTGGAAAGATATTCTCAACTGGATTCTAATATTTTTGTTTTCGCTAAAATCCGGTTTATTTTGCACCTGGTATGTTCAATTGAAGTTTGAAATCGAATTATCGAACTACCGCGCCATTTTCAGTTCCTTTTATAATTATATATAATTACTTATATTCTATCGACGATGTATATAGATATATACGTTCGAATTATATTCAAAATAAATTTCTCGTTGTTATTATTTAAAATAATTCATTTTAAATCTTCAAAATTCGTCGAAGTTTCCAAAACAAAAAATTTAAACTGGCTCAGAATTTCCGGGTTATTGCAATCTCCCCCACTTAAAACGTTTCGTCCCCGAAAAGGAACAAAGTCGAAAGTGGTTTGATTAATCAACTCTACGTTCATTCTGGCTTCCATTCTCCAACTTTTCAGTTTCTGAGAATTTCCAAATTCTTCAAAAATTTGGCTAACACCCGGAATTTTCGAAAAATTTCGCCATAACCTCCTTTGTACGGGGAGCACGGGAAAATCCTGAAATTGCCATATAGGCCTTCTGATCTCAAAAAGAAAAAGAAGAAACCAAGCGGCTAGCCAATCGGCTCATAAAATCATCATCACCCAAACAAAACAGTAAATTATAGTAAATATGTACCTATTTGTCGGGCAAACAAATTTTATTCTCTGCTCTAGCCTCCTTGCTATGACCTGTTCAATGTAAGTACATGTATATACAAGCAAATGCGACCAATTTTCAATAGAGTTCAATATTTGATTCAAAAATTATCAAACAACTAAACATACAACACAAACATCAATCTATTAGTGGATTAACGTTTCAAATTCATAATTTTGATACATATACAGAAAATCATATTTTGGTGCCAAATCACAACAAATGAATCTATCTATATAAGTTTTGGTTCTCACACTAGTCTGATGGAAATATATAGATATCTCATCTTCGAAACACGAACATAAATACTGATGATGCACGTGCTATCATCAGTACCATCTCCGGGTGACTAGAATGTGATTCTATATCTATCTAATATATTAAAACTTCGAATATACATTCATGACGCGTATATGCAAAACCTTTATATACTAGATTGTCCAAATTCAATAAAAATAAATATTCAAGTACGTATAAAATGGTTTAAATTTTCAAAACAAAATTGTTTTCAATTGGAAAATATACTCTTCACACTCATTCTATGATACTACTGATCCTATCTCTAACGAGTCATTCTAATTGGATATTACTAATCCAATATCTGATGAATTCTTTCGTATGGTTCTAATGTGTCTTGTTCTCGAGCTCTGTAAACCAAAGCTTTGATACCAACTGAGACGACCCAAACTTCCCCGTGAAGGAAAGCACGGATAGAATTGAGGACAAGACAAATTGGAACGCAGACGGAAGAACATTTCATTGTTATTACAACAATTCCATCAGAATACAAGAATATACAGAGTATGAATAAATATTATACAACAAAGAATATCAGAGATTACAATAAATTACATAGCAGCGGAAAACAATATAAAACACAACTGAAAGTAATGCACGGATACAGAGCTTTCCGAGCATCGTTCCAGCTGTAAATCAGGATCCTGTGAATATAAATCTGAAAAACCAAAACTACTAGCTGCCCGTGTGGAAAATAGGGACACCCAGAGTTTAGGTTAAAACAATAAACTCCAGGTCAGTCATGTGACTGGTGTGAGAACTAAAACAGTTATTTAAAGCTTTACTTTAAAAGAGGGTAATTCAAGAGACCACGCCGTATAACACGGAACGGGTTTCCTCCCAAGAATACCAGTGCATAGAATAAACAGCGCAATGCTTTTTCGAAAAATGAAGCTATTAAAAGACCCAGGTCCCATCACACAATGCAACGCAAGCCGAAGGATAGGGTTTTCCCTTATAATAGCCAAACATGCTTGGTACGTTTAAAACAAATCATTTGATACTATAATAAGTGTATAGTGTCAAAACAATTTCAATCATAAATATCAATCATAGACGGCATGGGTACCATATATCTTGTCGCCATACTAGTTCTACAATTAAAACCGCAATACACGTATTGGAAATTGGATTTCCATCATGAGTCGAGGCAAGGGGAAAGCTCCTCTCCGCTTCGAGACACTCTAGCAAATGCCTCAGGATTACACACTCTGGGTAACCCCTGGGATCCTCCAAGACTGGTCCTCTCTTACATTTGAGGATTAGTTATTCCTGAACACACGTTTCCCGGCCCTATAGGACCTATATCGAGGCGCCTCATGTAATGGCGCGTTTTGTTAGCTGTCGAATAATTAATTTATTTAATTATTAAATATCGATTGGGCGATATCGATGACTTGAATTAAATAATATTGAATATTTAATTAAAATAATATATATAATAATATATTATAATGTCGAAATAATCGGAAATCACCGAATTCACAATACTGTGTGAATTGGATCAGCTAAAATATTTAATTCAGTTTAGAATTGAATTTGAATAACGAATCGACTTAATAATCGACGTTAAACGTATTAATTATGTTATAATTAAAATAGAGCGCGTAACGACGCGACAGTTCGTTATTTGGCGATTTAGACTTCAAGTGGATGTACAGGGTTTGTTTTAAATCGGATTGCTGTGAAATAAGAAACGTGTGGAGCTGGTGGAGTATATCTTTCTAGTGGAAGAGAGAGATCGGGATTTCGTTGTGTGGATTTTGAGATATGTTCAAATCAAATTTTAAAATAGTCGCTATAGAATCGTTTATCGACCATATCGGTTTATTCGATATAACTAGAGATCGTGTTTGAATTTAGACGAGGTTCTTTTGAGACATAGTGATAATTAAATTTTTAGAATTTTATTGTAATTTTTAATTAATTTAATAAGCGACTTTTTATTTGAAGTATTTCGCACCCTGAAATCAACATTTTGAAGTTTCAAAATATGAGTCCATCTACCGGTATTATTATATTTTTGGGACCAAGGCACATCGCTCGATACAATTGTATACCTATCTCTGTCTGTAGCCGTTGGACATGAATGAAATCTTACGTAAGATAGTGTACTGGAACTTAAAACAAATATATGTTTTATAGGTACTCCACGTTGAAGAAAACCTTTACTTAACCTAAATATATATTTCTCTGATCAAGGACAAAAGCCACGTTTCCTTCCTAAAATTCGCAAGTTCCCTTTGGCCTAAAAGCAAATTCATGCTCCTCTCTAAACCACAAAACAAATGCCAACTAAATCCCTTTAAATACACGGCATCTCCATTCAAGCCGCTAGACTTTGTTTTTTTCAAACCCAAAAGATGAACTCGGGTCAGATTTGGGAATGGAGTGAGGAGTTGAAAAGGAAGCAAGGAGGGGTTCAGTGAATAGGATGGGTATGCAGAAGTGGTGTCGGTTTGAACGTGAACGTCTGGGAGAAGATGGACGTGTACTTGCATGAGGGTGCACAGTTTGGCAAAAACTGTGAGCATCATGTATTAGCAAAAGGGTATTTAGGTACAGGCGTTGGAAGTAAATCATTTGTGGAAGCATGCATTTATAAGGAAGAGAGGTTTCACGTGGGAGTAAGGGGCGCATGCGTTCGAGCTGGGGAGTGGGCTGAGTGGCAATGAAAGGGTGCATGTTATACCAGACGTGGACATGCAATACCAAACGTGAAAGGGCTGATCTAGAGGCAAAATAAAGAAACAAAGAAAAAGGAAGAAAGGGATGGTGTGGTAGCAGTGGATAACGAAAAGGGGAGGACGTGGAAATAAGGTGTGAACTTGGTGAAAACGTGTATGTGAAGGAAGGTGGAGGCGCAGCAACAACTGTTGCGGTTCGGGATGGAATAGCATGGAGTTGCATGGGTTGAGAAGGAGAGTTGCGTGAACAACAAGTGAGGCGTGGATGCTGGACAGTGTACAGTTGCGTGATAGGAAGAAGCTGAAATGAACGGTGCACGGAGTATCATACTTTTACGTGTACAGGATGGTGGTTTGGATAACAGTGATAAGTTGATGGCGAACAGAGTCATGGAACCGGGTACTAAAGAAACGAACGAGGACGGATATTATCGCGTAATCAATATAGATAAGGAATTTGACGCCGCCAGTCCCATTGAAATCGAATGGACGACAGCTACACAGTGGAACTGGTTTGGAGCAATTTGAAGCACGTTGAATTTATGACAGAGTTGAACGTCTGATTAGATCAACCGACGCAAATCGTTATTTAACGATTAACGCGCCAAAGTGAGTAAAACTCACTAACTCTCCTCAGTTTATATTTTTATATAAACTGTGTTAAATGATTTGATTGTTGTGTATTGATAGTTTGGACTATTAAATAGATTTGATTGAAACATAGCTATAGTTATATATATAAACGACAATCAAATATTGATTCAGTTCATCAGTATATTTCATGTTGGAATGAAATTGATGTATATTTTATTGTGTAACATATGTGGATGCAGGGAAACAGGTTGGAGGAATCCGACTGGATTCCTCAACATTTATTTTACCGTTTTTCATATATTGTGATATATGATGTGTTATGAAACCTGTTATTGATTTCATATGTTTGAATGATACCGATCATTGTTATACGACACGTTAAACACCGTAGGTGATACTAGAATGTAAAAAGGGAATTTTCAATGTTTATATTGAAAATAAAATCTTATTTATAAAATCGATAGGATTTTATAAAATGAAACCATATATTTATTTAGGAAATAAATATAGGAACATTTATTTAGATTATAAATAAATGGAATAAAAGAATATTTATTTAGGGAATAAATAAAGGAACACTTGTTCGGAAAATAAATAGAATTATACAAGGATAGATTTAAACACGTGCTTCGCACACAAGTATAACACGATATGGATTTTAAGGAGGTATTGTAGAAGTAGGAATTATAACCAGAGTGTGATAAAAGGATTAAACAAAGTAATTGGTTAGGTTAACCAAAGCAAGTTAGTCGAGTTAAACAAAGTAATTTGTTAGGTTAACTAAAGCAAGTTAGTCGAGTTAATCAAAGTAATTGGTTAAGTTAACCAAAGTAAATTAGTTAAGATAAACTAAGTGGTTAATCGTAGTGAATTAGTTAAGTTAAACTAATTGGTAAATCAAAGTGAATTAGTTGCGTCAAACTAAGTGCCTTAGTTAAGATAAACTAATTTGTAAATCGAAGTGAATTAGTTGCGTCAAACTAAGTGAATTAGTCAAGTTAAACTAATTGGTTAATCGAAGTAAATTTGTTGGGTTAATCAAAGTGAATTAGCTGAGTTAAAATAAGTAAATCGGTCAGAGTAAATCAAAGTGAATTAACTAAGTTAAACTAAGTGGATTAGTTCAGTTAATCGAGACAAGTAAATCAAGTTAGGTTAAACCATTTGAGTTAACCAGTTAAAGTTTACCAGTTAAAGATAAACAGTTAGAGTTGACCAGTTAAAGTTGACCAGTTAGAGTTGACCAGTTAGAGTCGACCTGTTAGAGTTATCCAAGTGGAGTTAATCGAGTAGAGTTGCCGAATACCACTTATTCGAAGTAGAGTTATCGAATATAGAGTATTCGAGGGAAGAGTAATCGAATATAGTTTATTCGAGTGGAGAAATCAAATGTTATTCATTTGAGAAGAGTTACCGAATATTATTTATTCGAAGAATAGTTATCGAATATTGGTTATTCGAAGTTAGTTAATCCAAAGGAGTTATTCGAAGTTAGCTAATCCAAAGGAGTTATTCGAAGTTAGTTAATCCAAAGGAGTTAGTCGAAGAGTTAATCGAATATAGTTATTCGAAAGAAGGGGTCAATCGAATATAGTTATTCGAGTAAAGTTAAAAGAGTTAATCGAATTTAGTTATTCGAAATGAGTTATTCGAATTTGATATTTGAATAGAGTTAAACACATTAGAGTAATTCGAATTACTTATTCAAATAGAGTTAAACACGTAAGAGTTAATTGAATATTAGTTATTCAATTAGAGTTAAATCGAATTTAGTTATTCGAAAGAAGTTAATCAATTTGAGTTAAGTTAATCGATTCGAATTAAGTTGAATCGAAATGGAGTAAATCGATTAGAATTAAGTTAATCGAGTTAGAGTAAATCGAATATTGGTTATTCGAAGGTAAGTTATTCGAATTAGTTATTCGAAGGAGTTATTCGAAGGAGTTAATCAAATGAGTAGATCTAAAGGAGTTAGTCGAATATTAGTTATTTGAATAGAGTTATAGGAGTTATCGATATTAGTTTGATCGAAAGGAGTTATCGATTAGTAAATCGAAAGGAGATTTTCGAATATAGCATATTCGAAAGAAAGAGATCGAATATTGTTTATTCGAAAGAGAGAGATTTCGAATATGAGTTATTCGAAGAGAGATAATCGAATATAGGTTATTCGAAGAAGAGTTAATCAAATAGAGATTACTCGAAAGAGAGTTATACGTCGAATTCAATTTTAGCGAATTCGGGAAAGTACTATTTACTTTCCAGGGTTTAAATCAAGATTTAGTTATTGATTTAGAGATTAGGTGTCTGTTAAATTATTCGAGTTAGGAGATAAAGTTATAATTTAGGTTAGATATTGCAGAAGTAGGAATTATAACGTTATAGTTATAATCAAACGTTTTTCATATAAGAAGTAGATTCGTAACCTGAATTCGACAATTTGCGTAAACAGGTGATTGGAAAAAGTGTGTGACGAGCTTCATCTATTTCACAGTAAAGGACGTTGTTAAATTAAGGTCTGAGAGGTAATTATACCCCAACTTGATTGACTTCAGAATTGACAAAGGAATAGTTGTGGTTCGATAGAAAAGGTTGATTTGAAATATAGTTAAGTAATAAGCGATTAATGGATTAAGCATAACGATGTTTTATACAAGGTTCATTGAAAATCCGTAAATGAGTTTTGGAAACGTTTTCCAAATATAGTCAGATATGTTTTCTAAACATAGAAAATGAAACGTTTTCATGATAAGAATTTAAGAAATAGAGTTAAGCAAATTCAGAAACTGACTGGAGATGGTAAGTTGAACGGTTTTCTAAGTGATGATCTGATGTTGGTTTCGACCTTCCGGATTGATACTTAGAGAACTGTTCTCATACTAGTTACAGTTAGGGACTGATGGTTGCGAAATAATAGTGATGTGAAAATAAGCTATGGAAATGTTTTCCAATGATTAATAACATATATTTTCTAAATATATGAAATAAGGAAATATGAACATATGATGATTGATTGATCGAATTTCCATTTGGAAATAAGATCGTTGTTTGTACACCGACATGTTTTCATTTGATAGTTGAATCACAGACTATCAAAGTTTTGACCCTATTTACGTTGTAAATATGGAGAGACCGGTTGGATTATTATCCGAAGAACCACTCCGTATTAGCATAAGCGTTGCGAATCAAGTACGCTGAAGAAAATTGAAGACGGAGTGAAGTGCAAGGGCTATTGTGAAAAGCCTAGGTAGGATGGATTCACTGAATAGTGCCTTCGGTTTGTTCAGTCCCAGGACAACGTATATGGACGAGTGTCTGACAAAGTATTCTTAACGAATCATATAAGTTGATCTCTTTAAACGTATTACGTTGGTGGCGGAGAAATTCGTTTCTCTTAGCTTTTATACCCATGATGCCTTGAGAAATCGATATTGATTTGGCGGGTATGACGATGTGGCATTCAAAGTAATTGAAGCAATAATCTATCAAAGTGATAAACGTGACCTCAAACCTCACCACCGGGAAATAACAGAAGTTGGGCTAGGCAGCATGGCTAGTTGGGCCATACCCAAGCAGGGTGTATTATCACCATCTAGAGAATATTCAATTGTACTTCTTTATAATCTATTTCAATGATGTCCCTTATCGGGAAGGATGGTTGCTGATCCCAACCATCGGTGATAATATATTCGTCACACTCAAGCTAAATGAGTGGACGGTCATGTGTGGCCGGGTTGCAAGACGTTCTTGTTGAACCCTAGTGTATCTCCTCTAGAGTACACTGATCGGAAGGTGCTCGCATACCTTGTCTGTTGGAATCCAATCTCCAATAAGCGCTCACGGTTTTATTTGTATACTATGAATGTGGAACGTGAGATGCAAGCGTTCTGCTAGATTGATATCTATTTGTATTTAGACATTATTATAATATCAGAAAGATATCCTTTATTTAACCAAGTGTTGGAGTTTTATTCACACCAGTCCCATGACTGACCCGGAGTTTATTTTGTTTGTTTCCCCTAAACTCTTGGGTGCCTAAATTTGTACGGGCAGTCAAGTAGTTGGGATTTTACAGATACACTTGGAGAGCTTGGAGCAGGAGGCTTCAGGATTATAGCTATTATTATTCCGCTGTGTTGTTAAGTGTTGTACTTTGAAATGGTATGTATATACAAGTACTGATTTGTATTTCAAAGTTATGTTATATTTTATTCGTTCCGCTGTGAGATTCGTGTTTACTCTGATGATGTAAGTTCTTCTTCTTCTTCTATTCTATTAGTTCTATCTTTTCTTCCTCACCTTCTACTTTCTTTCACTAACGTTCTCGGAATTTCCGACTCTCGAGGAGTCGGAAATTTCCAGTCGTTACACCTCGCATCCAAACCACAAAGGTGAAAATATATAAATGTCAGAGCTGGTAGGTCACTGACACCACCCATAGCTAGAAAGAAACGTCGTGCACTCCTTGGGTCCTCATCCCGTTTTGGACTCATACCGAGGTGTGAGGCTCGCGAATCCACGCTATACACAAAGCTGCCACGTAGGCCGTGCTTTGATCATCAACCACAAGACTTTGCTTTTCAACAGAAGCCTTGATCCATGCAACTCAGCGTGCCACATAGGCAATTCATGCCATGCGATTGATATCTATCGATATATAACCTCTAAGCTCGTACGTCTCAGAGAAGGGCGTTAAGCAAGAGAATAAATTCTCCGCCGCCAAACAGATATATATTTAACAGAAATCAATCAACACAGAATAAAATCCAATGTCAGACACACAATCCATTTACAAGTTCGTTCTGGGTCTGAACGAAACCGGAGGTACTTTCCTCGCATATCGATCGATCTCCAGGTACGTCTGGAGGACCACCAACTAATTCCCTCATCTTGGGTGTACAGCCCAATCAAGATCACCAGCAATCACCCAAACGATGTGAAGACTTCCGGTCTTCAACTACCGTCTTCATCTTCGACATATCTTCGAATCGATTATTCGGAATGGGTATAAACCCGGCCTTTCCGAACAACCCGCGTATATTAAAAACAAATGTTACAAAAACACAACATACGCCTCATTCCAATGCATCAGTCATTAACCGTAAATTAGTAAGAGAGCAATTCCCCAAATATTTACCCCGAAGGCCGAAACCAACATCAGATCAATACCCAGGAAACCATTCTTCTTAACTAACCTACAGCTAGTTTCTACATTTCAATTCTTAGGGAAAGGTTCCCATTAATTTTATCCAAGATAACTTCTTTAAATTTATTCTTTAATCTTCCTTTGGATGTCATTTCAAACCAAATTATGGTTTTCCAAACTAGTCGGGATAAGCGAACAATACCGAAGTAATTATTTATTTTATTTCCCAATCCCAACGTATTCATCCCATGAAGCAAAACTGGTAATACTCCATATCTAACACCACGGTGTTATCGGTAAAATTAATTACCATTTCACGTTCAAATCTAATTAAAGATTTAACTATCGCTTTGGAGCAAAACTGGTAATACTCCATTCTCGCTCATTTGCCAAATTTGATAATTTAAATTACCAATTCACATTTCAATCTAATTGCAGATTCATTAAAACTCCCGTTTCTGGGTTAAAGAACTAATGTCATTTGAAACACAGTTCACGATAAACCCAAATCACATTCTAATTATTATCGGGTTAAAGAACAAGTGTTATTTAAAACACACTTCACGATAAACCCACAAATCAATTCTACTTAAAACCCATATCAAATCCAATTTATTTATTTAAAAATAAATGGGTTTTAATATTAGTTCAAAACTAGTTCATTTCGATAAAAATCTATTTTTATCTTTTCAAATATGGAGTTTTTCATCCCAATTTCTCCCAAATCATTTCTTATGATTTTACACAAATTATTACTATTTTTAATAATTATATCAAGGCCCGTACAGTCGATTTCCAACAATGGCCATCGAACTGCACTTACAGCGACCTTTTCCAAATTTGATTTGGACGTATCTCCAAATCCAACCGTTAGATTTCAAATTTCTAATATTCGTTAGAAAGCTCTTTTCGATACGAACCCAACCGTTCCAGTTTTAGGAGAATCCGACGGTCGGATCTCCCGTAATGTCCGTTCGAAATCAATGGTCGAAATTCACGAACTACTGCGGCGCGGCGCGTTCTATTTAGGCCATTATATTATATATAATATATATATAATATATATTTCGTCGATTTCTATTTAATTCAATTCGAATTCGTTTTCTATTCGATTCAATTCGAATTCGTTTTCTATTTAATTCAATTCAAATTCGAATATAATCGATATAAATATCGTTCGCGTCAAAATAGCGCATCTCTAATCAACACGGCTTTATATATTCCAATAATCCCATTATTCTATTCAAAAAATGAATATTTATTCTATTCAATACGTGAATCTATATTTTTTCCAACACATGACTAATCTCAACGAATGAGTACCGTCCACGTGTGACTATTTTTGTTATTTAATATATTTTATGAAAATTAAGGTATCTGTCGTTTGATTTCAAATCAGACTCCAACCGTAAACTAGTAAGAGAATGATTCCCTAAATATTAACCCCGAAGGCCGAAACCAACATCAGATCAATATCCAGAAGACCACTCATCTTATCTATTTTCCAGTTAGTTTCTAATTTTCTATATGATAAAGATGTAAGATTTATTGTTAAAATATTTCGTTCAACACATGACTAATCTCAACGAATGAGTACTGTCAACACATGAACCTTTATTTTATAATGATAAAGATGTAAATTTTATTGTTAAAATATTTCGTTCAACACATGACTAATCTCAACGAATGAGTACTGTCAACACATGAACCTTTATTTTAAAATATTCTTTATTTTCTAAATTAGAACGAGGCCCAATCAATTACCATATAAAGTTAATTATATGGATTCCATACAACGCATGTATATAATAGCAACGATAAATAATCAACCATCATCCAAAGTGCACTACACTGTATAAGCATCAAATATAGATATCTAACGCTTATAACAGCCTGTCAATCAATCGATCGACATACAACTAATTATTGGGATTAGTGTATGTCGTATTTTGTCCCAATACTCGTGTGGGGTTTCAAATCAACAAACATAGATTTTTATTTGTGCAGTTGGGCGATGTGTAAAATTTATCGTCCCAATCAATGTCAGTCAAATCAGTGTACATAAACAAACCGTCTGGTTTGTAAATGAATATTTATTTATTCATATCCACGTTAAAAACTATATTTTTAACGATCGAATTATTTTATTCAACCTATGAATATTCTATTCGGTTCATTTATTAAATAAAATGATATCTTTATTTTTCTAACTTATTTTAGAAAATTTCGGTGGCATAACGGCACGATACTGGAAACGGGACAAGGCCTAGCCTTATCCCTGGTCTAGTGATGGCCCACGCCATACACATATCAATCAAATCCATTCCATTTCGCCAAACAATCAAATTCAAATCAAACAATCTAACCAACTACACAACCAAACAAACAAGTCCATGGTCTGTGGACGATGGTGTCAGGTGCTATTAAACACCGTCTGCATCCTAGTATATATTTATATAACTAGAAAAGAAATGTTAAAGTGAGAAGTTCTCACCTGTTAGCTAATCCAATACCACGACTCTTCTTATGTAGAAAATCTTGTCGTTCTCGCCTTTTGTCACTTTCGTTGCCCGTAGCCACTACATATATAAAAATCACATTTTTATATTCTTGCCATGTATATAAAAATCATATTTTTAATATCTACATTATATAAAAATCTCATCTTTATATCTTCTATAAGTTAAAAATCGGATTTTTATTCTCTCTATAATATAAAAATCATATTTTTATTTACTTCATATGTCAAAAACTGTAGAAGCTTTAAAACGGAGAAAACTCACATTTTTTTTTCTAACGCCCGGATTCGCTATTCTGGTTCCAGAATTTGCAAACGAGCTTCAATCTTCACATCAACTTTTTTTTTAGCTTAAACGCGCCATTCCGGACAACTTTTGCCTAAGAGACTTTTTGCCAAAAATGCTCCAATTCGTCAGAATTCGCAAAAGTACAAGATTATTTCAGCTTTTGAACAGCAGACTTCGAACGCGTTTTCCGAGCAACTCCGAACTCCAAAACACGACTTCCATATAGCCAAATCAAAGAGAATTTCGTGCTCTACAACTTTGGTCTAGAGGGATTTTGGCTAAAAGTGCACCGTTTGAGAGTTATTTGCGAAATAAGGACAGGGTGTTATTTGCAAAACGGGCGATTAGTGTAAAATGGGTTTTTGGTGACCAGGGGACCCACGGCCGGAATTGAGGAGGGGGAAGGGGGCGCTGGACTTGATGTGGCGCGGGGAGACAGCTAAGGGGCGGCGGCGGCGGCGGTGGGGCCCGTGGTGGTGGTGGCTTAGGGTTTTGCAAAACAAAGAGGGAAAGAGGAGGAGAAAGAGAGGAGGAGGAAGAGGAGGAGGAGGGGAGGAGGCCGACGGCCGACGGTGGAGGTGGGTGGTGGCGCTGGTGGAGGAGGGGCAGCGGGTTTGGGGAGCGGTGGCCATTATTGAGTTTTTTTGAAGAAAGAGAGGAAGAGAGAAAGTGAGAAACAATGAAGCGAAAAAGGAAGTAAAAGTGATTATATGCTAGTTTCCCCCGTATCGCCTGAACGCTAGCGATCTACGATGGCTGCGGATTTCGGACACGAGATAGTAGACGTGAAGGCGAGTCCAACGAAATAAGTTTCGTCGAATTCCGAGTTCGTTTGACCATTCAAAAAAAATCACAAAAATGCTTAGATAAGCTCTAAAAATGCGATTTTGGCGCACCTTTTTTTCTCGCACGGTCACATGCTAACTTCAAAAATCATGCCGTTTTGGATTTAACCATTTTTAGACGATACGAATCCAGAAAAAAAAACGAAATCAAATTCTGAGGTCATATCAATAATGTACCTTTGTAAAATGACTGCTCGCTTTACCCTGAACTGTTTCAGCTCGCACGGCCACATACTAACTCCGTTCGACGCGCCATTTGGAACTCAACAATGATTTGTCATTGTGAATCCATAAAAATTTATCTATTCGAATTCCGAGTTCGTATGCAAAATTTCACTTTTTAAGGGCTATGTTTTGTTAACCGAACAACTCCAGCCCATAGCCACTATTCCGGATATCAGAATATATCGAAGGTTATACTTTTCGGAGTTCTAAATGGCATTTTGAACTCAATGGAAGTGGTTTCGAGTCCAAATTCATCTGTATGCAAAATTTTGACTTTTTGGGCCATGTATAATTTACATAGCGACTATTCTGAATTTTCAACTGGGCATAACTTTTGATTCCCGCAATGAAATTTCGATTTTTCAGATTCGTTGGAAAGATATTCTCAACTGGATTCTAATATTTTTGGTTTCGCTAAAATCCGGTTTATTTTGCACCCGGTATGTTCAATTGAAGTTTGAAATCGAATTATCGAACTACCGCGCCATTTTCAATTCCTTTTATAATTATATATAATTATTTATATTCTATCGATGATGTATATAGATATATACGTTCGAATTATATTCAAAATAAATTTCTCGTTGTTATTATTTAAAATAATTCATTTTAAATCTTCAAAATTCGTCGAAGTTGCCAAAACAAAAATTTTAAGCTAGCTCAGAATTTCCGGGTTATTACAATAAAATTTATTTTAATCGAAGTTAGAACGAATGAATTTATTTTAATTATAAATAGAGTTTAAAATAGCGCGGTAGTTTGAAAATTTGAATTAGAACTTTGACTGACTATATCGGATGCAAAATAAATCGGATTTTGGTGAAACAAAAAATATTAGAATCTATTTAAAAATATCTTTCCAACGAATCCGAGAAATCGAAATTTCATAGCGGGAATCAAAAGTTATGCCCAGTTTAATTTTCAGAATAGTCGATGTAGACTTTATATACATATATTTTAATATTAAAAATAGCAATTTTGCAAACGACCTCTATTTTAGACGAAACCACTTTTGTTGGAACTGGAATGTCAAATTATTGCTAGGTTTCAATTTTCATAATTTTTGTAATTAATATGTGAGCGTGGCAAAAGAAAACGTGTTTTGTCAGTTTCAGTCAATTTCGATCGACCAGAAAACGACCATTTTTCAACAAAAGGATTTATATTTTAAGAGCTTGTATGTGGCCTCGGTAAATTAAAATGTATGATTAAATTTAATAATTAAAGGATTTATATTTCAAATTAAATAAAACAAGCTGAAAACGATCAAATGGGCTGACGGGACCTAGTCCATTGTGTCCGGAAGGGGGGGTATTTGGCTAGGGGCAAACTTTGTGGGGCTGGATTTGGAGTTGGTATGAGATAACGGGCCTTTTTGAAAATTAGATAATTAAATAATTTAATATTATAAATAATCTGGAATTAACAAACACCAAACCCTAATTCCAATGGAGACCAGCCGCCACTTCTATTCATTGAATGGCCGAAAAGCTCCAAATCTTTTCCTATTCGTTCTTCCAATCCGTTTAGAAATATCCCAAATTATTATAACCAAATCGAAGAGCATGATAAGCTCTTTAAAATGAATGGCTAAGATCTGAAATGGGTTTGTGTTGGGTGTTAAATCAGGCCAGGAAGTGGCCATTTTCGAACTGAAATTGTGGGCCAAGGGGGACGTCGAGATCCATGGTGTTGTCGGCGGTGGAGGAGTAGGCCAAGGCGATCGGTATGGTCTGTTATGATGGGGGGCGCGACGATTATGGGAGGAGCGACGGTGGTTTCTTGATGGCGATAGATGGGTTATGGGTTCTAGACAGTTACACGATGAAGAAGAAAGGCCCCAAGCCTTGGGATCCGATGATGGACGGGCCAGATCTCATGAATAAGGGTGATGAGAGGAATTAGTTCAAATTAATTATATTTAAAATGTATAAATATATAAACATCCGTAACTTTCTCATAGATGATCGGAATTCAGAAATTCTGAAAGCGTTAGAATCGTGGATACGAGATCTACATCATGAAACTAATCAGAATGGAAAATGAGTAGATTTGAATTTCAGGCTAATTAAAATCAAAACAACACAGAATTCAGAAGAAGTAAACCAATGTGAGATTTCTATTTTAATATTTAAATTAATTATTTATTTCAAAATGTGATATCTATATTTATTTCATGATCATGTTGGGTATAATTATTGCAATGTTGATTTGTTCAGTGATTGTGATGAACCACTGTATTGAATTGTGTATTCATGTGTGTCAAAATTTGTGTATAAAATAAAAACCATATTTTTATTTTATAAAGATGTTCATAATTTGCTAGATCAACAAATAAAACATCAAAGAAAAAGATTTCACTTTTATTTGCATATTTAGATGCAAACAAACACTGTAGAAAAAGATTACATTTTTTGTTTGAATTTTAGATGCAAACATAAAACATGAAATAAAAATTACATTTTTATTTGCATTCGTTGATGCAAATAAAACATTGAAATTGGAAGTTATATTTTATTTGCATTCTTTGATGGAAATAAACATTGAAATAAAAAATTATATTTTATTTGCATTCTTTGATGCAAATAAAATATTGCAATAAAAAGATGCATTTTTATTTGCATTCTTTGATGCAAATAAAAGATGGAAATAAAGGTTGCAATTTTAGATGCAAAAAAAGCATTGAATAAAATAGCATTTTTTTTATAAAATATGCGTTAGAAATAAAATAGCATTATTGTTATAAAATATGGCATTGTAGAAAATAACATTTTTTAATAAAATGGGTCATTAGATTAAAATAGCAATTTAGTGAGGAAGATTAAAATAACATTTTTGTTAAGAAAAGTTACATTAGATTTTATATACCAAATGAAAATAAACATTTTATTTTCATATTATGTTAGATTTGTAAACAAAGGTAAATAAACATTTTGTTGTGAATTGTTACATAAGGGGAAAATAACATTCTTATTATTAAAATGTTCCTTTAGAATTAAAATGTCATTTTTGGTGATAAATGTTCCATTAGAATAAAATTGTCATATTAGATTCACGACAAAACAAAATATCATTTTTGTAATATTAGGTTTGTGTCAAAATGAAAACAACATTTTTATTGGTTATGTCATATTAGAATTGTCAACATAAGAAAATAACATTTTATATAGGAATATCACCTTTGGTTAAAATGAATCATTTGTAGTTGTATGTTTTGTTTATTCAAAACATTACCATTTACATGTAGTAGAAGAAAAAACATTATATGTTTTGTTTATTCAAAAACATTATTATCAATATGCTAGAGAATTAGAATTGTCATCATATTAGAAATGCCATTATATTAGAAATATCATTTTATTTAAAAATGTCATGTAAATTAAAAATAGTAATATATTAGAAACATGTCATTATGTTAGGTCATAGACCATGCCATGTTACATTAAATATGTGGTTTGTTGAAAGTAAATTATAAATATTCATTTATAATTTAAACAATGGAAATTGGTTAAACTTATTAACCAATAATCTATTTAGATGAACTGCTGTTGTTTTT
Source organism: Allium sativum (assembly GCA_030737875.1). Taxonomy (NCBI): domain Eukaryota; kingdom Viridiplantae; phylum Streptophyta; class Magnoliopsida; order Asparagales; family Amaryllidaceae; genus Allium; species Allium sativum. Next base: position 4,813,857 of record CM060913.1, on the reverse strand, counting down.
AAAACCCCACACGGGTGTTGGGATGACATACACTAGTCCCAATATTTAACTGTATGTCAATCGATGGATTGACGGTTTGTGTTGAGCATTATTTATTTATTTTAACGCTTACACAATTATAAATTTCACTTTGGTTGTGAATGGGTTGCTTAGTGATTATGTATCATTATTGTTATATATATACATGCGATGTTTGAAATCCATACAATTGAAATTGTATGGTAATTGATTGATTAGCATTCCGATTCAGAACATCTTTTAATCTAAAGGTTATTTTAAAATAAAAAACATCTTTACATAAAGAATAGCTTAAATTAAAGAATCTTGTAAATATAGAATAATTTTAAATAACGAATATTTAAGAATAATATTCAATGAAGAATAAAAATGCTGACATGTGAAGCCGAACTAAATAGAAACACTATTTTTAACCCGAACGGGTTCATCGATCAATTTATTTCATTTTAAAATGAATATAAAAAGAAGTGATTTATAATCTCATATTTTGTAAATATGAATATAGAATATTCAGTTTTGCGTTAAAAATGAAAATCTTATTAAGATCATTTTTAAATGAATTTATAAATTTTCTATAAAAATGATTTATAATAGAAATCGACAAAATATATTATATATATTATATATTTATTTAATGGCCTGAATAGAACGCACCGCGCAGCGACCGTTCACGAATTTCGACCATTAATTTCAAATTGATGTAACGGGAGATCTGACCGTCGGATTCTTCTAAAACCGGAAGCGTTGGGTTCGTATCGAAATGAGCTTTTCAATGAATATAAGAGTTTTGAAATCTAACGGTTGGATTAGGAATTATGTCCAAATAAAATTTGGAAAAGGTCGCTATGGATGCAGTTCGGCGGCCGTTATTGGAAACCGACTGTACGAGCGATAATAAAATTAATAAAAATATGGAAAAATTATGTAAAATCATAATAAATGATTTGGAAAGAGCTTGGATGAAAAATTCCATATTTGAAAAGATAAAAAAATATTTTTATCAAATTGAACTAGTTATTAACTAGAATAAATCTTCAAAATAAGATTTAATGAAGTTTTCCAGTTAATTGATATTTAATTGGAATTAAATAAGATAAATTGGATTTTGGGTTTGTCATGAACGGTGTCTTAAATAACACTGTTCTTGAACCCCGTATAAAAGAAATAAATCTTTTAATTAAGATTTTAGAGTTTTTCAATTATACTTAATATTTGGAATAAAAAGGAAATCTGAATTGGGTTTATTGTGAATTGTGTTTTTAAACGACATTTGTTCTTTAACTCAATTAACAGTGAAAATATAATTTGGAATTTATAAATCTTTTATTAAGATTTAAATGGAAAATTTCCAAAAGTAAAGTTTTCTAATTTAATGTATTAAATTGGAATTGAATGGAATTCGATTTAACAATAATTGAGATGAGATTATGTAAAAGAAGACCATTACTATATATGGAACTTAAAAGGCTTTGTCGTTATTCCATTTATATTAATAGTCTGATACAGAAATTTATATTGATTTGATTTCTATGAAATTCCATATTTAATGGAAGATGATTTTGGGGTTTATCGTGAACAATTTTTTTAAATGACATTTGTTCTTTAACCCAGTTAAAGATAAGATTTATTTCTTAAATCTGAATAATCATAAAGTAATGATTTTGGATATTAAAACCAAATGGGGTTTTGATGAATCTTTAAAGGGAGATTAAAGAATAAATTTGAAAGGATTTATCTTTGATACAGTTAGTGGGAATCTTTTCCCAAATAATGTGAATATCTGATTAAAAGAATATTCTGAATTGGAGTGTAGCGTATAGTGTGTTTTATAGCACTTGGTTTTTATTATAAAATACGCAAGTTATTCGGAAAGACCGGGTTCAACCCATTCTGAATAATTACTACGACGATTAAAAGTCGAAGATGAAGACGGTGGTTGAAGACCTACGATCTTCTCATCGAATGGATGAGGACTACTATTGCCTTTGATTGGAGCTGCTGCCTTGAGAAGGTTCCAGTGGTAGTTGTCCGGAAGTATTGTTGATCGTTCAAATATGCGAGGTATAAGGTGCCTCCGGTTTCGTTCAGACGCAGAACGGACTTGTAAAGGGATTGTATGTCTGACGTTGTATTCCTTTATACTGTATTCGTTGATCTCTGCTAAATATATATCTGTTTGGTGTTTAACACCCTTCTCTAATACGTGCGAGCTTAGAGGTTATATATTGGCAGAAATCAAATGGTATGGTATGCATTGACAATGTGGCATGCCAAGATGTAAATGATCAAGGCTTTTGTTGAAAAGCAGGCCCTTGTGGTTGGTGATCAAAGCACAGCTTTAAATATCATAGCTTTGTGTAGCTTTACTTCGCGAGCCGCACACCCCGGTATGAACCAAAAACGGGAGTAAGGACTGCAGGGAGGACATACGTTTCTTTCTAGCTAGAAGTGGTGTCTGTGTTTTGACAAGGCCAGACATTTTTACTTATGTGGATGATGGAATGAGGTGCCTCAGTTATTTGAGTCCCTAGTGGCTTTATTTACGCCCCATAGGGCGGGGAAATGTATTGTTCAGGCATTACTAATCCAACCATTGCACTATGGTGGACTGGCCCTGAAGATCCAAAGAACGATGCATTCTGTTCCTAAGACATGGGCTAGATTATCTCGAATTCGGTAAGGACTATCTTTTGCCTTGGTTCATGATGGAAATCCAACTTCTAGTACGACCCATGCGGTTTTGATTGTATAACTAGTACAGCGACATAGTATATGGTAGCTATGCCGTCTATGATTGATATTATAATTGAATTTTTTTAAAACATATATACACTAATAATAATATCAAACTCATTTTATCGTATCAAGCATCTTTTGACCATTATAAGGTAAAACTCTATTCTCCGGTTTGCATTGCATTATGTGATGGGATTTTAGTCTTATAATGGTTTCGTTTTTATAAAAAAGCATTGCGTTGCGCGCATGCGTTCCCACGTCTTCATTTCCTCTCTAGTTCGTTGCGAGCTGAAAATCTTCTAAAATCTGCAATGGGCAGCTAGTAGTTTAGTTTTACAGTTATAGATCGTTGGAGCAAGATTCGAAGCACTTTCTGGATTGGAGTTCACGCTAGAGTTTGGAGCTTCCGCTACATCATACTGTTTCTTCCGCTGAGAGTATATTTATTTTTCTTCCGCTGTATAAGTTGTACTCTGATATTCTATGTAACTCTGATGTAATAGTGTATTATGCAATGAAAAGTTCTATTATTTTGTTCAATATATGTAAGTACCCATAACAATTCGCCTTTGTGAACGATTTAAGTTGGTTTAATTACCGACGAGAATCGGGCAAAAAGACGGGTCGTTATAGTTGGTATCAGAGCTACTTTAATTCAAATTTTTTGTGTATGAATTGACGACCAGACTTTTTGCCCGGTTATAACTATCAACAAACCTCACACCCCAGATTTCTTCTAACTTAGAATCCCTTTTTCATTTTAAATCATTGAAGTACTATACATTTCTCTATATAAAGAATCATACTTCACTTCGGGATTTCAAACAAAATCACTTTTCAAAACTTCAAGCATATTATGATAAAAATCATATCAACAAATATGTTCCATTTCCTTAAGAAGTTTTTCCCCTATGACAAGGTCACTAGGGATGACCTATCGCACGAAATAATATAGATATGATGTCTCTCTTTCCCGAGAGAAGACCATCATAAGGACTCTTCAAGTCCCAAATCATACACCCTTTCTTTAGTCATGGGTTACCCAATTCCATGGTTCATATCAAATCATTTCATATCCCGAAGGTATAAATTATTTCGCAATAATAATTCGCACATACTTTCAATCATAATATTGTTGGTTCAAACATTTCTAATATCGGGATTCGAGTCGTCGAAACTTCTTTTGTTTATAACACTTCCCCATATTTGAAATAACTTGGAAATCAAATTCAATCAATACGATTTTCTTAATAATTTCTTTTGTTTGCTGGCATGTTGATAACATCTTGGTTTTTATTGTTGAAATGGTCGAGATATGTTGTGTAAGTTGTACACTAAATATTGTATATACGTTTGATTCTTATGTGTATGTGAGTAGGTAGCAGGTGCAAGGAAGTCGCATTACGCATCGAAGCTCGCTTGCGCTAAATGTTAAATGCTAAGCTAAATAAATTGCAAATAAACGCTAAGAAGGTACGTATTTGGGTTATATAGATTGATTGTTACATATATATTTTGTTTCCCCAATTTTGGGATGCCTCATCATTGGATCGGATGTATATTGAGTTATATATGTATTGGGATTTTTCCCGGGCCTCTCCGTACAAAGGAGATGCTGCCGAAATTTTCCATGATTTCGGGGGTTAGAAAATTTATGAGATTTTTACAACTATATACTTATTTTATAAATACTATTTTATATGTATGAATTTGAAAAGTATGATTTGTTTAATATCTTATTTCGTTCTCTTTTCGAGGACGAAAAGATTTTTAAGTGGGGGAGAATGTAACATCCCAGATTTTCTGCAGATTTAATTTTCAAAATTAAAATAAATAGAATGGAATAAAATTTGATAAGAATCAAATTTTGTCGATTTTGAATGTTGGTGATTTGTCAAATTGAGTACAAATAGATTTTTAATTTAGTTTGTACTTAGGATGGTTGTAATTTGAAAATCTTATTTTATAAATAAAATAAAATTTGAGATGTTTAGTTATATTGAGAATTCAAATTTAATTTGAAATGGGAAATTCTAAGTTGTGAATTATAGTGGAAATTCAAATCAAAAATTTAAATAACCAAACTTGAGAATATAGAATTTGTGAAATCGATTATAAACGTTATTTGAATTGTAATTTGATTTAAAATGGAATTTTAAATTAATTAAGTTAAAAAGGAATTCAAATTTGGATTTTTGAGCGATGGAATTAAGTTATTTAAATTAAAACTGAAATTCAAATTTTAAATTTGAAAATAGTCAAATGTGGAACTTGAAATTCATGAAATAAATTTATAGAATTTATTTAAGTTATAATTTGGTTTAAATTTGAATTTATAAATATTTAAATTGAATTTAAACAGTTAATTGAGAAATTGAATATTTTAATAATTAATTAACTGTAGAATTTAACGGTTTTGGCGACTGTCTCGGAATTCGACGAAACTGGCGCCATCAGAACCGGAACAGTGAATTATTATGAGATTTCAATTTGCGTTACAATCCGACTTACCGTTTGGCCGTACGAGAGAAAATGTGAACGAGATCGTTGTAAATGGATAATTGGGTATTTCTCATATTTGGGCCTTATAATTTTATATAAATAAACCCAACTACCACCTCACCAACTCATTTCTCATCCACGTATAATTTCATCTGCCTATTCTCTTTCTTCAATGGCAGAAGATCAAATTTCTAACCTAGATTTAAATAAAAATCGTAACTTGAAATGAAATCTCTTCAAACCATAGAGTATTATATATCACTTAAGAAGCTCGATCTGTTAGAATTTAGATGAGAAATGGCCAAGTGATTTTAAATTTAATTTCTCGATATTTCAGGGAATGGATCTATCATTTCAATCCAAATCAGGGTCTGGAAATTTAAAATCGACAATATGCCACACATGTCGACCCAAACAAATCGCAAATGCAGGTAGTTATTGCGAAAAGAAGGAAAAGAAAGAAAGAAGAGAAAGACAATAACAGAATCTCACAGCGGAAGGACAACATATAATAAACAAACAGCAGTTGAAAAGCAGTTGAAATGTATACTGTGGTTATAACATTCAATGATTTTCAGAGTTACATATACATACTGATGTACATAATAAGCAGCGGAAATAATGCAGCGGAAATACTTATGTTTGATATATATATATATATCAAATACTCGTCTTCGTCCTCCAAGCTATTAAGATCTTCGCTAACTGCAACTTCTGCTGACCTGAGCATATTGCATAAAAGAAAACACAACAAACACTTGGATCAGCACTAAATCATTTCATATTAGTCAAATCAAAATACGAAATAACATCAGTGTCATGGGTACAGTAACTCAAGAGATGTTACGGGATTTTTCCATCTCTCAAGGATCCGTTAAACTAATACATATATAATATAGTATGCTATTATGATAGTGTCTATCCAGTAAAGTATAAATACTGAAAATAGCGTAAGCGGGATTACCATATTACCCTTACGCCGTTTATAGGCATCAACAGTCTATACAGTACCGTAAATTCACTGTACTGGTGTTATCAGAGGGCACTCCGTCGAAGGCAATGCTAAATCAAAATCGTATCGGGCTCAATATGGATATATATGACAAGGCACTCGAGGCAATGCCCAGGGTAGGATTCTACCAATTGCACTCCCGGACCGGTGGTAACGCATAGCAGCCACTACCGCCCACCTCGGAACACACTCCCAAAGTCATAAATGGACCCAAATCATCATCATCATAGTCATAGAAATAGTATCGAAGAAGTGTGTCCGATCAAAGGTGCTACCTCAATTAGTCACGGTATAGCTCCTGTTTTAGTCATTTCAATTCTGACCCGAAGGTCAGGGCTATTTCGTCATCGATCATCTTCTTCGATTCAATAATCGCCTCCAAGTCATCATACTCAATCTGGATACGTCATAACGTTCACAGTTGTTAAAGTGGTATCGACACTGACAGAGAGTATGCCTTATGTCGACTCCGGTCTCTTTAACAACCAACACTTACATCTTTCACATCGGTCGGTTCTGTTATATTTGATAAAGGTTCGCTTCCATATTAAAATATCATCTTCTGTTTCGAACCCAATTTATATTCAAACGAATAAAATTTTCATATCGACATATCATAATCATACCCAATCTGTTTATATTCTAGAACTAGAATATATTTCATATCATTATATTATAATCATATAATATTTCAAACAACTTATATTCAAATAGAATATAATTTATCTCAAAGATTTCAAATTTTCACGAGTTCTTACCTCAACTCCATTTGAACCAGCGGTTCAAACTCAAGCATTTCCATTCAGACGAAATTTATAATTCTAAAACATTTGTAAACTAAATGTTTATATATAATAATAACAATAGTAATAATAAAATAAATTTATATAAATAAATATATAGATGTACATATAGGATATAATAATTAAAATAAATCAGTAATTTAAATATTATATATTTACTTAAAATATAGGTTTACTAGAAAATTTTGAAAAATGAATTATAAGGAAAAAATATTTTAAAAAAAATACAATAGTTATTAGTAAAGGCGAGTAATAAATTTAAAGCCAGAATAATTATTTGGAATCAAATGCATAAATATATTTAAAATAAATTTCTCTAATCAAAATCTTTCCTTCCTTCCAAATTTCAAATACTTGAATCTATCCTCCGGTCTCAACGGAGTTCATTAAATTCCATATCTCGTTTCAACCCCGTTCCAAACAATTATTTGATTTCCAGAGTTCAAATACACATTCAAACTGAGTTAAAACAACTCAGATACCCTCAATTTCCAAATTTCCCAAGAATTAGATTACATAAGAATTTATTTCCTTCTAAACCAAACTCTTAATTTGAAAAGATTTTAAATCATATTCAAACCCAATTTAAGTATTTCCACTTTGTTTTTGGAAAATTCCTTTAACCCCTTTTGATTACCATCCCAGTACAGAATCTTTAAAGAATTAAATTATCTAGTATCGGTACATTCTTTAAAAGGGAAAATTCTATCAAACAAAATTTCAAATATTTAAAATCATTTAACCAACCGATGTCTATATATAATTATCTATCCAATGGCCAAGTGATTTTAAATTTAATTTCTCGATATTTCAGGGATGGATCTATCATTTCAATCCAAATCAGGGTCACAGAGATTTATCATTTCACTCTGTGTTCTTAGTTTATTTTATCGATAGATCCCGGGTTCATTAGATGCCCGTAACATCAAGGGTAAATGGGATTTATCGTCAAAAATCAACATGCATTACAATATACTGAAATAAAGAGCAATTAAAATGTCACTATAGATTCAGTAATAAATTTCAACCAACATCCATCACAACAATTTCATTCAACTAATTCAGCATTAACTGTTCCAGGACTTAACAAGGGTTCGAATTCAACTAGAGATTCAAATTTAATTAAATAACAAATCATTTACTTAGATTGCATGTTAACCCATTTGCATGTTAAATTTAAATGACACATCAACAATCCAACACAACCATGCAACCAAACTTACTTCATAATTTAATTCAATAAATATGGGAATAATTCAGTATTTCGTAAGCAAAGAATCACTCACCTTGGTTCTCTAGTTAGTCGAACACCCAACTAAAGCTCAAAATTTGACAGTCTCTAAATGCATCGAAATCAGTGCCAAAACATCCGCAATTCCGCCACGATCCCAATGCAACAAACCGTGTCCAAATCCGAGTTAATATGAAGAAGTTATCAGTGTTTTTCTATACGAAATTTAAATATATAAAATAAATGAACTATTTTCTCTCACCAATTAAAGGATGCCACGTCAGCACCCTTCTAGACTCCCGCTCCTCCTCCTTTTGCTACAGTAAACCAACTGTAACGACCCAACTTTTTGCTCGGTTATTGCCGGTAATTAAACCGACTTAAACCGTTCATAAAGACGAATTGTTATGGGTACATACATATATTGAACAAAAATAACAGAATTTTTCATTGAATAAACCAATATTACATCAGAGTTACATGAATATCAGAGTTACAACATAAACGTATACAGCGGAAGAAAGAAAATAACTTTACTCTCAGCGGAAGATCAAAACACAGCGGAAGCTTCAACTCTATCGTGGACTCCAACTCTAGAAGCGCTCTAAATCCTGCTCCAACGATCTATAACTGCAAAAACTAAACTACTGGCTGCCCGTGCGAAAATCATGGGCACCCAGAGTTTAGGAAGGAACAATAAACTCCGGGTCAGTCGTGGGACTGGTGCGAGAACTCAAAACAGTTGTTATTTAGGATTCATTTTTAAAGTTGGGTAATTCAACGGACCACGCCGCTAATGCGGAACAGGTTTACTCCATGTGAACACCCGTATATATAAATGCGCAATGACTTTTGAAAATGAAACTATCATAAGCTCGTCCCACATCACACAATGCAAGCGCACACCAGATGGGCGAGTTTTATCTTATGATAACCAGGCATGCTTTCATACGTAAAAATCCTCTTTCAAAAAACATAATACATATATATAATGTGGAAAACATTTCGCAAGTAAATGTATTAATCCTAGACAGCATATACCCCATAATATATGTTTCCATGTATATATACAATCAAAAATCGTATGGCTCGCATAAGAAATTTGGATTTCCAACTTGATGATTCCTGGCACGAAAGATCAACCAGGGATACAAAACGAAGTTCCTCAACGGCTTTTTCGACCATACGCGGACACCGAGTACACATCGTCAGGGCAGATCAACAGTTTTCGACCAGACACGGCCCCCCGAACATACCCAACTTCCCTAGGTTCATAAGTGGTTTACCACTGCGGCACGGCTTCATCATCAATTCATATATAAGTAGAAAACCTAACCGCCAGTTTCTCATAATCAACGAATACCATAAGTGGAATAACGATATAATAATATCTTTCAAACTCCCCAGATAGCATACGTTTACATCATGAGGTTTCATACCAAATATCGAAGATTATTTCTATCTAACTTATTTCAATCAGGGTGAAAACCCCGTATCTTAATTGAAAGATTTATTCAATTCTTCGACATTAGATCTAGATAGAAATACCATCAACTTATATTCAATATAAATTTCCGTATCCAACTCATATTATAAGCGGAATAACGGTGAATTTACCTCTTAAATTCCCCAGGTAATAAGAGTTTTCATCTACCGAATAAATATTGAACATCCCAAGATTTATTTCCGACCACATCCAAATTTAAAATTCAAAAAAAAATCCATTTCAATCCCATATAAGTATTCTCAATACTTTAAAAAATCTTCGAACTATTCTATAAATCATTCTTATAGTCAAATAATAATTCCTGCTTTAAATTTCAAACCAATAATAACATTTGGAAATGTTACCAACGTACTGCTAATAAAATAGCCCTTTAAATCAAGTAGATTTAAAATCTCTCGAAATGCAAGTATTCCAATTCTAATCACCTTTTTAGGAACTATCATAAATTTCTCCAACTTAATAAACTTGTTTTATTCGATTATGATCGGCAACTACACGTATTTCAAATTTGTTTGAATATAACTTGGAAAAAAATCATATGTCGAAAATCAAAATTTCCTTTCTATTCAAATACTATTATTATTTGAATTCCAACGCGTCTCATTTCAAGTCAAATTCATTTAAAATAATATACCTATTCGAAGTTTGAAATCGATATTTATGAATTATCGCATCATAGTGCGTTCTATTCAAACCATATAATAATTATAAATTTCCACGTCCTTTTCAATCTAATTTATATTTCCAAATCATTGGAAAACAGTTTCAAATTATATTTCAAACTCGATTTCAAATTTACCATCCCATTGTCGGATCAGTTAGGGATAGCCAGGGAGAGCAGGAAACTGAATTTCCAAACCCAAGCCCAGACACTATCCTCTCTGTCATCGTAGAACGTTCTGGTGTCTATATATTATCATATTATGTTTTCAAAACATATAAAGCCAAAATAAAATTTTCAAAATCTCATTTTTGAAATAATTTGAACATGATAATATTTAATATTAGAAAATCAACTTCGTTTATAGGGAAGGGGAATAAAATCGATCACCTGTATAATCCCATAACAACTGTATTGTGTGTGCATCATACAACAGGGTAAATCAATATATATATGATGATAATGAATTATCGTTATCATCAACAACAACCAATTCAGTTGTGCACAAGCATTACTGTCGATAACGCTTTCCATTGTTCATTGTATTATCTAACTACATGCACATCCATTCACATAATACATCCATCACACAATCATCATCAACAGATTATAATTATCTTAGCTAATTATAATTAACTAATTTAAATGAATAATTTAGATTAGAAGTTCTCACCAGTCGAGCTCCAACATCTTCATATCAGAACGAACATACCAATGAATATCGTCCCTGCTACTCGTATTGTTCTCAGTTCACTTCCATTAGCAGCTGGAGATTTTTCTGCTAATTATATATATATTAAGTTTAAGTTAATAACATTGTTCGATATATTTATTCATATATAATCCCCTTTTTATTTTATTTTTACTCTAATTTATTCCTTAACCAAAATTATCAAAATTTTATTATGATAAGTTCTACTTTCCGATATGGTTCTATCGCTTCTGACGGCGTGCGAATCGGGTTTAAAACGAACAAGATATAGGTGTTTAAAGTTTTGAACTAAATCTAACTAAAACAAATTAAAACATACCTAAAACAATAAGTTGGCCCATGGCCCATCAAATCCGCACCCGACCAGGCCCACTCCCCCTTCTTCTTCTTCTCCTCCCTTCTTCTTTCCATGCTTATATCCTGTACCCATTTTCACGAGCACGATGGTGCACGGTGCACCATCATTTACACCACCGACCTTCGTTCTGAAACCATCAACCAATTTCTCTTCTCCTCCACATCCGTTTGCACCACTTTTCCTCGAGTTCGGATTCCAGTATCAAAACCCGACTACCCAGGCGCCGAAATCTGGAACCTCCAACTTGCGTCATTCACAATGTCGCACCCCCCATACATATACCGATCTTCACCAAACTCTGCCACAAGAAAGCTATCTCCATCCTCATTGCATCACCACTCACCAATCCGCCTATTGCTGCTTCAATCTCCGTCGAACTCTAACCCTAATTTCCGATCATCCAAAGTGTTGACACAGAATTGTACCAATTTTACACCAAAAATACTAAGTTCCTTGCTGATCGCAATGGTGTTGACGGCGCCGACTAATTTGAAGTGGATTGAGAGATTTTATTTTCTGAAGTTTCAACTTGAAATTTCCTCTTTACTGTAAATTGAAGATAACTCTCTCGATTCTTGATGAAATTTTAATCCGTCAGTTTCTAAAAATCACGAACGATGATATGAACGATTTCCATGTGAATCATATTAGCAAAAACTCAATGGATTTAGAGATTTGAATTTTTGAATAGTGGAAAAATGTGGATTTTCATTTACAGTAAATGAACAGAGGACTTCAGGAAGGATAAAGAAAAAAAATTGTCATGAAGAATTTTCCCAGAAGTGATAAATGGTGAAGTGTGAAGGGAAAATGGGTCTTTGGTCCTCTTTATGATGCAAGGGTATTTTAGTCCATTCATCAAGGACACATGGCTTACTCTTTACATGCTTAAAGACACATACACCTACACTTGTCTCCATCTAAATTCCTTTCTATGCATGAGTGACAAAAATGAGGTATTTATTTATTTAATTAAAATTAAATTTTGTAACAACATTGTAACACGAATGTATATATCCCATTTTAACACTTATATATTATTTAAAGTTTATCAAACATTCTTATCACTAAAAAAAAATTATCTATATAATTTATCAAATATATATACACATGTACTTTACCCAAATTTATACTAACAAGTGTTTGCAATTAAATACTTATCAACATGGAAATCCTCAAATCTTAAATATGGTACATAACAAATCTTATACAATTTATAAATACCATTAAAATTTATCAAAACAATTAAAATAATAATAATCATTCTTGTAAAAATCATAAAATAAATTATCCTTTACCAATTCATATTTTACAAATCAATATTATCAAAACAGAAATTATCATTACTTACATAAATCTTATAAAAAAAATATAACTTGTAAAATAAGTTTTTCTTATAAAAATCATATTTAATAAAACAAGATACTTATTCAAAGTAAAATTTATATTCAAACCTTATAAAATAAATTTATATTCAGGAAAAATCCAAATATATATAATAAAAATCCAAATCAAACTTGGTTAAATTTTTTGGGATGTTACATTCACCCTCCCCTTAGAAACTTTTCGTTCTCGAAAAGGAAGTCGAGTAAATTTAAACTCCTTAACCAAATTTTAAATTCCCATTTCTATCTCAACATATCAGAATGTAATGGTCAGACCAAGGCTCGTATCATTCTCAGGGTACTCTATCTAATTCTCACTAAAGGTAGAGTATAAGGAAACTTTTATGATCTAGAATTACTAGGGTTGTCACTGGTCTTGTTTTTAATCGAAATTTCTGAGTTAGACTCAGAGCTGCTATCCTACCACTAAGGAGGAACTAGGATAGATACTGTCTAGTGCTTAAAGGTCTATGACTCAAAGATTTTTTTTTATATCTTGGAAATTATCTTTCTAACTTACTCTTATGGAACCCATGATTTTCTTACCAATTCTGAGACCAAGTGCTTAAATTAGAATTCAAATCTAAATTCTCAAATAATCCTTTCCCTAATCATTCAATTATCCTGCAAAATTCCATCTTGGCTAAATTCAGTATTAGAAATTCTATTGCTCTTAATACATATTCAAGTTCAATTTTAGAGGTAATTCAAAATACTGGTTTCAAATCTAATTTAATTCACTTGTCCATGGCTTTATCAGAGCAGGGCAAAGGAAGAATTCAGAAATAAAGTTGGCCAGTTAAATTTCAAGCACGACAAATTTGGGGTGATAATCAAAAGATGACAATGGGTCTAGTAAAACCCAGCGACAAGGAAAGGGATAGAAGTATATTCCCGAAATACTTATTCTATTTCAATTTTTATTCCAATCG